>JAREIS010000069.1:0-600000 GCA_030060385.1 Muscicapa striata striata
CAATTTGCTCTAATGGATCCTTGCCGTGCACAGCTGTCAGTCCAGCACAGAACAAGACCTTAAAAGACCTCTGACTGGATGCTTCTGAGCATCTAAGCATGCTTCTGAGCAGAGATGCTATTCAGATGCCTGCCCAAATCCAGAGAGAGAGGTTGCATGGTGCAGGCACTGGGCTAAGGAGTGCAGAGACCTGAGATGCTAAGAACAAATCCAGGGATTCTGATACTCCCCTCAAATGGCTAAGGAAAGGGACGAAAAATGCAACACACACAAAAGACACAGACATGTGATGTGACACCCACCAAAGCTGCTCTACCCTGTGCACCTAAGCATTAACATCAAATTGAGACTTTCCCATTACGGGGCCTAAGGGGCTGCTTCTTAGACATCCCCACCTCTAAAGCTGCCTCAAAAATCTCTCCTGACAAGTTTCATCCCAGTACCCTGCCCTCACCCCCTCCGTGGACCTGAGCCCTCCACTTATCTGTCAGACATCCAGGGACGAGAAGCCACGGCAGCTGTGAAGAAAAGCGATTCCACCACGTGGGGAACTCCTGCCATCGCCAGGCTGCTGTCCCTTAGTCAGCTGCAATCAAGAAAACCAAACATCAGTGCATGCTCCCAGCAGCACAGCATCCAAAATTGGCTAATTC
Organism: Muscicapa striata striata; assembly: GCA_030060385.1. Classification (NCBI taxonomy): domain Eukaryota; kingdom Metazoa; phylum Chordata; class Aves; order Passeriformes; family Muscicapidae; genus Muscicapa; species Muscicapa striata. The sequence goes on from JAREIS010000069.1 coordinate 654, forward strand.
AACTACTCACCACCTTCCCAAGAACGCCCGGCTCTCAGGGGCGCACGCTTCAGCCGCCCCCAGAGGCTGATGCCATCGTCACAGGAGATGCCCTGCTTAAAAGAAGACAAGGTGATGTGGCGTGGCTGAAACTCGACCGGACCCACGCTCCTCCCCCCAAACTCCCCGACTCACCCCGGCTGCTCGGCCGATGCCCAAGGCTACCCGGAAGGCGCCTCCAAATAGGAAAAGGGGAAGGCTTCGTCACGGGGTCCTGTAATACTTCTGGAGGGCTCACAGGAGCAGTGAGCCGGGTCTCTTGCCAGGTCAGTGAGGAGATCTCAGCCTAATTCAAGAGCACTTCCTAAAACAGACAGTGCATGCTTAGAGTAACACCAGAAATTGACACCTGAGCAAAAACAACTGCTCCTGTACACAGCTCACTCCTCACCTTGCCCACTTCAACTTGACTGCAGATATCCAGATTTAATACCTAAGAAAAGAAGACAAAGAAATGTGCTGTAACACCAATAGTTTACACTTGCCCTGCAAAGGCAAATGGTGACTGACCTTCTCAGGGGAGCCCCCTCAGCCAGGATGGGCCCTGTGCCTCAGCTTGAATCCATCTGCATCTGAAAGAAAGGTAGGACAAAAGTCAAAGCCCTGCAGGAGAACTTAACACTTCCAGACATCTTGGCTCAATCTGCAGCTATCATATGCATCCAACTACACCCCACACTACAAACTGCAAGTCCCCAGGACTGGTCCCATCCCACCTATGCCCAGACGACGCAGCAGGGCAGAGCAGCTCTGGCCCAACCACGTGCAGGCACCCATGACACAGGACATGGCAAACAAGGGGATAACACAAGGGAGGAGAAAACTCTTGGCTAGATGAATGACCGTGAAGATGAGAGAATGCAAAATGAGGAGGGAGACTGATAGCAAGCTGACAAGGCTGGGAAAAGATGCTAGCAGAAGCATTTCTTCTAACAATCGTAGAGATGGAGGCCTTGAGAATCCTGTGGTCAGAATCTTCTCCCCATCTTCACATTCCTCCAATCCCAATCTGCTCTAATGGATCCTTGCCGTGCACAGCTGTCAGTCCAGCACAGAACAAGACCTTAAAAGACCTCTGACTGGATGCTTCTGAGCATCTAAGCATGCTTCTAAGCAGAGATGCTATTCAGATGCCTGCCCAAATCCAGAGGAGGTTCCATGGTGCAGGCACTGGGCTAAGGAAGTGCAGAGACCTGAGATGCTAAGAACAAAGCCAGGGATTCTGATACCCCCTCAAATGGCTAAGGAAAGGGACGAAAAAATGCAACACACAAAAGACACACACATGTGATGTGACACCCACCAAAGCTGCTCTACCCTGTGCACCTCAGCATTAACATCAAAGTGAGACTTTCCCATTACGGGGCCTAAGGGCTGCTTCTTAGACATGCCCACCTCTAAAGCTGCCTCAAAAATCTCTCCTGAAAAGTTTCATCCCAGTACCCTGCCCTCACCCCCTCCTGGACCTGAGCCCTCCACTTATCTGTCAGACATCCAGGGACGAGAAGCCAGGGCAGCTGTGGGCGCCGCTTCAGCCGCCCCCAGAGGCTGATGCCATCGTCACAGGAGATGCCCTGCTTAAAAAGACAAGGGATGTGGCGTGGCTGAAACTCGGCTGGACCCACGCTCCCCTCCCCCAAACTCCCGACTCACCCGGCCGCTCGGGCCGGTGCCCAAGGCTACCCGGAAGGCGCCTCCAAATAGGAAAGGGAGAGGCTTTGTCACGGAGCTCCTGTAATACTTCTGGATGGCCCACAGGGCAGTGAGCCAGGTCTCTTTCCAGGTCAGTGAGGAGATCTCAGCTAATTCAAGAGCACTTCCTAAAACAGACAGTGCAAAGGGAGAGTCACACAGAAATTGACACCTGAGCAAAACAACTGCTCCTGTACACAGCTCCTCCTCACCTTGCCCACTTCAACTTGACTGCAGATTGCCAGATTTAATACCTAAGAAAAGAAGACAAAGAAATGTGCTGTAACACCAATAGCTTACACTTGCCCTGCAAAGGCAAATGCTGACCAAACTTCTCAGGGAACCCCCTCAGCCAGGATGGGCCCTGTGCCTCAGCTTGAATCCATCTGCATCTGAAAGAAAGGTAGGACAAAAGTCAAAGCCCTGCAGGAGAACTTAATACTTCCAGACATCTTGGCTCAATCTGCATCTATTATATGCATCCAACTACACCCCGCACTACAAACTGCAAGTCCCCAGGACTGGTCCCATCCTACCTATGCCCAGACTGCGCAGCAGGGCAGAGCAGCTCTGGCCCAAACACATGCAGGCACCCGTGACACAGGACGTGACAAACAATGGGACAACACAAGGGAGGAGAAAACTCTTGGCTAGTTAAATGACCGTGAAGATGAGAGAATGCAAAATGAGATGGCCGAGGGGAGACTGATAGCAAGCTGACAAGGCTGGGAAAAGATGCTAGCAGAAGCATTTCTTCTAACAATCGTAGAGATGGAGGCCTTGAGAATCCTGTGGTCAGAATCTTCTCCCCATCTTCACATTCTTCCAATCCCAATCTGCTCTAATGGATCCTTGCCGTGCACAGCTGTCAGTCCAGCAGAACAAGAACAAGACCTTAAAAGACCTCTGACTGGATGCTTCTGAGCATCTAAGCATGCTTCTAAGCAGAGATGCTATTCAGATGCCTGCCCAAATCCAGAGGGGGAGGTTCCATGGTGCAGGCACTGGGCTAAGGAGTGCAGAGACCTGAGATGCTAAGAACAAATCCAGGGATTCTGATAACCCCCTCAAAGTCTAAGGAAAGGGAGCAAAAATACAACACACACAAAAGACACACACATGTGATGTGACACCCACCAAAGCTGCTCTACCCTGTACACCTCAGCATTAATATCAAATTGAGACTTTCCCATTACGGGGGCCTAAGGGCTGCTTCTTAGACATCCCCACCTCTAAAGCCGCCTCAGCAATCTCTCCTGACAAGTTTCATCCAGTACCCTGCCCTCACCCCCTCCCTGGACCTGAGCCCTCCACTTATCTGTCAGACATCCAGGACGAAGCCATGGCAGCTGTGCCTGAAGAAAGCGATTCCACCACACTGGGAACTCCTGCCATCGCCAGGCTACTGCCCCTTAGTCATCTGCAATCAAGAAAACCAAACATCAGTGCATGCTCCCAGCAGCACAGCATCAAGTTTGGCTAATTCAACTTTCTCACCACCCCCAGAGGCTGATGCCATCGTCACAGGAGATACCCTGCTTAAAAGAAGACAAGGGGATGTGGCGTGGCTGAAACTCGGCCGGACCCACGCTCCTCCCCCAAACTCCCGACTCACCCGGCTGCTCGGACGATGCCCAAGGCTACCCGGAATGGCGCCTCCAAATAGGAAAAGGGGAAGGCTTCCGTCACGGGCTCCTGTAATACTTCTGGATGGCCCACAGGAGCAGTGAGCCGGGTCTCTTGCCAGGTCAGTGAGGAGATCTCAGCCTAATTCAAGAGCACTTCCTAAAACAGACAGTGCATGCTTAGAGTCACACCAGAAATGGACACCTGAGCAAAAACAACTGCTCCTGTACACAGCTCACTCCTCACCTTGCCCACTTCAACTTGACTGCAGATTGCCAGATTTATTTCCTAAGAAAAGAAGACAAAGAAATGTGCTGTAACACCAATAGTTTACACTTGCCCTGCAAAGGCAAATAGTGACTGACCTTCTCAGGGAGCCCCTTAGCCAGGATGGGCCCTGTGCCTCAGCTTGAATCCATCTGCATCTGAAAGAAAGGTAGGACAAAAAGTCAAAGCCCTGCAGGAGAACTTAACACTTCCAGACATCTTGGCTCAATCGGCAGCTATCATATGCATCCAACTACACCCCACACTACAAACTGCAAGTCCCCAGGACTGGTCCCATCCCATATATGCCCAGACTACGCAGCAGGGCAGAGCAGCTCTGGCCTAAATACATGCAGGCACCCGTGACACAGGACGTGACAAACGATGGGACAACACAAGGGAGGAGAAAACTCTTGGCTAGATGAATGACCGTGAAGACGAGAGAATGCAAAATGAGATGGCTGAGGGGAGACTGATAGCAAGCTGACAAGGCTGGGAAAAGATGCTAGCAGAAGCATTTCTTCTAACAATCGCAGAGATGGAGGCCTTGAGAATCCTGTCGTCAGAATCTTCTCCCCATCTTCACATTCCTCCAATCCCAATCTGCTCTAATGGATCCTTGCCGTGCACTGCTGTCAGTCCAGCACAGAACAAGACCTTAAAAGACCTCTGACTGGATGCTTCTGAGCATCTAAGCATGCTTCTAAGCAGAGATGCTATTCAGATGCCTGCCCAAATCCAGAGGGGGAGGTTCCATGGTGCAGGCACTGGGCTAAGGAGTGCAGACACCTGAGATGCTAAGAACAAATCCAGGGATTCTGATAACCCCCTCAAACGGCTAAGGAAAGGGATGAAAAATACAACACACACAAAAGACACACACATGTGATGTGACACCCACCAAAGCTGCTCTACCCTGTGCACCTCAGCATTAACATCAAAATGAGACTTTCCCATTACGGGGCCTAAGCGGCTGCTTCTTAGACATCCCCACCTCTAAAGCCGCCTCAAAAATCTCTCCTGACAAGTTTCATCCCAGTACCCTGCCCTCACCCCCTCCCTGGACCTGAGCCCTCCACTTATCTGTCAGACATCCAGGGACAAGAAGCCACGGCAGCTGTGAAGAAAAGCGATTCCACCACATGGGGAACTCCTACCATCGCCAGGCTGCTGCCCCTTAGTCATCTGCAATCCAGAAAACCAAACATCAGTGCATGCTCCCAGCAGCACAGCATCCAAAATTGGCTAATTCAACTACTCACCACCTTCCCAAGAACGCCTGGCTCTCAGGGGCGCACGCTCCAGCCGCCCCCAGAGGCTGATGCCATCGTCACAGGAGATGCCCTGCTTAAAAGAAGACAAGGTGATGTGGCGTGGCTGAAACTCGACCGGACCCACGCTCCTGTTCCCAAACTCCCCGACTCACCCCGGCTGCTCGGACGATGCCCAAGGCTACCCGGAATGCACCTCCAAATAGGAAAAGGGGAAGGCTTCGTCACAGGCTCCTGTAATACTTCAGGAGGGCTCACAGGAGCAGTGAGCCGGGTCTCTTGCCAGGTCAGTGAGGAGATCTCAGCTTAATTCAAGAGCACTTCCTAAAACACAAAAAAAGCAAGGGATGCTTAGAGCCACACCAGAAATTGACACCTGGGCAAAAACAACTGCTTCTGTACACAGCTCCCTCCTCACCTTGCCCACTTCAACTTGACTGCAGATTGCCAGATTTAATTCCTATGAAAAAAAGACAAAAATATGCTGCAACACCAATAGTTTACACTTGCCCTGCAAAGGCAAATGGTGACTGACCTTCTCAGGGGAGCCCCCACAGCCAGGATGGGCCCTGTGCCTCAGCTTGAATCCATCTGCATCTGAAAGAAAGGTAGGACAAAAGTCAAAGCCCTGCAGGAGAACTTAACACTTCCAGACATCTTGGCTCAATCGGCAGCTATCATATGCATCCAACTACACCCCACACTACAAACTGCAAGTCCCCAGGACTGGTCCCATCCCACCTATGCCCAGACTACGCAGCAGGGCAGAGCAGCTCTGGCCCAACCACGTGCAGGCACCCGTGACACAGGACGTGACAAACAAGGGGACAACACAAGGGAGGAGAAAGTTCTCTGACTGTAGAATTACTGAGAAGACAAAGAATGCAAAGTGAGATGACAGTGGCCAGACTGAAAGCGAGCTGTTCAGACTGGAAAAAGATGCAATGAGAATGATTTATTACAAACAGTGCAGAGACGGATGCCCAAGAATCTTCTCCCCATCTTCACATTCTTCCAAGTCCAAGTCGGCTGTAATGGATCCTTCGAGAACACAGCTGTCAATACAGCTCAGAACAAGACCTTAAAAGACATCTGACTGGATGCTTTGAAAAAGAGATGAGATTCAGATGGCTGTCCAAGCTCCTGAGTCAAAGGTTGGATGGCACTGGGCCAAGGAACACAGATAGCACAAGATGCTATGAATGATGCCTGGGTTTAGATACCACACTCAAAGGGCTAAGGCAAGACATGGACAGTACAACACACACAAAAGACACAGACAATACCAGAGACAAGTGACGTGACACCCACAAGTACTGCTCTGCCCTGTGCACCTCAGCATTGGGATCAAATTGACACTTTCCCCTTATGGGGCCTAATGGGCTGCTGCTTGGACATCCCCACCTCTAAAGGTGGCTCAAAAATTCCTCCTGACAAGTCCCAACCCTGCACCCAGCCTCCATCCCCTCTGTGGATCAGAGCCCTCCACTTATCTGTCAGACTTCCAGGCAGGAGAATCCATGTCAGGTGCGAATTAAAGCAGTCCCGCCACGTGGGAAACTCCTGCCAGCACGAGGCTGTTGTCTCTTCCTCAGCTAGAAAAAAAAAAATCAAACATCAGTGAACGCCCTGAGCAGCACATCGGCCGAAACCAGGTAATTCCACTACTCACCATCTCCCAAGAATGCCCAGGTCGTCAGGGCACTTTGGCCACTCTAAGAAGCTGATGCCATCTTCACAGGATACACCTGGATTGAGAGGAGACAAGGCAATGTGGCGTGTTTGAAACTCGACCGGACCCACGCTCCTCCCCCCAAACTCCCCGACTCACCCCGGCTGCTCGGACGATGCCCAAGGCTACCCGGAAGACGCCTCCAAATAGCAAAAAGGGGAAGGCTTCATCATGGGGTCCTGTAATACTTCTGGAGGGCTCACAGGAGCAGTGAGCCGGGTCTCTTGCCAGGTCAGTGAGGAAATCTCAGCCTAATTCAAGAGCACTTCCTAAAACAGACAGTGCATGCTTAGAGTCACACCAGAAATTGACACCTGAGCAAAAACAACTGCTTCTGTACACAGCTCACTCCTCACCATGCCCACTTCAAGTTGACTGCAGATATCCAGCTTCAAATCCTAAGAAAAAAAAGACAAAAAAATGTGCTGTAACATACTCATAGTTTACACTTCCCCTGCAAAGGCAAATGGTGACTGACCTTCGCAGGGGAGCCCCCACAGCCAGGATGGGCCCTGTGCCTCAACTTGAATCCATCTGCATCTGAAAGAAAGGTAGGACAAAAGTCAAAGCCCTGCAGGAGAACTTAACACTTCCAGACATCTTGGCTCAATCTGCAGCTATCATATGCACCCAACTACACCCCACACTACAAACTGCAAGTCCCCAGGACTGGTCCCATCCCACCTATGCCCAGACTAATAACCAGGGAAGAGCAGCTCGAGCCCAAATACGTGCAGGCACCCATGACACAGGACATGACAAACAAAGGGAATAACACAAGGAAGGAGAAAACTCTGGGACTGAAGGATGACTAAGAAGACAGAGAATGCAAAATGAGATGACCAAGGCCAGACTGAAGGCAAGCTGCTCAGGCTGGAAAAAGATGCAATCAGAATGATTTATTACAAACAGTGCAGAGACGGATGCCCAAAAATCTTCTCCCCATCTTCACATTCTTCCACAGACCCAATTTGCTGCAATGGATCCTTCCAGAGCACAGCTGTCAATACAGTTCAGAACAAGTCCTTAAAAGACATCTGACTGGATGCTTTGAAAAAGAGATGAGATTCAGATGGCTGTCCAAGCTCCTGAGTCAAAGGTTGGATGGCACTGGGCCGAGGAATGCAGATAGCACAAGATGCTATGAATGATGCCTGGGTTTAGATACCACACTCAAAGGGCTAAGGCAAGACATGGACAGTACAACACACACAAAAGACACAGACAATACCAGAGACAAGTGACGTGACACCCACTAGTACTGCTCTGCCCTGTGCACCTCAGCATTGGGATCAAATTGACACTTTCCCCTTATGGGGCCTAAGGGGCTGCTGCTTGGACATCCCCACCTCTAAAGGTGGCTCAAAAATCCCTCCTGACAAGTCCCAACCCTGCACCCAGCCTCCATCCCCTCCGTGGGTCAGAGCCCTCCACTTATCTGTCAGACATCTGGAGATGAAAATCTACTTTGGGTGCAAAGTAAGGCCGCCTCATCATCTGGGCAATTCCTGCCAGCACCGGACTGCTGTCTCTTAGGGAGCTACAATAAAGAAAACCAAACATCAGAGCATGCCCTGAGCAGCACATGGGCCTGAATCAGATCATTCCACTACTCACCATCTCCCAAGAATGCCCCAGGTCCTCAGGGCACTTTGGCCACTCTCAGTGGCTGATGCCATCTTCACAGGATACACCTGGATTAAGAGGAGACAAGGTGATGTGTCGTGGCTGAAACTAGACTGGACCCACGCTCCTCCTCCCAAACTCCCCAACTCACCGCAACAGCTCAGGTGATCCCAAGCCCCCTCTAAATTGTAAAGGGCAAAGTCTTCATCACAGAGTCCTGTAATTCTTCTGGAGGGCTCACAGGAGCAGTGATCCAGGTCTCTTGGCAGGTCAGTGAGGACATCACAGCTTAAATACAAGAGCACTTCCTAAAACACACAAACAGACAGTGCATGCTTAGAGTCACACCAGAAATTGACACCTGAGCAAAAACAACTGCTTCTGTACACAGCTCACTGCTTACCTTGCCCACTTCACCTTGACTGCAGATATCCACATTTAATTCCTAAGAAAAAAAGACAAAGTGCTGTAATACACTTATCATTCAGGCTTCCCCTGCAAAAACAAACAGTGACTGACCTGTGAGGGGCTCTCACCTCCATCCCATGAGGTACTCCTGGGTGCCCAGCATAAACTCCTCTCCCCGAGCAGCTCCAGACTGAAGAGAGCACTGAAACCCTCCCCCTAAAATAGCCCCCAGCAGGACCTGCCCTCTCCTCATGGTCACTGCTCACACCTGGGGCTGTTCTGTCCCTTCATCACCCTCACTGCTCACACCTGGGGCTGTTTTGTTCTCTCATCACCCTCACTGCTCACACCTGGGGCTGTTCTGGTCTCGAGATTTTGGGGTGATTTTGGGAGGGATTTTGGGGTGGTTTTTGTTGCAGAAGCAGCCCGAGGGGAACCGTGCCCGGCCCGTTGCACGGGGGCGCGGCGGGCAGGAGCCCCGGGGCCGAGCGGGCACGGGCGAGGGGAGCCGGGCGCTGCTCTCCGCGCGGGCTGCGGGGCCTCCCGCGCACCGCGGGCGGGGCCAGCGGGAGCGGCGGGGTTTGGGGCTCCCGGGCTGGGCACGGCGCTCCCGGCGCCCCGGCCCGTCCCAGCCGCGATGCAGGGACCGCGCGGGGAGATTCCGCCGCCGTTCTCCCGGGCGCGGTGACCGACACCGCCCCGGCTGCCCGCGGCCGCGGCGGGATCGCGCCCGGAGTCCACGGCCGGCGCGGCCAGAGCAGGAGCCCGTCCGGGGCGGCTCCTGCTGCCCGCGGCCATCCCAGTCCCGATTCCGGCCCCGATCCCGGACCCGCGCGGCAACTCGCACCCTGCCGGCCCGGGGAAAGGCGGCACCGCTCGGGACCCCCAAGGAACGCCGCAAAAACCCAGACCCGGAAACCGCGGTCCCACCTGAGCGCCTCGGGATTCGGGCCGGGCCGGGAGCAGTCCCTGGGTCGGGCTCAGCCCCGCGCTCCGCGCGAGGGGACCCCGCCGCAGGCCACGAGGAGCGCACGTGCGTGGATCGGGGCCGCCATTGAACGGGCCCCGGCCCGCGGAGCCGAGTCACCGCCCGGTCCCGCCCCCGGCACCGCCCATGAATCAGCGCCCGGTCCCGCCTGGTCCCGCCCAGGGAGCGCGGGGGCGTGTCTGTAAATAGAGGTCCGCGCTGGCAGAGGATGAGAGCGGCCGTGGCTGCGCAGCGCCGGCAGTGCTGCCGCCTTGTGGCCACAGCGCGGTACTGCACTTCTGCCCTTCACAAGATGGCGGAAGCGCGTGCCGTGTGGGACAGCGGCCACGCTCCAGATGGCGTCTTCGGCAGCAGCAGGACCCCGACAGAGAGAGGCGTACACCGCCGCTGCCTGTCGGCACTTGCCGGACTGCCGCGCTCCCGCGGCGCCGCTGAGTACACAGCCCGTGTCCGCACTCTCGGAAACGCCGCGGAAAAATCGCACCGGGGGGGATCGGTGTCGGCATCGCGCGCAGGCAGCCCTCTAGACAGACTCGGGGGGGTCCTTGCTTTTTCCCGCTCTTTTTTGCCGCCATATATAGAAGGTCAGGCGAGTGGCGATCGAGCCGCCATCTTGAGAGTGGCACGCCGTCATTTCCGCCGGCCCCCGCTGCCATATATAGAAGGTCGCTGAGTAGCGGCCGAGACGCCATCTTGAGAGTGGCTTGTCATCACTTCCTCCCTCCCCTGCCGCCATATTTAAAAGGTCAGAAGCGTGGCGGCCGAGGCGCCATCTTGAGAGGGGCTTGTCACATCTTCCCTTCCCTGCCGCTATCTTTAGTATTGGCAGACGCCACGTACGGCCTGGCTGCCGTCTTTGGCACCCGCCGCCTCGGGGGTGCCTGCAGTACCGCGCTGAGCCCGCAAGGCAGCGATGTGCTGGGGGCGTAGCCGGGGCTGGGGCGCGGGGCAGGGGCGGGACTGGGGGAGGGCCCCAGGGTGACTGACGGGGAGAGGGAAGGGTCAGCGCTGGGCTAAACCCTCAAAAAAAACCCCCCAAAAAAACCTCAAAATAATCTTAATATTGAAAAAAAATAAAAATACACCAAAACCTTTTAAAAATCCCTTTAAAATAGCCTAAAACAACCTTTAAAACCATCCAAAAAATAAACAAGTCGATCAATTGATCGGCAGGCATCGGCAATGGAGCACAGCTCCGGGGTACCTGCAGTACCGCGCTGTGCCCACAAGGCGGCAGCACTGCCGGGGCGCCGCCTCGGGGCTGCCTGCACACTACAATGAATAGAACAGTCTCATTTTCAGAAGACACAATTGAACAAGAACGGACAGCAACACCACTATGAGACGATTTTGGCACACATTTCCTTTTTTTGCAATCTGAGCTTTCTTTTGTGCCATGCCTGAAATTCTGAGTTCCTTAGTACTCTGCTCCAGTCCTTCCCTCTCCTCTCAGCACTGCTCTGAAACTATGAAAATTATACAATTTATCATCAAAAAGAATTGTGTTCCTCATAGAAGGCAAATACTTTTATTCCAGGTATGCTGGGGAAGGGGGGGAAACCCATAAAGGATATGTTCTTCCATTACTGAGAGTAATTTACACTATGAATTAAAAATATAACACCATGTAAAAAGACAGTACTAATACTGTGGGAAAAACCAGAATCATCTTGCAGTCATAAAAATTTGAGCAACAGCTTCTGTTTCATGTTACTGTTGCTCATCATTCTTTCCGGCCATGGGACAGCTGGCTTCATACTTTTTCTTCAGGGCTTTCAAATATACACGCAAACTGCCAGGGTCCAGTCGAGAATTTCTGGCAGTCTGAACCAATCTCATTGCTAACTGGTATGCAGCTCTCTGCTTCATCATCTCAGGAGTGCTCTTCTGTCTGTGCTGTTCTTAAAAATATACATCCATTAAAATAGGAAATAAATTGTGTTCAACTATAAAAATACTAGTATTAGCTATTTTCCAGCCAGTTTTTGATCTCAGAATTCTTGGTTTGCATATAAACATTACATCCAATATTCCTTTACCCTAACGGCCATTTTGTGTTGTCAGCTAACAGTGACCTTCAGTATAATCTTTCAGAAATACAAAGTTTAATTAAATCTCTTTTTATTCAAACAGGCAGTGCTTATCCTGTATCCTTTCAGAAACTGAAAATATATTTGAGTTGTATAAAAACTGTGAAATACAGCATTATTATTTTCTACTACATACCAAAATTTGTTTTGCAATGTGATTTGTGATTTCCTTTGCATCCAAAATTATGGATGATGGTAGGGAGGACACTTCTGCAGCTTTTAGTCCTAAACACATAAAACACAAATCAGGATTTTTAATGTAATTTTTATCCCTACCTCCCATTTTATGTCTTCCAGTATTAACTTTGCCTGTTTTTCTAAGGGGTAAAGATTTAATTTTTATTAAAATAATTTTGGCATATTTTATCTTTGTGTGTTTTTGGGTTTTTTTTTTTTTTTGTTTTTGTTTTTTTTTTTTTGTTTTTTTTTTTGTTTTGGGTTTTTGTTTGTTTTGGATTTTTTTTTGTTGTTGTTAATAAACAGTGAGTTTTGGAGAGTTACAAAATAAATGTCTATATTGTTTTAATGCTATCTCCGAAATACACCTTGACATCAAGTTACTCCTGGTAGTACTATAAATGGATAGAATGAGACATATTAGGGGGCTAAAAGGGAAAAAAAATGGCACCATGGTGCCACCAGCTTTCTCAGTTCAGGTTTTTAATTTGGCAGAAAATACAGAGGTTTCACTAACTGCATTCTCAATTATATCCAGACATCCAGTTGACATGGATGTCATTTTTCAGCTTCTTTGCTGCCAACAGCCAAACTTCCACATACTTGGGGTAAGAAAGAGATGTAAATTTTTTTTCCTGCCCAAACATGATTTTTTAGCTCTTTGCTTTGGCTGTACCCCCGGAAAGTCTGTGGTTCATTGGGTGGTTTAATATTGCAGGTTTAAAAATGAAAAAGTCTCACAAAGAGCCCTTGCACCCTTTCTTAGAATGTGACTTTTCTTAGACTTTTTCTTAGAATGTGACTTTTCTCAAGTAAGGCGAAGCCAAGACACAAGCACTGAGTTTCTGAAGGTCTCCTGTTCTCAGAGACGACTCTCTAGACATGCAGTTCTTCGGAGTTAGAGGCAGTGTAGCATCTGAGCTGGTGCTGCCACAGTTAAACAAACTTATTCTGAAATTCGGACCAAGAAGAGCTTGAAGTCCTGTTACTTGAAGCTCAACTGGAATAATTTCTAGTCTTTGGTTACCAATAGCTTGCAAAAGTCACATGCAGCTAATTTCCTCCTGATTAAATGTCACCTAAATCAAGGAATCAACATCTGAATCCAGTATTTGGAAACATACAGATTTCTTTATATCTTTGTCATTCACTCTATTCTTTATTGATCCATAATTAATCAATCTGTACAATCTACACTATAATTTATTCTAAAGTTAAAATAGAAATAAATGCACTTTACAGAGAACACTGATGCTTTTGTACATCTTCTCAAAATTGTCTTAGGCTGATATACTGTAAAATTCCTCTCCTTTTTTAAAAAAACTATTTCTTCTGGCTAATCAAAAAGGGCCAACCTGCTGTTAACCAGCCATATCACTGATTATGGCAGACACATTTTGAAGTCTCTCCAGAACAAACACTGGCTTCCGTAAGCGCAGATTGAATCAACTCCAGTAGCATGTGCTCAAAATGACTCAACTAGTTTCAACAGACATGAATCAACGATATAGAGACAGCAGGAAGATTTTTTTTTTCCTCTGCAAAATATCATGTAAGTTCTTCATACTACCCGAAACTACTCTCCCTCTATGTAGTTACTTAAAACACACACTGGTTTCGGACAAATTTTAGATCTGCAGATCTCTGTATCTCTCTCTTTGAGAGAGGCACAAACTCAAGAGAAACCTGTCATCAGAAAAAGTACTGCTAAATGCCTAATGACAGAAATAATATCTTGTGTAACTTTTGCCAACTGTAAGTCACAGTGGAATCCATTACCATAGTTCTTTTCCTCTGTATATCCTTTAGAAAGTGTGTAAGAATAAGCAATTTTCTCCTTATTTCCAGCACTGCTTCTCACATGTTGCACTTCAAAATGGTAGTTTTCCACATTGGGATATAAAGCATCTATATGACATAGTTCCAGGAAATGTGTAGCAAACAGTGTAAATGCCTAAATAAGGAAACAAAAAAATTAAATTTATTTTGGCAATGATCCAGAAATAAATAATAATAAATAAGAAAAACTAAATCATCTCACAGATGTCCAGGTTTTCCTCCAAAACACTGAAAAGCTGTATTTACATTATTAAAGCAAATGAAAATCCTTAAGGGATGCCTTCTACCATTGGCAAGTATATCTTTTCCAACTGGGGATTCTTCTGCGCATTTCTCAATAACAGGAAAACAGTATCAGAAACAAAAGAAAAAAATCCATGATGCTTACAAAATCTGACCAATGTCAGGAATGACTGTCAAATGGTTGCTTAGTTCTCTCAAGGAATTCTTTATCGAAAGTACAAGTCACAGAAAGTATCTGTGTTTTTCAAAACAAAAAACCCACAAAAGTACTCTGAATAAACTGTGAGGACAAACACACACCTGCACACTCAAAAGGTTTGTAACAGCCACTTGAGCTTGATCACATAACTAGATATAGAGGTGAATTTTAGCAATCCATCTAAAATGATCTTCCACTTTTCTAAAGAAGTTTCTAACCTCTGTGACCAATTTCTAAGTTGTTTGGAACTATCAGGTAACCACCAGGTAAAGAGGTTCACCTTTAACATTCAAGCATAAAGCAAACCTCAAACCAAACTAAATACAGCAAAACTAAACAGACTGGGTTATTCACCTGAAAAGACAAGACTTACAAGCTCGCAAGCAAGTTGGAAAGGTACGGTGACCAGGGTAGGGGTTTTAGATGAACTAGAGCTAGTTTTCATCACAGTAGCTTGTGTTGTGCTGTTTTGGGTTTGTGACAGACAGTACCGATAACTCCCCTGTGCTTTAGCCACTGCAGAGCAGCGTTTGCACAGCACCGAGGGCTGCTCTCCTCCTCACCCTGCCCCACTAGCAAGCAGGCCGGGGCTGTTCCTGGAGCTGGGAGGGGACACAGCCAGGATGGCTGACCCCAACTGACCCCAGGCAAATCTCACACCACACCACGCCACCACAATAAAAACTTTGAGGGAGGAGGAGGGAGGAGGAGGATGTTCAGCCCCTCTGGGAACAGTCACTGTGAGCAAACACGGCACTGCAGAAAACGCCTGAACATCTGCCTGCTGCTAGGAAGCAGCGAATGAAGTCCTTGTCTTGCTTCTGCACATGGCTTTCCTCTACTTACTGAACTGTCTTGATCTCAGCCCACAAGTTCTTGTACTTTCACCTTGCTGACCTCCCCTCCATCTCACTATGGGGCGCAGGCAAGCACCTGGCTGGTGTTCAGCAGCTGCCTGGGGTTATATCACAGCAGCCAGTGAACAGAACTGCAGCTTACGTCAGCACCTCGTTCCTCCATCACCGTAATCCTTAATGGTCATCGGTTATGAAAAATACCATATTTAGCCAAGAAATCTTTGCAAAAACCCACGTCAAATTCTGAGAAGATACTGTATTTACTTTCAGGATGACAAAACAATTCTAAGGCTTGCATTTCTTTCTAAAGGGAATTACCTTTAAGTTCAACAGATATTCACAGGCAGCATAACAAATGCCAATACCTTCTTCGGCACTGGTACCTCTGCCAAGCTCGTCGATAATGATGAGTGACTTATCATTAGCATTTTGTATGATGTACGTTATCTAGAAAAATATTCAAAGTGTTATAATTCCTATAAATGTGTCTTTTTCAAAAGGATTTTTTTTTGTTTTTCAGATGGAACGTAATGCAGAAATTAAAAAGCAATCTCTTGCAATACAGCAATTTTACCTTTTCAAAGCTTTCAAACAGCTGCCAACTTTAATCAAGCAAAAACTCGCACTACAGCACTCTTCCACTGAACATAGCACTTACCCCCAGAATTATATCAGTTTGTGAGAGGAAACTGAGAGAGCTTAGGCCCCTACAAATGATTATTTAAAGTCTAAGCAAACCTAAAAATGTTGAAAGTACTGCCCAACAAAGCACAGATTTTTACTCACACTGGAATATCTTCCTACTTAAGAGATGCCTGGTTTCCTATAAAACAGATGACGGCTGAATTTTCTACTGTTTTTCAAAGTACACTCTTTCAGTGGATATATACTAGTACAATTTATATTCATTTAGCAGTAAAAATGGCCCTTGGATCTGAATAATTATACTTCATACCTCTTTCATTTCCTTCATGAACGTTGATGCATTTGTTTCAATATCATCATCCATACCTATTCTGGTAAAAATCTGCTCTGCAATTCGAAAAGAACAATACTCTGCTGGGACATAAGAACCTACAAAGCAAGTAAAATACAAGTTTGTCTCATCACTATGACACTTGCCTGAAGAGGTCACTGGGAAAAAAAAATTACTTTTACACTTGGTCTTATGCACAGCAGAGAATGCATCTTACTTGGTAAAGTCTTTAAGATTATGTTCTACCATTAATTTATAAGAGAAAACACTATATATAGATAGTATAATTAAAGAAGCTTATTACTGAAACTTTTCAGAAATCATATGCCTGAAGCTGTTTGTGAGTCTAAAGGGATGCAGAAAAAACAATGAACTCTAGGATTGTTTTAACATTTCTGTGACCACTGATTTACTAATCCCAAAAAACGTTAAGTTTCCCAAAATCAAGATTATGTTGCCTTTATCAGACTTCAAAGCATAGTAGTTTTATCCAACAGAAAAGAACAGGAACCTTTTACTAAAAGCTTCACACTCTGCTTTATTCATATTCAACTCATGTCTTTGAGAGAAATTCTTCAATAACTTGCAGTTATTGGGGACTGAACCCACAAACGCATGATGGATAAATTTTATTCTCCACTGCTAAGTAGCTTCATTCTATAGAGTTAGGTCTTTGACTTGTGCTACCTGACTTACTTTTAAGAAAAAAGTCACGAGCAAATCCTGAATATAGGAATGAGTCTGTTGGACTTTACAAATAGTTGGTTTCCTTTTATAACTTTAGTCATAGAACCTTGCAGTATTTGTTACTACTTTTATCCAAAGTAGTTGATTATTTATCTATTCATTGTACTTGTCTGGAAACATGTTTCTCTGTGTAATTCAGGTATGCTCAAGGTCACGTGTTTTTTTTGGATGACTAACCCACGTGTCTGACCAGCACACTTACACTGGTAAGGACACTCACTATCAATCTAGCCTAAGGTGCTAGACTGGGTTATGATGCTCCAAAGAACTAGGGCATGCAACTTTGCTTCTCTGAAAACAGACTGGGGAGTCTTCAGGATATACAAATGGGGTCCCAGAAGTTTCCAGCGGCAGATGAAAAATCTTACACAAGGTGTAAGCAACACAAGAGCTGGTAGAAGAAAATGGACCACAAATTACCTGTTGACATTTTATTTAGATATAACGTTATTCTGGAAGCCAAATCGTTCAATTATAAATATTTTTAACCAGAAAAATTGTGCTGCAGAAGATGATTAATATTGTACACTCTTACTCACCAATCTGCGCCATAATTTGACAGAGAGCAATCTGTTTCAGGTATGTTGATTTTCCACTCATGTTTGGTCCTGTAATAATGACTAAATTGTTGCCCTCTGTCAGGTACGTGTTGTTAGACACAGGTTTTTCCATAGCTATCTTTTCAAGAATGGGATGCCATCCCTGCTTGATTGCTAAAGTATCGGTAAATTCTGGACGAACTAAATGAGAAAAAACATGTAAAACACTGAGGAGTTAGTGTGGGAACCTTTACATTATTAAACTAATATGATTTGAAATAAAGTTAATTCTTCCAGAGCAGAGCTCTTGGGAAGAATTACCGGCCACTTTCAGGTACAAATTCTGATTACCATGCAAGTCTTCATCACTTATGACTACAAAAAGAAACCCATAACTAAAAGTTTATTTTTAAATTAGTGGTCTGTGGTTTTGTTCCCTAGTAAGTAGGGCTGGACTTCAGTAATAAAAATGCAAAGAGCTGAAGTATTTTTACAAAGTACAGGAGCTGTGGACTTCTGTTACTTCTACATTTGTACCTGTATTTGCATGATAAACAAGAAAGTAGCATTCCTTCTATTTTTATTGTATGCTATACCATATTGATTATTTGGGAATGTACCATGCCCACAAAGATCCATTGGACGCTGGAACTATCTCTATGGATTTCTGTCAGAACACAGATCTTTTCTGAACTGATTATACGTGGTTCCTCTTTATGTACCAGCTTTAATGGAACAGAAAAAAGCATAAACAGAGAATGTCCATACACTTCATGCTCTTGAACAGAACATGCTTAAGCTGTCTCTTTTGAGAAGAGTGACTGGGAAGGCTTACAGCAGCTAACTAGCAGAATTTAATTTCGATGAACGGCAGCAGAAAGAATATCAGCATAAAACTGTGAAAGACAGAGACACTCACCTACAGACTACTGAGACACAGAAAAAGAAATGGAACCAGACCAAACAGCCTGCTTATTCCCCATCAGAAGGGTCTTTCTCTGGCCCATAACAGAATCAAAGAAGAAACTTACCATAATCGGAAAGAGTGCAGGCGTGGGCAAATGAAAGCAGCATATCCAGCATAGACACAATGTCAGACAGCTTGTACAGGCAATGAATGTGTTCATAGATCTCATTCAGTAGTTTACACACTATTCTGAAATAAGACACTGCTTCAGCTGTTGCACTGCACATCCTGTCACTTTATACAACTCACAGAAATACAGGAACTATCATGTTCATACCACATACAGCAGGACAAAAGGTCACTCATAAAACCCAATCATGTCTACCAGATGCAAGCAAATGTATAAATTTCTTGGAAGTAAATTGAAATCCCAGCTGATCAGACACAAGACACATAACTCAGCTACCAGCAGCTCATATGAAAGCTTCACACAGGGAATGAACTCAAAATACAGCTATTGAATCAAGTATGTTTCATTAACATCTGATTGTGACTCTAATTCCCTCAGGCTTTCATGCTAAAAAACCCCTACATGGTTGCTAAAAAGAATTTCTATTCAACTGACAGGTGACATTACATTTCCTTAGCTGTGAATGAGAGAGGAGAGCAACTTGACAGGCAGCAAGGACAAGATACAGAAATAGACAGTTCTACTCCAAATATAAGGAACTGACTAAAAGTAACAATTCTGCATTAGTGATGCAAAATTAATGCATTAATTGTGCCATTTTTTTGCAGATAATTCACCCATCAAAATTTTATATGATGACCACTTCTATTAATAAATGCCAATATATTTGCAATCATTTTAATACAATGCACAATTTATGTTTATTTTTGTCTCAGGAGGTACACTTGAACAGTGTTGCTTTAGACTATTTCTGTAGGTAGCCACAGCTTAACAGAAATATAGCTTTAAAAACCCATGTAATTAGCTGATAATTGGTGAAAATAAGCATACTTGGCAAATATGAAATAGTTTTAACAGGTCTTACAAGTAGGTCATGTGATATATTTCTCTCAGGGACTCCTGACATCTTTCATTCATTTTTATTAAATCTGCTGAAGTGAAGCTGTACGTGTTTTTAATTTTCGTGATCTATGGGGAATTGAAACCAACAATAAGAGCTTGCCTTATTATCTGAAGAAAAAATAGTTCTAGAAAGCCAATTGGAAACCATATGGGGAAACAAAAAAGAAAAAACAATGTCCAGTTTAATTTTTACTGCATAATTTTTTATGAAAATTCCATTTAAGATAACAATTAGTAAGATATACAACTTTATTCTTACACAAAACATAGTTGCACGTACATGCAAATTTGCGATTATAGAACTGAATATAGGGTAGTTATAAAAGCATCTTCACTGAAATTATTTTTGTTGTCATTTACTGTATATTGTGTGCTTTATTAATGCATTGTGTATCATAAATAAAGTGCACAAATATATTATGCTAAAACAAAGTTTGGACAGATACCTTTGTAAATTCTGCAGGAAGCTGGCCATTAGGTAATGTTGAACAATCGGCATTCATCTGGATAAAAAATCCACGAGCAGAGCTGAAACTTGTTTTCATTGGCAGGCTGTACTTTTCAGCAAGTTGTGTTATCATACCTACATAGCACAGGCAAAAATTTCACCCAGATTATAAACGTTCACGTACTCCCCTCCCCATACATGTGCTGCTACAAAGATGGAAACTGCTAATGGAAGGTTCCAGACATACAAACCAGCACCATCTGTGTTTTTCAGTACGTATGAATGTAGGATTAGAATAAAACAGGAACTTCATCATGTATGACAGTTGCTAAAATTTCTGATGCTCTTTTAGGTTTCCGACTACAGACTAAACTAAGATGGTCCTTGAGCTAGAAATCAACAATTTATAGAAAAAGAAATCAGTTTCAGAAGAATATTTTTTCTTCTATTTTGACATAATGGTAAACAGGAAGGTTACTGAAACACAGTAATGCACATCATGCTAAAACTCATTTCATTTTGTTCCTATTTTCCAACTCTTACTAGCTTAGCTAAAAGGTAGTCCACAGATAGATCAAGACTGCTTAAAACATAAAGAACAAAGAACTCAGCTATTTTAAATGAAGAAGCTAAAACAAAGATTTACATGTTTCATGCAGAATGTTTTAGGTTTCGTAATTCTGCCCCATTATTTCAACTTTTTTGCACTTTAAGAGGACAAGGAGTAACAGAATTGGGAATACAGGAATTACCATGTCATTATTCAATTTAATTAAAATAAAATTGAGTTTTTCTCCAGAAATGGAGAATCTCAGTTGCTTATCAATGACAATCAATTCATACCAATACTAAAGACTTTTTACATATGAGAAGGATATAAAATGCATAACTACATTAGAATTACATGGCTTCTATAGGTCAAGTGCAATGTACTTTCAACTCCAAACACATACAAATTTTAGTTTAGAAATACCTGCAATGTCATCAACAATTTCCGTGTATGTTCTACGAGCTATGTCAAGGAATTCACTGATGTTAGGCTTAACAGCGTAGCACTTCTGGGTCCTCATACTCAAACATCCTTTTGTGTATCTTGTATCATCATTAATTACACTTGTAATCTTTTCAAGCATAATTCCAAACCTGCAATATCAGTTGTACCACTAATTAGATACATAATACTTCACAATTTTTACTTGCGATATCATCATCAACTTACAAGTAGCAGTATTACAAATAAGTGAAGCTACTTTTAAATTTTCTACTGTTAAAACAAAACACTGTATTTCATTGCTATTTTCACCTCAGAATGAACCGTGACTATACCAAAGTCTGACTAAAAATCCTATTCACATCTTTGGAAGATATAAATTATTTCTCAAATATAGTTTTTAAATCAAATACACAACACTTGATTTCTGCATGATTATGGAGACTCTAGGAAACCACTACTCTTGTCTTTTCAGAATTATTTCTAAGGGAGTTCAGTTCAGCAGCAACTCCGTTATCACAGCTAGCTCTCTTGCTTTTATCCCTGGATTCATTAGTTGACAATTAGATTTGCTGACAATTAAAATCAGCTTTAAGCAAAAGAATTGAGTCATACCCGTAACTATAAACAAGCAAAAATGCAACATCTTTTATCCTACAGGCACTTTTGAGATGAGAGTTTCTAACACAGGAGCTAAGTATTATGAAAATACCTGGTATCTTCAAGAGAATTGTAATAAGCCTTTAGCAGCTGTGTGTTACAGCTTCTTAAAGCAGCCTGTTGAAGATCAAAATACGGACATGACAGTTACTTATTTTTGCAACCTTTTAAAGGACTGAAAGTTTTCAGATTCAGTGAGGCTAATCAGCAGTTGTAGAAATAGTCTGTGGAATCTGAACAGGTGTTTCTGTTCAAGGTTTGTTACATAATCAATTATTCAGGTAACGTAGGAACCCTGCTCTTAACAGCACAGACAAATGCGTATTTCCCATTGGCGGTAAGGATCAATGTACTGTGGTGGCAGTGTTGTGTTCTGCAATTATATTTATTTTTCACTTTATCCATCCCTTAGACTTGAGATAGTCTATGAAATTTAATAAACTGCACTCATAAAAGTAAGGACAAAATGATCTGTACTTTATTTTTAAAAAAAGAAAAAATAAGAAGAACAAAGACCACTTACTTTCAGAGGTTCCACAAGTTCTAAGGTATGCTTCAGGTAGATTAAATTAGTTATTTTTGATTCAGCAGTTTTAACCTGTTGAAAAATTTTCCAAATATTGGAGGTGTTTGTATGATTGCTCTAAAAAGTATTTAAGAACTAGTAGAAGTCATATTTTTAACAGTAATAGGCTCATATATTTAACAAAAATTCCTGAAATGCTTCATAAGCTCACTTTGACAATTTTGTGTCTGCACAAAAAATGTTAACCTAAATTTTACACAGCCTGCTGCGATAGTTTGTCCATCAGCAGTTAAGATTTTCCTGTTTGAACTGATGACTGACTCTAAGAACACCCTGCTAGCCCAAGCTGTGAAAACTCTTCATCTTCTATGGATACTTAACTCTATACAAGCTCTACACAATTTGTAGATTTTTTCAATGCAAATACATTATATATTATAAAGAAGCACACCACCTTTTCCATTAATGCTGTTATAGGAATTTTAACTGAACTAGTGTTAAAAGTGAATCTCTGCACATGATACACTTAAGTCCGAAGGCAGTAAATCATTTCACCATTGACACAATTTTTGAAGTACTACAATGCAGCAAGATCGGATGAAGCAGAGTTTTTGAAGTATAAAGCTTTTGTCCCTTGGAGTTCCCTTGAAGTGCCAGATGTTATTTATAAATAACATCAATGAATCAATGAACATCATCAATGAACAGCAATGAATATGAATTTTTTTAAAAAAAGACAATTAGTCCCTCCCAGAAACTCATGCTTTTTCTTAACTACTTTGTAACTGTATGACATAACTTGGAGAGAGAGCGGTTATTAAAAACAAAAAATTGACCTTTCCAAAACTATTTTTTAAAGTACTGACTTGTCTGCCCGTGGAGGTGGTGGAGTCACCATCCCTGGATGCATTTAAAAAAAGACTGGATGCGGCACTAAATGCCATGGTTTAGTTGAGGTGCTAGGGCATGGCTTGGACTCTAATCTTGAAGGTCTCTTCCCACCTAGTGATTCTGTGTGATTGACAGCATCCTTAGGATGAGAGAATGCTCATGCTGAACATACCACTCACACATTTAGTAACTGAAACCGTAGGCTTCTCAGATGTGCATCTCATCTGCTGACTGGTGGAAGGTTTACAACGAAAATTTTTATGGAGAGTAGGAATGAAACACACTGAATTGCCTAATCTAGCATTTGATAAAAGCGACTGAGCTAGCACTTGAATAAGCGTGTCTTTTGCATGAATAGTAAGCTCTGCTATACTAGAACCAGCCAATGGCAAAAACACTGCAGTAAAAATGTTTGGTGTACATCCTCCTATGCATACATAAAAGCATCCTGTGTGACAGTTTTAGTCATGCAGATGAACTCACAAATTCATGTAACACATTTTTACAAGGAAAGATGGGAGCAGTAATCATGCTGGGTTTTGATTATGTCATTAAAGAGATTTATCTGCATTTATTACTGTCCTGTTTGAGTCTGTACCTGATTTCTTTAACTACAGTTAGACAAATCCTTTATCTAAGCAGGTAGATCAGCATGTGAGAGGACACAGAGGTGAAAGAGTTGTGAGTATCTAAGATGCTGGCACACAAACATAAACATAAGGAATCATCAACCTCAAAAACAGTGGCAGAAATATCCAACTCAAGGACAGTAGGCAAACGTGACTTTTAACACCACGGTTTCAATATGCTCAGTGGAAACAAAGTTGAGGTTCAGTAACCTTGAGCTCACTATAGTTAACTCTTGGGTCTGGTCTCAACCAAGATTCACTGGTGAACTACATGTATTTATTCCATTTGGTATTTGTTATACATGTGTTTACTTACAGACTGACATGTGAGGCAAGGTCTGATGAAAAAACAATCGTGCTTTTAGACATTACAGTCACTAGGACTATAAGTCACTAAATGCTTTTTGTTTCATGCTGATGTGAAGAAAATTCCTCTCATCTGAGTACAGCTGAATAAAATGTACATTTATGAAGAATAAAGGTGGGGAGAGATGAAAGAGTAAACATTTTTGGAAGTACATTTGCATAAATTAAGATGAATTACAGCTATCACATTTATATATTGCATGTTATAGACAAATAATTCATTTTCCAAGGTGTATTTTGAAACATACTGTATCCTGCTTTGGAATCTGTACCAAAACTGAAAGTAGTTGCTCTGTATCCAGGAATTTTGAGATAACTGTAAAACGAAAGTAGACACATCAGAAATTAAACTGAAACTGTAAGATGTATTTTCTTTGAAAGCACACAGTATCTCAGCTATACTAATGCTAATCTTTTCCTTACATTCTATTGTCAGAAATTATTGACAGGGTAAAAACTAGCTTAAAAATAGCTAATATCTGAATCATTTTGTCATAACTATGCGTATGACTTAGTACACCTTAGCATGCAGTGATTACTGTACGGGCAGACTTCTGTCCATTCAAAAATACTTTTTTTCTTAGATTGAGTTGTATTTCTCTTGTGACAGAGATAAAGATTACATGATCCAGTTTTAGGTGGACTAATTCTAGTATTGTATTTTACCTTTCTCTGGACCATGTTTTATGAAGCAACAGGAAAAAAATATTTATACGAAGTCTGACTTAAGCAGTGTGTTTGCCTTTCCATGTTTGCATTATATATACTTGTACACAGCAAACATAATGCACAGCCAACCACGGGAGACAAACTCCAACTCTTTCAAAAAGCGACTGGCTCACAGACTTCTACACACTTGAGCAGAGAAATTCAACTTTTCTAAGCAAAATACTTGAGAAAAGTAACATTATGATAATACAGATTACTTCAAAAAGTGAAGTGTTCGCTATGTCACCTAACAAACCACTAAAAATACTTTTCAAACATACTTAGTCACACTATACACTTTCCCTTATTAGAAAAAACATATTTAAAAAGAAATAGAGTATTAGGTGTTACAAAATAAACTACTACCTGCTTGAAGACCAAAAAAGAGCTCCTCATCCTGGAGTAATTCCTGAACACAGTCCAGTCGTGTGTTAATTGTTTCAGCATCAACTGGAGGTTCCAGGATATTGGATCTAAGTCTTCGACTTCCACCGGGAGTTTTAGTGTAATTTAAAACACCAAGAAGTGTGTGACCATTCCTTTGAAAACAAAACAGATGTGAAGAATACATGCACCAAAAAGAGAGATGGCAAGTGTCAGGAGACATTTACAGGCAAGAGTATCCTACAGATCTGAGGCCTGCTTTGGCATGCTTAGCATCTCCCTGTTTGCCACGTATATTATATGAACTACTGCAGTTTAGAAAGCTAGGTAATTCAATGTTATTTAATATAATATTAGCCCTCAATTGTATCAGTATAGAAATACATTTGTACTTAGTATTTTAGTCATATTTTGTAGCAGCGGTAAAGTTCACATTTTCCCTCTCAATTAAACTAATTAAAAAGGAACAAACCAAACCCTACAAAAGGAGGCCAATTATCAAGTTATAATCAGAGAGATCAAATACTAATCAAAATAATTTACTTAAAAAACATTTCTGAAAATAATTTAAAATAGACTTAGAAGTCAAAAAGAGAAATAATTTTTGGTTTTATTCTTTTAAAAATCATATATTTCAGTCAATACATGAGCTAAATAACATGCTTATAATTTGTAAGTATTGGTTTCATCTTTATGGCTTTGACATGTTACGTATCCCAGGGTTTCACACTTAAGGGTGACTGCACCTCTGTAGAAAAAGCCATCTAGAATATTTACACCTACTACACAGTTCAACAGTTTTAGAAACATGAAATCTTCTATGCTATTGGCTGGAAGAAGACGCATGAAACACCAGGGCCATAATAACATCATGATTTAAACCAGAACTTGAACAGGAAGAAACCTGAACACCTGAACCTGTACACAAGACAAACACCATGAAAACAGGTAGGCAGGCAGGTAGAGTGAGCAGAAACACCCCAAAATACCATGATATAAAAAAGCAAAGCAAGCGTCAAGAGAATGAAAACAAACAAAAAAAACCCAAAAAACAAAACAAACAAACAAAAAAAGCCCAAACCAACCAAACAAAAACAACAAACAAACAAACAAAAAAAACAACAACAACCACCAAAAAAAAAAAAAAAAAGAAAAAAAAAAAAGGAGGAAATTCAAACCTAGTTGTATTAAGTGTGCACTTACCATACAATGCAACCCTTAACTGACAACACCTCAGTGGAACTCTACATTTAGGAGAGCATCCACAGTGCCCATCTTTAGGCAACTGAGGACTTCTTTACCTGCACAGTTAAATGAAGAGAGACAAGTCCCTCCAGAATAAAGAGGGACAAATTTGACTTAGGTGTTCCTGGTGTGTGCCTGTACTATTCAGTTTTACTTGCTGATACCTAATACAAAGATATGTAACCAGGCTTTGGGGCTAAAATCTAATAAAAATAGATATGTTTGGCTGATTCAAACTTGCCAGTGGATCAGCAAAAATTCTGCATCAATAATGCTAAAAACCCCCCAGAGAAACTTCAAGCAGTTTATTTACTGTTGCTCAGCTCCTCCTGTAAGCACCTTCCTCTCAAAACCATCTGTGAAATTAGTAACAGAAACATATATTTTCAGAGAAATATTGCTCCAAAAGTACCTTCCAATGTAAGGCATTCCATGGTTCTACTGTATCTCCCAAAGGACAAAGCTCTTATGAACAGTACTGGGAGAGTCAGCAATGTCCAGGCTCCCCGTTTTGTATCAGGGTGGACATCATGACCGAGGTGTATCTCAGAACCCAAGAGCAGGCAAAACACAAGTTCCAAGTATTTCTCTTCCTAACCACAAGTGCAACAGTCTGGAGAAGGGAAGCCTTGAAGTTTCTTCTGCCTATGAGGCAACCAACTCCAAATGAAGGAGCTGCCCCAAGCATTGATTTCAATGTGGAAAACCATCATGCAATCAAGTACCACATTGCACATTCCCATCATTACAGCAATTACTCTCTTTCCCACTATTAGATCTAAAACAAAACTACTTTTCAAGGCTGAAGAGTGTCTCTTGGGTAAAAAGAGTAAAATGTAGGTGTTTTAATTCAAAATGAGAAACTTGCAGAAATGCTGCCTCTTTCATTTAATAGTCTCCCAAATTTTGCATAAATATATTTTTAAAGTATATGAATAAAACATACACATCAGTGTAAAGATAATTAAGCATCATCTCTTTCTACAATTCACTTTAGGGTTTCCTGTGCTAGAAATTTTGTGCTGAATTGTAAAATACTTCTCTGTCAAAAATTTTTTTCAGAAGCTCTGAGTGGTATGTAAGTTCTCTCATATAGAAATAAATGTAATGGTCTGCTCTTTGACACAAATGTCAAGGAAACTTAGTGGAATCAATCTTTATCAAAACATAACTTGGAAAAACTCTTCTTACCGAGAATCTCTGTTATTAATCACTAGTTCAAGATTTTGTGCTGATGATGAATCTATCATAGCTGTTTTCTCACTCCCCTGGAAACGCACCTTGAGTGATTTAGGAGCATAAACGGCGTTTTGAATAAATTCAACGTATTTTAGCAAAGCTGCAGCAGCGGCAAGACAGTAATACCTTGGAAAAAAACAACCTTTTATGAATGTTGAATACTGCTATTGAAATACCACAAAAGTAGTGCACTACAGCAATAACATTCACACTATTCACTTTGTGGCTTGGCAAAACTCCTATGATTGAGAGCACTGAAAAAGCAGTATATTTCAAATATGCACTAAGTCATGTGTAGTGAACATATATTCACGCAAATCAAATATTCATAAATGTTTGAGTCTCTGTACACTCTACAGGCCATACCGTATTGCTGGGATTGTGAGCATACATATTTCAATAGACACATGGGACTTGAAGACTGGTCACCATAGTATCAACATTTAAAATTGTTGATACATAGAAAATGCTTGCTGAACCCAGTAAGAAAGGCAATCATAGCTCCTGAAAGGTATCTTTAAGGAAAGAATGAAAAAGATGAAGCATGAAAACTCAAAAAAGCCACCCAATCATGTAACAGGCTTTCTATTTACATTTCTAGATCTATCAGAAACACTGGAGGGCAAAATAAAAAGACAGCCCCTTTATGATTTTCTAACTTTCGCAACATGACACGGACATGTAATGAGTACATAAAATTACTTTGTTAAAAACTTATTTGGACATAGTATGCTTTTCCTTGTTTAAACATACTTTGATTGGACTTCCATGAAAATGGTGCTAAATTCAGATGCACACAATTGTTCAATGTACTCCAAACCCTTCGTTTCATTGAAGTATTTTCTCTGGACAGTAGTAAAAGTCACATTCTGTGAGGATGGGGATGAAAGCAAATAGTTTTAGAAGTTACATCAGAGAGACTTCTGTATTTTTCTAGTTATACATGTTTCCAAGAACTTTATCGACCGATTCTGCAGTTTGTCCTCCTAGAAATATTCATTCCAGCTTACTAGCACAAGCAGGTCACTGAAGGTGTATGATGCACAAGTGATTTGATGCACATGTGAGAAAAAGAGGAGAGAGGTCAGCAGGTAGAAGAGTACTCAGGAAGAAGCCATCAGCTCTGTAGGCATGAAGCAATTCAGGTAGCAATTAATAGTTTTTTAAAAGGTTCTGAGGCTTTAATAGTCATAAATTACTTACATCAGTACATCTCATCCTCTTTTACCTGACAGTGCTCTTTTTCCTATTCTATGATACATCAGCCCCATTGATTCACCGGGTTGAGAGAACAAGGGAGAAGCAAAGGAGAGTGCTTGATTTTTTAATCTCTGTATCTTTCCTAGGTTCCCTATTACTCAAATTACACAATGCCACAAATTCAAACCTTTCAGCTTTCATCAGCAATATACCTATCTCTGTCATTGTCAGTACTGGAAGCAGCAGCATGGGACCTGCATTTCGTTTATTCACTACCATTCTAAAATTAGACCTGAAAATCATAGAAAACAAAATCTGTCTGCACTTAAGATTTTAAAAGTTGTGTAAAACTCTCAAATCAACCATCATACAAGTGATCAACAAGAACTCTAGAACACTGAATGAAATTTAAACCTTACCTTGAAATGCTCTGTTACCAGACTGAACAATTTTGTTGTATTCCCTGCATCACAAGCAGTGTTAGACATTATTATTTCTAGTGGTGTTAAAATCTTGAGTTTAGTAATAACCTGAACAAAAAATTCAAAATAGTTCAATAAAATAACTATATAATCTAAAATATTTTAGACAATAATGAACAGCAATAACAAATACAGAACTCTTGTATTTTAGAATCAGAGTTCCAAATTTTCTGCTAACTTCTACAATAATTCATATGTATCTAAATATACACAAAACTAAAATAAAAACAATCAAAATTCAGAACTTATACCCTGTTCAAATCAAACAGATTTTAGCACAGAATCATGTTTTCCCTTGAAGCAAGAGATAAATATCCAAAACTATATTCCATGGCTATGATGGGCAAGAAGAACTTATTTCACCAGATGGCAGCGTTCTGGGCTTGCAGCAGAAAATTAAAGGTGCTCTGGATAATGAAGAAATGCAACATGTCTGAATACTACTAATCTTTTGTCTGAGACTAATTTTTTATTTTGTTTTAACCTCCTCTAGTAACATTTATGTCAGTATTACCATGGCTAAAAATGTGCATATTTCACCAGCTTTACATTAAGCACATGCCCTGTAGGGATTATTAGTAGACTGCATGCTCTTCTACTGTATAAGAAAAGACAAATAACATTATGCCTTTATGCTCATTTATACCAGCATTCACAAATTCTCAAGGGAGAAACACGAAAAAACAGACTATATTTTAACTGCTTAGAATTTAAGATGTGCAAGAAGGGACAGATGATGTCCCAATTAAAAGGTAAACAAGCATAAAAAATACACAAAATAAATCATCTAAGGGCATTTGGAGTGGGAGGGTTGTCAGTGCCATTCATATCTGCAAACCACTAGAAGTTTTTTTCACAGTTCATAAAATCTCCAAGAACTTAAAGAATACAAGAAAAATTTCCTGAATTTATTTGCAGAACATTCAAAAACAAAAGCAAGCACAAGGAAGAGAAAATATAGTAGGCTGGATACTAATCACTAGGCAAAGGATAGATTCTGAGAGTGTAAGAAAAAAGCTGATCAGCAGATAAGACAGAATTATTGAAAGGAATAAGATGAATGCATCTTTACAAACAGATTGTGTGAATCTGCTTGCAGATAGGGCCAGAGACTTGCAGAGAAGGAAGTAAGGGGACAAACCATCAATTTCAAAAAAATGTTACTAATGGACACGGACTACTGCTTAGCCAAGGTCATGTTCAAGAAGAACAAAAACTTCATAGGGTTATGAATATTAACTTCCCCATCCAGGGTGGACTTAAAGCTAATTTTAATGGTCATGTATCATATGTTATACAGGGGGGGACATATTAAGGGGCGCAGTTAGCAGACAGATCAGACAGTCTGTACCTCCCAAGTACCTCAGCCAACAGGGAATGACAAAGATTCTGCAGCCAGGGAGACTAGGATAAAAAGGAGGGTGCAGTCCTCCAACAGTCTGAGAGACCCCAGGGGGAAATGCCCCATGGCCTCTCCCTTTGATCAAAAATAAAAGGTACAGGACTACTCTATCTCATCCGTGGACATAAACCTCTAGTGACAGGAATTTTTTCACTCATTGTTAAAGATGGGAGAGATTAAGGCAAGAAGTGAGGCTGTTAGGACATTCCTGCATTAGGGGAAAAGTAGCTGTACAGTAGCAGCTGTCTTTTTTTGACTGGATGGTCAATGCACTATCAGGTATGAGCACAGAACAGAGAACTCAGTAATCTAAATGGAAAATTAGGAACATATGTGAACAAATAAAAACGCCAGCTTTTATAATGGCAAGGCAGTAAACAATGAACAATCTGACCATGGCCTCAGAGGCAACTATATAGGATGTTCAGTATGTAGCTGTGTGTGTTAAGACCAGAACAGGCTTTAAAAGCACTAATGCTTAAAAACAAAACAAAGAAATCCATTATACAACATTTTACATTATACAACAACTGCAATGTACAACAATGTTGTAAAACATACATTGTACAACATTACACAGCACCTGCTTTAGTAAACAGATGTGATGGTTGTTTATATACTGAGTCAGAGCTAATTACTGTCCCAACAGGACTTTTGTTTCTTTGAAAATTGTGAAGATGCTACAAGCCCCATTATTTTCTAGCACACATAACTACCACAAAACAATGAAATGTTTCACTAATGCTGTTGCTGCATAAACCAGAGATTACTCACCAAATTAATGTAGAATATGCAGTTCTGTCTGTAAATTGAGTGAATTCCATTTCAAACTGAGACAGAATATTTATGCAACCAACTCCAGAACTATAATTACTCCATCACACACACTAATACATATTTATGCAGCTCTGTTCTCAGAACTTTTGCCTGATGAAGGATACTAGCAAGTTCTACTACCATATATTGCCCAATCCTCTTCAGAATGAGGCATCTCAGTCCCACCAAAAGCGTATTTTGCAGAAAGGCTATTTTTCTTTTGAAAAACATTCTTTCCTGTTTAATATTTAATTTCCCGTTAGTCATAAGCTTTGTTCAAGAAAGTAAGTCACAATAATTAGCCGATAAAGTACCTTGGCATAAGTTGTATTGTCTGCAAATTGAGATAATATCACCTCGGGATTTTTTAAATCTATACTGGCCATTCCTACTTCACCTCTAGCAAGGCCTCTTCCTTCTACTACAGCTACAATGACCGATGCAACAGAATGAGCAGACACTGCAGAGGAGGATGTAACTGTAAAACAGCCGGATATATTCAGTTACATTCAATGCAGAATAATGAAAAATTGATCAAGGAGCATCATAAACCATAGAGCAAGAATAAACAAATATACATATGCATGAAAGAACCATTATCAGTTCAGTCTTTAAGAACACTAAAGACTGAATTGATAATAATTAGTCACACTGTGAAAGAACTAACTTTAAATCCCATTACTTTTGCATTTCCAGAGCACATATGATACATGCAACATGGCACAAAGCATCGTTACCCTCTAACACCATTTTGCTCATACAAAGCACTGCAAAATCAAAAAACATCACTGTGTAGGTGTCCTGAAGAATTAGTGTTCGACATCTCTGAATGTGCCAAAATAAAATACATAAAACTTACATCAAGAAACTTGAGAATTATGTTATATATTATGTCAAATCCATTACAATCCTAAAAATAAACCCTGATTAGAGATATGCATGAATTTGGGCTCTTTAGTGACCACACTACATGTCCACAAACATAATTTGATTTTGAACAATTTGAAAAAATCTGAATTCTAACTATGCTGATAATCCATACTTGAATGAAAAGTAAGTAGCAAGAGGATGCAATACCAAAACATTTTCTCTATACGTAAAGTGTTTTTTTTTTGTTGGCGTATTGTTCCTTGGCAGCATCCCCTGTGGTACAGAACACATTGTGTTTTGAGTTCATTTTAGTATCTTAACATATCACAATAAAAATTCAACTGTTTAATAAAATAACGACAGAAAAGTAAGTTGGACTGTTTCCTCTAAGAACTGTTAATCTTACCTGAATATCCCATAAGAGGGGTATGGCTTCTGCAACCAGATCTACCAGAAGAGAGAGGTGTTTTTCCTATACGTGTACTATTCAGGCCTCGCACAGAAGAAGAACTAGTGAGATTCAAAGCGTTAGCATTTTCTACACAAGAACTTTTGTCCCCAAAACAGGATTCTGAAGGGAGAGAGAAATAAGTAAATTATTAAAATAAACACAGCAAATTTTTATTCAGAAAATAACATACAAAAAAACAGCTTACAAAACTTCATTTTTTATTAGCAAAGATATATCCAAACAAAATGCCATTCTATGAAAACTCTCCAGAGTATAAAATGAAATCAGTCAGACTGCTTTGAAAACAAGCTTGCATTAATATGATTATTTTCTACAATGAGATTGTGTGCAGTGCCAATAAAAAAAATATTTACATTATTGAACTAACACAACAGAAATCACTTAACAAAGGAGCATTTCATATTGTAATGAATTCTAGATTTATGAAATAATCCTATAAATCAACTTTATCTCACATTTGCCCATCATTTGAAAAATCACTACCTAAAACTGCACACATGTTTATGAAAACCCTTTTTTAAAAGCTGAGCATTCCTTTTAAAAAACAGGACAATAAAAGAAAACGAAGAACTACTTGGGAATGATAACCCTTTGAATTTATGGAGATCAAGTCTCAGAAATCATATCGTAATCTGTGGTGTATTTACTAACAGCAGCTTCTTTTACACATGTATTTACAATCTATTTAAGTTTTTAAGTCCTGCAAAATATATTTGTCTCAGAACACTTTTAAGTTCCAACAAATCATTTAAGTAATTCACTTGTTTTTAATTCTCTTGAGATAACTGAAGACATCCTTTATTTAGTTAACTGGTTTTTTAAGATTAAAAACATGAATGAAAATATAAACAGCAGATCCACTTAAAAAACTCTAGGTGTGATAAAACATGCAAACACAAATGTTTCTGTTTCTTATAGTACGTTAAAAACTGACGCACAAGAAAAATACTTAAGTATTTTTAGATGATAGTTAACTGCATCACTCTTTATCAAGGTGGCTGGTATAAAAATATCTACAGTACTGAGGTTCTGGGGTTTGTTTGGGTTTTTTGGAGGGTGAGGTGGAACTTCCTTTGTGTTTGGTAGAGAGTTTTTTTTAATCTTAAAACTGTGACAAGTGATAAAAACATTAGCTCAGACTCTTCAGCTGGAGACTTTTTAAAGAGTGGACGCATCAGAATTGCAATGCATACTGATAATTTTTTAAAAGTAGCATTCACTTAGACTTTGGCATAAGCTCAGTCAGAATTTTGACAGAAGACACTTCCTGTAGAAGGTACCAAATCTGGCGTAACAGGGGGAAAACAGTAATTTTAAAGACCAGATGAACCAAACTATACACAGATATTTCTCAAACTCAACATTTAAGTCGTGCTGTATTCGAATTAGCATTCTGTTTGGGTTTTTTTAAGGATTCCTCAGTAATCATACATATTACCCAAACCCATTTTACCTAATTTCTAATTTATACCTAATAGGGATACACATACATCTGAATTCATTGCAGCAAGAGTTAAAATTATCTCCAACTCTTTTCATAGTTTCTTTTCGTCTGAAAACAGCATAATTTTTACTTTTTTTGCTGCGCGCCAAGATACAGACTTTGATAGTAGATTCTTCTAAAGGATGGCAAATAGCAGTATTGCATTGTAGGAGCACAACATTATTACCACACATCGAGACCAACAGGCACTTAAAACTATTCCAAAGACGAGCCAAAAATAAAAGCAAAACCAAAAAACAACAACAAAACTTCCAAAATAACCAATAAATCAAACACAAACCCAAAACTCATAACCACTGTTTTGGTTCTATCCTGTAAAGCAAACATTGTGCAGCAATTCAGACACGTTTGAATTGAGAATTGAATTGAGATTTCCAAAGAATATCTAAAGAAAATAAGAGAGATTTCTTTAAAGAAGTGTAAGGTACGATTTCATTGTCTTCGCCTGCTAAATGAAAAAGGTCGCCTTGACGGTCAGCCGCTGCAGCCCCGTCTCAGTAAGGATGGCTTTTAGCAGCTCTTTCGGAACCCGACTCGAGCAAAGAGGACAGAAGGATAACGAAACAGAGGAAGGCCCAGGCAGAGAACGTACCTCCCCTTTCGGAAACCGCCGGCTTCGCCGTGCTGGTCCCGGCAGCGCGGCCTGCTGCAAGGTCTTCACCGCTGGAGCCGCCCGGCCGAGCCCCGCGGCTGGAGGAAGCCCCGGTGCTCTCCGAGCTGTGCGGCGTCTGCAGAAGCCCCAGGGTGTACTGGGGTGTCTGCTCCGCCCGCCAGCCCATCCCGGGCGTGGAAGAGCCGCGGCCTGTGTAAGAATCCGAGGTGGCCACCTCCCCGCCCCCGCACGCCATGGCGCGACCCCTCAGCACGGCTCCTCCAGCACCGCCCCCAGCACCGCCCCCAGCACCGCTGCCTCAGCACCGCCCCCTCAGAACCGCCCTCCAGCACCGCCCCCTCAGCACCGCTCTTCCAGCACGGCCCCCAGCACCGCCCCCTCAGCACCGCCCCCAGCACCGCCCCTTCAGCACCGCCCCTTCAGCACCGCCCCCCTCAGCACCGCCCCTTCAGCACCTGCAGCTATAAATGATACAGCAGTACACAGAGCTGCTGGCCCTGCAATGGGTTTCATTATAAATACTCAAGGAAATATACGCAAGGAAAGTGCTCTGCTCTTTAAAGCAAGAGTACTGCATTTAAACGTAATTTACCCTGCATCAATTCTTCACCATTCACACTGTTTTATGAGGCGCTTCAGCAATGTTTTCTTCCTGCTCAGGAGTTTGGATACAAAAAGATCCCCATATTAATCACACAGGTTGTTTACCTCTGCAGTTGTCTTAAACACATGCTTGTAAGAATGTTTTCGAACACTAACACTGCTTTGTATATTAGCATCATGTAATAGACCAGTAAAATGTTTCAATTGACATTTTGACTAGACACAATTTTGTCTCTGCCACTAAATACACCTTATAAAACACTCCATATACTCACACCTTTTTTAACCTATAATTTAAAAGATCTTTAGAAATCACAGCTGACTTACAAAGTTACAGAGATGAAGTGTATGGTCTTTGCCAAAAGTATCTAGACAGATCAACATACTACCACACCGCCCTGAGGCTGCACCACCCTCTATTTAGTATTACTACACCCGGGGCACGGCAGCTCCAACTGTGACATGGACACCCAACACCACAAACACAAGTGTGAGATACAATAAGCACATGAGCAACAGTGACTTCCAGAGGGAATACAGCACCCAGCAGCAGGGAGGTCCGACAATGCCATGACAGTGCAGGTGCTCTACAGCAGCCCCTGAAAATGGTGCAGCCATCAGGGGAGATGTGGATAAGAGCCATCAAAACCAGAATGATGGATGAGCAAGAAGCCAAGCTTTGAGACAAAAGACTGTTACGGACATGGGAATTCAATCGCCAGAGACAACTGTGTCGAAAGAGAACTGACTAAGGGGAACTGAAGGTGCCACCCAGCTCATCACTGTGAGAGATGACCACTCAGAAACATCTACAATATGACAGATGCCAGACAGATCCACACCTTAAGCTGGAATTACAAGACAAGAAAGGCTCGACAGGCACAATGCTGATGTGGCAATGCATAGACACACGCGAGAGAGCTACCAAGGTGCCTAGTGATCACTAAGAGCTATGGAGACCCATGGAAGGTACAGTGTTCAATGCAGAAGACAGACTCACAGAGTTTACACAACACAGGCACATGCTGGAACTGCCTTCCCGGGCACAGTCCTAACACCGTGCTGGGAACTAACCGGCTCCCTTGACCTGCTCCAAGGGAACTGCTCCTGAACAGCTCTCTCCCCTAGAGTGACTTTAAACCCCTCCTTGCAATTCCCAACTTTGACCCCTCCCCACAGAGACTTCCCCCCTCAGCAACCTTCCCTCACCTTCACTTTGAAGGAACAAGGTTCTGAAGCCATCTTCCTTGCTACTCTCCAGCAAGCCAAAGCAGGCGAGTTTCAGTACCATCGCCCTGCTCTGAGAGCCACCTGCTGCCCGTGCCCCCAGGGCTGAGTGCATGCACTGCCCGTGGTTGTGACAGCACCATGGCCCTCATGACCTGTCAAAGCCCCCCTCGTAGCCTCTGCGTTGCGTCCCCCCTGCCCCGTGCCAATCTGAGCTCCCCTGCGGCGCCACTTTCAGTGAACAGGAGCCATCCACACCTACTGAGGCGTCTCACTTGCCTCACCTGTGTCCACTGGCCCTCAGCATCTGCTCAAGAGGGAGACGCACCCCACGCCCCATCGTGATGCGCCAGTGACCAAGAAAGGGGTGCAGCATCACTGCATTCCAAGCACAGCATGTCCACCATCCATGCCAGGACAGCAGCGGAGAGCAGCGGCAGGAAAGGAAATGGCGGCCCCAGAGAGCGGTAGCACACCAGGAACCCCCGGCAGCACCGAGCCAAGAGCTCCTGCAGCCGGCGGGGAGCTCTGGCCGCCAGCCACGCGGCGGGGCTGCAGTGCACCACGGCAAGCGTTAGTGCAGGTGGAGAGCTCCATTCTCGACAAGCCATCATCGAAGTGCTCTTGGAGTAAGTTTTATATAAAACCGAAGAAAAGTAAACCTTTGATACAAGTAAGTAACACAATTAATGTAGTAGACAATTATGTTATTTATCTACAATAGTCAACAATACAAAGAATTTGATATAAAAGGTTTCTTGGTCAAAAGCTTACGATACATTTGGAACATCTGTCCCCCCTCCTCAAGAATGATCAAATACAAAGAAATTAAGCATAAAGCTTTCTGGCCCTCAAAAGATGCCATGATTCTAAGACTGAAGGAAAAAAAACCCTCAAAAACAAAACTATTGAGACTGTTCTCCAGAACAGATACTTGAATAAAACAAAACTAAGGAAAAAAAAAATTAAACTCCATCCACCACCAAACATATTTGCTACAGGGAGAACTGGGATAAAAAAAGGAATGTGGTCAATACTGAAATCCTTGCTTATGTTACCTGTATGATTTGAAAAAATTTGTCTTTGGGAGAAGAAAGGTCAGTTTGCAGATATGGTCTGAGGAAACTGAAAGGCTGGGGAATTTCTCACTGATGGGATCATTTTGAATTCATTGTACTGCAAAATGACCAAGGACAATGTTTCTGAAGATGAAAAACAAACTCCTTCACCAGAGATTATCCTGAAGCCTGAACATCTTCAGGAAATAATTATACCCCCGGGTTTTCTCCCCAGTGTTTTTAGTTGGCATTTCTCTGAGGGAGAGGGAGGCTTTCATGAAGATACTTCATGCTCCCATGTTCTGAAAAGTCAGAAACAACATGATTGTTCCCCCTCAGCAACCACTTCGTAGTTAAGAGTCCTTCAATTCCCACTGGTCCACGTGCATGGATACGTGAAGTACTAATTCCCACTTCGGCACCTGTAGGAAAAACCCAAGATAAAGACAGTTAATCTTCTGATGATGTTCACATCATACTAAATGTTTTTGCACCTTTAAGTAAAAAAGCTGCCTGCCTTTCAGAGACTTGCCAGTCTCTACTCCTCTCCAAATACCAGTTCCATTTACCTAATGGAGAAGCTCGAGGAGATTAACTATTAATTATAAATTGTAATGTTTATACTTCTGGCTGCTACAGTTACTTTCAGAAAGAAAGATGCAAGAGAGAGAGGTATCTCTTACATTGCTTTTAGACTGATCTAAGGGCATAATCCTTAAAAAAAGAAAAAAAACTAAACCAATAAAGATTATGATCTTACGTCCTTTTTCATCACATTAAAGAGATACTGGAAGACAACTGGAATTTTTTGGTCACATTGTTCCAGCTGACACTGTAATAACATGTAGTGGAGACTTCTGATTTTCTACCTCATCAAGGAGTGTTTCCCTTGTCTTCTGCAATTCACAGTAGGTTCACCTGTTTATTTAATCAGTTGATACTCAGTTTGGTTCCTGCCCTCCATTCCTTAACTCTGCACACTGGACAGCATCTCAATCTGCCCAGAAGGACTGAAACATTGCATTCTTTAGAGCATCATTAGAAAGAGAAACAAAAGGAAAGATGTTCAGCAGTTTTACATCCTATACTCTATTGTTATATCACTATATGCATGCAGCATACTTTGCTGCAATTGAATAGAGCTTCAAAGGATCCAAAACATCTTTGTGTGGATGAAATTTCTAGGTTTCAACTTTTTATACAGTACCTTTCCTGAAAACCTTTTATTAGACAGTAAGATAAGAGACTAATCCTATCTTTCAGGGTTCATACTGCCACACTTTTCACACACCAGAAAATTCTGCAGTCACTCTGCAATATCTTCCCTCTTACCAAGTCCAAACCTATAGCCATCAGAGAATCGGGTACTGGCATTCCAGAAAACACAAGCACTGTCCACGTGCTGGAGGAAGAACTCTGCTGTTTTCTCTGCAAAAGAGGCAGAGACAACAATAGAATCCATTACATACAGACAGATCATGTGTTCCAATAAACACAGCATAAAACAGTGAACATGCGTAACAATACAACTTGCAGACCTTATCAGACAGTACTTCAACAGCCTGGGCTAAGCCATGCTCATTTTTACCTTCCTACTAATATGCTTATCAAGTAGACACCATTGCGAATCTTAAAAGACGCTCACAAAGATTAGAAAAAGCAAAAAGATGTCTAATTCCAACTCTATTCAGTTTTGTCAACGCCCTACACATCATTCAAACTGAGACACTTAAGCTACAGTCAGCTCTCCATTAGTCTCAAATAAGGAATTGTTCCAAATACTGAGAAATCCTAAACTCAATTCCTATTGCAGATAATACTTGAGAACTAACGATGTAGAAATGCCACATGCAAGTGTGTGAACTTGGAGGTCAGTAGCCCTTAGCAACAAGACAGACATTCGAGAGCAATTCTATTTCCAGTATAAATCACTAGTTCACCAGGTCCTGTGGCCGTGGTTGTGGTGCCAAATGCATGCATTTTAGTGACATGCATTTAAGCTCAACAAAAAGTAGAGAAACAGAAGCCTACTTGACTCACACTGGACAGCCACAGATCAACATGACCTTAACTGCAGCTGATTCTCAGAAGTTCTTGGCTTGGTTGGAGAGTCAACCTTTGTATCGGCACAGCTCTAGTAAGGTTTTGAACTGGTACAGACCCAAGAGACAAACTACTACAATGTTGCACTAACACAGGAATTAGCAGTCAAACCAAAACAGCAGCTTAAAGAAGGAACCTGGTCACTAACCATTCTCTGTGATAATAACATCAGTATGGGAACTTCCATACTTGTGGATATGTTCAACAGCCTCTTGAACACTGTCCACCACCTCAATGCAGCACTCCAGGTCCCCGTACTCTGTGCGCAGAGATTTCACTTCCGAAGGACTGAATGTCAAGTAAGATGCAAACTTTGGGCCTGCATGAATCTTCACCTGCAACACCAAAAACATTTTCTTTGTGGCTAGTGACCATACCAGAGCCTTTCAGATGAAACTGTAGCTTCTTGTACTCAATATGGGATGGATAGCAGTCCCTGTGGTGCTATGTTTTGAACTTCTGACTAAAACAGTGTTAAAACACACCAATGTTTTGGCTGCTGCTGAACAGAGCTTGCACAGCATAAAGGTTCTCTCTTCCCCCCAGCTCCATCTCTGTGCTCCTAGCAAGAAGATTGGGAGTGTGCAGGAAGTTGGGAGGGGACACAGGCAACAGCTGACCAGAACTGACCAAAGGGGCGTTCCACGCCATATAATGTCATGTGCAGCAATACAAACTGAGGGGAGGGGGTTTTTGAAGAAGGTAAGCATTGCTCAAGAGACTGGCTGGACATAGGCTTTTTTTTGTGGCAGACAGCAAATAATTAGCTTTGCCTTGTGGGTGTTTTGGGGGACTGGCGGGTTTTTAGTTCTGTTTTGGGGTTTACTTTTTTACTGGGTTGTTTCCTCCTCTTTGTTCCCTTTCCTCTTCCTCTTTCCTTCACTTACCAAGCTATCTTTCAACTGACAAGGTTCCTTGCTTTTGCTCTAATTTTCTCCTCCTGTCCCAATTGGAACAGCAGAGAGTAAGCAAGCAGCTGGATGGTGCTTCACCAATGCGTGGAGTTAATCCACAACATGCAGGCAGTGTAAGAAAAATACACCTATACTTTGGGAAACCTGGCACATAGGTGAATTAGCTACAAGATACAATAACTGACATGCTAAGCTGGCTAACTACCATGACAACTCCTAATTCAGGACTCATTTAAAATTATTTAAAGCAATTGCATCACTTAGTCACCAGGCAGAAAAGGGAGTACAGACTTGGCCAGTACTGCTAGGAAAACAGCTTGTGCCAGCCTTTGTTTTAAGACAGCATCTGCAATGCAGAGAATAATGAAAGGAATGCTTCCAAGTTTGCACCTACAGAAGTCTTAAAGATCTTGGATGACTTTTATCCTTTTACTTTATAAATTGATACCAGCCCTCTTTGAAGCACATCTCAGACACAAAGGAGTTACTGGGTCCAAAACCAAAAAAATTCACACAGGTATTTTTCATTTGTTATAAAGAAGATTTTAACACATTATGAACCTCTGCCAAAACACCTAAACAATGAGAGATAATTTAGAACAGATACAGCACAGAAATTCAATGCAAATGAAACACAAATTTTGACGAGACAAGCATAAATGGGAAATAAGGCATAAGTCTACTAAATGTAAAGGCTTTTAAGACGGTATCTGTAAACCAGCATTTTCTTGTGCACCTATAAATTACTTTAATTG
The DNA here is from genome assembly GCA_030060385.1 of Muscicapa striata striata. Lineage (NCBI taxonomy): Eukaryota > Metazoa > Chordata > Aves > Passeriformes > Muscicapidae > Muscicapa > Muscicapa striata. The sequence continues at coordinate 42,076 of JAREIS010000069.1, forward strand.
CATAATCCTGCCCAATATTTGCATGTTTCCTGTTGTCAGGTCAGATTAGACAGAGGTAATATCCTCCCCACTGTATAAGGAGATGGGTTAGGGTTAGTGATAGAAATGCACTAGTACTCATATTCCTTCCACCCAAAATACAAACATCTACCCTACACTCTACCCTTCCCAAGAAACAACTAAATAAGACATTAAAAAGCCCCAAACATTGAGAACCTGCTCCTTGACTACTTAGCAGCTTCTTTTACTATAACCCTTTTAACATTACCAAAACATATGACCTCTCTATCCTGCATTAATCACTGCCTGCACACTCTATTTGTCAAATACACAGCACTGTGTGAAAACCCTTGATTTATGTGCAGTTCATTTCTTCCTGATGCATCTCTGCTACCTTTACTGAAAAAACATTGCTTGCGCCTAGCAATTAGTACACTGGCCTTTTGATAATCTTTGACATATCAGGAGGGAAAAATGGGTGGGAATAAAGGGCATGCAAGAGAAAATTTTAAAAACTCATGTATGAAGCAAATTCAGAAAGGATGAAAAAGGGAATTCACTTGGGTAAGAAGCTAAATTAATAGATTCAGGAAGATAGGGCTTTGCATCTGGCTGAATTTGAAAGGGTAGAGAAGGGTTGTGTATATGCTTTTATGGCAGAAGATAATTTTTGCTATATACAAGGAAGTATATAGCAAAGGTAACTCAGTAACAGCCTGTTACTGTTACTAACAGCTGTTTCTGAATAAACTGCTTCCAGATCTTTTCTACAGAAACACTTGATGCTGTGTGGAGAAGCAAAGTTCACTGACATGTACAAAGACACATATGGGTAACTAAAATATTAGGCTGTGTAAACAGGGCTACATCAGCCAGACCAAATGCTTTTTAGAAAAAAAAAAAAACAACAACAGACAAAAAACACAAAACAAAACACAAGTATGAAGGACTAACCTGTTCTACTCTCAACATGTCTATGATCTGATCAAACAACGGGGTTCTCAGCAAGTCTCGATGAATTAAGAGAGTTTCCAGAGCATTACAGGCAGCAGGATATTCACACTTTGAGTCTCTGACTGAGGTTTAAGAGTAGGTAATTGGTTATATAACATTTACAACAAAGATTTTTGGATATTATATAAATTATAAATTACCATAACTACATCACATACTCCAAAGTTCAATTATACACATGAGATTCAAGTCACCCTCCCACAGCTTACTTATTCGTGTGACCTTCTCAACACTGGCATCTGTGTCAACATAGACATGACAGATCCCTTCACTGTGTCCCATCACTGGGATTCCCTTTGCAGCTTTTTGGATGTTTCGGACTAACTGTGATGAACCACGTGGAATGATGAGATCTATCAGCTTATCCAAACGGCAGAGATCTTCTACTTCCTCTCTTGTGTTCACCTGTGGTAGTTGCAATACAAACGGTTTACAGTTTGAACTCTCAAGTTTTGCCCACACTTTTTACTCATACCACAGCAAAGAAATAGTTCATTTAACTCTAGGCACTTACCAGTTGCACTGCATCTCTGACTCCATGAATAGAGAGTGCTTCTTGTGTCAGATGATGAAGTATTTGATTGCTATGTGCTGCCTCTTTCCCTCCTTTAAGTAGTAAGCCATTTCCACTGGCAATGGCCAAAGCAGACACCTGTCAAAGGAGTTTATTATAGGGAAAAAAATCCCCTTAAACGTAATCTGGTTCTTCTGTCAGAATAACACCCAATAACATAAAATAAAAGCAGGATTTTTTTATTTACTCAATATTAATCTACAGTTTTCTTTTCATGGCTCTGAAAAACCATTACAAGTAGCAGCACATTTAACTCCAGAAATTAAATGTGCTAGTTTCAGGAACAAACTTGAGTTTTCAGGGTACTACTGCCACGGGGAGACTACAGTGAACAAGTCAGAGGAAACTATGGACATAGGGCTTCATATGAATTGGATCACTGTGTGTACAATTACCCCAAGGAGAATAATTTTAGGAGCAAGGACTCTTGTCCCTAACCATTCCAGCAGAGAGTGGCAAATATGTTCTTCCTATAGAAAGGAAAAACATTTTCATCATGCTGTCTAAAACAGCAGTCATAAATAGGTAATACTTGCTCTAAGCGTGGAGAAAAAAAATTTTGAGACAACAGACCCAGCATCATCTTTGCTTCCATGTTTATCACCAGAAGAAACTGATAGATATTGCTGCCCTTCTGTTGAAGGTGTCAGATTTCACCATTTAAGTCCAGCAATGGAAGAAGTTTTTGTTCTTTTCTACCTCAGAGTATGTCAGACTCAGTAAAGCTCTTTTTCTAAACCTATTTTACTTTTGTATCCTTTTTTGTATTTATCATCCCAAATTCATTCACAATGCCCTCACAATTTTTCCAGCTACTTAGAAAAAAAAAGCATGCACTCCTTTAGAAAACAAAATCGCCTCCTCTCCAGAACCTCTAGAATAAATAAACTTAGTATTTTAAGTTATTTTGCTGTATTACTATCTTCTGGGAAAGATTATACATATCATTATCATCACCCGAATGTATCATCATCAAACCTACACTCATTAGAGTACCTATTGTATGTTGTTGAGATGCTGATGCCAAAATTAGCCAGGCTCACACCTAACAAGAAGTTAGCTTGGTGGCACACTCTAGATCCGGATTCATGAAATAACCAGCCAGATAATCTTTCCCCTTCTAGTATCAAACCGGTAATAATAATCACAATGCTTGGTATTCTACCTAATTTGAAAATAATATCGAAAAATAAGAAACACTTTAGAAAAACACTGAAGTGTAACTGTCTGGGAAGTCTGCCTTACATAACTATTATGTGTCTTTTTAAGTTATATAGCCATTTTAAGTTATATAGCCATAGTTAACTAGCCATTAAAAAGCCATTTGATTGTATTTTAAAAGTACCTTTAAGTAACTGCCCCTCCAGGTCAGTATCACAAAAGAAAACTAAACAAATAAGCTTATTTAAGTAACGGAGCATAAGATTAAAAGAAAGGTTTTGACATAGTTAGAAAAAATGAAAAGAAAAAAATACCAAGAATTAAGACACAAAAATCAAAAACTTGTGTGATTAAAAGTAGAACACAAATAGGGGGTTTCAAAATAGTTCAGTCTCAAAGACCAGTAAAACATGACTATACTTGAGAGCAACAACTAGATTTGGTGGAATCTATACAAAACAGTGTCTGAAGGATGCTTGCAATTTCACTCTAAGTATTAGAGGCAAACATGTTGTTCACATAGGCTTACTTACTCAATCTTAACCCAACCCAGCATGAGATGCAGTAGTAAACTAAGAGGAGGGAACTGCTTCTCTCAATCAGAAACCCTCCTACTATCAGGTACAGGATGGGACAGAAATCATGCAATTTAAATGCAGAGTTATCAAAGATGACCCTCTGAAATTTCATCAGGAAGCCTGATGTGAGTATGAGGACAGGAGGTTGGCAAGAAGCAAAGCAACTACCAAGACAAGCTATCCTAAGTCTGTAAAACAAAGCAGGGGAAAAGAGGGTAGGGCAGGGAAGTCAGCAGGAGTCAGTCTGCTGATAAGATATAGCCAAGAGAAAGAGGAAGACATCAGCTATGCAAGGCAGGAGATCTAGGTTGAAGTCCAGAAAGACAGATGCAAATTCAAAAAGGTACCATACTGGTTATCTGCAACAAACAGCGGTGGTAGTCAAGGGAGACCAGTGCCTTTTTGTTTCACAGGAAATTCTCTTACAGCATACTCCTTTTCACTGTGAAATAGGGACTACTCACAAAAATCTGTCATGAAGTACAAAGCTCTCCACTGGTTGAGCCTTACATCTTCTTGAAGTGGCTGTACCCACTACTTTCTACTCAAACACTTGCTCATACGCTAGAGAACTCCTCAGTCAAGCTTCTTAGATACCTAACATTAATTGTGGGAAGAAACGCTGCTAATTAGGGGTTTGGGTTTTTTTTTTTGCTTTCATTTTAAAATCTACTTCAGTTGCTCAGTAAAGTAGTCGTGAGTTAGGAAGTAAGACCAATGTTGCCCTTGCAACATTAGTTCAGCACCTGTATTTTCATGCATTTTATAGTAGCATTTACTTACAGGAACACTTCCGCACAGTGCTGCAATGGAAGGCATTTGCCCTTAACATACCTGCCTTATTCCTGGCATAAGACAAATTATTAACTGAACACTGCAGAAGCAAGCTCTGAAAACATCTCTGCATAAAAAATAGGGCTGCCAACACAATCAATTGTAGATAAATCCAAGCAAGAGCCCTTTAAAACAATACTTTTTGTAGTCTTTTACTTGCTTGCCAACAGAAATACCCAACAGTGTAATCTACCTTCCTTACAAACCTGTGGAAGACAGTCAGGACGAGATTCAAAGATCACGAGAAGGACACCAATTGGCACCGTCACCTGCTCCAAATCCAGGTCTTTTGCTATTCGAGTTCGCCGAATTACACGGCCGACGCTGTCCTGCGAGGATGCTGCAATCTGACGCAGACCAATAGCCAAGCTGTTCAGCTTTGAAGTAGACAGACTTAGGCGTTTCAACAAAGGGAGTGCTAATCTCCCTAAAAGAAAGAAAAAGCTGTGCTGAAGATAGATTGGTCTTCCTAGGCTCAAGCAGACGTGACTTAAACAAGTGCTGAATCTAAGGAAAATTAAGGTATTTCCCACACTCTAGCAAGTAATCTGAGATTAAAAATGCACAGCATCAAGTCTGGTAGTCATAATAAAACCCCTCAAATATGATGACGATTTCATGCACCACATTTTCAATTAATGAGGTTTAAGTGCTTTGTATATGAAGCAACCGCACAAACCACCAACATCCAGAAAGGTAAGGTTTGTCCTATTTCATGTACTGAATGCATGACTGAATCTCTTACAAATTTCTATCCTTGCAGTATTTCTGGAAGGTCCAGGCAGTAATTTCATGTTTCTGTCTTACCAGCAGAGACAGCAAAGCGCTGACACATACACAGCATTTTCTGTACAGACTGGGCAAGAAGAACTTGAACTTTCTAGTCTGAACATGTTCAAACAGTAAGTTAACCCAGCAATGTCCCCTCAAATACTCTGGTCAGTGGTGCATTCCACAGAGTATTACAATTCATGATGTGTCCTTTTCATGTATTTGCTATGCCAACACAACACATACACATCTCAATTCCAGCTTCCCAATGAACGCATCAGTCTAACACAGAATAATGGGTTTCATCTGAGCCACCTAAAGAGAAACTTCCTCAATCAGAAGGGGACAACTGATGCTTTGGAGAGCATTAATTTAAGTGTAGAGATGATAGCTTTCCATTCAGGAACCAAATGTTACAGTAACCAGCCCAGAAAATACTCACTTTATACATAACAGTAACAGAGATATTTGTTCCATTCTTTTTGGTTTTGGGGTTTTTTTTGGTTTTTTTTTAACAATACACCACTTGCAGTTTCGCACTGCCTCAGTATCTTCTCTGATGAAGGCATCTGTTTTATGCAATGAAGGAGGCTGCAGCTGTTTACACTGACAAGCTCTCAAAGTCCTGGGTTCAATAATGTGTGTTGGCCATATTGCCCAATCTCAGGTGACAGAAGTTTTGGTTCTGCTCATTTGTCTTGAGGCCCAGAGACATCCAAGATGATAGTATTACTATGGAAGGATTTGAAACAGTACCTTTATTTTCAGCCTCCTCTAAGTCCTTTTTGTTTGCCAAGAGAATTTCTTCTCTCTGGTCGGTTAGTAAGTCAGCAAGACGATAAATAATCTCTGCTCTCTGAAATAGAAAACAGTTTCTGAACTGACTTCTTATTCAAAGTCCACGCAGTTTGACATCTAGTTCCTACAGTCCATTCATGCTAACCACATCCTCTCACTATCTTAACTCTCCTGATACTTAGCCAGCTGATTTTTCCAGCCTGTATCACACTGAAAAAGAAGATCAAACACCACTTCAGCCTTTACCTTGCTTTTTATTATCTTTGCCCAGTCTTACTCACCAAACTCACATCCCTCAACAGCACCTTGTATCACATCATACCCACGCAGCTGCAGAGTAGTAATTTTCCACAGCTCCACTTTTGCACACATGTTGTATGCTAAACTCTACACAGGTGTGAATGGAGCAAGTTATTCCAGTCAATTCTTCAGCCGCTCTGATCACAATTCACTTCTGTGTGCTACTTGATGCAATCAAAATTTTTATAAACCCCATATGAAAGCCCATATTACTTCACAGCACCAAGGAATACTAACTTTTTTTGCTTTTCTCATTTTTAAGCAGGCTACAATACAAACAATGGATTTAGCACAGAAATAATAGATTCTTGTCCCAAGGGGCCCATTTATTTATAAGTCTGTGTTGTAAAACTTGCCACGCATGCACAGTATTAAAAATTTGTCCATATTGTTTGTCACCTGCTCAGGCTGTAGAGCCGCCAAGGTCCTGCCACCAGCTCGAGCCATTTCAGCCTGCTGTTCTACAGTAGGGCCTGCAAAAAAACCCAAAAATATCCTATGCTGACAAAGTAACAGCATAGGCAGAAGTGAGCAGCAGCCTGTTCGTCTTCCAATTCTTTGTTCAGAACGTGAAAACTGGTACAGTTTTTAACAGACAAATTCAAGAAAAATGTTGTACTCTAAGACAGAGAAGTCTGTACCTGACACAAAAACACTGTTACGGTCCCTACATAAAGAATCACCACAAAGATTCTGTCTCCATGTCACAGCAAGTGCGCAGCATGTATCAAAAGGACTTTGCAAAGGACAAAAGAACAACAGAATAGCCCAGTCTCTAGGGCATAGTAGGCTACTGAAAGAAAAGAGGCAAACTTTGAAAAGTTCAAGTATCCAGCTGACAGTCCACAGGGGCGGACTTTAGCTACTTACCATATTTGTGACTCGGAATAGGATCACAAGATTAAAAGCTTTACTGCTGATACCAACTTATTATAGCGGGGATAACCAAGAAGGCACTTGAGCACATGGACACCAAGTGTTTCAAAGATGACTTCAAATATTTATATAAAAAATCCACTAAGGATTACTATCCACAAAGAAATTGACTTGGCTTAAAGTGCAAGTCAAAAGTATCACTCCAGTATCTATTCTGCTAAGGTGATAGATCTTTGGTCTGATTTTATCCAGCAATTATTACACAGTTCCAGCAATGCAGTGTCAGGAAAACATTCCTACCTACCATAACAGAAGACTGAATCGTAAAAGAAATCAATGATAAAAAATAAACCTAAACACTACCATAGTTCAGCAGCACAGTCTATATCTGTATTTTCACACTGAAATCACGGATACTTGATGATAACTCTTAAGACTACAAAAGGCAAAACTTCTACTCTGCTCGTGTATTCTTCAAATGCAAGTCTGATGCACCAGTTTATCAGAAGGAGTGAAGAAGAGCAGGGAATTCAGCAGTTTCTATCCCTACTTTAGAAAATATCTTTCAAAATCCATTTTGCAAGCAGAGGGTTGTTTCCCAGTTACTGCACAGCACTGAACAAATTTTAATCCTAATTTTTCAGGAAATCTCTACAACTCTCAAAGTACGCATTAACTCTGTACTCACCTGCAGGTTTTACCTCTGAAAAAAAAGTTCCAACTTTTTTCCCTTCTACAATATCTGTGATGACATGACCTGAGATCTTTGGGTGGGTTCCATTTGCAATCACTACTGAAGTGCCTCCTTGCAGGGCCCAAAGAGCTGCTTTCACCTACAGGAAAGGACAGAAACAGTTGCAAGAGATTTACTGGTTCACTGGTTTGAATCACCACAAGACTTCTTGGTCCACTCTGATGTCCAGATTGATCGCTTATACTTTCAAAGAGCATTCAACACACTTTGGGAATGTCTGAACTTCAGTGTTGGAATACTGACATTTGCTTAATCCTTCTACAGTACGTTAAGTTTACATCAGGATTAGCTCATTAAAAGGGTCCTTTGAAATCCCTGTATGCTGACTGGTCCTAAGATTTGCCTCTTTGCACATTTTTGAGCAGAATATGATTTCTCTCAAATCCCAGATGCTACCTGCTGAAGAGGTACTGCCAGTGGTTTCCTCAATTTCTTTTGCCAATCAAAGTATGGGCAATATTATCCAGTAGTACACTTAATTATGTGTCATTTATTTAATTGCAAAAGCTTCTCTGCTTACTCACTTCTATGCTTACCTAATATTGTTCTACAATTTGGTATTACGGTCCACCATCAGTATGAGACACAAATGCAGATAGGCCTGTCACATCAAACTCGGCTACCAAAAGACCATCAGCTGCTTCATTATTGCTCAAATTTCATGCTGAAAATCGATATTTGTTCTTTGAGCCACCATCTGTTTCCTGTTATTGACACTACAAATTTTCAAAAATGTCACCTACCTTCTCAACTGTAAGCAAATATTTGTTACAACACCTGCATCAAGATTTGCCTCTATGTGACTCAAAAGACACCAAGTAACTCTAACTGATTATTACTTTTACAATAAAAGTACTCTCTGACCTTGGCAGCTTTACCTTCAATACCTGGAATTGTTTAAACTATCCTAGAAATCAGATAAGGGAAAATAATTTCTGAATAAGCTTTGTACATCCCATAGTTACAAATGCCTCCTCCATTTGCCACCTTCCAGTCCATGCTCTGATACTTAAAGAGTGTGCCTTACCTGATTCTTCAGAAAAGGGAATAATCAATAACACAACTGATGAAGAATTTTATTTTGGTATTTTCCTGTTTAGTCAAGATCTGCTTTGGTTTTTACAGACAACTTTCCAGATACATGCCAAGGAAACCTGCAACATTTAATACTACAGCAGATTGTATCTCAGCCTCATAAGAGACATATGCTGTCGCACAACACACCCATGTTTATGTACTCACAGCAATGAATACTGAGACTACCTGACTATATACAGCACTAAAACACTTTAACCCTCCCACCTTCACTAATCTTTCACTCAAAAACTAAAGTACCTTGGTCTCCACCAATATAGCCTTCAGAAGTACATTGTACAAACTCAGAGGAGAGGGAGGTACTATATCAGATTTAAGAGATGGGAATTCCCGAAGTCTTTAAATTATCACATAAGAAAGAATTGAGGACTGACTCTTATTTTAATTTAAAACACTAAAATACAGTTCCAAATGTCACCTTTTAAAATATACTGGACTGTAATTCTTAACTTGCTCTTTTCAATTCACACAGACCTAAAAGAAAAGCAAAAGGAACCCATATACCGTCTCAGGGTACTCAAAGAATAGCTGAGACTGGAAAGGATCCCTGGAAATCATATAGTCCAACTGCCTGCTCAAAGCAGGGTCAACTAGAGCAACTTACTCAAGACACCATCCAGTCTTGAACATCTCTCAATGGAGAATCCACAGGCTCTCTTGGCAACCTGCTCCACTGCTTCAGCAACCTCATTGTAAAATTCTTACATTTCAATTTAATCACTTGCATTTCTCTCTGTGCACATGGTCTCTTGTGTGTTCCCTGGATACCACTGAGAAGAATCTGGTTCTGCCTTCTCCAAACTCTTCCTCCAGCTACTTATACCCAAACCTTCTCTTTTCCAGGGTAAACAATCCTAGCTCACAGCCTCTCTTAGTGTGACAGTGCTACAGTTCTTCAATCATATTCATGACTCTCTGCTGGTGTCACTTCAGCATGCTATGTCCTTCCTGTACTGCAGTGTCTAGAACCAGACACAACTCTACAGATGTGGTTTCACTACTACTACGTAGATGAAAGTAATAATTTTCCTCGACCTGCTGGCTATGTTCTTTTTCATACAACCCAGGTCACTGCTGGCCTGCTTTGCCCAAAGGCCATATTGCAGGTGTACATTCCATCTGGTGTCTACCAAAACCCCTTTGCCCTTTTCACTGAACCTGCATTCAAGGCAGTCAACTCTCCAGCCCATACCAGTGTCCCTAGGCGTAAGACTCAGCATTTCCTTTTACTGAACTCCTAAGGTTCCCGTCTGCCCATTCCTGCAGCCTGCCAAGATCCATCTGAATAGCAGCACAAAGCACAATCATCTCATGCAGCTCCCTTTCCTTCCCGATTATGAAGCAAATGTTCCATATTTATTTCTACCTTGGCTTCCATGCCACCCATTCCCACTCGGGATTTGGTTCCAAATGTTACAGACTGCTGGTCTCCTGGGTAGAATATGTCAATAAGCTTTGCGTCATCAGACCCTGGTGGGCTGTCAAAGAGTCCTGAAATAAATAACAAAAATCAGTTATATACCCTCATGTCCAAAGTTCACCCATGAAAAAATAAAAACAAACAAACAACAAAAACAAACAATATGAGGCTATAAAGCTGTGCTCCACTTCAGGAGCAGGAAGAATCCTCCTATAGGAGGAGGATTTGAAACTTCCACTGAACCCTTCAATTTGTAGAACTAAAAGCACAAAATTCTTAACTGGCAGACCCAAAAGGTATAGGTTTATTGAAAGTCTAAAAAACAAGAAACCAAAAACCCACACGCTGAATAGCAGCAAGCGAGCTGGGAGATAATGACATTTGACTGAGGTTTCAGACAGTCTGCAGCTTTTAGATGTTCAAAATCAGGGCTTACATACACAAACCCCCACTGAACAGGCAAAGAATAGTCCTCCTCACCAAAGACTCGGATGATATTCTTGAATGGTGGGTTGCACAATGAGAAAACAGGCAATTCAGAAACATGTAAAAAGGCTAACTGTTCAATTCTACTAAGAAGGAACACAACACTACAGAGACATACTCTTATTAGCATTTTTTAAAATCAAGTAATTTAATGTCACTACACTTGGAGTTCAATGACACTGTGGTTAACTATATTAAACTTCATATTAAACTTCAACTCTACCGCTACACTTCCCAAAAATTCTATATGTGCACAAATACTGCCACAACAAATTAGTGAGCACAAGTGCAGTCTATCTGTGCCCGCCCTTGATAGGTTGGGAAGTAGAGGACACCATTCCATAAACAAGCTGTCACATTGAATTAATAAGGTTGGAGAACAGGTGTGCCGGTTTTGGGGATTTTTTTACAAACTCCTTTGATTATTGCTTTCATGAGTTGCTCTAAGACAGTCATTTTGACTAGAATTAACCATGAAAACTAGCTGCATCTGCTAAAAGAAACTGTGCTTATGGAAAGACACCTCTTTCCTCCTCAGGGTCTCAAGCATGTGCTGAAAGCCAGATCTACTTAAAGAAACACATCTGGAGAAGATGAAAAGAATATGTGACTTAATATGTAAACCTGCGGCCAGAAGAAACAAACTATGGTAGAATAGTATTTGGTTTATACTCCTGATTCAAGACACGTAGCTTTTATCCTGCATACTATTCCTGACTATCATACAACTCTGAAAAGCCAGCAGAAGTACCACAGTACATGTGGTATTCTGGGATCTGGAACAGATCTCAGGTTCACATGCATTCTCACCCATCCAAATTCAACAGTGTGTCAGACAGTATCACCACTGGGTATAGGCCTTAAGGAATTACTGTAGTACATTGCAATTGTCTTTGTAAAAGAGATGAACTGATGAGATCAGTAGAACAGGAAAAGAGGTTGGTTTGACAATCTGATGTGCTTCACTAAAATCAGAAATAAATTACTCACAAACCTTCTACATCTGAAAGAACAATCAGGAGATCAGTTTTCATTTCCACAGCCAGTCGTGCTGCCAGACTGTCATTATCCTTCACGCTAATTACCTGCAATACACATGCATATCAGAAGCAATGAAGAGTGTGAGGAACTAAGAAATACTTAGTGCCAAAATCAAAAAGCTATCTACCTCAGCACTAATAAGTCCTTCTGAGCTGCTTTTTTCACACCCAACAAAAACTTCAAAGGTGATCTTTGTGTGAAAGTACATATGCTTCAGTAAAGTGGTATCCAAATGACAAGCAGTGTCATCAGTACTTGCATTCTGCACTTTAGTGCCCAGTGACAGGGCAACAGGCACTAACTGACGCTGCTTTAAGAAGAGGTGCTGGATTACATGACCTGCAGAGGCATGCTTGCTTTTGGTAAAGGAGACAGTATTTGCCCAGGTTTCATCCCATAACACTGTATCATGCCAAATACGGACAAGTCAACACAGTCTTCCAGTACCCTTTTGTCCATGTACTAATTCTGTATATTTATTTCTCTGCTGTAGACTTCAGAGGTTCCTGGTTATGGCATTAGTCAAATACACATTAGCACTGCACCATCTGCAAGCAGGACCCCCCCAACCCCCGCAATACTTTACCCACATTTACCCCCTGCAGATCACTGTTTGGCTCTGGAGGTGGAACAACTGCATCATTAGTGTTAATTATAGGGACAATATTCATCCTTAAAAGCTCATGTAATGTTCCATTTAAATTGCGACGCTTCTGTTCATCGTGGAAATCCAGATTGGTGACTAAAATCTAAAAGGAAGAAAGAAACTACTTAGCCTTCTACCTTTCCTATGAGAACATCATATAAACTTATGTATTAACACATCATAACAGAGCAGTCATGCCTTTTGGATCACTAAAGAAACAAAAGCCACATTTAGAAAGATATAGAATAAAACTGAGAAATATTCTTTCCACAATATTATCAGGTTTATTCCACTGAAGCCTGTAATAGCCTATCTCAAGCTGGTAGGTCACACACTCCAAGAACAAACTTGGAAAAAAAGATCATAATCGGAACATAGATGCTCATGCTAACTACTAAGACCCTAGACAATTCAACAGATTGTTCAGGATGCTGCCTTTCCAGTTTTTCCTCCCACTTTAATGTTCCTACTTGTAGCGAGCAGAAAGAGATGCTTTATATCACCCTTCCTTCCACTCACTAGAACTCACTTGCTCTTCTGAAACAATCTTGTCCCCTGAACATAGATAGCACCCATTTCTTTTAGTGCTTCAGACAAAAAACACCTTCAATGTCTGCTCTGTAGAGACTTTTTTTTGTTTTTACTCTGTCAATGGACATTAAAGAACTAAGCAAACAACTCCACCACTCAAATGTACAGGAGCACTTGGAATCAATATGTATGCTAAGTTTTTTGGCATAATCAATTTATTCTTTTATATCAAAGGAATAATAGTTGTCTACAGATTTGAACAAGATTACAATCCAGCATGACCTACAGTGATTTTTAGCTATATTATAAATAATTTGGCTATATCAGCTCTATCGTATTACAGTAAAGAAGTTCCTCCAAGAAGATTTCATGCTAGGCTCCTAAATTCATTAATAGTGTCTAAACAAATAAGGCCTTACAATTAAAGCAATTCTGTATTCTCAGAGTACCCAAGATAAGCAAAGTCTGTTTAAAAGTAGTTCAACTGATACAGCTGCAGCCTTTAGTTTAAGACCCAGGCCAGGAATACCATCACCCACAAGTTGGAAAGGTTAGAAGAGAAGATGGACAGCAAGTTCCAAAGTGTGGATATGCACTTCCGTCAACTTTACAGTATGTGTTGCAGTTTAGTCACTTGCGGTTTTTAAACCCTCACTTTGGACCACCAACTTCAGCTTTTGTGAAGAGATATTAACAGACCCTCCCCATTATAAAAGAGAGGACACACCTGAACTCCAAAAAGAAAAAGCATACTATTTTTATCTTGACAATAGACAATTCTGTTTCAGAAATATTTAGCGAGGCACTCTTGTATAAGCTACCATTCATGTGACAATAATAAGCTCCAAAATTAGCAAGTCAGTCTAGGAAAAAAGGGACGCCTTACCTGAGCTGCACAGATGCTGTACTGTGTAAACATGGCCTCATACAGAGCCATTAGACCGCTTTGCCCAGCTGCTGCACAGGCTCGGGCTTCCAAGACTGGAATAGCCTAGAAAGACAAAGAGCAGCTGTCAGGCAGTGACCTGAACAGGTAGTACCCAACACTCAAGGAAAAGCAGGAGTGTCACCAGACTCTCACCATATCTTTCAGTTGACTCTGGCCTGAATGAAGTGCTTGCCTCACACTCTGAGAAAGCAAGATCTCATGACGCAATCGCTGCTTTCCAAAAGCTACAGCCCCACTGGTGACAATCATCATCTCTCGGCCCTGATTTTGCAGCATTGAGACCTGTAAGTAAAGGAAAAAAAAATAAGGCCTGGCACATGATCAGTGAGAGCAAGACAGCCCTGGCTACTGTAACCTTTTGCTCACCAATTCCTGCTGACCACAAGCATTTGGTTTCTCTGTGGATGCACAAAGCAAGGCAATCACCCTTGACGATATTTCTGCACACCTTCTTAGCCACTTGGGAGCTATGCCAAGGACTACATGCAATCTATAACTTCTCATAAACCTTCTTTTCACAAGCTTTTGTTACAGAAAAATGCTTCAATCCATCCACTCCCAAAGCTACCATTATACAGTAACTTCAAATTCTAGAAGTGAAGAGGCCAACTCTCAATAGTACCGCTTTTGATTACTTTCTCCTTACATGTATCTGGCTAGATTCCTTTCAAAGCCCCAAAGCTAAATGTCTTGCATGAATATATTATGTTAACTTTACTTCCCAGGAAGAACATCTCCAGTGCTCACCAAGACAACCCTTTCATTTTTGGAGAAGAAATACTTGAGTTGATCCCATCAGTTTTTCCTACAAGTAATGAGGTTTCAGGCTTTTCTCTGGAGGAACTCTGCAAATGCTCAGGTGATCAAGAAGGGTTGATTCATTTTGCAGAGTTCACACACTTTAGTGCCACCTTCCCCCTAGAGACAACTAATGTCCCAGCCACGTCTTACTTACTGCACAAAAATCTCACTGTGCAAATCTTTCCCTCTATACTGGGTTTGGCCAAGATGGAGTTAACATTTTTTATAGGGGTCTGTAGGATACTGTGTTTTAGATTTCAGTTCTAAAACAGTTTTGCTAGCATTCCAATGTTTTGCCTATTACTAAATAGTGCTTGCACAGCATCAAAGCTTTATCTTTCCCCCATGCTGAGCAGCACTTGCAGAGCCATCAAGGCTCTCCTTGTTCCATTACGTTCCATCCCAGCAGGTAGGCTAGCAGCTGGGCACAAAGTTCAGAGAGGACACATTGGAGACAGCTGACCTTAAACTGGCCAAAGGGACTTTTCACACCATATAACATCACACACAGCAATAGAGTTGCAGAATAGCAAAACGCAGGAGGTTGTCTTCCAAGGCGGCCACCACTCAAGAACTAACAGGGCATTGATCTGCTTGAGTAAGGTAGTGATTGCCATCACTGATTTCTTTTCCCCTCTCCTTGATTTATTAAACTATCTTTATTTCAACCCATGAGTTTTCTTGCTCTACCCATTTTCTTCCCAATCCCACTGGTGGTGGGACAGAGGTGAAGGGAGCAAACAAGAATCTGTGTGCATGCTTGGCTGACAGTCACCATTAAAATACCACATCTTCAAAAAAACATTTACTGAGTTATATGGTTTATAGAACTGCAGCATAGGGGGTTGAAAAGGGAAAGGCTAACACATTGTTTTAAAGAATATCAATATTTTATGATGTTTTACTACAATCTTCTGTAGCATCCATCACTGAGTACCTGAAGTTAACACAAATGCTCAGCCACAGAATTACCTGCTCTACAATGGAAGCCAGCCTCCCAAGGGCCAAGCCACACTCATCCCCTCGAGTAACAACAGCACTACCCAGCTTTACTACAATCCGTTTTGCATGCTTCAGCTCACTGCGGTGTGCAAATGATTTTCCATGTGCACGGCTGAGTGGCACAGTGATAAATGGAATGTTGCTCCAACAACGGATGCATTCATTCCTTAATCTTTGGTAATGGCAAGGGAGATCTGCGGATAAATAAAAGAAAAAAAAACAGTTTTAAGTGTTTCATTCAGACTTCTAACCTTTCACAATACATATTTCCCAGTAACTGGGAACAAGAAGCTAGCTTTCAATTCACCAAAACAAAGTGAGAAATAGCAGTATCTGAGCAGCACTAACCATCTCTAAGGTATAGAAGGTAATATATCCCATGCATCACAGAGCTCTGACTCTGGGAATCTAGAAGACCAAACTGAACGACATTGTAAAAGAGCCTCTATAGCTCACATCTCAAGGACTAGTTTTAAAAACAATCTCCTTTGCCTCGCCTCATTAGATACAGTTAAGAGAGTTTTCCTGCCTGAAGTATCACAAAAAGCCTGACTGTTAGAAAAGAAACACAGCTTTTACAACATCTCCAAGCCAGGTATTTTTTGCACATTGCTCAGCAAGGGAGAATTGAAGTGGCATGACAGACATACGAACTCAAAGTCACATGGTGGCGTTCAAGCCCTGAACAGGCCTCCTGAAGATGTGTTTGTGCTCCAAGCCCGTCAACGTTCAGGAGGCATTTGGACAATGCCCATAGCGTGCTTTAGCTTTGGGCAGTCCTGAACCATCAGGCTGTGGGACTAGGTGACCACTCTAAGAGTCTTACAACAAACTACTCTGTTCTAGTCAATCCTAACCAATGTATCATCTGAAGATGCAGAGGCTTCTTTACAAATCAGTGAACTGAATCCTATGCCATGGGCAGAGTTCATTATTTGTAATTTTGGTGCTTTGTAATACATAATAGATTCATTTATAAGTTCAAGTGACTATTCTTAGTGTTACTGGAGAAAGACAGGAATGAATAGTGCGCTACATTGAAAAAAAACCCTTTTAATTTAACAATGGTTTAATCAAATACATCTTTCACTCATTATACACATAGAAGAAGTTTAAGTGACTAATTACAACTGAAGGCTGCACTAACACGTGACAAATAAAAACGAAAATGGAATTTAGAGAGGAGTTCCATTTGCCCCAGTTTTCATGAGGGAATACTTGCAAATCTAAATAAGATCTACAATACGTAGGAAAGACTGGGCAAAGGAGTATACTTTAACTGTTGTTTCCAGCATTACAACTTACTACCTAGTACTATTTAGTATTTGCCTAACCAACACAGTATAACCAGAAAGGAGTTTATATCCAGTTCCCTTGGCTTCAGGGTTTAGAAGGTTAGAAGAAGGTAGATGTTTAGAGACAACCAGCATCTGAAAAGAAACCATTACTTTTTTAAAGAAAAATAAGGGAAAAGACAACAGTTCTAGAACAAGCAGAGAATTCAATTCCTCCTCACTAAAGTCCTAATGATTAATCTTGCTCTGTAGCTGCATAAATCTACCTTTTTTAGTTATTTTACACTGGACTGAGATGTGAAATCAGCTCTCACATTACACATGCAAAATATTTCTGGAGATGCAAGCCCATTAACTTGCTCCACATGCCGTTAGGGAGGAACTGACATAGCATCCAGTCCAGGTTTTGGACAAGTAGGCCTAAAGTAGGATTCCAAGTAGGACAAGTAGGATTCCAGTCTTTATATCCCATACCTGTGAACAGTTTCACTTCCTTAATAAAGAAAGAGACACATATTAAACATATTTAAGTATTTGACACTGCAGATCCTTCTATGTAGCAAGCACAAGGCTTGCTTCTCAAGAGTAAAGAGGTAGAATTTCAACATACATAAGCATAACAGAACAGAAAAAAAAAATGTGGACAACAAACAGAAAACAGTCGAGAACAAAAAAAACAAAAAATCCCCATGATAAATAAATGATCACTCCAGCTGTAGATCACAACTGATGAAGTGACAAGAGTTGCTCCACTGCTGGATATGGTCAATACTTGGGAACAAACTTCTCATAGCTAGCACTGTGAAAATTACTGACTTCAGAAAATGTGGAATATTTAGAAATATTACAAATACTGAAATCAAAAGAGCTGCAGTTCATAAATAAAAAGTTCAGAATTTTCAAGATTTTAACATCTAATGCACACAGTTATTAATAAAGGAGAACTGTCAATATACAGACCAGTGAGAAATTAATCTTGCATGCAATGGTTAACTCTCTTGATCTAATAGAGTTTATCTATCCTTGCCTTTTGTATTTCAGACCACTAATCAAGCATACACTGAATGGTTCTCTTAAATTAGGTTTTCAGGGAAGAACTATTTACTGGGTACCTATGTATTTACACTCAGGTTTCCTGCATGCATCTTTCCACTTGAATTTAATCCAAGTAAATTTGAGTTTTGCTCTTTGCTTTACTCAAGACATCTGAAAAACGCAGATGGGGGAGCAGACATAAATCAGATCTTGCTTTCTGGGAATGTATGAGGTTGGAATAAAGAACTTCTACAGCAGCGGTACTTTTACAACTAATTTTTTTTTTCTTGAAATGTATGTCAGAAGGAAAAATACACAAACTCAGACATCCAGCTGAATATTATAGAGTAAAGAGAGAAAGCAACATTGAGAAAGAAGAGATTCAGCTACAGTTCACTTCAGAGGCTGTAAGTTTTGAATGATGTTAAGGAGATGATTTTCCTTTCAATAAAAAGGAAAGAGTTTAAGCATGTCCAGACACATACTGACCAACATTTTAGAAATGTACGCTTTTCTCTCATACATACATAAACGGGAAATGGCTGCGATGGCATGGGGCGGTAACACAAAGCACCATCCAGGGGAACGGACAAGAGGGCTCAGAGCAGCTCGACACAACATTTTGAGATGCCTTCTGCAAATCAAGGATATCTGCAAATTAAAATGAAGGGAGGAAGGGGGAAAACTGGTTAAATATCAATGACTTTCCATCTGTATTTCTCTCCTCGTCCATTCCCCCAACTCTTTTCCTGTACCTTCTTCATACAATTTCCTCATGCCCATTCTCCATTTTGCAGAATTTGCACATGGACTATGATACAGAAGAACTGATGGCCCTCTTCCCTACCTGCTGCCAGATCTTTATTAACGGTAAAGAATAAAACAGGGCTTCCTGAGAATGAAAAACACTATTAGTGAATGTACCCACAATGGATAAAAGTAATATTATTCTCATGGAGAAGCCTGGAAGAAAAAGAAAAAAGTAGAGAGGTTGTATCATACAGACTTCTCTGTACACAGAGCATCTACTATACTTCTCATGAATCTCAGCCCTATTCAATATAGGAAATATGCTCATTCACTTTTCCCTAAGTATTATCAAATTACAAGATTTTATCCATGATTACACGTAAGGACATCAATTTCGAAGCACTTGGCATCAGCTTCCCTTGACTGAACCTGTAAACACCCAGGATTCTTCTAACTCTAAAATTCACTAGAGCAAGTGCACAAATAAAGAATACACAATTAGCCATTTCCTATGATGGGTTTAGTTCAAGTAATGCATGTAGTCTCACCAGGGAAACAAACGAGATCAAGAAGAATCCAGTTCTCCCAGACAGTATTTAAACCACAAAACCTCTCCTTCCCTTTTACAAAACTTTGCTTCCTTTTTTTCAATCCATTTTCCAGCACCACTGAAATAAAGCAAACAAAACTGCAGAAACTATGGTAGAGAGAAAGCACTGAAAAGAGGACAAGGAGACCTTACAGTAACTGCTGCTATTACAAATACCAGGACATTTACAGCACTGATAGTTCTGGCATATGTGTACATGAACACTTAAAGGGGCCTCATTACCCTGCATCAGTGTATTATTATCCCTTATTATAGTCCTTACCAAAACACACAGCTCTACATTAGACAAGGCAGCCAGCAGCATATAATGTTCCTCTTGTTTTGTCTAATAAAGCTTACACTGCATAGCATTTTAACAATATTAATCTGCAGTGTCCCTCCAGTTCTGTATTTCATCTGAAATGGCAATACTGGCCACTGCCAGGATGAGGCAGACAAAGGACTCTGAGCAGATCATGCAACTAAGCAAGTAGTCAAAGTTTTCTTCTCATAACACTGTAAGCTTAAAGAAGCTGGGGATGAGTACTAATCAGACATTCCCCCTTTGAACCCTTACAAAGTATCTCATGCGCCTGCCTCCAGGGTTGCACAATTCCCACTATTCATGCTTCAGCCTTCTACCTTGAAGCTCGCCTTGACCTCTACTGTTAGACACTGTCTTCTCAAGAGGGTCCTAGCTGGGTCTCAGAGAGATGCTCAAAATCCAGCAGTTCCTCACATGAGCTGGCAAACACCAGGTTCTTTATCCAGAACCCCTTCCACCACAAATACCCTGAGTGGAACTGCCCATTTCCCTTCAGCTCCCTCTCACAGACTATGCCCCCTAAGGAACAGAAACAGGCACTCTACCTGAAGTTTCACCTCCAGACACTTCCTGTTACCTCTCCTGTCAGACCTTCAGCTCCTGCTGTAGTAATAATCTCCACCTGGCACTTCGCTGCCACAGAATGTCACAGACCCGCACCGGCCAGATCAAGCTGTGCCATCTCCTTGGCTGCTCCTACTGATCTGCTGGAGAACCACTTCACATTCTCACCACAGGCTGCTTGCAACTAAGAGCAACCTTGTCCTTCTGGAACTGTCTCCTGTTTCCCTTTGCTGGAGACAACTTTGCTAGAAGCAGGCAGACAATGAAGAGTGAGAAGCGTCAGATAGTGTGGATCCTTTGAAGGAAAAAGATTAGAGAGAATAGCATGTTTCTGAAACCAGCTTGTGAGAAATGGCAAGAAGACCAAGTTAACAAGAAAACAGAGTTTAAAGCAGCAGCAGGTGAAATGGAAATGCAGTATGTGCAGTATGTGAAATGGAAATGGATGCTGTCAGAAAGCACAGACAGAGCACAATTTACGGTATGATGTAAAGTATAGGCTTTCTTTCAGGCCAATCAAACTCCTTTCTCTCCTCTCACTTAATCAAGGATTTAAAGTCAATTTCAATCCTTGTTTTCCATTTTACTTACATTTGCACCACTTCCATAGCTAGAATGGTTCTGACATTCAGTGACAAACAAATAAAAAAGGTGTATACCTAAAAATAATTTTTAAAAAAGTAAAACTTTCCTGCCTTACTTGGAGGAAGCAATTTTTTAAAAAAAGAAAAATGCATTATTCAGGTATTCCTCCTTGCATCAGCATAATTTTTTTTTTCATTACCAGAAAAACCTAATTCTTGCAAACTAGTCTCCAAACATGACCTTTAAAAATATTATTTTCCTATTATCTCTATGAATAATGAAAGTTATCCTTGTATTATTGCCCATACAAAGCAATACCATGACCTAGTTTTCACGTATTTATTATCATAGAAACAGCTATTAGGTAGCACGGTACATTTAGATGCTGTTTCAGATCAGTGTAGAGAGACTTAGCTACCTTCCAAAGCAATCAGCAATCTCAAATCCTAAAACTTGTGCCTTGAAAAACAACAGTGTTATTGCTTTTTCAGTCTGTTGGCTGCAGAGCCATAGCATGCCCACCATTATTTGCAGTGAATTGATTAAATTAAACTAAATAAACTGTTTTCACAGTTTTAGATATAAAGGCAAATATCCGAGTGTTAAGACATTCCACAAGTGAAAAAAAAATCAAACTGTGACTGATAAAATTATTTTGCAAAACACTTAAGCAGAGAAAAAGAGATAAATCAAGTTCAAAGCAAATGCACACAATTTCTATGAAGTCTTTCCCACAACACAAACTTTAAGTCCTCTGTAACATTCAGAGGCTTTTACAAGTTAAACCGTTTCATTACTTTACCAACTGAAACTTCTGCAAGGAGAAACAAGATTGATGTGCACCTCTTCGTGCAAACTTTAACCCTAGAAACATTCCCAGAGGGAAGTCAGCTCAGAAGAACTGACTAAAATAAAGGAAAATTTCAAATAAGTGGTCTTTAGAGCAGACGGCAGATAGGCTCACCCGGGGTCTGCAGACGGTATACGCACAGAGAAAGGGCAATTCAAAGCAGCAAGTACCATGCGATTCCTTTCTCTCAAGAAGGCATCCCAGCGGTACAGCGCGGTCACGGCAGTACTGCACCTCAGACCCCTGCCGAGTGCCTCACAGGGCAGTACGTGCAGGAGCTCGGCGTCAGTCCACTCTGCCAGACCCAGCCCACAAACCAGCTACGCACCACAAGGGCTCCACAGCAGCAGCACGCGCGGGCCCGCGCCACACGCGGGCGCGCTCCCGCCGCCGCAGCCAATCGCCGCCCGGAGCGGCCTCGGCCGCAGCCAACTCGCGGCCGCGGCGGCAGCAGCCACGTCACGTCACCGACCGCCGCCCCCGCTCCTTCCCCCCGCGCTACCGGCAGATGATGTAATTCTGCTCCACGTTGCAGCACAAAATCCTGGCCTTTGTAAATTGCAGCATTAACAACTGTTTAGTCTGGCCCCGTACTAGTCCAGACAGCCCTACCCACAGCACAGGCTGCTGAGCCATCTCCCACAGCGGCCTCCCTTAACCTGCATTCTCGCTCTCACACGTTCGCAGTCCGATGCAGACAGCAGATGAAAGGGATCCGCAGCCAATCTTCTGAGTGCCTTTACCTCCCTAGGCCATTTACATCCTTTTTTCCACTGCAGCCCAAACCCCTTAAAAAGTTCCAGAGTGCTGGCTTTGCTCTCCACTCACCTCCTATATCCCATTTGAATTCACCTGTAAATTAAGAGAATCGGGGTAATTGAGAACCACACAATATCCTGAGCACCAAAGGACCCTCAGGGATCATCAAGTCCAGCTCCTGGCCCTGCATAGGACAGACCCAACCATCACACCATATGCCTGAGACTGTTGTCCAAATGCGCCTTTAGCTCGGTCAGCCTTGGGACCATGAGCACTGCCCTGGTGAGGTTATTCAGAGCTTGACCACCCGCTGCGGGAAGAACCTTTTCCTGGTGTCCAGCCTAAACTCTCCTTGACACAACTGACACAGAGGAGGAGAGGAGAGGGGAGAGGAGGAGAGGAGAGGGAGAGGAGAGGAGAGGAGGAGAGGAGAGGAGAGGGAGGGGAGAGGGAGGGAGGAGAGGAGAGGAGAGGGGAGGAGAGGGAGAGGAGAGGAGGGAGGAGGGGAGAGGAGAGGGAGGAGAGGGAGGAGGAGAGGAGAGGGAGAGGAGAGAGAGGAGAGGAGAGGAGGGAGGAGGAGAGGAGAGGGAGGAGGGAGAGAGGGAGGAGAGGAGAGGAGAGGGAGAGGGAGGAGGAGAGGGAGGAGGGAGAGGGGAGGAGAGGAGAGGAGAGGGAGAGGAGAGGAGAGGAGAGGGGAGAGGAGAGGGAGGAGAGGAGAGAGGGAGAGGAGAGGAGAGAGGAGAGGGGAGAGGAGAGGAGAGGAGAGGAGAGGAGAGGAGAGGAGTCCTCTGCCCCTTGGGAGAAAGCTACAGAGTACAATGTCTCCCCTCAGTCTCCTCCAGACTGAACAAGCCAAGTGCCCTCAACAGCTCCTTGTATAGCTTTCCCTGGAGACCCTTCACCATCCTTGCAGCCCTCTTTTAGATGCTCTCCAATAGAGAGCTGCACATCCTTCTCCAGCTCCATTCCCTTCTGTGGACACACTCAAGTCCCTCACTGTCCATCTTACAGTGAAGGGTCCCAAAACTGACTTCAGGATTAAAGCTGCAGGCCTCACCAGTGCCCAGTAAAGGACACTACCCTGGGCATGTGGCCACACCATGGCTGATACAAGCCAGGTGCCATTGGTCTTGTCACCTGGGCTCATATTTAGCCACGGTCGACCAGCACTCCCTGGTCCTTTCCTACTGGGCACTTTCCTGTCCTTCTTCCCCTGGCCTGGAGCAGGCTGTCACACACAGGCAGGACCAGCATTTAACCTCGTTGACCCTCATACCACTGGCCTTGGCCCATCAATCCAGCCTGTCCAGATTCTTCCTGCACAACAGCAGATAAACACTCCTGCCCAACTCAGCATCATTTGCAAGCACTCATCACTGCAATTGGTAGAAACCACAAATCTACAGGTTTTCATCTTCAAAGACACCACAAAATCCACAGTAGTCCCCCAGTTTAACTCAGACACTAGTTATACTCTTTTCTGTCCTCATTTATGTTATATTACCACTGTTATACTCCTATTAGAATTCAAATAAATTCCAACAGTATCAATTCCCATATTGTTGTAAGGGAGTAGTTCTGTGGGCTATTATTGTTTGTTTGGGAGACTGTTTATTTTTTACTTTTGTTTTGGTTTTTTTTTTTTAACTGTTAACACATCACCTTCTAGGAGCAGGAAACAATCTTAGATTAAGGTCTCAAAATTGTGGAGAAAACTTCACAAAGAACAAAGAATATTCATGTGATGGAAGTGGAGTTCAAGACGTTTGGAAAAACTTCAGTGTCTTAAGAATTAACAGAAAACGCAACTCACAATTATCTTACATTAACATATCACTCTCTCCAAACAACAGAAATTTAACAACTCTCCCAGATCCCCCTAAAAAGAAGAAAAAAAATACCAAAACCGCAAGATCCTCCCCATTCTTCTCCCTCCAAAAAACCCCAAACAAAAAAATCAAACCCCAAAAATAAAGTCATCACTATGATAGAAGACGTTTTGGAGATCTTTACTTGAAGTAGAACCTGGTTTAATCATCATAGAGCTCTGCTCTCTATTCTTCCCCACTCCAATTATTAGCAACTGCAGAATAAAACCAATGACAACACCAGAATGTTGGTCACTCACAAAATAACAGAATGGTGAGTAAAGGTATATCACAGCAGTTGATTCTTTTTTTTTTAATTAAGACAAGCCTTTTTTTATAGTAAGTCAAGCCTTGCAGGAGGTGGGCTTTGCTGATCCTTGTGGCTCCCTTCCAGCTCTGAAGATTCTGTGATTCATTTTGAATAGCTAACAAGAAATGGAAATGCTCTCATTTTAAGCTCGCCTGGCCAATTTTTAGCATGTGCAACTTCTTTAAACTGTCCTTCCAAATAAAAAGCAGCAGGTTTCCCATAACCACTGCAGATACTGAGGAGCTGCTTTTCTTTTTCAGATACTCAAACAGATGTAAATTGGTAAGAGAAAATGCATACAAGATAAATCAGTACTTTCATTTGCCACATGAAACCAGTAGTTTTTATAGAAGGATCCTTGTAAGGCAGGGAATCCTAGATTTCCTATATGGTCAGCAGTTACTTACCTCAGTGTACTACGCAAGCATACTGAGAAAACATAAAACTGTTGTTTCAGACAGGTTAAGGTAGTGAAACTTCAGTAATCTTAAAGAGAGTTCCATCTTCAAGAAAAAGCATGGAACTATCTTGATGGTAATAACCATATGTGTAGGCACACCATGCAGTCCACCTGCATCCCACACATAATTGCAGAAAACACAAGTATATCTCTGTGCAAGTATTTTATTCCCCAGCTAATTAAAAAGAAAAAAAAATCACACAGAGTAGCTACTTTAATCAAACTTTCTCAGGAACATAACGACAGGTTAATTTAATCAAGCACGATTAAACCACTAATAAACCTCAAGATAGGATTCATTAGCATCTTTCAAGTATTTCTTTCCTCCTAATATCTCAATCAAGTCTTGCTACTTTTTTCTACCACCTGTTTTGAGCACTAAGCAGCAAAACATCAGGTTACACCAGATGTTAAGATAAAGATGATACAAGTAGTATCCCAGTCCTGTTCCAGTTTCCCTACATCCATCAAATGAAGGTTGTACAATTGCCAGACATCACTCAGAAAAGCAAAGAAAGTAAAACAAAACTCATATGTAGAACAGCAGTCTGTCAGATGCCTAGGTAAAGTACATGCATAGGACAAGAAGGCAATCACAACTAGTTGAATACTCTCCTAGTTTCCAGCTTTGTGGAAACTGGGATTATTCACCTTCATGCCACTGATGATTTTACAGACTTGCAGTGCACCTACCTCCTTATTCCTCTATTGGTTGTCATGTTTGAGTTGTTCCTGAACAACTCTAGTACCAGAGGTGCACTAGTTTTGACACCCCTTCCTGTCCCCAAGCAAGACAGCTTAATCGTTCTAATATTCTGATTAGACTGACCCAACTATCTATACAAGTGAATATTAGCAGCTGCAAGAGTGAAGCACAGCAATTCCTTAAACCACACTGCGACTAATACATCAGCATAGGATGTTTTTGCTTTCCTTATATCAAAGCTATTTCATATATTTGTAATGATCTCCATTGCTCTTCCTCCACCTCCCTGATTAGCCCAAAGGGTGTGGCATGCTAGCCAACGGAGCGTTACAACTGCAGTAGAGAACAGAGTACACAAATTTGGATGAAGAAAGGATTCATATACTGGCATAACATGGTCTTTTATTCTGCATTTCACTCCTTAAGTGATAATTTCTACCATTCTATTTACTTTTTTTTTTTTCCACTAACTCTTGAACTGACTTTTCAGAGTATCATGCACAGTGACTCTCAGATGTTTTTTTTTCCCCAGATACTGCAGAAAAACATAAAAATATCATTGCTTTTGTATTCCTAGTAACACAACATGCAATAAGAACAGCTGAAGAATTACTGAAGCTAAGCCTGAAAGATGTTTACTTTGCTATTGAACACAATTTTTATGACAATTGTGACAAAATGGTATCTTAGACGAGCAAGGAAATACAGCAAAAAATAAATCAGCAAAGCAGTTTACACAACAAAAAATATTCACTGACACAAATATGGAACAAGTAATATTGTTTCTCAAGTGACTAAACATTAATACTTTACTACAGTTAATTTTAACCCTTTGTAAATTTCTCAGTAACCTCAAGAGCAAATCTGGGAAGAAGAAGAAAGTAAACACTCCAAGTATCCATCAACTTAAGGGTCTAGAGTCAGCACAGCTGTAAGCACATAGAAAAATTTTATAAGCATATGGAAATATTTGAGTTATTTTTCATTTGAAAAAATAAAACTTTTGACTGCATAGTATAGAAACATTTGTCAAATAATTTTGGTAAACCAAGTAAGCTTTGCTTAAGTCTCCATTATCTAGAGTTTGATTACTCTCTTCAGAGGGCTATCAGGTTACTTAAAAAAACCTCTAATCTGATGCTGTTCTGTCTACTGTGAAGAAACAGTATGGCTCGGCTCGGCGGCGCGGCCCCGCCCACCTGCCGGGCTCGGCTCGGCTCGGCCCCGCTCACCTGCCGGGCTCGGCTCGGCGCGGCCCCGCCTCGGCTCGGCCCCGCCCACCTGCCGGGCTCGGCTCGGCTCCGCCCCGCTTCCGCTGCCTCAGTCACCGCCGCGTCACGTCACTTCCGGCCCCGCCCCGCCCTCAACAATTGCTCTTGCTTTGAAATCTACAAACACGTATTCCAAAGAATCCAGGGTTATGTTTGGAACGGACTTTAAAAATTATCTATTAAAGATCGTCTTCACTCGGACAGTGTAAAAATAGACCTACTGCCTCAAGAAAGGGAGATGTTGGAAAGATGGCTCCAGCTAGAATGCTGGCAGCAGACGAATTACAGTTTTG
Organism: Muscicapa striata striata; assembly: GCA_030060385.1. Lineage (NCBI taxonomy): Eukaryota > Metazoa > Chordata > Aves > Passeriformes > Muscicapidae > Muscicapa > Muscicapa striata. Next base: position 69,367 of record JAREIS010000069.1, read on the forward strand.
TCTCTGCCCTTTGATATGGAGTACAAACACTCCATTCCTGTACAGCTGAGATATGAGACTACCTTGTGTGTGACACTTGTCATAATGTTGTGCGATACCAAACTGCAACACAGACTATTTCAGATGAGGCAGGGGGGAAACTCAACATGACAAAACAGACACGAAAATGCACTGTCCCAGGAAACTGCAGATTCTAAACCCACAAGCGCTGCTGTAGCATGTCTAGAATTAGAACATGCCTTAATTCAGGCTGGGCAAGGTTACGGATAAGGCTCTTTCCAGCTCTATTTCTTGCTATGACAAAATGTGAAAGGAGCCAAATATGACCTAGAAAATAGGACATGTTGGAGGTTAGGTAATTATGGCAGAAAATTACAATATAAGGTGATACATTCTTACAGAATTTCATGTATTTGCAGCCCAAAGAGTAAACAGTATCTCTGTGGTTATACCTAAGTGAATTACCTCAACAACAGAGAAAACAAGGATGCCAGATCCTTTTCATTCAAGCCCTATCCTAACACATTTAGCATTGACATGTGACATTTGGGAAGTTTCTCCAGCTAGCCCTTTGTAATTCAGTTACTGTCACCTCTAAATTAATTTCCTGGATTCCACAAATTAGGGAAATGAGAAGATACAGGATACACTACAAATGTGTTCTGTGAAAAGCTTTTCCAACATATTACAGGCACAGCTGAGAAGCCACATCTATCTAAAAATCAAAGGCTGTTGCTGTACTGTGTAACAGCACAGTCGTCTGTAGTGCTGGAATGCACACGGTTCTGAATTCTCACAAGCTTGGTCAGGATGCCACAGAATAGCAATCCATGGAAGCTGCAGACACTTGCACAGAATTCGTTCCCAGCTGATAAACCATGCAAACAATCACAAAGATAATGTGACATTAATCCAGAAGCTTTTAGATGGGTTGTAGTTTTATTTGTGTTACCTCCTTTGAGATCCTGACTAATTACAAATTTTTCAGTTTATTTTTGCGTTCTTGCAAAGAGGAGGAGCAACAGTGTTGTAATGTGCAGTACAGGTATAAAAGCTACTAATAAATTTTATTAAAAGCAGGCCAATTATTTTTGGCCCTATTGATTCCACTGGAGTACCTGGCATCAGATGGGGCATGTTTTCCATCATTTGAAGAAGATAAATAATGAAATCTTTTGCTAAATAGTATACTTTCATTCAACCATCCATCTAGCTTCCTGGAACAATTGAGCAGATTTCCTGTGTGATGGCAGAGGGCAGACCAGAAAACCAGAACACCATGTTTAACTTCAAAAACAAACTTATTTCCTGGTCCCAGAGACTGAGCCAGAGGTAAGGTATTACAGCAAGCTTCAGTCTAATAATACACCTACAAATTTTCCTAAAATATCCAATGTTTTAGCTTCAGAACTATTCACAAGTCTCTCTAATGTGCTACTAGAATTTTAGTGGCTATCATTTTCAGTTCAGTTCCTGTCTGGAGCAAGTGAATGTTTCTTATCTAGGAAAAATTCTATTCAGGCCCATTTTTCCAGGGGAAAAAAAAAAGATCAGGAAGGAAGATGTTTTGACAAACCACTAAAATTCAACTATATTTCAGAGTATATGGCATTTACAATTACTTTGCTCTGTGCAACACTTGCTAATGTGAGCAGTGATTAAACCATGAAAATTTCAACTGAATATCTGTATTTGAAAAGACACAGAAAAGCAAAATTCAAAAAATGTCACAGAGGTGTGGTTGTCAACTTACAAGGACAGGTTAGCGGTGACTGACACACATGTCTACTCATAAAATAAGAATTCAGGCCACCCAGGAGAGCTCCTGTATCTTAAATGTTTGGTTAGATCCATAGAGAAAAACCAGGTGCTTCCCGAACAGGGAACTAATTGAAAGCAGCTCCAAAATGCTTCAATTAAAACTTTGCTTCTCTCTCCATACTTCTTGGTTTACAGAGCATTCTTAGCTTCTGGGGACATGGACTAATCATTTTAACCATCTCTTCCTTGTCCTTCATGAATGCAATGTCCCTGGATCTCTACACTTCACAAGTGTGTCACTACAGTGACATTCACAGGTGGTTCACATACAGAGAGCAAGGACATGAGAGGACGAGCTGTTCACATGGCTTGATCCAAGAACAGAGGACACGTAGATATCATAAACATGGTATAAAAACCTGATGACAAAAGTCCATCATCGGGATCGTATCCTGAATATATCAATTCACTCACCAAACTTTAAATACAGGCTCCATCTATTTTCAAAAGCAGAAAATACTAGATATTATTAGAATCAACAATAAATACCCAGCCAGATCACCTCTGTAACTTCTTTCTACATTCGGGGCCATCTTGAATGGGAAAAAGATGTCAAATGGGAGTTTCCAGTGTATTTGGGGCTGGCCTCGTGGAGGTTCTGGCCAATCTGTCATGTCAGTGAAGGTAACAACAGTTGTCACAGGTACCGTGCTCATGTTTAGAAACTGCAACAAGAAGAGAAACAAAGGGAGTTTAGCAGTCTTACTACAAATTTCTAATGGGACTTACTGTAGATGACTGGCAAGGATGATGTCTTTGGGACAGCAGGAGTTAAGTGTCCTAAGTTTTCAGAGGAGTAAGCTCTCTTTCCCAAAACTGATACTCAGCAGGTAAATTGAGGGTGTAGTAAAGATCAGTAGCTACTGTGCATCATATGCTACAGACATCCAAACTGGCAGCAGTGACTCTAGCTCTGCTACAGTAAGCCTTCTACTCAGAGGAAAGCCATACCAACTAGTTAGTAATAAGAACAGGTGCAAGCTAGCTGTATTTTTTATAAAAGATCACCTGGCTCTTTGGACAAGTGCTTGCTACCAGGAAGAACTGCCACAAGATGCAATCCTATCAATAAATGTCAATGAATTAAAGCAGGGACCCAATACAGTAATAAATTTATTGCTCACATTTTAGGATGCTCTTTCGGGAAGAAGACATCAGTGAAGATCAAACAGGGGACTGAACCTCTAAGGCCTCAGTTCTTTTGTTTTAACAGAATGCTGCAAGAAAACTAATACACTTGCTCTTTGAGCTACATGGAGTTTCATGGCTACCTTGGGCTGATTAAAGACCATGCTGCTGCCAGAAGAGCAACCCTGCTCCCTGTCCCACCTCCCAGGTCTGAATGCTAACATTGAGAGGGTGATTACTGGCAGCATGCCTTCTGTGCTTGCACTGGCTGAAGCCAACGTGTGAATTTACCACCTTATTCACTTCCCTGAGAAGAATTTCAAAGATTGCTTTTAGAGCAAAATTCTGTAGAAAGCATTCAAAAAATTTGCAAGATAGAGTTTATGACTCTAAAGACAAAAATACTGTGACTCCTACTGGGGAATTTCTGTGGTATTCCTTAAGACAAATTTAAAAATACTTCTGTGCTTAAATAAAAAAAGAAAAATAAAATGAACAATGCATTGGGTACAGTCCTGGTTCTACATGGAGTCTGCAAAGAGGCATGATGAGCAGATTCTTTGTGCACCTTTGCACCTGCAGTACCAGTCCTGAGAGCATCGTGGGGCACTTCAGCCAGCTGTGGATCCATCCCCCCAGGCCTGCTCTGCTGCCCAAATGTTGCCCCTGAGCAGTTCCCATTCCAGAATGGCTACAAGACAATGCTGAGGCTACTTCTTTTCTCATCACCTGGAAATTCCACTCACTTGCAAGGTGTCCCAACATTCCTGCTTCCAGCCAGTTTAACCCCTTCCTGCCCTCCATGCCAGATCAGTCCTTGATCACAGCTCACCACTACTGAGCAGTTACAAGTAGAATTTCCCCAACACTTCTGATGCATGTAAGGTTTCCTATCAATGAGTAAACACACAATAGACCAAGTGGCTCTAGTCAACATGAAGCCTCAAAATGATTGATTTAAGTGTCTAGATCTTCAAAAGCTGCCTTAAAATCAGAGAGATTAGTGCAGGGAAAAAACCCATATGCAACTCCTCCTAAACAGCTGGGAGAAGGCAACCATCAGAAACTTCCAGCATGCTCTTACAGAGCACTATATCATTTTACAATGTCCGGTATTTTCATAAAGTCCAAATATAACTGTGATTAGATATTGTGGATGGGTTCCCTGGGTTCTCTGTTTTCTGGTCAGTTACTTAGGCAACTTTCCAGTGATGTAGTGTTCCCTAAATAAAAAAAAGGTTTCTCTAAAGAATAATTAAAGGAACTAAAGGATAGTTCTCAGATAGAGAATCTGTAGGCTAAAGCTGGGAAGTGACATAATTTGAAACTACTGTGTAGCCTAGTATGCTTACAAATAACTGTAATTTATAACTGCTAGCTATAGAGCAAGTATGTCCTTTGCTAAAATGTCTTTACTAACAATGCTAATTTTTGGATTGTCACTGATAAAGTCAGTACTGATTTTAATGGCATGAGGTTTTCTTGCTGCCAGAAACTTGCTTTCTTAAAATTAGCTTTGCAATATACCTCAAAGCTCTAAAGTAATTAGCATCAGTTGCTCAAGCAAATCAAATCTGAATCTCATTCTTCTTGATTACCTAATCCTGAGAGATTTGCACTCTGCACTTTTACTAGGAACGCAAGTCTTTCTCAGACAGAAAAAAGGGGTACCATGAGATGCATTTAAACAAGCGTGTAAAATCTCATTTAAAACTGAATCTGAAGTTCAAACAGTGTTAACATATCGGACAGACACCTTCCATGTCCTAGCTCACAGTCATTAAGATGCCCGGGTGGGTGTCAGCTGCTCCCCAAAAAGCCCTTATAGAGAAGTGCAAGCCTTGAAATATATCTGCTGCCCAAAGTACTACGTGATATAAAAACAACAAACAAAAACCCAAACAAAAAACCACACAATGGGATCCACCAATACATGCTTGAAAAAGACTGCACACTGTCCTCTGTGGCCTTGATAACTGACACATTGCTGCTGGTGTCACAGAAACACAAAATGATCTGGGCTGGAAGGGACCTTTAAAGGTCACCTAGTTCAAGCCTCCTGCGATGTGAAAGGATGCCTTCAACTAGACTGGGTTGTTCAGAACTCTGTCCAACCTGGCCTTGAATACCCTCTTTCTCCTCACAGCCTTTCCTCCCCAATTCTCCAAACATGCTGCTATCAGTATTAGTCACTTCCTCAGCTACCTGTTGGTGATTTCAGAAGCTACAAAGGAACAGAAATATCTTCTTGCACAGATGGTCAGCATTCTGTGGAGTCTGTGAAATATCACTCAACTCAAATTCTGTATCAAGGTGCTTGGGGTTGGTTCTTTTTTTCCTTTTGGAAATTTGGAATTTTTTCTGTGGAATTTTTTTCCCATTGTGATGCTAAGGACTTGTTGGCTACACCCTAGCATGGATGGCAGGTGGGCAAGTAAAGGAGGTGGGGGTAGCTGCGCTCTCTCCCTCCCTTGGCTCGAAGAGAAGGGTCGCTGGAAAAACCCCGCTTAGCCACACCGACGCTGGGAGCTGCTTTCCTCGGCTGGGGACCCCGCAACCCCTTGCTCGGACGCCCTCCCACCTCCACCACATCCCTGCAGCCACGCGGGATCACCACCCCTCCCCTGGAGCTGCCTGCCAGCTGGGACGGCAACTACACCAAGGGAAAGGTGCCCACAACCGAAAGAACTGCTACTGCCTTCCTGTTCTGTTTGTGGCTCATTTCCTAGCTGTTGTTGTTCTGTTTGCCTTGTTATATATATATATATACACATATACACACACACACCAGTAAAGAACTGGTATTCCTATCCCCATATCTCTACCTAAAATCCCTTGATTCAAAATTATAATAATTTGGAGGGAGGAGGGTTTTGCACTCTCCAGCTCAGGGAGGGGCTCCTGACTTTCTTGGCAAACACCGTCTTTCAAACCAAGACACAAAGTTTCAAGAGACAACTAAATAAACATGGAGTTACTGAATGTTTGTAACTACAGCTTTATACAACCATAACTGAAAGTTTAAAGATTGAGTCCTTAAGTGGCACAAAATGGTTTAGGGTTGGAAAGAAGGTACCTTTTCCAGTTATGCCATTGAGTGAGGACAGTACTGAAAAGACCACAAAACAAGCTTCCTCTGTAGAAGGCTACCACTGCAGACAGACAACTGCTAAAATTCAGTAAATCTCAACTTACTTAGTTTCAAGACCATTTGATTCCTTGGTTCTTAAATAATCTTTAAACCCCCTTTAATTATCTCCGTGTATGAGGGAGGGTTTTTAAATTCCATACCTTGAGGGGGTGACACTGGTAAAAGTGCCGTGCACCCAGTATTTGAGCTTGTGGGTTGGACAGGAGGCCCACTTTACTCCACAGTATCTGTATCTCCAGGGTCACGGGAACCATACAACAGGAAGTGCAATTCAAGGCCTGAAAATAAAATATACCCAAATCAACTTAATATAGTATTATAAAAGTGATAAAGGGCCATTATGGTCAAAGTCTAATACTTTGGATAATATAGGTCACAGAACCTGAATCAACCACTTCCGCACTGGTCAGAAGAACCACCCATTCTAGAGCTACATCCATCTCATTCCCATCTCAGTTCCAATTAGAATTTGTCTCAGCTTTACCACTTGGATTTCACATTCCACTTAACCATTCACCCACAGATTAACAATTATGACAACACAATTGGCTCACAAACTGGCTCACTTGAACTTTGTTAGGTAATATAATAGGATATAAATATCCTACTCCCTAATATAAATACTCCCTATTCTGGAAAAGCAGGAAGGATTATAATAATAATTAATAGGAAGCACACAGCTACTATTAGTTCCAAAAGACTGTCAGAAAACTATATAACACTGGATTCAGTATTTTACTCTTTTTGCCCATTTAAATAGCAAAAACAGGATTAAAGAGACAGGAAATATCAAGGTTTATTGGGGTTTTTTGAGGGGTTTTATTTTGTTAAGTACTCTAAAAATAGGAACCATAATGACTGCTTACACATATTAAGACCCCTGAGAGTGATAGGATCATTATACAAAAATAGTCCAGATACCCCCACCTCCCCAAGGCAATACAAAGATACGAAAGGAAGAATAACTACAGATGGTCTTTTTGCATTCATATTACCTGCACACTGCAGTTCTGAATCAGAATAGTCATCCACTCCTCTACCTGGGTTGAATGAGCACTGCCAGTTATAGCAAAGTCTTCTGTTCTGTTCATCCCCCAAAAAGCCTTGTATAACTTCTGCTGCATGTAACTACAGTTACTTCTTTCCAGTATTTGGGATAGGCTGAAAATGAGAAAATAACACCTTTTTAGAAAGTGATTTCCAGGACCAAAAAAACCCCAAACCACTATCAACATCCTTTCTTTGCAGTAAGTATTTCTTCTCCTCTTAAAATGAGTCAACAAGTATTGGTATTAACAGATGCAGTTTCCATCCTCTCTGGAATGAGAAAGGAGACAAATACAGCAGGGTAATGCATGATAAGGAAAACTGACAACTCTTCAGCCATATTATCTCATCAGTGTGCTGCAATTGCCCTGTCAAGAGAACAATCCAAATCATCGAAACAACCACTTTTTAAGATTCACTTCTCAACTCTACTCTTGCCCAAGACATATTGCCACACTAGAGCCTCAAAATGTCCCAGAAGACCTTCACAACATTCAGATTATTCTAGGAGTCCACCATCTTTCCTATATTCAAGTTCTCTCAGGAGTATATGAAAGATCTGTAGAGATCCACTGGTGACCTCAGAGAAGGACCTTGGCTCTGCAGCAGTACATGAGATACTACAAAAAACATGCCAAGTGAGTCCACAACTTCCAGCTGTCAGAAAGGACGACTGCAGAGTGTGTTGTTACCTGATTTTGCAGCCTGTTCTCATATTCCTTCCAAATTGTACCACGTGTCTCAGGAACCTTGAACAACTTCCATCACTTTCACTCCTTAATATGCTCATCTGATAGACTCCACATCAAGAAGCCAAACAAAAGTATAAACAGATAACATACAACACTCATCTTCTATTTAACAATCCACCTACCCCACATTCCTCCTTATCCCTGTCGGGGCACTATAAGAGTCCGGACAATGCAGTACCAGAAATAAAAAAAGCCCTAGTGATAAACAAAAACTCATAGCAGATAAGGATACATGTTGCATGGCACCACTGTTTGCAATCAACAGTGGTGCTCCAGTGATATAGCCAGGGTTTCCACTTCTAGGCAATGTATGAGAAAGAGGCCTGGACTACAAAGATGCAAAGGGAATAAATAGAAAAAGAGGAGAATATTAGCACCAATGACATCCATTCATCTCCAAAGATCAAATTCGCATTCTCAAAAATGTACATGTAAGCTGCTTTTGAATGACTGATTATTATACGCTACTTAAACTATTTGTTTCCCATTGGCCAATTTCATTTTGCAGGTAAAAAAAACCCTAAATGTCACTATCCTGAAATGTGGATAATACCAGGAAAACTCTCAATACAATGAATTGCTATTGCTCAACATTTGACTCTGAGGAAGTGAACAGATCAGTCAGGTCAATTCTACAGAAGAACTGCAGAACAAACCCTGCCTTAACCCTGATTCTTAGTGGACTATTCCGTTTGGCAAGTGCCTCTGGGCATAACTTCAACAAGATTGCAATGCACACTTACCAACCCCTGAGGTTGTCACTTACTAAATTTTACATTGTCTCTATGGGACATGACTTATGTGAACTTAACACACATTAGTATTTCCCAGATTTCTACCCTCTTCAAAGTAACTTTCTTTCCTGCTGCAAAGGCAAAGTTAAGTAAGTATCTGGAATAAATTTAGTAACTTCATTCACAAACACCAAACACATCAGATACAGCCCTAGCTTCAACCATCTCCTTCACAAGGCGATGCTGCTGACTTATTCATCCTCTTCCGTTCTACCCCAACAAACAAAGACCAAAATCAACACAACCCCCCCCAAAACCACAAACAAAACAAACAAAAAACAAAATAACCCCCACAAAAAACCTGAGACAAACAAAAAAAAAAACCAAAAAAGCACCAAAAAGCCCAAAACCAAACCAACCAACCAACCAAACCCACCGTCAAAAAAAAAAAAAAAAATAAAAGCCCCAAACAAACAAAAAACACCTACAACCAAACCATGAGAAAATATAGGCATATAAAAATAATCAATTCCTTGAAATCTGTGCAATGCTGAGCCTGGATTTTTCTTCTAGCATGGTTTACTAGAGACCAGAAGTGCCTCGCCTCCCCTCCTGTCTTCAACCATTTACACCCCAGGGTTCTGTTACTACTATACCACAGTGACACAGCTCTAACCTTTTCCAGTCTCGTCTGTACAGAAATGAGTCACAAGCTATAGACTACAAACTTGGTAAAATTCCAGGGAGGATAGGGATACTGACCCAGAAGTGCACAGTGAAGTGCTGCTGCAGAGAGGATCTGGAGTTCCCAGAGATGTTGCTCACTTTGAACTGAACAGAAACACTCTGAATCCCACTTGTGCCACTATATTCTATCTCATAGATCACCTGAAAGTCCAATTTAGAGAATAATAGGAGACAAGATTAATAGGTTGATTGATGACTTTAAGCTTGTGTTAAGCTGCTCTAAAAGGAAAGAAGATTCACATACATCAGAAACAGCATTGGTGCATATGTTGTCTTTCATGTGGGGAGCTCCAGGTGGTGAGACTGCAGTGACATTTACCTGGAGACAGTAAGCATACTAACAGTTAATAATTGTTTAAAATAAGAGCGCATTTTTTACTCTTTTTCACTGCTTCTCCATGCAAGTCAGATTTACCTCCCTGCTGTAGTTGTGATCTAGGGGCACATCACTGCTCCATATCCCCAATCTTTTTCCAGGAAAGTAAGCTACCTCCATGACTTTATTCCTATCTATGCCCATTCATTTAAAAACACACCCTTACTTATGTCCTTTTTTTCTCTAATGTCCTACTTTGGCAAGAAAAATCTTGTCTCAGAAACAGCACATTCCCATTTTCCCTTCAGAAGTAGAAATTCTTTTCATTGGCAGCAGAGACTGACCTTCATTGATGGCATAACAGTGTCATTAATTGGGACCTGGGAAAAATAAACAAACCGTTTTACAATACCAATAAAAAGCTAAGTAAATTGCTGTGTTTGCAGGGGATTAAAGACAAATTCATTGCAAAAGAACATGAATACTATATTGACAAAATTACTTTGGTTATTCCAGATGTGAAAACTTGTTATCATTTTGTAAACTATAAATCAGAGACACATTCCACAGAAGGCATTTTAAAATACCAAAAGACAAATTTAAGCTTGGCCCTACTAATGTCCTGCAGAATGCAGGTACTTTTAAGTGTCACATCTCTGATCCATTCCTGAAACTCCATCTTCTGCAATCAAATAAATACTTCAGCATCCAGATAAGGAACAACTGAATTTTGGCAACAGTGACAAAGAAAGTCCTGAAAAGATTAATTAAATCTGATCAACAGAATATTCTCTGCTAGTTAAGTAGATTTAGATTTCCAATATAAAGGTAAATTGAGTCATCCGCCTTAGTAAGTACTCCTACTTATAATGTTGTTTTCTCTTGGAAAACCAGGAAAATTCTACAAGGTGAGAGGAGATATTTTCATATAAGCATTCAGTAAGACCAGTAGGATGAACCCAGAACAATAAATTGGTTGCTTTGAATTTATTGTCAGGATAAATAGCAGAGAAATTGATATGGCTATAAATGGAGCTAATATTAATAAGCAGCCTTCAGTATGATTTTAGAGCCTAACTCTTTACTAAGAACATGTACTGCTTGGTTGATCAAGTTGATAGAACAGACAGGAATATTTTCATTAATCATCTGTTTAAAATGCAAGAGAATTTTAGATAAACCATTAGAACTATGAGTATCAATGAAGTACCAGTTAAATACATGAAGAATTTGCTAATGATGGAAATTTATTGGAAAGTAGTGTGAATTGAAGGATTATCACTGGTCATGCGTGACAATTTTAACAGGTTTTTCAGCAAGAAGGCTTCAGCAATTGGGAGATCAGGAATGACATACCAGATGACCTTCAGTTTTACAGTTACATGAGGTCCTAGTGGAAGGCAACGCAAAGTCAAACAATTAAGATTTTGAACAAAAGCAAGAATTATGAAATGCACCTTTAGCACAGTGAAGTCACGGTAGTAAGAAGCAGCATCTAAGGCAGGGTCAGTCATGCAGCTCTTGCTCAAGTTGGCAAATATCCGAGTACAGCTTGTGCTTTTACTGTCCAGGAAGCCTGGGTGAGTTAAGACATGAAAACAGATAAAACAGAAGCAAACCACCCTAAGATATTCTTCTCCCTTTACTAACCAGCAGGATTTCCATCAACACAAAGTCCACTGGTTCCCATTTTTACTGGCTGTCTAAGCATGCTCAATACAGATGACGAATCGAAGTAGATTAGGATTGGATCACCAGCCTGAAAAGACAATTTGGAGAAATCACAAAGTTACAGCAGAATACTAAGATCAAGGCCAAGAGACAAATCTACACTTCTTTGTGTACACTCAGTTCTGTCTAAAAGGTTGTCCAACCTCAAACACAAGACAAATGATCAGGAACTTTTTATACACTAAGGAATGGAAAGTACTGAGATATAAATAGTTCAACAATGTGCTGTGGTAAACAGGAGGGACAACTGTGTTGTGGGGTGCATCTGGCTCAGCATCTCCAGCTGCTATGGGGAAGCAAGTGTTCCACACTGCTCTGCATGCTGGTATGGCCTCACCTTGAGCCCTGAGGGCACTTTTGGGTGCCACAATATAAGCGGTAAAGTGCACCCAAAAGAGGGTTACAAACATGGTGAAGGGCTTCTCCAGGGGAAGCCATACAAGGAATGGCTGAAGTCACTTGTCTTGTTCAGCCTAGAGAAGACTGAGGGGAGATCGCATTGCACTCTGCAGCTTCCTCCCACGGGGCAGACACTGATCTCTGCTCTCTGTGACAAGGGACAGGACACACGGAAGCTGCTCGAGCTGTGTCAGGGGAGGCTTACTTCAGGAAAAGATTTTTCCTCCCGAGGGTGTTTGGGCACTGAATAGCTCCTCAGGGAAGGGTTACAGTCCCAAGGCTGACAGAGCTCAAGAAGCATTTGGGCAACACTCTCAGGCACAGGGTGGGATTGCTGGGGTGCCCTGTGCAGGGCCAGCAGCTCTACTTGATGATCCTTGTGGGTCCCATCCAACTCAGGATATGCTACGATCCAATGATATTATGGCTTCCAGGTACAAAACAAGAATCTTTTGATCTGTTCTCATCAGATGTCATTACAGACAGCTTTAGTAAAAGCAGACGTACAAATTGATTGCTATTTTCTTTCAACTCACACGGTAAAAAGCAGAGAACGATGGCTGAACTTGTGATGGTGCTAAGAAAGAGTGCCTGCCATACTTCTCTAAGAACTCCACAAAATCAGATTCTTCGATATCCTGTGGCTGTTGAAAATAGTTCAGCTTTGCTAGAGTTTGAAAAGGGAAAAAAATTCCGTCAATATTAAGTTACTAGAAAAGATAACAGTAAATACTGCACCAATCTTTTTAAAAGGAGTAACATAAGTAATTGTCAGCTAGCTGGTGCCTTGCATTAATTAATCCATAGTAACTTCTAATAGGCTAATATGCTCTACAGACAGGATGATATGAGTACGGTTCATGGGAAACAGACATTAATACACAAAGTGACCTTCCAAAATGTATGAGACTCCTTAACAGCTATCTTAATATGTGCTGTAATTTCTGTGAGATGCCCAAATTAGGCACACACGAAATTTTAATTACAAAGCACTACCCATTTGCGAGTTCACTAAAAGCAACATTAAATGAATTCAAAATAATTAAGTAAAACTGGTGATTGGTAAAACTCAAGGTAAGTATGAATAGACAAAACGCATCCTAAAAAACCAGACTTTATATTGCTATCCTCCAGTGATATCTTCCTGACCTGGTGGTATTCAATGGTATGGTTATCATGCTATAATGTATTAATTTCTTACTGCTAAAGCACTGTTATAAAATGGCAAATTATTAGAGGCATGCCACATAGACCCATCCTAACATGAAAAACTTTTCAATGCATTCAAATAAAGCATCTTAGAAGATTCAAGGATTACATATCCTAGTGACAACAGGAACAAGCAGCAGTATTCTCAACTACAGTAGTACCAGAAAGAACTTACATAATCCAGCAGATCTGAGGGGAAAAAAAAAGAACCTTAAGCTCTCAATCTAATTCTGCTGTTCAAAGGCAGAGCAGATGCTCAAAGGTAGAGCAGAGCTAGCCAAAACAAAAGCTTTTTATCCAAATACATTATTAATTAAGCAGTCAAATCTTTCAAGGAGATAAAAGCCAAAGGAATATTAAGCTCCTACAAGGTTCACAAAAATAGACACGCAGAGCAGCTTGCTTAATAATCACTTGAGGGCATCATCAATAGACTGAAAAAGAAAAAATTCCCAATTGTGCTACTCACAGCCATTTAATTGATTTGGGATCCAGTTCATCACATACTATTCCATTATCAAAGCTGAATACTTGCTACCACAGGTTAACAATATTATATAATGAAAAATATACCTGAAAACTGGAAGGAAATACCTTTGGCAGCAAAACGTGAGATATTCAAACTGTTTAAGTTTAGATACCAAAGGCTATTTAATCTTGTAGAAAAAGTCAAAATAAAATTTAATCTGCTAGCAATGGTTTCAATGAGGTGAAGTCAACCTGTACATCACCTTCACTGGCAATGACAATTCATTAGGGCTCGATTGTATCTCTGGCAATGGTAGCTCATCACACCATCCTGGAAAAGCTGCTGCCAGTTGAATAAAAATCAGCTGAATAAAATATATGGGTTCCTATATTTCCATGGGAAAGGCCACTAGAGAGAAGGCTGTTTCTACCAGAAAATGTTATGACCCTTCAGGTGATCCCAAATAAAGTTTTCCCCATACATTCTTCCAACAACAAGCACAGAAAAGGCCATGTGAACAATGAATTCTGTTCCCAGGTGTGCTACAACTAATGTATACAGGCAGTCAAATGTTTAGACCTCTTCAGTGGGCCTAATCATATGATAGATACAGGGCCCAAATATCAGTGACTAAAAAAATCTGGGGCCATCAATCTGAACACAGATCATCTTTTCTGTGCAAAACATCAAAAATTCAGAATCATTTCAATCTTATTTTTAGGATACTATGAATGGTATGGGAAAAGGGTAAAATTTAGATTCCAAGTTACAGGCTGAAAAGGCCAGGAGCCTGAGAGCACTTTAAGCTGTGGTTAAACTCTCATCTAAATTAATCTTTACTGTGAGACCTACTGAAAATTGGGAAGAGTAAAGTTCTAGTGTTACTACCTATCACACTATATATTATGAAGCTCTCTCATAATTTCTTTGTTCTTCCCTGTATGCAAAACACTCAGATAAAACCTGTAAAGAGCTGAAAGCAGACAAGATAATAATAAACTAACCTTGTTTTGACTAGCTGTTGTACCTGTTAATCCCCTGAGTCCCTCCCAACCTAAAATACTCAGATTTAGGTCAGAAGCAGATGGAACTGTGGGCCACAACTCCCAGATAAATAACTAAAAAGAGAAAATGGTAAGTGTTCAAATGTGAGACCACAGCAATCACACTGAATGCCAGGAACTGGACATTGAATCACTCAAACGAAGTACAATGCAGAAAAAAGAAAGAGGAAAGAATGTTAATGGCATATCCTATGCGACATATGATTACCAGTGAAAAAAAAGAAAAAAAGCACAGAAGAAAGGATGAAAGCAACGATATATAATAAAGAACCCAAGAAACAATAAGAAAACACTTTATGAAAATTATACTAGTGGAATACTTCAAATGTCAACCCTTATCTACTGCTCTACATGTAGCCAATTATGTAAGGTATCTCAGACACATAAGCAATTGATAAAGACCTATTTGTGCTCAGCCAGAAACCCCACCCCTTATAACAGTGCAATAGTGTCTTGCTTTGTCCTCGACGATCAGACCCTGATTCACTATGGTCACTGTGAAACTAACAGCAAAATACAGCAAAATAATTAGCAACAATTATAACTTGTAGCTCAAAAAAATATTTTCTAAGCAGAGGCAATCTATGAACAAAACGTATGAAAAGAAATATTGCTTACAGTCATCCAACTGCACACAGAACAGTGGATCACGTCCACCAGGATCAGAAACGATGTCTGTAGAATAAGGGGTGTTACTTCTGAAAATAAGTGACTTTTCCACACACACTCGACTCACAGACCTGCAAAGACAAGCCCCGCCCAACGAACTATAAAATGACCCATGCTTGCATAGTTTCGTATTTTACATTACATAGCGCCAACAACACAACACAGTATTACTTTTCATCAGTTTAGATGAGCTGTACAATCTGCATTGATAATCAATTACAGAAAGCCTCTCTTGTCATTGTAGTAACTTTGTGGACGCTCGGTTAGTGTAATTGGAAATTACTCTGACATTCCCTGGAAGAAAAAGTGATTAAAAACAAAATCAATACCCACGTATTACAGTCCTCATCACAAGAGCAATCTGCAAAGACACATTTTACTCTCTAACAGCTGAGACCATGTCGCGGTCTGTACTTGTTTGACGGTCTCATCATAGCTCTCCAAAATTCCTTTTTCTTAAACCCAGACTTCCCAGCTCCCACATCCAGCTGCCTCATCACGGAGTAGCCAAGCCTCGCTTCATCTCGGCCATTGTGCCGTCAGCCCCAGGAAACCCTTCTCAGTCCCCGGCCCAGCGCCAAGCTGTCCCTGGGCCCGGGGGCGCGGCAACACCACCGCGAAACGCAGGCGGCCAAGTCACAAGTCCCGCCGGGAGCCCGGCCCGGGCCCGCTCTCCTGGCCTGCCTCGGCCCGCCCCGGCGCCAGAAGCCCATCTCCAACCCACCTGCTCCCGCTGGAGCGACGGGACGCGCCCGCGGGGCTGAGGGCGGGCACCGACGGCAGCAGCAGGAGCAGCGGCAGCAGCAGGAGCAGCGGCAGCAGCCGCACCACGCCGGAGCCACTCATGGCTCCGCACCAGCGTGGGGACCGCGCGGAGCCACAGCGCCTGCGCGGCCCAAGGGGGCGGGGCCGGGCGGGGTCGGACAGCGCGCTTCTTAAAGAGCGTGTTCGCAAGAGTTAACTTGAGGGGATTGTTGCTACTCTATGTTGGCAGCTGGAAATCATCGACTATTAATGAATTCATATTATGGCATAATGATTGCGTTAAGGGCAGTTGTGTCTAACATTCAACACGAGGTACCCTATTCTACTGTCTTTTAAATCATGTAAATTGAATGAGCCACTAAGCAATCGCTGCTTTACATTATGTTAGAGTGCATAAACTGGTCTGCAGTGCTGCCTAGGTAAAAACAGTGTTTCACTAAGTCTAGACTTTGTATCACAAGCATTTCTACACAGTGGACCAGATGGGAGAAGATTCTTAATTTTGACTTCATGAAATTTTTTTCCGAACAAATGCCAGAGGTTTGTTAAAATTCCACGCAGATAAGTCCTGGGAGAGCTTGGCTTTTATAGTTCTATCTTTTAAATAAAAATATTTTTCATGGTACTCTGTTGTTTTTCATGCAATATTTATCTAACATCTGAATCTGACTAGCACAATATAGTGGAGATTAAAAAGTCCATATGTGTTCAAGGAGTCAAATAAGGCAAATAAGGTACTGTAACAGAGCCTGCTCAAGTTTGCTGGTTTCGAGCTGTTGGAAGCTTCAGGATACCTTACTCTGGAAATATTGCAATACCCTGTTTGAAACTCTTCCTTAGCCTTCTACAGCTCATCTCTGTCAAAGGAAAGCTCACTGGCTAGGCCTTTGTTCTGGTCTAGTTCCATTCCTACGTTCAGTGTGTACTAGGTTTTCATCAGAAGCCAAGATGGAGAAGATACACTCAGAAAATTCTAGAAGAGAATCATAGAACAGTGGGATCCTTGGGTTGGAAAAGACCTTCAGGATGCTGAGGGACCTGGAGCATCTCCCTGCCCAGGAGAGGCTGAGGGAGCTGGGGCTCGATATTCATAGAAGCAAGACAGTTGCTTGATTTAAATGGGCACTGTGGCCAAGGAGGGGTTATGTAGTACACGTAGGGACTGAGTCTACTCCTGAATTCTTTACAGACCTCGTACTGGGACAGCCTACTGGTGTGGACTTGTGGCCTAGCTCAAAGAATTGAGTCTAGCTCGGTTTAGAATTGAATTTATGTATGTAAACCTTTAAATTGTGTTCATGACCACAATTATTTCGCTCGCAGAATCTGGTATAACACAGTAGTTGAGGGGCAGTGGTAAGGCTCTAAGCACTTCATTTGGTATGTGTTAATGTGAGTGCAGCCAGGCAGCTCTTTTTCTTTCTTACTTTCTCTTTTTCTTTTCTCCCTCAACTGTGATTTCTTCCTGCACTGGCAGATGTAATCCCAATGTTCTTGGGCATTTTGTTCTGCTTTAGTCCAAAGGTTCAGCCACTGGTGTTGTATGCTTTATTTCAAAAGGTTTCACGTTAGAAGCTCTCAACACGGGGACAAAAATTACTGGTGACAAGCATTTCTTAGCACTACTTTCATATGCAGGAAGGCATCAGTCGTTGCCTATGTCAGCCCTTGAGCCCGTGCCCGCTCCGGTGCCGCCCGTTGCCGCGGCGGTTCCCAACAGCTCCCCCGCCCGGGGCTGGGGCGCGGCTCCCGCCCGGCTCCCTCCCGCTCCCCGCCCGGCTCCCTCCCGCTCCCCGCCCGGCTCCCTCTCGCTCACTCCCGCTCCCCGCCCGGTGCTGGGGCACGGCTCCCACTCGGCTCCCTCCCGCTCCCTCTCGCTCCCTCCCGCTCCCCGCCCTCGAGCGAGGCCGAGGGGCGAGAGGGAGGGAGGGAGAGAGAGGGCAGGGCCGCCTGTGTTGTGGGAGCGCTGCCGGGTTACGCGCCGGTGCTGTGGGAACTGCGAGCTGCCGAGGGGCAGCCTGCGGTGTCCGGCGGGCCCCTCTAGCAGCTGCATCCCTGGGCTGTCCGAGCAGGCGTTCGGGACCGTCGGAAAGGCTCCGCGCTCGCGGCCTGGCGCGGCCCGGCGGCCCTGGCCGCCATGGAGCAGGTGCTGAGGGAGCTGCTGCAGAGCAAGGGAGGTGAGCGGCCGGCCGGCGGTGCGGCCTCGTGACCGTCTTGAAAAATAAGTGAAATTAACATCCGACTTCAAACAGGAAAACAGCTTGATCTTAATCTGTTTTCTAAGCTCACTTTCTAGTGTGCTAACGTTCGTGATTTTAAATAGCAAGAGAGCTGTTAAGGCTTCATTTTAAAACTATCCCTAACTTCGAACAACACGTGCTTGACAGTATTTTCCTTAAACATTCTTCATTTCTTTCTGCAGAGGAGAGACTGGATATCACGCGGCTCATTTGAATGCAAACATGTCAGTACACCTGGAAGCAAAAATTCTTCTTTTTTTTTTTTTAATTTCAGATGTTCAGGCTTTGAAGAATGCTTACAAGTTAATCAAATCAGCCACTGAAGGACAGTCTGCACTTGATTCATCCGATAACATCAGCACCGATTTATATGTTTTATGTGCTGAACAAGCGCTTCAGGTTTGTAATTTAGGTCTTTTATCTGTATTAAATAAAAACATGTATATGATGCACTGTATTTACAACTGTTACAGTTACTACTTTAAAAATCTCAGAAGCACCTGAGGAAGGTATTACACCGTTTTGGTTTTGGAGAGCAATTGTTTAAACATGCATTTTCCGTTAAAACTCCACTCTTAAATCCCCACTTCTTTATAGTCAGACAGCAAAGTGTGTTTTTTGAAGTTTGTAATCATATCCAAATTAGCAAGGTATACCATAATATATACAAAAAAAGTCTTCCATTCCTGTTTTTTCTTGTTATGGAAAATTTAGGATTAAGCAACTTGGTTATGGCTGAAGAAAGTATGTTTGTGAACATCTGTACCAGGCAGAAGAGCCCTAATAAAAATAACATTCCATTCTAATGATGAAAGGCTGTTGCTAATTGAAACGACTTCTATAAAATGTGGTAGAGATTTTTAATTTTCAAGTATTTGTTAATATTCAATTTATGATAACAAGTAATTGGGTTTTAAGCAGACAGAGTTTGTAGTAAAGCTTTTCTCCCCCCGCCCCCAAGCTGCAATCCAGTTAAAATCTGCCTGTGGTCTGAAAACTGAGGTGTATCACTGACAAATCCTGCCAGCTAATACCACTTCTTAAAAAAAAAAACAACCGGAAATTCTGTTAAGAGTTTTGTCTTTATGTCAACAATTACGTTTAAAAAGGAAACTTTTTTTGGATACTGTAAGCAGTTCTATGACTGTCTGAGGAGTTTTGTTAAATAAAGAAGCTTTTTTTTACATACATTTGGAATGAAAAAACTATGCCTTTAGTAAATTATAATATATAATATATAATATATAATAAAATTAAATTATACCACAACTAGTATCCATCCCTATGGAAAATTGCTTACATACTGGTATGGAGTTAGATGTTACCCTTGATTAGGCATGCATTTTAAAAAGCTGACAATTCTTAATTATTTGTTGCAATTTTATTTTAATATTGAAATGCTGCTTTTTTGGGTTTTAGATGGGATATCTGGAAATTAGCAGTGACTGTCTACAGATGTATTTTAAAGGAAGATTTCCTGTGAACCAGTTTCTTGGCAGAGCATATTTGTGCCAAGGCCAGTTGCATGCTCCACACTCTACTGATAATTTGGTGAGAAATTATGAAGGTTGCTTTATATTAAGCCTGGATTTACAAGTTTTTATTCCTAGCTTTTTATGTGTTGCTTTCAGTCATTTAAAATGCACAAGGATAAGCAAGACTGTGGGGAAAATGGAAGGAAATATAAAAATAGGTAATTTATGAGTAAACAAACTTACCATCTGAATCACAGTAATATTTCAAATATTTTGGAGAAGACAATAATAAAGAATACTTGTAAAAAATTTTCAGGTGGTTGATTGTTTTAAGTCACCCTCTTAACTTTTTTCAGACCAAATTAACTGTTAAAATAATTACTGAATTTATTTGGGAAGCATTTGTTAGGCTTCCCTACCTTGGGAAGTGGAGGACTGAAGACACCCTCAGAGAGGGTGTACAGTTCATTTCTGTGGCAGTGTATTTCAGCACTCACCAGTAACATTTCCATGTAGTACTTGGATGTGGCTTTTTGTGATGAAAGGTGGTAGCAATTCAGGAGGATACTTCTGCTTCCATGTGTTGCTTTGAGGTGTTAAAATTCCCTATATATGAAAAGTAGTTTTTATCTCCTGCTGATTTTAAGAGTGGGTGGGATCTCTTTTCTGTCTTCAGTATTTCACTTGTCCTCGTACTGTGATCAGTCAGCTTTCATCATCTGTTAATGGTATCTAGCCCCCAAAAATAGCCTTAACAGATGTTTACAATCATAGAGTGTTCTGAGTTGGAGGGGAGCCACAAGGATCATCAAAGTCCAACTCCTGGCTCTGCGCAGGACAAAAGCCCCCCCCCGTGCCTGAGAGTTGTCCAAATGCTCCTTGAGCTCCATTGGCTTTGGGACCATGACCGCTCTCCTGGTGAGCCAGTTCAGAGCCCGACCACCCTCTGGGGGAAGAACCTTTTCCTGATGTCCAGCCTAAACTCTCCCTGATGCTGCTCCAACTCCCTTGGATCCTGTCCATGGTCATGGAGCGCAGAGGTCGATGCTGCCCCTCCACCGCCTTTAGGAGGAAGCTGCAGAGTGCAATGAGGTCTGCTCTCAGACTCCTCCAGGCTGAACAAACCAAGGGACCTCAGCCAATCCTTATATGGCTTCCCCACTAGGTCTTCACCACCCTGTAACTCAGAGTTTGTGTTATTTGTGTTCACAAATACACTTGAGAGATATTTTAGTAGTTTTTTTGAATAATGTGTTTGAATTCACTTTCAAGCTAAGAATCTTTTCCTTGTTACATTTTCTGTACTTTCTTCTATGAGCACATATGCAGAATAACTGGTCAATGGTCACTTTAAAACCTCATGCATGTTTGAAATGTCCAATGTGCAGTTATGTTTCTAAATTAATAAACTATTCTGTTATGTTTTGTGAATCTCAATCAAAATTTGCTGTTTTCTTCTTGGCTCTTGCTAACTTCTTAGAAGTTAAAAATACAGTTAACAGTACAGTCCTGATTTGGTTCCCTGTGTAATGTGGTGTAATGGTCTCTTAAGATACACTTCACATCAGTTGTAAAGTTTTGTCACTGCTGTGTTCCTAGATAATGAGTGGTGCAACATCTCATGCTAAGTAATCATCATTTAGGTAGAAAAGATAAATTTGTCCTTATTTTGGTTTCCATCCTAAGGAATCCTTAATTGATTAGGACGCTCATGTTCCTAAGGGCCAAGTGCAACTTCTCTACTTTAGTACATATTTCATCTCTGGTTTTCTCTTTATGTAGGCAGTTTCCATTTATTGATCAGAACCCTTCTTATGCCATCCCAGAGCTCAGTAAGTCAGTCCCAATTCTCTTGGAGATTTTAGGTTATCTTTTCTAGCATACTGTAGAGACCCTCTCTGGTGTCATCCCGCTTCTGCTCATCCAGCTCCACCTTGGCTTTGCTATTTGCACTGCACCCTTCTTGCACACTTTCAAAAATTCCCTTATGCTATCTCACCCATCTTCTTTACACTCTGCCTTCAGGAATACTGATGAGATCTTCCCTAAGCCACGTTCTTCAGGCTCAGCAGTCTCAGCTCTCTGTCTTTCCCCACAGGAGAGATGCTTCGGTTCTTTCTTGACCTTTGCAGCCCTGTCTTGGGCTCTCCACAAGATATGTGTCTCTCTCATACTGAGGAGCTCAGAACTGGGAACAGTGTTCCTGCATGTGGCCTCACCACTGCTGAGGAGGAGGGAAGGATCACATCCCTCAGCCTGCTGGCCACACTCCTCCTAAGGCATCCCTGGACACTGTCAGCTGCCTTTGCAGCAAGGGAATGCTGCTGGCTGGTATTCTTCAACTTGGTGTCCACCAGGATAAGGTTCCTCCTCTGAACAGCTGGTTCCCAGCTCCCTTAACGATAAAAAGGGCATGCCTGACACATCATTCTGTTGACAAATTCCTGCTGAAGCCTTTATTAAGACAATAATTCCTTGAAATTTTTAATGGGACAAATGAATATAACTTTTTTCCCCACAGGATTTGCTCTTGGATATTTCAAAATGTTTCTTGCTAAAAACTTAAAATGTATGCAGCTTTGTAGTTTTGGAGAATTTCAGTTCCAATAATTAATATTTGGCAGAAATGAAGTAAATTGAAAATACAGTCTTAAAATTTGAAATCAGGAAATCATATAAATAGGCTATCAACCAGTTTTTAATTATTCTGTTTCTATAGTAACAACTTACTATGACAGTATGTTTTAGTTGAGATTGGTCTGAAAATAAAATTTATGAAATAAGAACATATTGAAATAGGAAAATATCTACGTATTTATAAAAACCATATTCAATTTGCACTAGCTTTTCTTTGTTCTATTCTAGGAAGAGTTTGAAAAGTGTGTGAGGTTTTTTATGAAGGCAATTGATTTTGCAACCCGTAACAGAAGGTAGGCCATACTGACAGGATTAACTCTAAATCCCAGGAAATGCTACTGATCTGCCTTTTCAATTATTTGTCTTGATTTTCATTAGATAGCATGGAGTTGTGATAGTATGGTTTTCTTTTTTTGGATTTTTCCTTCCATTTTGTAACTTCTGTTACTGCTGTGTATGCTGTAACAACATAAGGATACTGCAGTCTTACATTGACAGGATGAACAACCCTATTAAAAGCTGATAGATATCTCAGCACTTCTTACCCTTTTATAATCTTTAGAATGAGAGCACCATGTTAGCTTATTTTTAAGTGGATAATTATTGAGTAGAGTATGTAAGAGTTACCATATTCTTCTTGTGCTGCACTTGCCTTCTCAGTTTTTGGTCAGGATTGCTTCCAATGAAAAGTAAAAGTTGCACTTTTTAACTTCTTAGAAGTGTCTTACAGTGCTCAAGCTGTGATTTTATCTTTATTCAAGTTCATTAAATACTAAATTTTTTAAAATTCTTATTTTTCAGGTATTTTTTTTTGATATATAATGCCTCAGTTCTTTATTGGCAACTTGTGAGGCCATTTCTTAAGCCTGGATTCCGCTATTGCCTTATTCCCAGCCTTTCACAGATTGTTACAGCATTAAACCAAATTGAAGAGCAAGACAATGAATGGCGAGCAGAACTCATGATGTGAGTTTAATTGTATTTTTTCATATGAACATTCTGTGATCCTTTTGGAGCTGCTACCTGAGGTAGTCTTTAATAAGGTATATTTCACTCTGATGTTGTAGATGTATTTATTAAAACTTAATAATTTCTTAAAGAGACAGGAATGTACTGAACATAAAAGGTGCTTCATTTCAATATCTACTTTAAGCTTGAAGTTTTAGCGACAGCTAAAGAGAAGTTTTGGAGACGGCTCGGCGCTAGATTAGATCTAAATTTTCACAGTCATTTTGGATGTTGTGATTGAGTCATTGATAGTAACTGGAAATAAATGGTGTATAAATATCAATGTATTATTATTCTCGCATTTCCTGAGCAAAGCTGGAGCATAAACCTTGAGAAAAATAGTTTTATGTGTAAACAGAGGAGTGTCCATGTAGTTTTTCAAATTACAGGTCCCACTCCTTTTCATAGAGATGTTTTGATCCCTTATTCAACAGATTGATTCCAGTTTCTGTTGCAGTCCTACTATAGTTTGCTCCCTTTCTCTTTGTGAATTTTAGTGTTTCTTTGGTGTATGACTGTGGTTTATTGATATGTAGCATTTTCTTTATAAACCAGAACTGGAGGGAAGTAACAAAACATTCCAAGGGGTGTGTTAAGGACTATCTGGGATACCATGCATGCAGTTTCTTGGTACCAAACTCTTGCTGGGGTATTGATGAGAACAAACAAATGCATACGGTTGTGTTTGTGTTATACAACTAATGGTTATATTTATTTATTTTGAAGTTGTATTTATTTCTAAATTTTTTAGAATTACGATTATCGTTGTCGTTAATTTATGTTGGGGAGTCAAAGGCTCCTTTTCAGTTAAATAAGATAAAGTATAGAAAATCCAGTAGATATATTGCAGTTTCCAATAGGAATAGTTTTCTTCTGCTAAATGGCTTTAAAATACTAGCCTCTCCAGAAGGGAGGATCTTAGAATGCGTCTCACAGAAATGTTTTTTCTCATACGCTTTAAAATAATTATTCTTTTTAATTCCAGGTGTCTTGTTGAGAAAAGTTTTCACAAAAAAACCTTCACATTTTCCAAGGTTCTTACTGTGATCTGTACTAAATGTGTGTTAAGTGCTGTATATATCTAAAAGAAGCAAAAATGTAAAAACTGGAGGATCTCTTCTCTGTTGAGTCAATGCTTTATAGCACTAATTGCTTGTGTTGCATTTAGAAGTGGTAACTTGAATACAAAGAGTGTTAGAAATATGACTAAGAATTATTTTGGAAAGTGTTAATAAATATGTAATACAAATATTTATTTGATCTGCAGAAATTTACTTGAGTGCTTCCTTGATGCTTCAAAACTGGAAGAAGCAAAAGAGTTTTCATCTACTGCAGCAGCCTTTATTAAGGAAAATGTTCCAGATAAATACTCTCAAATATTTTCTTTAATGGTAATACTGAAAAATATTTTAAATTCCCTTTAAGACAGGAGTGCTCTCTGTGTTTCATAAGATCGTAGTTATAATTGGTATATAAGCCATTTGCTTCATTTAAGTTTTGTGAGCTACCAAACAATTCGGTAGATATGCAGAGATTTTCACAAATTGCATATTTTTGATACTAGAAGCTAAAGAGTTCCTTGCTGCTCCATGTTCTATTAACACATCATGATATAATGGGGATAACTTTGGCCAACCCTAAAAATTCTGTTTGGGATTAATTACTATTGAAAGAGAAGGTGTAGTGAGAGCCTTCATTCTTCTATACTGTCTGTTGTCTTTTTTCTGTTCATCCCCCCAATCATTTCATTCCAAAAGTGTATGTTTATATTACAAATTTTTGTAACATTTGAATTAAGAGAATCAATATTACAACATTCCAGAGGTGTGGTAATAATGAATTAATCACCCTGGGGCAAGCTTGAAATTACTTTTGGATTTTTTAGAAGAATTGCTGAGCAAAGCTGTTTGACAGTGTCCTTAAAGAGGAGAACGAAGTAGTTCTAAAACTGCTTGGGCTACAGAAGTATGATCCAAACTACTGAGTGCTTTAGCAGCAGCATACTGAAGTCCTGCAAAACTTACTGTGCCAGTACAGCTTAAGTAATCAGTGTTGATAGTTGTGGGCAGTCAGTGTGAGAGTCAGAAGAAATTGTCTGCACACTATTAATGTGTAACTCTACAGTTAAGTTGAAGTAACTGCAGTTTCTTTGTAATGTCTTCATAGTATTTTTCCCTGCCTATCATCTATAGGTACAGATAAAATTTAATTGGGCATGTTTCTCTCAGCTGGACGACATGATTTCAGAATGAGTTCTATCAAAAGGTGTTAAAAATGCATTATTACTATTCTAACTCAGAAGGTAGTTCCACATTTGTATTTCTGCTAATAGTTCTGATCCTGACTATCAGAAGGTCAGTACAGCTCTATTGGGTGATCTTTGTATTATCTATGCAGAACATCATAGGTTGTCATAGTAGCCCCTTTGCCCTTAAAGCCCATGAGAACAGTCAACATATCTGCTTTATTTTAGCTCTGTTGAGTGTTGGTCCTTTGCTTATTTAACCAAATAATAATTAAATTGTTATTTTATAGGTGTATCACAGACTAATGGATATTTCCCAAGTAGAGAAGGAAATACAAAATTCCACCCATCTTTCAGTTATTTATAAAGTGCAGATGTTAAAGTTGTAAGTATGAAAATGTATCCTTTCACTTGTACTTTGATGCTGCATATTACAGGGGTAGAGTCAGATTCAGGGATCTCATATGCTTGTAGAAAAATCTACTGCAAAGTTTAATTCCTCAAAAGGAAATTTATAATGACAGTTTGTGTAGTAACTGTCAGGTCTGTCTAGAGAACACCCTCATCTAAAAAGTGAGCTAGCTATTTGGGAATATAGGGATTTGTGTGTTGTACAGATATTGCCAGGAGAAAGAATTTAAGAGTCTGAAAGACTTTTTAGTATCAAATGGACTCTCATTCTATCCTCAAGCTGTGTACAAGAAAGTAAAGATGAGGTGGGGAAATCACCTAAAATATGATGTACAAATCATGAAGCATAATGCTTTGAAAACTCTTTAAATTTTAAAGGTATAAGAAAAATGTGAAAATTAGGCTTCATAGCAAAATCTCATGTAATTTTTTTTCAGTGTCTCTCCCCATTTTAAAAATATTGATTCTTATCTTAGTAACAGTGAATTAATTTATACTGGCATTATGGGAAAGGAGTCTTGCACACTTTTTATTTTTGTTGTTCTGGAATAAAATTTACTGTCTGATATATTAATTCAGATACTGAAGTTAGGTTTTATTGTTTTTTTTTTCTCTTGATATTTCAATATCCAGGTAGCCCACTGATACCTTGGAAGAAGAGACATCCATTCTGAAGTTAGGAGAGTCATGTCAAATTTTTAATGCAATAACCTTTCTCACTAAATATTATGACCCAATTCCTCATATGTTACAGGCAGTGGGACACAAATGTATTTCCAAGTGATGCCACCGCAAATCTGAATTCTTTATATGTGCTTTTGAAACAATATGATGTACCTCCAGCATCTGTTCTCAGTGTGAAGTGAGTTTGATTTGTCATAGCCCCCTGGAAGTTTATGATGATGCTGATCCTGCTTCCATGAAAGTCTGTCAAAATTCCTGATGGCCTTGCAGAGATTGAACTCTTACTTAGTTGTTTGTGTTGTGTTAAAACATAGGTCATCTTAAAAAAGTACAAAATCTTGTTAGGCTTTATGACAGAACCTACGATTAAATATCTTCTTGCATACAGCTGTTCGTATAACATGATTAAATCTCTCCATAATAATTTCTTATAGGTAAAATGAGATTTTTTAAAAGCCTTAAAATTGACAAGTACTTTTCAGACTGTAGTTAATTTTTAACTTTCCCTGGGGCTCTTCCCAACTCTTCAGCATAAGTTTGAAAGACTAAACTGACCACTATTCCAGTAGTTATATCACAGTTGTTACATATGGAAGTAATACTACATTTTCACTTGTTAAGGTAAACTCTCTTTGACAATATTCAGATGTCTCATCACTTCTCCTGTTCCAGACAGCGCACTATGCTCACTTGGTTTTTTGCAGACATCCAAACAGTTAGAACTGTGTCCATCTCTGTGTCTGTGTTCTTAGTTCCCAGGTAGCAGACTGATGGATTTAACTGCTTTGTGTGCCAGTTCATTGAATTGTATTTCCAAAATTTTCTGCAATTTTTCTGCAATCTTTCTGCAGTCTGAAGTTTCTTACTTCACCATGTCTGTGCTTCATGCATTTCATTCTGTATTTCTTGTCTTCTTCAGGAACTGTTTATGCAGACTGTATAGGAGTATGCTTATTATTTTCCATAAACAGATTAACATTTGTATTTTTCGTGTAGCCAACTTTGAGCTCTTTCTTTTTTCCGTGTTAACTGTGATCTTTACTGATATAATGATAATAATAATCATAATAATATTTAACATTTTAATTATAATTTCATTAATATTCATATGAGTTTAAAGTTTTCAGATACATTGTGCATTTACTTTCAAATAGTGTTTTATTTAATTCCATGGAAGAGCAATATCAAATTCTCTGAGTGATGTTTTTGTATTTTTGAAGGTTTCCTTTGATTCTGGAATTAGCTCGTTTTTCTCTGAAAGTAAACTGCACTGAGCTTGCAGCTCATTGTATACTTGATTTGAAGAGCATTCCAATTACTGTAAGTTATAATTATGTGAGTTTGGATTTTTTTTCCCCACACATCCCTACACTCCCAAACCTCTTTAGTGTTAATATTTTAAAAATAGTACTAATGGTTCTATGTTTGTTTTGACAAATAAATATTGGCTGTAAATTTGTGCTTGTGTTTTAAAAATGGTACCTGTGCTAGAGTTTGATTAGAAGTTAAATTCCAATTTCTATTATGATAAACCCACTTAGAGTTACTCATAAAATTTAACTTATCCTCACAGATTTTTTTCTGAGTCTCTGATTCAGGCCCATTATTCTGAATATTTCCTTAAAGTCTAAAATATTACACAAATCCATAACATTCCACTGGAAGATGTGTTTAAATCCCCTAGATCAAAGAGTCACAAGGACTTAATCTAAGTATTTTTGTAGGCAGTAGTGGGAAATATCTGTTATGTCACAGCAATAAAGAAATTTGGCTTCTATTTCGACCTTCTCCATTGTAGTTAATTTGTTTTTTAAATTTTCTTATTGCCCAGTATCATTTGACAGTAATTTCTTGTTGTAGGAGAGTAAGAGAAATCTATGTCAAAATTTCAGTTCCTTGGTTTTTGCCAAGCATGGGCAAATTTCTCAACCATAACATAAGTTCCATCTCTGTGTGTATTTGTCATTAAGTTTTTCAAGATCTCTTCTTTTTTCCAGTCATGGGGATGTTAAATTAGCAAAGGTCATGCTGATTGATTTGATAATAGCTCATCATGAATTAGGAATGGAGAGGCTGTCTGAATTTCCTTACTACACCAATTTAACCCAAATATTGCGTATCTTAGGTGTTTCTATGATCCAGACATATAATTTATATGATTTAATAGTGAGCTCTTTCCTAAGATATTAAAAATCTAACCTAATTTTTCTCTTAAAAGTTTCACTGCCCATCAAGCTGAATTCTATCTGTCTTGACTAGTGCCTGTTTATTCCAAGCATCTACCTTTTTAACAACTTTAATGAAATGGAAGAGTGCAGATTTAAATCAGATACTGTGAAAATATTCTTCTTTGTGAGAGTGGTGAGGCCCTGGCACAGGTTGCCCGGAAATGCTGTGGCTGCTCCATCCCTGGAAGTGTTCAAGGCCAGGTTGGATGGGATTTGGAACATATTGGGATAGTGGAAGGTGCCCCCTAACCATGGTGGGGTGTTGGAACTGGATGGAGTTTAAGGCCATTTCCAACCCAAACCATTCTGTGATTCTATGATTCTATTAGAACTGAAACCAAATTACAGTATAGGAGAAATCAGGTTTACACTGGTTTTCTTATTGCAAATTCTGGCAATGAACAGCTTAAAAGTTACTTTGCAGCCTCCAGTGAGTAAAAAGTGACTGCAGCTCTAACAACAAATTCTATTCCCTTTGTAACATTTCAGTTAACTGGCTAGTATAGTGGGATTGTCAGTAGGAAATTGCATGGGTTTAATCTTTATTTCTGCATTTTTCTTTTAATCTGTATTTCTTTTTAATTATTGAAATTAGCATTTTGTGTATTAATACTTCATAGGAGCAAGGGAAACTTATTGAGATAGAATGTCTGGAATATGAATACGAAATGAAGAAAAATGACACTGAAATTGTGACTTATACCAAAGGAGTTGTTGAGGTATGTTGTTTAATTTTGAAAGTACAAGTTTTAATTTGTTAAATGTGGAAAATTGCATTCGACTGTGTGTCTTAATGATGTTATACTGATAAGGAATTCTTTTTACCTTCACATTCTCTTGAATTTGACTTCCAAGAATGAAATGGAGAAAAATAAACCATAGTTGTGTGTTGCTCCCTTAAGTCTTCTGTCTGACTGTAGAGGTTTGTAAGAATATATTACTTTCCAAGAGCAAAGATGGTTGCACTGAGGCATAGAAGGGCAACACACTCATGTTTTCCTATTTTGCCTTTGTGGGATCTCTTTTCATGAAATATCATAGGTTGGAAAGGACCACTAAGGATCACTGAGTCCATCTCAACTGTGGTTGCATGTTATGTCCACTCTTAGACAAATTCTTATGTCAGAGAAATGCAGATTGTTGCTGATAAATTGTCACAATAGGGAGAATTTTCTTGAATTTTTGTGGTTGGTTGCCTCAGTTATAATTCAGATCATCAGAAGCCTAAACATCAGTATTATCAATGGGATTAGAGAGATGCCTACGATGAGCAGTTTAGACCAGCTGTTAGTCACCTAATGTTCCTACAGTGGGAAGTAGGAATATGTTTAATAGAAATTGGTAGTGCAAAGACTTACTCCTATCTAGGGCTGCTATAATTTTGGAGTTCAGAAATTGCAATCAACTTCTAAAAAAAACCCTCTTGTTAATGAATTCTTCTTAATATGAAACGATACTAATGCTAAAATGTAAACCAGGATGTTTAGGTATTTCTGAAGTCTACAGTGTATGCAGTTGGAGAGGAATTTATTTTTGTTTTTTTTCTGTTTTGTTTTGTTTTGTTTTTTACTTGCAAAACCTCTAAAAATAATGTAATAAACGACATGTCTGTTACTGTAGGTAACACTGGATTTTAGATTTAATAAGAACCAAGTTTACTTGACAGTATGGCAAATTCCATTAATAATATTTATTTTTTTCCTCTTCTGTACTGCATCTGTAGCTTAATGCGAAAAAATCCAAAACAGCTAAACCTTCTGAATTTACAAGTATTCACAATTATCAATTTTTATTTGTCATAAGAATGGGGAATAGCTGACAGACTTCTACCAGAAATTTGTGATAGCAGCTTGGAGCAGCTAAAAGAAATACTCCTTAGTTATCAATGCCTATAAAAAAAAAAAAAAAAAAAAAAAGTAATTACTTTTTGAAAAAGTTTCTGAAGTCTGCTGGGTGAAGGACTGCTTTCTACTGAAAACAGTCCTGAGATTAAAATTTGGAGGAACAAGCAAGAAATTCATTATTAAATTGTGCTAATTACTTCTTCATGCATGTAGGCTCAGCTGAAATTGATAAAAAATCTTGAATTAACGTTAAGACGTGCAGTTCAATTGGGAGATCCTAGTGTGATCCAGGTTGTTTGTGCAACCCAGTGGAATCTGTGCTTACCACTACTACAACACAATTTGCATCAACATGTGCGAAAGCCATTGATCTCAGTTGCTGATGTCCTTGAAGAGATTGACAGGTAATTTTTAACGCTGTGCAGTTTTTTGAAACTCATTTAAAAGCTCAAGTTCTGTGATATTAAGTGTCTCTGAGAATAAATGTATGTTCTGCATTTGCATACATTTCCCTGTTAATCATTTAAATATAAGTTCCTTTCAGGCACAATCTTACACTGTTTAATGACCTGTAACAAAAATTGAAATGTTTTAGGAATTTAAAAATACTCTAGTTAATCAAAATAATTTGAGAATATTCCAAAGGTGCAATATATGTGTTGGACTGTGGTCTAGATTCTTATGTTAACATTGCTTTTGTTGGTTAAAAAAATAAAATCCAAAAATTACTTTTGAAAAACTATAGTGGCTTCTATATTACATGTCAAGTAAGGCACTTCTTGCAAGATACTATTTTTATATCTTTGATGATGCTTCTTTATAATTGAAAAACCTATTGTATTAAGAAAATTTATCATTTTGGGGGGTATATTCTTCTATTTCCTATTACGCTGTACTTAACCTTAAGCACCTAAATATTTTCACTTTTTTTGTTAATTTGAGTTGACAAGTAACCCTTACTATTTGTTACTTAGCTGAGTTTGGACCTATGCATTGACTGACTGTTAAGAGCAGAGATCAGAATTTTGCAGCAGAGTGAGTTGTAACTGACATTTGAGCAGGACAGTAGGTTGTTTCTGCTGCAAGTATTGCAGAGGAAGGTGAGGAATCTAGTTTCAGTGTTTCTAAATTTTTTTTTAGTTGCATAAAGAGTAGATATACACATGCATGAAAGCACATTATTGTATTACTGTACTGTTGTTATTCAAGCACTTATTGTGCTTTCCATATAGAGAATGCCAAGATCAGCATAGGCAACTTTGAAATTTGTAGTAAATGTTAGTAATGAGTTTTTCTCTAAAAGCTTGCAGGGAGATTTTGGAGAGATTAAGGTTTGAGGGTTTATCACATGTATATTATTAATAATCCAGTAGACTCAGCCTGAACTCTGATGTGTTTCTGTCTCTAGAGATTGAATGAAGTAATTTGTTTCTATTAATTTGCCTGTCTTAATGTTTGTTTTGATTGCAGCATTAATTGTGGCTACTTCAGTACACAGGAAAAGGGTGGCACTTTCTCAGGCTGGCTCTGATGTGGACATACATTAGTTCTTATGGCATATTTGATAGGCTTGAAAACCTTTCTTCTCTCATGTTTTCATAGCATTGCTTGAGTTTATGTGATTTTTTGTTGTTCTTCCTGAAAATAGTCAGTGGTAGCATGTAGAGCTCTGAGCTGTCGTGAGCAGCTTCCTGGGGCAGGTGATGGATAGGGAGCTGAGCATACGTGAGCCTGGAGAACATGCAGTTTTTGGTGAAAACCTGCTGGCTTCATAGAGTGGTGAGTGGTGTCAGCAACACCCAGGTAGAGACAGTGCTTAGAGTGAACGCTTATGCCTGAGCTGAGCCGCATCTTTAAAAGAGCTGAGCAAGTATAACCAGGGCTAGACTTGCAGGCGTATTAGCTTCTACTTGAATGTTAGGCACAGAGAGTCAACTTTTGTCAAAAGTCCTTATTCAGCACATTATCGTTTCTGTGGCAGTTAACTGCTTTTGAAAACGTCTTCACTTGATTTGCACACCTAACTGGTACTGAAAAAGAGTTCTACAGATATATAAAGATCAGGTAGTCCACAAGATGTGTTGCTTTCTCCTGCAGGGTCAGTGAAAGTAATATGCAGTTAAATTTTGTTATTAATTTCAAATAAAAAGGCATAATAGTGAAAATTAAAGAAACAAGTCAGTGAAAAAGGGAGTATAAATTTTAATATTAGAGTCACTCTTAATTATTGAGTTTCACCGTTGGGTGAGTTTCAGTTCTAAGAATTTTAGTGTGCCTTATTTTAACCATTTACACTTGAATTTGTAATCCTTAGCATGTTGATTTTGTTGCGTTGCCAAGTTCATATGGAAATAGCTCGTATAGAGGAAGATGGGGAAAGACTAGAGGCTGCTCTGGAGCATCTGCAAAAAGCTATGCACCTGAACAACAGTGAGCAGTATCGAGAACATCTAAGACTGAGTTTTAGGCGCCTTCGTTTGAGTGCTATGCTGTATGAGTCACCTGAGCATCTCGAGGATCAGGCGGTAATGCTGATTGAACAGGTAAGCATTTAGAATAAGGTCTGTAGCTGGAATAGGCTTGCTTTTTAAATTCCAGCAGAGGAGGAACAGCTAGTTAGTAGAACTGAATATTAGTAGAGGCAGCATCAGCTTGTTTTCAGCAAACTGCCTTTGCTTTGTTGCCTTGAAGTGATCGTGCTGCTTCACAGTCAGAAAATTGTAATAGAGGACTTTTTTCCCAATTCTTTCAGAGATTATTTTTTGGGGAAGGCAGGGAGTTGTTAAATTAGCAGAAATATCAGCAAAAAAGAATAGCAGTTGTCAATAATTAGGATTTAATTGCATGAAACAGTCTTTTATTTAATGAGAAGCGTCCAAATTGCTAAATGTCACAGCTGGTTATGAGATAAATCAATATTATGTGACACTTACAAATGCCACTAAATAATATACTCTACAGTCACAATATAGGCACTGTCAAGAGTTACTGGGTCTAATTCTGTTGTGCTGCCTTAGCACTTGTACAAAAATCATTCTGGCAATTGATTTTTTTTGCTGGTTTAAATGCTTTTCCATGCAAACTTACTCTGTTTAAATGTTGCTTTAAAAAAAACCCACACCTCCTCTGATTTTGGCTAGTTCTTAGCAGACCAGGATTTGTTGTTTTATATTTTATAGCAATTCCTAGTAACTGCACACTGGACATCTTACTGTTGGTTGTAAATAAATTCTGTTCTTTGTTTGAGAAAGTATAACATAATGCCAGGTTATATACCGAGGAATATACTGTAAAGATTCATGAGAGGCATGAACAGTACTTCGTATTGAATTATCCGTGGTGTAATCATGTGAATATCAACAGCAGTTCCACAGTCACTTTCAATGACAATAATACTTTAGAGTGATGTGTAAGATACCTAAAGATAGACAATTTCTATGGGTAGTTTTTTGGTAGTAGCAAGTTATATGATGTGTGTTCTGTTATGTTTGGTAAATAAGAGCTAGTTGTAATATAAAATGAACCCTATAACAATGAGTTATTTTCTTTATGTAGGCTAAAAGGGGAAAACAAAAGGATAATGCAAGGAAAAACAGATCCCTTCTGGTAAATGCAGGTCTTGCATTAGCTCCAGACACATTTCAAATAGTTCTTGACAGTGAAAATGAAGTTAAAGGTAAAGTATGTGTGTGTGACTGAAAGTTCCTACACTTTGCTCTGCACACTCTTAAAGGCTGGACATACCATCTAGTGGCAACATATAGGGAATATTGCAGTACAGATGAAGTAAAGGTTCTGCTGAATTCTGTGGCAGGCTTCCTATCATTTTCATTAGGGATCTAAAAGTTGTATGGTGATACTGGAAAAGGTGTTGATTTCCCCTCTAAATTCCCCTGAATCTTACTGTTGTGCTGTAGGGTGCTTTAAGTAGTTCTGTTTTAACTGTGTGCAAGTCCTGGATGTTTTTAACCAAGGTCATTTTTAAGTGCCCTTTTCAGAAATTTCACCCAATAATACCCCATGTTAATTACACTGGGTATTCTTTCTATATTGTAATTGTCTTTCTCTTCTAAGATCTTGCTTTTGAGAGCTCTAGTTTTGCACAGAGATTTAGGTGTGAAGTCATTATTTACTTTCTAAAGCATGGAACATAAATGGACACATTTGTTGTGCCCCAAATAGCCTCAGTTTGTGATTATACAGCCTCTGGTTGAGGAAAAGCGGACAGGGAACAGACTTCCTAGATTGCTTAAACTGTTTTGTATTATCTTGGCAATTAAACAAATGTGTGTGTGACTAATTTTATTAACTTTGACTAGAGCCAGCATACTCCTGCAGTAGAGATTATAGGTGCTGGTGGAATACGGGT
Organism: Muscicapa striata striata; assembly: GCA_030060385.1. Taxonomy (NCBI): domain Eukaryota; kingdom Metazoa; phylum Chordata; class Aves; order Passeriformes; family Muscicapidae; genus Muscicapa; species Muscicapa striata. Next base: position 104,510 of record JAREIS010000069.1, read on the forward strand.
TTTTTCATGTTGGTTGGGTGGTTTGGGGAAAGCTTCAAGAAATGAGAACAGGGAAGGATTTTGAGTGCTTCAGCAAGGAATTATGAATCTAATTGTTTGCCATTCATATGGATTTTAAAATTTCTAATGTATAAAAACTAGCTTTAATTTTTGTTTCTTCATCAAGTTTACTCAGGTAAAAGTAATAGTCAAATAAGCTACCTCTGTGCAAAAGCTCAACATCATACTAGAAGTGTGAAGAAAGTTGATCAACATTTGAAACATTTAAGAAATGGAGATGGCAGAGAAAGGTAATTGCTACAGACCAGAAGTGTGTCTCTCATCTTCTGTAGAAGTCTCTAAGAGGAAAGGTTCTGTCTCAGAGGATTTTAGTGGATGGTGCCTTGTAAGAGGTTGAATATTTCAGGCTCTGGCAATGTATTGAAGCATGTGTATAATTTCTTGTCCGGAAAGCTCTCTTACATTTCCATGCTATGCAGAATTTTACTCTTTCCCTGCTTCTAATCTGCTCTCTCACATGCACACTTCAACTCACCTCTTCTATTGATACGAGCTCAGCACACAGAGGGATGTGTGGATTAAGGCTTGTGCTTGGTGTAGAGTTGAAACTTGCAAGTGTCTTTTTAGGTCCTTGTGCCACATAATGTGCTTCAACTTTTTTTGGTAAAAAAACTAAGTAGTTAATTCTGAGAGTCAGAAATATTAATCTGCACAAAAATTATTTAATTTTGACAATTTCTAAATAATTTTGTCATTTTTTAATAGGATGTGTCTACTTTTTTTGCTGCACTAAAATTCCTGTTCTAAAATTTAAAGGCAGTTGTTCTCTAAAGGATTCTAAATCCAGGCTTGTTTTCAAGACTTATTTTTAAATTCTCAACATTAGCTTTGAGATTTTTAGTTTACTTTGTGAGATAGAAAATGAGGGCTGTCACACACATTTTGAAACTTCTTGGATGGTATAATTACCATCCAAGACAAGAATTTTGTCTGTTGATATGCTGAGGAGTTTATTTTTAATTGATAAAGTAATAGTGCTATCTTTGCTACCGACAAGAAGTCTTCCACATATTAATTTTGATTAGATGTAATTTTTTTTCCTGATGGCGATCATTATTGACATGATTGTTTTTGTCGATCCTGAACTGTGGGACCTAATTCTGCTTATTAACTAATTTCATTTATGCTTTTTCTTTGGTAGAATTATACTTTGGGCAGATTTGGCAAAAGCTGCATGTAAACAGGAAGTGTGGGATGTTTGTCGTGCAGCATGCAGATTTTGCCTCTTGTATGATGATATTTTCTTTAGGGAGGCAAGAAAGCATAAAAAAAGTAAGTGACAAATTATTTTCAATGTTGTAAGAAACTTTTTCATAATTTATTAAAGTTACTAAAAGGAGTCAGACAATATTGTTTTCTTTCCTCCCATTCCCAAAGTTCCCTGAGTTTCTTTTCTGGCACTGCATTTTGGCATACATGGAATATTCTTTCTACTTCCAAGTCTAGAAATCGGTCATTACATTTTTTTGTAGAAGCTGTACTCTGCCATTAGAAGTGTTTCACCCGTGCTGTAGAGAAGCACTTCTATGAAATACAGCTACCTGCCTTAAGAACACAGGCAAAATCCCTAATGGTCCCTTATAGGTCTGTATCATTCATGCATTCTGTAGAGAAATGGTTGTCACACTTCGTATGAGGCTCACATGTTAACATCTTTTACCCTTTAATCCCCAGTTAGTGGGTGGTTCCTCTGAGGTATCCAACATTGTACCTTGTTCCTTGGAAACCTAGCACTTACTAAGAGTTTTCAACTTGAGGAAAAAGCACTTTCAAATCACTCTCTGCTTGCTGGCTTTTCAAGTAGGTTTTGTCAGGAAATTTGTAAAACTCACATTTGAGAATAGATGAAATGATTTTTCTTTTCACTAGCCAAAATTAATCAAACCTATTCCATACTGTTTCCAAGGTCCACTTAAAATAGGACATCAATTTGCTGGTTTTCTTTCACAAGTTTTGCATCTTCATACTAGCTGTGTTTAGTCTTTGTCTTCTTTCCAAACAAAAGAAGGGAAAAATAAGTACACTTAGCAGAAACTGAGGGCAACCACACACCAGAAGCATGGTGAATAGAAAGTGGTGCATTCTTGCAAACTTTGTGTTTATATTAAAATAGCCTTAGTCCTTTCTCTTCATTATTAAACCAAAGAAAAAGAATGCTGTTTTTCTTCTCTACCGATGTGTGAATTACCAGAAAGTCAACCCAGTCCATGATTCAAATGCACAAAATCTTTAGCCTCTGCATAATTCAGTTCTATGGTCCACTTCCATTAATGCAATAAAATTGAACTAGAGGCCATAGAGTCTATTCACACTGAAATTTCAGTATGCATATGATGACTGGAGCAAGTTATTTGCTGCTAATATTGAAGGTTATGCACAAATGCAGCAAAATAACAGGTAACAAATGCCTCAGGACTGCTTGAGAACAGGTTTTGAGTGCAATAAATGGCACTAATGAAAAAATAATTTACTTGAAATAGTTAAAAATCTTTTCTTGCTAACTCTTCCTTGTGAATTTAAGAATATGTAGGGGTTTGTAAATTTAAAAATGAAGATGATGATTTGCATGGAAATAATAATGAGTTTATTTATTTTTAGCACAGAAGAATAAAGCTAATGCAACTATGATGGTTGATGGTCAGGGTGACAGCTCATCAGGAGAATCATTGCTGCCTGCTAAATCCTTCTCTTTTGAAGCAGATTTACTCAGAATACTAGCAGAAATAAGATTTATTAATGCAGAGGTAAATAAATTACACAACTGTCATTCATATTTGCTTGGTTTTGTTTTATATACAAATCTTGAAGCACTGGAAATTTGAGTTTAGTTCTTTTCTATCTCCCTATGAAGTAAAGGAAGAAGTGGTTTCATGAAGCAACCTTATCAAAATACTGTATGAAAGTAACTGTAGCAATAGTTTTACTTCAGGTGCTGATCACACTTCTTTACAAAAAAATTCTACTGTAAAATTTTGACCTCTGACATTACATTTCTGGATCCTCAAAGTTCCAGAATGATTTAAAAACTTGGGTATATAAAAAATGTTTTTTTCTCTATGTAAGTATTTAGTAAAGGTAGCTGTCAACAATTTTAAGCTTATGAAGTACTGAGCCTGCATACTTGTACATATACTTGTACGTGCCTGTACAACAATTGAAAAAGCATTTTGCATTTTTTAATTTTTGAAGAGGTAATGGCACTAATATGAAGTCATAATCCATTTTTACAATGGTAACCTGAGTAGACAGTTTATTTCTCTGTGTCTTTTCAGGCAACTGTTCATTTATTAGGATTGCAGGGAATCAAACTGAATGATCATGCTGTACCTCCAGAGGCTACATACCAGTGTCGCCCAGGAAGTGTTTCATATCTTCCTGAAAGTGATGCAGAATGGAAAACGTACAGGTGCTTTTTTGTAATATGTATCAAGACCAAGGAGCTCTTAACAACATTATTATCAGACACCAGTGATAATTGCAAAACCTATTTCTCCTTAGTAAAATTGTCACCAGATTCTTCATTTTTGTAGGTAGTCATGGGAAATGGGAAAAGGATCTAAAAATAGTTTGAAATATTTTTTCTTAGGTTTCCTTTCACTTTGGAGTGTGGATTTTATTTTTTTTTAACATTTATTTCTCTGAAACTGGAAGCTAGTATTGCAAGCTGAAAATCAAATAAATCGTTGTATATTGACACTTAGATGATTAAATTCTGTATTTAAAAATATGTTTTCCCATGTCTTGCTTTATAGCTCCTATACGTAAAATGATTTCATAGTACTGAATGCATGCAATGAATTACTCCAGTGTGCAAATCTAGTGTGTTCCATCCAACCAACTGAAATGAGTTTGGGATAGTAGAATATAGCAAGTACTGTTTTTTACGAGTCTCACATGATTATTTCTTGAGAAGGAGAAGGAGGGAAGAGAGATTTCTGAAGGTGATGCTTACACTCTGCTGTTGACAGTCATAGTAATACCAGCCTTACTGTCACCGTGGTCATGTCCTGAGAGAGCACAATGGCAGAGCTGTGTCCCTAGGTCTGTTCATTAAGTCTGAAAGTGAAGTTTCTCATGCTGTCTGCTTGCAAATGTGCAGAAAAACGGGAAAAATTATAAACTGATCAGAGCCAAGGGGCAAAGAAAATGAGAATTTTCTTCCAAAATTTTCTACTAGCTATTTTTGAGTTTACCTAATTAGATTAAAAACCCATAGAAAAAAAGGACTTTGGTCTCATAGTGCGTCCTGTACCATTATTGACATAGTAATACCCAATGCAATTTTGTGCTTTTGACTTTTTGACTTCGTAACCATGGCAATTCTGTATGATCATTCAAGACTGTATTTTTAGTATTGTTTTTGCTAAGTAATAGTACATTTTGATAATAAAGAAAATAAATTTATTGAAAGACAGTTGTCACATAGACTGAAAGAAATGGTATTCTATTTAAAATGATTACAGCATTTTAGAGCACCTGGAAATGTCTTTGAGTACAAGTTTTGAGTAAAAAAGACACATCCTTAACTCTCAGATGGCATGCCTCACTTATATTGATATTCAAGTAGAGCCTTGACATGGTTATTTAATGATTTCTGGCACTGATGGGTGGATTCACACATGCGTTTAAAAAACCTGAAGCCGCGGATGAAACATCAACCATACACACTGTTTTTTAAGCTAATAGCCTTGAATATCAGAAACTACTCATTTTATGTTGATACTACTTCCTCTTCTGAGCCATCTTCTCATCAAAGTAAGATATAAGTCAGTGAATGAGAACTTCTGAAAAGTAATGAAATTTTTGTTCTTGTTGTTGATTGAGATGTAGTACTGTATATTTAACCTTATGATAGAATTCCTTCCAGTGTTGAAGCTTTGGAAAAACAGCTTCTTTATTCTAATTTTATAGTTTATGGATAGACAACTTATCTTGGTATGCTATGGAAAACTTCCAACGTGCAGCTGAAATAGGAGAAGAATTGAATGAAGCCTGGATTGTTCACAATGCTGTGGTGTATATCTTAAATTATAACAGACATCTGATTTCTTCAGGAAGACAGAGGGACATTATCAAGTATCTCCAGACTCTTCTTGGAGCCATCAAGACTGTCGGGCACAATGGGTAAATTTAGATGTTTGGATATGAACATATTTTTTTTTCTAAAACATAGAAAAAATTATTGCAAACACTGAAAGCCACTTTGTGCTCTGAAATGTTTATTGCTGGCTCTCACTGATAGTGAAAGAGCCTTGGTAAATTCACAGTAGCTCAGGAGATAAATTGTGAAAATTAAATTATAATCCTTTCTGTTTGTTCTTTGTTACTGTACTGTAAGCCATGTTAAGTGTAAGCCAACTTTAGAGTAATAAATATTACTTTCTCTTCAGTGTGGAATAGCAACATGTGCATGTGAAATAGCATTTTGTTAAGTTAGAAAATTGGGAAAATTCTCTTAGGCTCTGAATTTGCACAACAGCTCAAAATGCATTTGCTTGCTGTCAGCTCTCTGAACTTGAATTACTTTGTAAATATAGTTGATTGCAAATATTTCTAACTAGTGTAAGATGATTACTACCGGTTCTGAAATAAGAGAAAATAGAAAACAAAATAAATAAAGGGAATGTGCTCATTAGTTCCATGAAAATGGCAACACAGATTGCACAGTGGTTTAGAGAAATCCTGTTATGCAGTAAATGCAATGGGAGAATGATTGACCATTGTGAAGTAGATACTCTAGTTAAAGTCTGACTATGGGACAAATTCCTAGATATTTTGGCACTTTGTTGACAGTGACCTCATCACTAGGCAGAGTAAGGACCTGCAGCAAAGAAGTCTCTTTTAACAGTATTGGGAATAAAATCTAAATTTTATTTTGTGCAGAAATAAAGACTGGTAATACCTGCTTATTAATTTTGATACTTACATCAGCATGTACTAGCAATAATCTTTTAGATGTAATTAGGTTCATGGTTTCTAAAAAAAACACAAAAAAGAAAAAGAAAAGAAAAAAGAGAAAAGAAAAGAAAAGAAAAGAGAAAAGAGAAGAAAAGAAAAAAGAAAATAAGGAAAAAAAAAGAAAAAGAAGAAAAGAGAAAAGAGAAAAAAGAAAATAAGAAAAGAAAAGAAAAGAAAGAAAAAAGAGAAAAGAAAAGAAAAAAGAAAAAGAAAAAATAAAAGAAAAGAAAAGAAAAAAGAAAAGAAAAAGAAAAGAAAAAAGATAAAAGAAAATAAAAGAAAAGAGAAAATAAGAAAAGAAAAAGAAGAAAAGAAAAAAGAAAAGAAAAAAGAAAAAGAAAAGAAAAAAGATAAAAGTAAAGAAAAAGAAAAAAAAGAGAAAAGAAAAAAAAAAAGAAAATAAGAAAAGAAAATAAGAAAAAGAAGAAAAGAAAAGAAAAACGAAAAGAAAAGGAAAGGAAAAAGAAAAGAAAAGAAAAAGAAAAGAAAAAAGATAAAAGAAAAGAAAAAAGAGAAAAGAAAAGAAAAAAAAATAAGAAATTAAGAAAAGAAAAAGAAGAAAAGAAAAGAGAAAAGAAAAGAAAAAGAAAAGAAAAAAGAAAAGAAAAGAAAAGAAAAGAAAAGAAAAGAAAAGAAAAGAAAAGAAAAGAAAAGAAAAGAAAAGAAAAGAAAAGAAAAGAAAAGAAAAGAAAAAAGAAAAGAAAAGAAAAAAAAGAGAAAATAAAAGAAAAAAGAAAATAAAAGAATCTCAGCTTCTCAGCTTGGCAGTGGGTTGGCATGATAACCATAAAAAATGAGAAGGGCTTGGTTTAGGAAAATTTTTTAGAAAATAGTTTCTCTTTTCATATATACCCATCAATAAAAAGTTGTTTTAAATGTTGGTCTGGCATATGTATTTTTTTTTTTTCCTATGATGAAACGGAACCTTCAGTTACAGAATGAGTGAGAAAATTTGATGTTAGCTGAAAACTGATTCTGGGTTTTGTGGTTTCAATCATTGAACTGCTTTACCAATAGGCAGCTTTTTTTTTTTTGTAATATTTATAATTTTGCTTTCTAAGAAAAAACCTAGATTTTCAAGTAATGCTTATTTTTGAAATCAATAACTTTATTCCTGCCTTTTATTTTGATCTGATGAAGTATGCACCTCTGATTTTTATTTTCTTTTACAGAAGTACTGAAATTTTACTGATGTTATGTAATGCTTTGGCTCGAGGCCTAATTATTTCTTGGATTCCAAAGCCAAAAGATACAGCAATAGAGAGTGGCAGAAAAGCTGAAGCAAAGAAACAGGAAAAAGCAAATATCATCCAGTCTTTTTCAGTAGATTCTAGTGGACTTCCTGACATCAAAGCTGCCTTAGAGGTACAAACCCCTCATTATTTGTAGTCCCTTTCATTCTGGTGTCATTTATTGCAATTCCTATAAATTTTTTAGTAGAAATTTTTGGAGGGAAACAAAAAAAAAGCTACCTCCTTTTACAGTTTCTGCCACCACAGATCCTCCCCAAATGCACACTGGAGCTCCATCCCAGCTTGGGGCTGAGGACAGTAACTTCTATTTGCGTCAGGTTGACTTAAAGGAGATTTTGTTAGTCTTAGAGATGCATGTGCAATAATTTAAAAATAACTCATGGATAGCATGTTCCATACAAGAAACTTTTCACATTCTTCTGTGTTTCACATTTATTTTTTCTCTTCTTGGTATTCAGATTTGTGAATTTGCCCTAAATGCAATGACTGGAACCACACTTAAGGAAAAAATCTCTATTGCTGCACAACAACAGATCATTGCTACTTGGGTGAAAGCAAAGCAGTTAAATCAGCAGCAGATCAGACATCCACTTGGGACTCAGGAGGAAGAGGTATGACTGCCCTGAAATCCCTGAAATCCTGCATAACGCTGAAACTTTAAGAAAAGTTAAATTCATAAATTCATTTAATAATAACTGAAGTTATCAAGGTATATTTTCTTCAGTATACTTGATCAGAATGTAAAAACAAATTTTGGCTGTCATTCCTTATGGAACATAGAAAATTTTTCACATTGGGTATAGCAGCGAGTCTGCATTTCTTAACTCTTCCTTCTGTTGTTAGCTGCCCTAGAGATGTTTGTCATATGATGACTGTTGAGCAAAATTGATTTTCAACTCACAAATGTAAAATAATAAAATGGCTGCATTAAAAGTGTCAGAAAAAATCAGCTATATTTATGTCAACACTTACTATGGTCTCATTATATATAGATTATAGACCTAGTATGCTGCAAAGAAAAATTTAATTCTTATATTTTTATTTTATAATGCCTATAAAACTGGAAACCCTGAGTGGCATATGAAATTTGCCCTCATTGTATTGTTGATGTGGACTTTTAGTGTTGAAACTGTAGTAGTTGAGTTCACAATGTTAATTAGAAATATATAAATACAAAAAACTGACCAGTTTAAGGACACAGTAGAGAGCAGGAATTGATAAGAGCAAATTGAGGTTTTCAAACATTATTGTTATTATTATTTTTCAAATAATGTCCTTAATAATATTAACTTGCAAAAAAAACCCAAAAAACCTCTAAATGTGAATTTTTAATTTCTGCTTAGAATAATGATGAAGCACAAAATCCTCTGGCAAGAATTCTTGTTGGTCTCGAAATGTACTCATGTAATGGCTTGGGTCTCATGGATTTCACTGTTCCTAGCTTATCTCAGGTATTTTGGTTTTTTTTTATGCTCTTGAGTTTTATGAAATTGCATACTATGAATTTGATTTCAGATTCAATTTTAAATGGAGTTTAAATTATTTTTGAAACTTTTATTGTGCCATTATTTTCTTTAACCAAGGGATTAAATATTTATGACAGGAAGGAGATTTTTGTGACAGAACAATTTTATTTATCCAAAGACCAGATAGAATTAGAATATAAATATTAGGTTTGTGCTTGTGTTGCTCTACTGAAACTGATTGTTTCAGTAACCATCAGATGAGCATAATGGGTTCAGATGAATTCTGTACAGAACCATATTTCTAACCTTTCATTTTTCTTCTGGAGCAAACTTAATAAAAGCATAAAGTTGTTTAGGTTAGAAAAGCCCTCCAAGATTGTGGATCCCAGCTGCTCCCCCAGCACTGCCAAGGCCACCAAATGCCACATCCACATGACTTTTGCATCCCTCCAGGGATGGGGATTCCAGCCCTGCTCTGGGCAGCTGTGCTACAGCTGGAGAGCCCTTTCAGGGAAGGAATTTTCCCTAAATCCAACCTAAACCTACCCTGGTGTGACTTAAAGCTGTTTCCACTTGTCCTGTCGCTTGCTACCTGGGAAAAGAGACTGACCCCTCCCTGGCTCCAGCCTCATTTCAGCTAGTTATACAGAGGTCTGGGTTTGTATTAGAAGCATTCAATATTTCAACAGAAAACTTAACATTATAGTGAATTTACTTTAGACAGTTGCAAGGTAGAACACAACTACATTTGGTTACTATTGATTGACTATGTGGAACCAAACAAGCAGGTTGCCAGGACAACCACAAAAATACTGGTGACAACTAGGATTTGGGTCCTTATATATATATATATATATAGGTATCTCATTCTAGTTGGTTTACAGATTTATGTCAAATATTATGAGTTAACTTTAGCTATACTTCACCAGCATAGTTTTGTAGAGCAGTGTTGTAGTATCTTCATTTGGACCAATTCATTGACAATCACCACTGTCCTACAAAGGTGGAACTTTGACATGTACAAAAGAAACGGAATGGAAACGTGTAGATCCTATTATGAAACTATACATGAAACTATCTGTAACTATCTATATCTGTATATATGTTTAGGTTGGAAAAGACCTCTAATATTATGGAGCCCAAGCTCTCCCAAGCTGCCACATATATGACAGCATACATAGAAATTACTTATTACAATTACTGTTTGTTGCAAAACCAATTCTATGTCCCATTCTTACTTTTGGCTTAATAAAATGGGCTCTGAATTTTGGAAGTCCTATTCCACTGGTTTTTTTTATGGAGGACATAGAGTAAGTCCTAGCAGATACTTCTGGCCAAAAGGCACGCACAATTACAGCTGGATTTGCACACACTATGGTAATACTTACTACATGGTGGATGAGGCCTCTCTCTTGTATATTTGGTTGTACTTGTAGCTCTTTCATTTTCTAGATGGCTTTATCACATACTAGTTCTATGCCCAGGTGGGTTTTAAGGAAGATACAGCTGTAAGCATGTAATTGCTGTAGAAAAAAGCATATAAAAACCTGGAAATCAAACTTTATTTTTTTTTTTTTTTTTTTTTAATCCTAGTTAGTGAATTTGGCTTTAGAATGCAGTTGGTCAGATTCATTAGTGGAACTGCAGACACTGACACGACTTACATATTTTGCGTATGTATCACAAGACCATGAAAGAGTGATGACTTGTTCCAAAAGGATCTTGGACTCAGATAAAAATTTTGTCCACAATAGAAATATTAAGAAATATGGCGTGTAAGTACATAGAATTTTGTATGATACGGTATTGTACTTGAACTAAGTTTTGAAGACAGTAAAGAGGCAAATGTATTTGGTCACATAATCAAAAATGGAAAAATCTTTTTTCTCAAAAAATGGTGCAGTTAGAGATGAAAATGAAAGTTAAAGGCAGTGAGAGATCCAGATTGTGGCTCTGGACCCTGTTCAGAAAGACAGATGAAGCTTGCCATCCAAGTGAGTCAGAAGCTTGTACATCTCTGTGGTTTCTCCCCAGGAGTACTGCTGCTCTGAAATGATGCCTAGCAATCATAGTATTTTGACACTTTTATAATTTCTAAGCATAAAATCTGATTCTACTTCTTTTGCTTTTTGGTGCAAATTGGTTTCAGTGTTCATCTGGCTCTAACACACATAATTCACAGGCCAGGTTGGAGCTGGGGGTGATGAAAGAGATGAGCAGCTCCTGTACTCCAGGCTCTGCTGTCAGGTAGTCTCACTGCACTGCCACCTATGTATATGGGTGCAAAAGGAATCTAACTAATTCCTTTGGAAGCCCAGCCTCTTACTTAACTGATATTTTGGAACCTGGCTAAAAAACAAAACAAAACAAAAAACAACAAAAAAACACCCCAACAAAAACAAACCAAACAAAAAATAAAAAACAAAACAAAACAAAAGTTTATGCACTCCAAGCCCTCTGCTTTTAAAAACAATTTCCTCCAAAAGCAGAATTTAATTTTATCTTGAAAAGAAGCAGCTCCGTTTAATAGCAGGTTTGTTTTTTTTTAAGTAGGAAGTTTGAAATAAACGTGAAAGATTTAAGATACAATATAGTATTCATGTTTTTTCTCGGCAAAATAATTCAACTTATAAAAACACTATTCTGTTCCTTGAAACTTGTAGTTGTTTTGTACATGGGTTTAAAAACATACAAAACCAAGTAAGTTATCTGAATGTTAAATAGATAGTTTCAGAACTTCACAGAAATTTAGAGACTACTTGCTGACATCTAGCAATCTGCAAAGTGCTGAAAGATAAAATGTTGGATTATGCAACCATGAGCTGTCGATGCTGTTTCCAGGGAATGCAGGACAGGATTCCCCGGGAATGCAGGACATGATTCCCGGGAATGCAGGGCACGATTCCCCGGGAATGCAGGACAGGATTCCCGGGAATGCAGGACAGGATTCCCGGAATGCAGGACAGGATTCCCGGGAATGCAGGGCACGATTCCCGGGAATGCAGGGCAGGATTCCCCAGAATGCCGGGCAGGATTCCCTGGGAAAGCAGGATAGGATTCTCGGGAATGCAGGGCAGGATTCCCCAGAATGCAGGACAGGATTCCCGGGAATGCAAGGCAGGATTCCCGGGAATGCAGGGCACGATTCCCGGGAATGCAGGACAGGATTCCCGGGAATGCAAGGCAGGATTCCCGGGAATGCAGGGCACGATTCCCGGGAATGCAGGACAGAATTCCCGGGAATGCAGGACAGGATCCCCGGAATGCAGGACAGAATTCCCGGGAATGCAAGGCAGGATTCCCGGGAATGCAGGACAGGATTCCCGGGAATGCAAGGCAGGATTCCCTGGGAAAGCAGGATAGGATTCTCGGGAATGCAGGGCAGGATTCCCTGGGAAAGCAGGACAGAATTCCCGGGAATGCAAGGCAGGATTCCCGGGAATGCAAGACAGGATTCCCGGGAATGCAGGGCACGATTCCCGGGAATGCCGGGCAGGAATGCCGGGCAGGATTCCTGGGAAAGCAGGAATGCGGGAAAGGGCACGATTCCAGGAATGCAGGACAGGATTCCGGGAATGCAGGGCAGGATTCCCCTGGAATGCAGGACACGATTCTCCTGGAATGCAGGACAGGATTCCCGGGAATGCAGGGCACGATTCCCCGGAATGCAGGGCACGATTCGCCTGGAATGCAGGACAGGATTCCCCGGGAATGCAGGGCACGATTCTCCTGGAATGCAAGACAGGATTCCCCGGGAATGCAGGGCCTTTCCGGGGCTGCCGGCGCGCTCCTGCCGCGTGCAGCGCTGCCCTCTGCTGGCCACCGGCCGTCGCTGCACCGGCGCCGGCCCCGCTGCGTAACGCTGACACCGAGAGCTCCTGCAGATTGTGATCCCTCTTTTCCTACGCAGTTCTGTTAATCTGTGGTATTAACCAATGGGATATGTTTGTTTGTGTATTAATTTCTTAACTGATTAACTCTGGGACTGAAATCTGCATTGTTTTCTTCTACATGTAGTAGAGTAGGATCCATATCAATTTCTCAAGAGGCCTGGACATACTTTACCAGACCAAAGCATAACAAATAAAAAAAAAAGTATCAAAAATGGTCCAATTTTTCTGATTTCTGCTTTTAATTTTAATTGCTTGGTGTATAAGTCGACTTGGGCCTAATTCTTTTTTTAATGTACAGTAGTGAAAAATAGGGAGAAAATTACAAACCCATGTTGATTCCTTGCTAAAAATTGATAATAGTTTTTAAAAATATGATTTCACAGCTATTTTCATTAGAGGTGTGAAAAAGAAAGTCTACCTTTTCACAAAATATTCAGTTTTTGAAATGTTTTCTAATTTTAAAAGAAAACTCAGTAGAAGGATTTGTAGCTTCCAAAGCAAGGGACATGTATAAAGTAGCAACCTGAATACATCATTAATCAGAATTAGTGTGATCTTCGCCCATAAGACTTAGCACTTCTTGCCGTATTTGCCTTTATGCAGGCTTGGTAACAGGGTGAGACAAGAAATGTTAAGTACTACAGCCTGTATACAAGGAAAGAGCATAATGGAAAACTTGTCTGGAAGAAAACATCTGCGTGTAGCAGCATCAAAAACCTTTGTTCAGAGTGCCAGGTATGTTTTATGTTGAGAGAAAACTTATTATCAAATAGATCTAAAGTTTAATTAGAGTTTTGAGGATCATCATATTTTCTCCCAAGATTGATAAAAATCAACATAGTTGTGAGTTGAAATGTTTAACAAAGGATTTGACAGATTTTTGCACTTTAGTAAATTTATCAAGTACTTTCCACATAGCTGACCTTGTAGTGTCATAGGATCATCCCATCCTCAAAAGGACTCTAGTTCAGACTCCTACTCAAAGCAGGGCCAGTGCAGGCTTTATCCAGTCTGGCTGTGAAAATCTCGAGGAGTGGGGACACGCAGCCTATGTGAGTAACCTGCTTCACTGCATGGCTGGACCTATGGGGGACATGTCTGAACCTTTCTCATTTTAACTTAGGCCTGTTCTTGCTTGTTTTGCCATTCACTGGGAAAAGCCTGACTGTAGCTTCTCAATAACTTTGTTAGGTTGAGAAGCTTCTCCTTGTTAGGTCTCCCAAAGCCGCCTCTTCAGCTAGGGCTCTTCTCAAGGCAAGCACAGTCCAGTCCCTGGATCATCTCAGTGGCCCTTCACTAAGCTCCTTGTGATTCTTCCATGTCTGCCATGTATTGGGTAGCCTAGAACTGGATGCAGCAGTCCAAACATGATCTGTGATCAGATTGACAGCTTCAAGAGGCTGCTTTTTTAAAAACAGTAGCAGTATTAAATTGGTGATTACATTGCACCCATCTATAATTTTTCACTAAAATGCCTAGCTGTTTCTCACTCAGAATACACTGTGTTGTGTCACAATCTGCAGGATTACTAACTTTTATTAATTCGAAGTATCATTTGCATGAAATATTCTCAAAGCAATTTGAATGCAGCTAGAGGAATTTGGGGCATATTCTTGTGTTACAGTGGTACTGTACTAAGGAAAATCCACAGTATAGGAATAATTACTGTGTTTTATTTTTTAATGTTTTTTTTTTTTTTTAATGAGAAATTAACATAATAGGTAGCCAAAAATATATTATTCCAATGAGAACATCTGGAGGAGGTTTCTGCTATTTTTAATGAATGCTCTTGAGCTAAGATTATGCAGAAATACAGTAAAATCATTAATATGCTACTTATTTTTTCCTAGTTCTGCTGAGTGTGTGAAGTTGTTTGGTATATAACAATAGAAAATTGCTTATGCAAAGTCCTCATTTGCTGGGGTTATCCACAGATCAGCTAAACCCAAATGTTCCTCGAAGTAAAATTCTATATTATAGCTGAAGTGTGGTTGTTTTTCCTTATTAAGTTCTACTTCCTTTTCTTCAGGTATGCAGGTGAAGCTGGAAATTATTCCCTTGTAATGTTTGCAGCTAGGCACTTTTGGAATGCATGTTTACCTTTGCTAGGCTCACCACATGACAGAGAACAGTTTAAGGAACCTACTGAAATAATTCTTAAGAATATAATTAAAGCAGAATCTAAAAACAAACAGGTAAGAATTTCTAATAGTTATTGCTTTTTTTTTAGTGATTGGTGCTGATGGAAAAGAAACTTCAAGATACCTTTCCTAAGAGTCAAAAGTGACTTATTTGTCATAAACACATTTCTGATTCTTACCTGCAGTCACATATTCTTATATTCCATTTGGTGATTCTTTTGGTTTTGGGTAATTGTCAAACTCACAACAATTTTCTGCAAAGTACTTTGCTGTCTGATTTTCTCTGTAGTGTTTCACTTCAGGAAGCTTACAAAAAAGAATTTTTAGAAAATATTCAAAATCCAGAATAAAAGCCACTTCTGACAAGTATGATAAGAGATCTAGAATGATAATAGATAGACTTTAGATCTAGTATGATAATAGATCTAAAACAGTAACTCAGAAAAAAATGTTACTAAGTTAAGATTTCTCCCACCTGCAAACTCAAATTTCTTCTACCTGCAAAAGGAAAGTTTTACTTTGCACATCTTCAGGTTTTTAACAGACTATTTAGGACTTTGGCAGTAGGAAGAAGTTAAAATTTAGACTGTGCTGGGGGTTTGTGATAAAATTAAGTACTTGTTGATTATGAACAGCATGTGTAATCCAAAGAAGTCATCCTCTTGAAGCAGTATGCAGGTGATGTGTGTCATATAGCCCATCTCACCAGGTGGAATTTCTTTTGCACACTGGAACTTCCATGCACATTTACAACTTTTCTTACTTTAAAGCTCCATGGAGCTTCTCCATTTCTCTTTCTAGATTTGATTTACATGTCGATAAAGATACTGTGAGTTCTCCTGTACATTTCTGTGGGCACAATTTCAATTAGTGCTTGAAGGGATTGTTGATGACTTTTGCAACCAAGCTTAGTGGTACAAATTTGAATCTACATCTCAGGTCATCAAGCAGGATAGTATAAGAATATAAACCTTTATTTTGATTTCTCATCAAGCCATGTATAAATTACAAATAATCAGAGATGGTGACATGACATACATTCTGGGTATGTAGGAACTGATGAGAATAGTGTGTACTTGGAAGCACAGTGATAATTGCAAATTTAATGGAACTTTGACAGTGTTTAGATAAACAACAGTAATTGTCCATAGACACAGTCCTAAAGTTTATTTGTAGAGATATATTTAAAACCAATAAAAAGGAGTACTTTACTATGTGTTTATAGTTAGCTCTCCCCTACAGCATGATAATTAAAATTTACAGTTATAGGTAGCATAGGTATTTTTATGTCTGAAAATGTGGCTGATAAAGTTGTCAACGCAGTATTAGTAATTCTTATGAGTTAGAAGTGAGTAACTTCTGATAGTTTAAAATTTACTGTTAACAGAGTGCTCTATATTTTATTATTTCTGGAATTACTGAGTTTTTAAAATAGACATACACCATAGTAACCATTGTAAGAGGCAGGAACTGGTCTCCAGTGATCCTTGACCAGAATAACTTGCCAATTTTTAAATGCAGTCCCATCTGGAGGATGATCTACCGGCAGATGTCCTGGTTTTCATCTACCAGCACTCCCAAATCCTTCACTGCAGGACTGCTCTTGTTTCATCCCCCGGGCTGCGCTGCTACTGGTGTTGGCCCTGACATAAGTGGAGGAACTTGATCTTGTTGAACTTCTTGAGGTTGCCTTGGGCCTACTCCTTGAGCTTGTCAATCCCTCTAGGTGACATCTCTTCCCTCTTGTCAATCAACCACACCACTCACCTCAGTGTCATGGGCAGATTTGCTGGAAGTGCACTCAAACCCCTTGACTACGTCAGCAATGAAGGTACTGAACAATATTGGTTCCAGTATCCCTGGTGTTGGTATCCCTTGAGGTATGCCACTTGTTAGTGCTTTCTGCTGGATATTGAGCCATTTGGACATTGAGCCAGTGACTGTAACTCTTACCCATCTAACTTCTGTCTGTCCAGCTCAGTAGCAACAAGGTTATGGGCCACTATATCAAAGGCCATACAGAAATCCGAGTGGATGACATCTGTAGTTCTTGTCCATTGGTGCAGCCACTCCATAGTAGAAGGCCCCTAAATTAGACAAATTTTGTGCCTTCATGAAAGTAAATGCTGATTAGACCAAATCTGATAAATCTTTGATGATGCTAATGTAATACTTACCCAGAAGTTGTGGCTATAGCTTAGTTAACTTCTTAGCATCATCCTACATGCATTTAGTGGCTAGTGTGTCATATACAAATCTGTTTGAGAAACAGTTAATTTATCTTTGAAGATGCAGAACTATGCTGTACAGGAGAGGGAAACACCAAATCTCTGACCTTTGCGTGAGAATTGTGATAGCCAAATTTTCAGAGGCAAGGAGTGGCATCTACTTTAGGCAGGGGTGTAGACAGAGAGCTCTGTAGGGTCCCTGCCAGCCTCAGCTACTCTGTGACTCTCTGAGAGTACTCAAGGATTTCATGTTAATTAATGAGTGTGAGCAATTGAATATTCCTAAGTCTGGTTATTTTTGTATTGAGTTTGTATTATAGGACTTTGGAGAAATGCCTGTGGCTTTCATCAGGTCAATAAGCTATTTAGGTTACAGGTTACATTAATGATATGGGTTGTTTCACAGACAAAACAAAAGTTCAATAATACTTAACTTCAGTTAATATGTTAACTGAAAGATTAAGGTGTTTTGGGTTTTGTTTGTTTGTTTTGGTTTTTTTTAGGAAAAGAAAGATACATGTCCTTTGCATCAGTGGATTACAAAGGATTTTCAAAATATTGGGTTATCAGTTGGATGCTTTCTCCCAGGCATGTTCTTCCTTCTGTTTATCTGGTAGTAAAAGAAACCCCAGTATTTTTTGATCATTATTCTAGTTCTTCAATATATTAATAAATCATTTAAATATACTTCAAAGGTGCTGAGGAAGATCTGACATTAAGAACCTCCTTATATGGTCTATTATTCCACATCTATGCTGATAAAGCTGACTGGGAGACAGCACTGAAACTCCTGGATGAAGCTACTCAAGTTTTGCCTCAGACAAGACACAAACTGTAAGTTGGTTGACTTATTTTTATTAAAATAAGCATTTTGGTTCTTGGGAAGTGTGAAACTCCTCAATATTTTTTATTTTGCGTTGGGAAGATATTATGATTACTTTTTAGGGGCTTGTCCTTACAACACAAAACACACTTGTGCCTTTTCCATGAAAAAGATACATGTAGGCAGTGCTTCCTATCATTAATCTGGTAATAATATTTGTAAATTTAATTTTTAAGAAACTTGTATACAAGTAGTATCTTACTTCCCAAAAAAATAGATGCATGAAATGTGGCTATATAGCAAGAATTCCTAACTGCAAGCCCATCTTCATTAAATGGAAACTAAATTGTCTAGGGAGCTGTTAACATAATCTTCTGGAGTTGGTTTCATGCCCTTTTATGCCAGTTCATAAGCTTTGCACCTTTGCACTATACTGATACGAACTAGTAAATGTGTCTTACTCACAAAATCGCTTTACAGGTACAGACACAAGTAATTCGTAATTTGTTTGATCTTTCTTCTAGTCTGATTTTCAAACTTATGGCTACAGTGAGGGCAGGATCTGGATGCAATTTTGTGATGGGCATTCAGAAAGTCAGTCATGAAAGTGAAGATTATTTGTCACATATGTGGCAACACTTGGCCACAGTCTCCAGAAGTATTGTTGGACAGTTGAGCTGTTTTCAAAAAGCGATCATTGCTTTACAGGTTTGTCAGTTCTTCTGTTTGTTCCCATGCTGATAGAATGATGTTTCTCAAGTGATTGATAGGACTGCAAGTTCCTGAATATGTAGGGAGGCCATATACTTTTTATAACTTTGAGATATTATTTCAGTAGGATAACTCTCTGTTGGTTGAATCTTTATATCCAGTAAAATTTTAGTTGAGTCCGGCTGAAGAAAAATGTCTAAGAGTAGCAAGTAGTTTTAATAAAATGAAGATTTAACTGGTGAAACTTTAGAATATCATGAAACTTTACATGAAGTTTTAGAATATAATTTTTATGGTTTACATAAACAAATACAAATTAACTCCTCCTTTATTACTTTTATAGAAACAAGAAGATGAATGGCAGAGAGTTGATTACCTGATGGAATTTGCTGAATGCTTATATTGTAATCAGTTTCCCCTCAATGATGCTATTAAACCTCTGGAGTGGGCAGTAGATCTCCTGCTTCATATGAAATTCCCTATGCAGTCCTCACAAGAGGAAGGTATGTAATGGTTGTTTCTCCTTAAGAGGAATTTCTCAGCAGGAAACACAAATGAGATTTTCAATTTACTTAGTTATCAAAAAGAATGGCACAAGCTTGCCTGTATTTTCCTGTGAATTTACTGTCATTTATTCAATGCAAGTTCAGTTTATCTATGAATCCTGTGCTATGCTGTGGAGACTTACCCTCAGTCCTTTGGTATAGTAAGATACTGCTCCCCTCTGACATAGGGATTCCTGAGATGTGAGATGCTGCCAGAAAGCAGTGCTGGACAGTGTATTTCAAGTGAGCTCTTATGGAGGGACAGATAAAACTGAAGGAAACAGTTTCTGTGTCGAGATTTTGGTACCTAAGTCCATTACCATTTCCTTGGCATTATCTCAGCATTAATTTGTCAAAAATTACTTTCAAAGGGATATATGCCTTCAACTACTTCTGGACTGTAAAAATTCTTTGTTCCTTTAAGATAAATATCCACTTGTACTGGTATGACCTTACTGACCTGTTCTGATAGGATACCCCAATATTCATTTGGAAAAAAAGTATCTTGATTTCTGGATCCATGCTGTCCTGTGTGTCACTAATGAACATCTTCTGTGATGTTCGTTTTGTGTGGATAGACATGGATCAGGCAAGTGCTTCTGGTGTTTCATTGAGGAAGATAAACATGCAGCATCTCTCCTATCACACAGTAGAAGAGTAACAGAAGCGATATTGTGTTTATACTTTTCTGTTAGTGATTTTGTTGGGTTTTTCTTACAGTCCCATGGTGATTTAAGTTTTGTATTAGTTCTGTAATGATCCTTCAACCAGTTTCACCTGTTTGCTTATGATTACTATCCTTACATCACTTAAGCTTCAAGAAAATTCTTGCAAAGCTCTTAATGGAAACTGAAATAATATAATAAGGGAAATTAGATTCAAATATAAGCCCAGGTTGGAAGGAACCTCAAAAGGTCATCTGGTCCAGCCTTTGTGGATTTCATCTCTCTATCAGGCTTACATCATTTATTATACAGTACTGTCAAATTGTTGATTAAAAACATGGTACAAGTAGCATTACATCATTTTAACAAGAGCACCTGTAGTAGATAGATTTCCATTTTTCTTTTTCTCCCCTAAATATTTTTGTTTTCAATTCAGAAATTTTAACTTTTAAATACATTTTTACAATGCTGCCACTGTGAGCATGTGTTTGCTTTTTTTTTTTTTAACAGAAAACAGTGCTTTACCAGAGTTATTGCCTACAGAAAATTCTAAGATGAACAATGAAGCAAATGGTACCATGCCCCAAATTAATTTGGAATATTTGAGCAATATTAAACAACTGGAAGCTTTGTTTAGAGTACAGACATTAATGGCTTTATTTTCTGGTCCTGGTTCTTCTTTTCATCAGCAGCACTGTTTGATGGCATATGCCTGTATCGTCCGTGTCTGGCAGGTGAGATCGTGTGAGATGCTGGGTTGTGTTGTGGTACTATCGTGTGGCCAGTACCTTTCACATTTCCTTGTGTAATCATGGTAGCAGCTATTCATTTGGTGTTTAACTTTGTCCTTAGAGTTTCCTGGTTTATGGTGCAGTTAGTGTATTTTCTCAGGTTAAGGATTAAGCAAGAAAATGGTGAGAAAAGGTATAACCATGTCGTATTAAAGGAATTAAGGTAGTACAGGACACTGTTTTGGCTGACAAAGTAAAACAGACCTGACTGCAGACATCCACTTCAAAGCAGGCTCTTTGGTGTTAGGATTCCATAAATAAGTAAGTAGAAGATCTTAAAACATTCTCTGAAAAAATCAACTGCTTCTGACTTTTTAAAAGATGTTACTTTAATTTGACATTTTCATTTGTTGTGAGTATCAGCATTATTTTTTTATTCATATTTTATATTCTTCTCTTGATTCCTTCAGTAAAACATATGATTTTTCTCAAATTAATGTGGCATTTGTTTTTGGTTTTTTTGTTGTTGTTGTTTGGTTGGGTTTTTGTTTGTTTTTGGTTTTGTTTGCAGTTTGTTTTTTTCTTTCTTTTAATTTTAGGTAAGATCAGATTCTGTGCTCTTACTTGCACAGAGAAAGTTTCAGTTAATTCTTTTGTATGCTTAAATATTTAGAAATTTCTTTTATATAGTATTCAGTAGAGGCATTGTAAAAAACTAACCCAGAGAGAGGACAGAGTGACTCTGCTGTCTTGCAGATTACTCCCTTATAAAATTCATCCCTTATAGAAAATGAAGCTAGTTAGACTAGTGGTTTGAAAAAAAAAAAAGAATTGCATTTGCAACCATATAGTATAAAATAAGGTAGCAGTAGTATTTATCGCAGGGATGATCTTGTCTTTTGACAGTCCTGCTGCTTAATTGTATTGCCATGATCGTCTTAAATGCATGTACAAAAAATGCAAGCCTCCAGGAGTCTCTGAACTTGTTATTTTCCTGAAGAAAACTATTTCACAAGCAGAACATGATATATGACAATTGTTAATATCTGTAGATAGCTGTGACTTGCAGTGGATAATAACTATTACTAGACACTCAGATTTTTATTTTTTTAATTGCAAATTTTAAATAATTAACTGTAATTATTTGATTGTCTAGGTGTCATTGTCAGCATCAGGGATTATTACAAAAGCATTATCAAAGACTTCACAATCTGCAGGTCCTCAGAAAGTGAAGCCAAAAACTCCGAAAAAGAAAGAGAAACAAGTAAGACCCACTTTTCTGTGGAATTAAAACCACCCTCTTCCCTGGGATCATTTGGTAAATAGTTCCGATGCTTTCCTGTACTGACTCTCATAACCTGGGAAGAATTTCTCTGTGAATCTGTGGATCCTACATTCACTCTTGATCACGCAGTCTTGACAGATCATGGATTTACAAACACTTTTTCTTTTGTTTGTTGCCTTGGTCAAATACTGCTGTTTTGTCTGGAGATCCTAAAAACACCCCAAATCTGACAATACTTCAAAGGATATTAAGCAAATGTGTACATTTTTAAACTGAATATTTAAACCAATAGGATTGTTAATTTGACCTCATAAGTGTTCTTGTTTTTATTATAGGTTGAAGTTTCTCTTGCAAAGGAGAAGTCTAAAGGGAAAGAATCAGTTGATACCTTACCAGCAGATGTGGAAGAATGGGCCCAGTACGACTGTCCCATTAACATTAGAGATACCTTTAAACAGAAAACAAATAGTTATGGTATTAACTGGGATAATTTCCCAAAACCTGTAAGTATACACCTCAAAATTCTAGAGCATTTACTATTTAGAAGAAAATCAGTACCAGAAAATGGCTATGTTTTAGTTTTTCTGTGTATTTTCAGACAGCTGTCCCAAATACTTTTGTATTGTAATATTCATTAATTCTTCAAAAGGTGTTAGCCTGTTCTCTGCATGCTGAAATGAAGTTAACTTAGAGAAGATATTTACCAGCTTTCTGTGTGCCTTACTGCTCTTTCACCTCGGAAGTTTCTTTGTGTCTTTTTTGAGGTTTATTTTGGAACTGAAGATGTAATTATTAATTTAAAATTTATTTTCTACAAAATTTTGTTTATACTGACTGAATTTTAAAAAAATTATTTTCAGACTTGCACTTTGTATTTTATGGACCTTTTATCTAAAGAACTACAGAAAATATTTTGTCCCCACTTGATTCTTCCGATCTTTCAGCTAGCTGAAGTTATTGCTAGTGAAGTTCTGGAATGTAGAAGCCTGTCTGATCTCTATCACCTTCGGTTTGTATCCTTCATTTATTTTAAATAAAAGAGAAACTGAATGGAGTGGACCATCCATTAATATTTCACCAAATAGTAACAAGAATTTTTGTGACTGTTTTATATTTGTAATGGCTTATAATTTATTTTTCTTTATTTTTTAAATGCATTTTAATAGAATTTTGAGAAATAGGTTTGTGGAATTAAGGCCACTAAGTTTATTACTAAACATGATCTCCCATGTGGAAAGCATATGAGATTGAGAAGCCTGGCCACTTTCATTTGAAAAAGTTTTGAAATGCCTTATTGCCATTTAACTGAAAAAGCAAAGTAAAAAAAAGCTTCTATGAAAAAACTCCTAAGTATTCAGAAGGCAGAGTCCCTTCTTGCCCCTTAATCCCCTTAATCTATCAAAAATATATTCTCCACCTTAAGGGCACAAAGGAGTTGCCCTGGTAAGTGCGTTTTTTAGAGAGATTTGTCTTTGTGATCAAAATTGCGTTATTTTTTATGGATGAGAATCTCTAAAAGGTTTGATTTTAAAGTATTTAATTTGCATGCAATTGAAAATTCTTACTGTTTTAGTTAAAGCATTAATCATGCTGTTTTGATAGGTATTAAATAACATTTGCTTATTAAGTATCAGTCAAAAGCAGTAATTGTTTGCTTCTTTTCTGATAATTTGTGCAATACCACATAATGAATCTTTAGCATGCCTGAAACTGATCCCACCGAGCAGAACAGATACTCAAATGTATACAAATATATGTTTCTCTGCCAGTTGATTCTGAATTGCTTTCTTACAAGGCTAAAAGGGACTTTCTGGTAGAAAATTATTTTCAGCCAAGATTTGCCAGACAAAATTTTTTTGTTGATTCCTCAAGACTTTTGTTTATTTCATGGTATTTTATATATATCTATGACCCAACATGTAGGAATATATTCCTCTTTACTCAGGAGAGAAAACTAGGTTGGCACATACGAGGGGCAGGGTTGCATGCTGTAGTGAGACCATATAAATATTTTCATGCTTTCAGTACATAATTTTTGCCATTAAGTTGGAGAGATATGGGTTTGATGGACAAGGCTGGGGTTTCCAATCCCCAAAATTGTTCAAGGTCAGATAGGATAGAGTTTGGAGCAACCTGGTTCTTGTGAAAGATGCCCTTGCCCATACCTTTAGATATCTTTAGAAGTTCTTTCCAGCCCAAACCATTCTTTGATTCTGTCACCTCTGTGATTGGGTAATTTCCCCTGGTTTTATTTAGTGTCTTTGCTATTGCCAGTATTAATCAAGACACGCCAAGGTAGAATTGACAAATGTGGAATATGTGCTATGTATATATAATGTGCTTGTATGAAGCAACATATGAAGGATTCGGATTGTTTCTTAAACATTTCTTCTTTTTATTTGTAGAATTGCCCTAATATGTTCAGATTTAAAACTGAGTCAGGCATCTGTGTATCATGAGAAAGCTGCTGGAGAAGTACACATGAGTGAATTAGAACAAGCAATGTATGTATTTTCACTGCTGAGATGGTATTTATTTGGGACTGTTTGTCCTACAGGTGATAAGTGTTGTTGGGGGAAAACAGTAAAAAACATGATCTCAGAACACATCTTTGGTATATTAGCTAAAATTCTGTGTATGTTTGGTTAGTGTCTGTCTACAGAGTAGTGTATGGTAAAGATTCCTAACACGCTGATACTTTGTTATGAAACACTTTTTAAAATATACTTCAGTTTACTTTTTCTTTCTTGTGATTTAGGTGTAGGCAAGAGATTGCACTAAAAAAAGAAAAAATTGGATGCATGAAGACAGAAGAAAGAAAAATACCGTTTGAAAATGCTCAGCTTAATGCTAGTAGGAATGAGAATATTCTTACTTCAAGTGAAAAGGTTTTTATTTCTACTTCAGTTTCTATACTAAATAAATTACTCTTCCCTTTTTTTTAATGCAGTTACTAGTTTGTTTTTAGATAATACTTGAGAAATACATGAACACAAAAATCATTTAAAATGCATGCTACCTAAATTCTGCTAGCAGTCATCTGAAGCTGGGCTGGGTTTGCCTGCATATTATTTATATCAAGGAAGAACAAGACTGAAATCTTTATTCATACAAAGTAAAATTACTTTCCTACAAATGGATTTGGGGACTAATGCAAATAGATTAAAAAGACTGATTAAAAAGCAAAAAAGGTCCTGTGTTCACTCTTGGCCTCTTTTTCATCTTCCTTCTCCATTACATTAGCACGTACTCTTTTGCCTCTTCTTACATATTGTTTCAAGGGCTTGCAAATATTTCAGGTCTGTCTTTACTGTCTTTTCTTTAGGAAGATAATTGCTTTACTGATGCTTACCTCCACTTTGCTCTTTATTATGGCAGTGCTGTCTGGACTGTCATCACACCATTTTGCTCTCTTTGTATATTTTTTCCATACTTGTGCATGTAACATACCTTGTTTTTATAATTACTAATCCCTCTCAAGTCACCACTTTTAGATCTTGTAAATAGTATTTTTCTTTGAGTTTTAGTTATTGCAAAAAAATCAACTTGGTGACAACAGCATATCTGAAGTAGTTAATCTGTCATACAGTTGGTTTAAACAGTATATACTTACTAGATCAGTGCCTTTGGAGAATTGTAAAATCCAGATCTCATAAACTACCTGCTTTTTTTGAAATACAATGTTGAATTTTGAAGTTAGCAAATACAGGTGAGGTGTGGGATATCATAGTTAGTAGCAACTTGTATTCTGTCTTGTTCGTTTTGAAATTTATGAAGGTGTAATACTTCTTTAATTTTTTCAGGGTTTCAAGGTAAATGCAGTAACAGGAAAAGGACTGAGTGCACTTTCTTTCCCTCACTTGTGGATTGAGAAAGCTGAAGTACTAATTCAGCTAGGCTTGTATCAGCCAGCAAGGCATCTGCTTTCAGAGGCCCATGCTGCAACTCAGGTACAATGCAAATTAAACAGAAAAAGAAACACTAATAACATGTGTAGGGAAAATGTTCATTTTGATGTAGTTATTCCACAGAATAATAATAACCAAACTACAAAGCCAAGCCTTCTCCCAAACCAATTTCATATTGAGTTTCAACATAGGTAATATGTACATTTAAATACATGGCATTTCACTCCAGCTTTATGGGAGTTGTCTGAAGGTTACATTTATTTCTGAAGTAGTGTCAGCATCTCTGTCTGCTTTGCAGTGGCCTTGGAAGATAGAGGTATATTTCAACCTTGTTTGTTTAAATAGGTGGGAAATGATCAAGGTCTGTTCAGAAGAGAGAGAGAGAGAGAACATTTAGCTCCATCCTCTCAATATTTTGGTAATTTGAAAGTCTGATTATTTCATTTTGAGCTTCATTATGGATTTACTGTAATGTGTTGATAAAACTGAAATTATTTCCTAGAATTCTGGCAAACCTGAAATAAGTGTCCATATGTTCCACCAAACAGATCCACATCATCTCATTATTATGAAGGATTATACATTACAGACATTTTCCCTATATCTAACACTTTTCACTATAGCCCTATGCTTCATTGTAAAAGTTATTGAAATATGATTATTGCAGTATAACCTTTATTTTAAAAAATGTAATTGATATCCTATTATTTTGTGTAATAATTTGTCTCGTGTAAGGAAAACCTGCCTCTGTAAATTTAGTATAGTCATGCATACTTTGAATAATAATGTGTGAATTATATTCATGAATAATATGTGCCCCTTTATAAAATAATAATTAAGCATTGTATGTTGAGGAAAGTTCAAAATACTTTAGGAAGGACAGTAAATTTAATTTTGTAATTCATCAGTAGTATCCTGTATGTCTGTTCTAGTATACAAATATTATACAATATTTGTCCCTTAGACAGGACTAGTTCTATACTTATAACTAGTATAAAGTAGCATGGTGAGTTCACTGGATCTCTAGTGTATGGGTACAGTTCACAAAAATACCTTCCCTCACCACATTTCTTCATCAGATACTGACAAACACTAACAGATATATACATACTAAATAATAGTAGAAAAATAGCTTATTTGACTGGTGAGATAGAAGGTACAGGAACAGAAAGAAATATGAAATGGACATCCTGTAAGGAGTAACTAAGAAATTCAGCAGATACTTGAGGGAATAGTACTTGATTTTATTTCTGTAAGGTTAATCTAAAATATGGACAGACATAAATACAAATAGCAGTAGTGGATTTTTGGTATAGAGATCACATCTCTTTCTTTCTAGGAGCTGAGGGCCCTATCTGATGTGTCAAGGTGCTTGTACTTACTTGCTGTGTTGGCCAACCTGGAAAGAAACCACAGGCAAGCTAAAGCACTCCTTGAGAAAGCAGAGCAGCTGGGAGGAAACGAAGAGTTCTGCTATAACTGTGCTCTTAGTCTGACCGAAGCAATTCTAGAGGAACAGGGGGAAGGGAAACACAGCATGGTAAGGAAACTTTTAGGGTTTGGAGGTTGTGGTTTGAGTTTTTTTTCAGCAGTGGTCTCTCTCAGTGAAATATTACAGGCTTTACATTTCAATAAAAGCAAAATTAGGTGTTAAATGCAGTTAATGTTGTTTTCTCTGAGCGTTTAGCAGACCTCAATTACAGATTCCAAACAGGTGCAGGCTTCTAGGAATGAATGAAATTCTACCCACAGAAGTTTAGGATGTTTTTGTTATAAGTTGTATATTCTTCTATTGAAATAAAACCAGTTATAATCTAGTATGTATGACTAAATCCCAGAGATCTGATTCTTTTGATTAAAATTCTGTTGTATTCAGACAGTTCCGTTAACACTGGTGTGTTTATTTTTAATATTCAATAAAAATCACACCTTTCAGTAGTGTTTTCTATTATGTTTTTCCTTCCCAAGTATTTCAAACATTTGTTTTACAAACTACAAAGTAGTTTTATAAACATTATTTCTAGATTCTGGAAGATACTTCTAAAACACTGTTTGTTTTTTTGGCTTTTTTTTTTTTTTTTTTTTTTTTGTTTGTTTTTTTGTTTTTTTTTGTTGTTGTTGTTGTTTTTTGGTTTTTTTTAACTGAAACTGTAACATCAAAATATCAATTTACTCTTAAACCCTTAGCTTTTATGAGTTTCAGCATAAACAAAGTCTCATGTCTGTGATGATCTAACCTGTCTTGATACACCATGCAAGGCTGTGTCATGTAGAAGGATTATTTTGACTTTGACTAAACTCATATTTGCTGCCTTTTGCTATGTACCTCCAAGATGATTCTGGCTCCATCTTCTCTCCTTGTGTGTATGTGCACCATTCATGTAATCATCAAAGTATCTAAGTATGATCATAACTCAAACTTTCTAGATTTATTTACAGGTATCAGGAGCCAGCCATGTTGGGAATAATTAACATGTTCTGTACAAAATTTAAGCTTTCTAAAGCTAAGCTTTCATTATTATCCATAGACATATAAAATAGAATTATGAAAATTCTAGTGTTACCTGCAGGCTTGTGAGATACTGGAACGTACTGTAAATGTGCTTCAATCTACTTCACTGAAGAGACCTGGAAGGCAATCAGAATTGGGTTTTATGATTGCATCCCTTGAAGCCAGGTAAGCTGTCATTTCTCTAAAATATGCCCAGCTTCTAATACGCAGCTACATTGCAAATATATGTAATTTTTGCAATGCTGTTTTCTTTTTTATGGCAAATTCTGTGGATTCTCAAATATTTCTATTCTGAGTCATTTATGTGATGGTTTGGTTTTTTTAAAATTTAAATTTCTTTCCAGATTTCTGTATTTCCTTCCCAAATGCATGCATGTGGCCCTACTACCTGTTATGTTGGTAAACTAGATACCAGAACCTATTTGTGCCTAGCTTGCAGTGTAGGTTACCCAAAGGTGCAATGTATATTTGCCTATGCAGAGGTATCTGTTTGAACACTCCCACAACACTGCTGCAGTCCACAGTAGTGACTTACTTCTGCAAGAAGACAATGGAAGACAATTATCAGTTTTCTTAGTTCATCTGTATTTAGAAGACTGATTAGGCCTAGTAAGATGGAATAATTAGGTACAGGGAACAGGTGACACCTCTAATCTCAAAATATAATACTTGGATTTTTTCAGAATTACTATAATTTGTAAAACAACACATTTACGATGCTTTTTGTAGATTTCTTAGAATTTAAAGGAAAGCAGAGAGAAATATGTCTGTTCTCAAAAACAGCTTGTGCTTTCTGACTGCTGTCTTGTGTTTCATTTTTATTTCTAGAAAAATACGTATTGAGATACATTTTGCCCAGGATGCTGTGACAGTTAATGACAATTCTGCTCAGTTGCCACACATTCTGCAGGAATCCTACAATAAATTAGTTCAAGTTGAGAAGGACCTTTTTCATCATGGGCATAAAAACTACAGTGCTGAAATACTGATGGAATGTGCAAATATTCATAGGTAAGACTATACCTCTATACCTCTGTTGAAAAAAATTATTTAGTTTGAACTAGTCCATGAAGTGTATTGTTTACTTTTTATAGTCTAATTAAGATGGAACAGAGCAGATAACATTGCTAGGTTTTATGTATTGGTGTTACATGTCTGTTTGCATTCTTCAGGTGTTCTGTATCAAAAAAATACTGTGGAATCCAAAATTGTTTTCACTGAAGGCAAAGTTCTCTTTTGTTCTCTTTTGAGGTCAAAACGAAGTGTCAGGGTCTCTTAAATCAGCTTTTAGACTTCCCATTTGTAGAAGTATTTTAGCAGCCACACCAACCATTCTCTAGTTCTTACAGGCTTTTACAATTCTTACTGTTGAAATAGTTCTCTAGAAACTGCTGCAACAGTAGAAGTTCAAAACATGGTACGCTTGGAATCCCAGCTGTTTGCAAGATACCCCTTAAAAAAACTGAGATATGTTTTGTACCTGCCATTGTGTTCCTGCTAAATACATACTCTAGAGTATGATGTGCCTTTCTTTTCTTTGAGTCTTGGCATCTTCTTGCATTGCAGCAGTACAGTTCTAAGAATAAGACCTTTGAGAAATAACTTGTAAGGGTTCACTCCTCCTACTTGTGCATTTCAAAAACACATATTCAAATTTAATCTTTTTTATCTGTAATTAATCTATTTAATCAACTAATTAATAGATGCATTATTTTATTATATATATTCAACAGTGTTGATACCATAAAAATAAGCACTTTCTTATGTTAGTTCTTTTGAGTTTATGGTATTGTTTTGGGTTTTGTTTTTTTTTTTTCAGGATGATTGCCAAGCAGGAAAGGAACAAAAAAGACAAGCACAGTCACTATCTTGATGCTTATAACTTGGCTCAGAGAGCAGTATCCAGAACAGAGGAAGTATTTCATAGCGTTTGTAGTTTATTTGCATTTAATGAGGTATTGACTTTTTTCCCCCTTAATTGTGGAAAGGAAATCTACTTTAGTTGTAATATTCACTTTTTCTTGGATAATCTCCTTTAGGGTGCCCAAGAATTATCTTCTTGTAATGATTAAACATTCTTTGTATATAGAAGGAAATATTGCATGCCAAAAGAATTTACAGTTGAAAAAGGGATGAAGAGAGGATTTGTTTGGTCTTTGTCAAGTTTATTTAATTCTGACATTTATCTAAGTAGCTAAAAAAAAAAAAAAAAAAAAAAAAAAAAAGTATAAGCCTGGAGCTATTTTTAATTCTCTAAATATCTTGAAAGTTTAAAACTCTTCAAAATATCTTTGTTCTCAGGAGAGACAAAAAGTCTTCACAAAAAAATTATTGCAATTAAAGAATGTCTGTCTTCAAAATATTGTATTTTGGTTATTGAAAGCCTGCAACTTACTTTACAACTGTAAATGTAGCATTATTAGATATTCCATATTTATACCAGATACATAAAATGTGAAAAGCAAAAACCCAGCTGCTCTTATTCTGTGGAGCTACTTTGATGGCCTTGTGATATAATTGATATTGAAGTTTTCCTTTTAAACTACTAGAGTGTCTTCATTGAAACATTTCTGCTCTATCAAGTTGATAATTCTAAAATGTTTGTTTCTTCGGTTAAAAGAAATACAACATTCCAACTTCCTATCAGGCTGATTTGCAAAATACTTGAAATTGAAATTCTGCTTTCTTTTGTATTTCAGAGTAAAAATGTTAGTATGCCAATAATGAGGCAATTAGCTCTTAGAAAAATAAATCTTGTAGAAGTTCTTTTGGATATTTTTCATCTTGTCATTACTGAGAAAAAGCTTAAAAATGTGGGAGAAGCATCATTTCATGAATTTATGGAGGAATTAATAATTGAAGATGATGCAGTAGAACAGGTAATACAAAATACTTATGCCTGTGATTTACATAAAAGGTATACCAAGGTTTTCCATAGCACAATCCCTAGTGAAGAAATGGGTTCCCAGACCAGTCATGTAGTTTTGTAGCAATGGAGGTAGAAGTGCATGGTTTTAGTCTTGGGGTGGTTTGCTGGCCACCCTCTCCTCATACCATGTTTTCCTTGGCACTGGTTGAACTTTGCTTAGGGGTATTACATTGAACTTTTTTCTAAATCAGTTGTTAATGAATTTGCATATCTATCAAAGAGATATTATCACTTGTAGTTGAAAGTATAATCACATTTAACATTTGTATGTAAATATGCATGTGTTACTTTTTAAAAAATACATTCTTCTATCTGTGTGGGGATATATGAGCAAATAAATATAAATATGTATTTTCCCAGGATTGGAAGTATATGAAGTGCACCACGGCTCATATTGCACTGGCTCAGCTAGCAAACATTCAGAATCTTTGTGAAGGCTGTCCCAACATCAAATCCAAGTGCCTATATCTAACTGGAAAAACCCTTCATTTACTTGCTGTTAATGTAGATCCCATATATTCAGACATTTACTGGAAGCCAAATGTTATGGTATGCATTCTTTCCTTCAGTTAAGTTTATTTTTCTGTGTAAAGTTTATCTGCTCTAATATTTTCTATATACATTTGTATAAAAGCTGCTCTTTATGTAGAGCTAGGTTTTATATACTGCATGCAAGCCATAATAAAAATGGATAGCAAAACTAATAACTTCAAAAAACATGCGTCTGCCTATGTGCTATCCTCATGTAGCTAATTTTTGATTGGTTTGTGAGATATACTAATTACAATATTTTCAAAATAGAGATAGAAAAATTTCTTAAATGTCTTTAAGGGTGAGCGAGATACGGTCTCTGAATCCATGTAATCAAGAAGTATTGATTTGTAGGTTAAAAGCTTGAGTTTGTAAGTTCCTTTTGTGTTGGAGTAAGAACCCTATGTAAAAAAAGGAGAGTTGATGGAGGCATTATAAATTCAGGGATGAATTAAAGTTTTCAGAAGAAATGAGTGAAGGACAAATATGAGAAAGTCAAACTCTTAGAGGTTGTATGGGGGGGGTCTTTTTAATTGATGGTAGTCATATTGCCTTTGTAACATACTAAGAAATTTTGATGGTTGAAAGGGTTACTATAATTTCTTTATGGAATTATGGAATTATGGTTGTGATTTCTTTTAAGATTAATTCAGTTTTCACATAAACTTACAAAGAAATGTAGCCTTTCTTACTTAATGATTAATTGTTCCTTTTTTTATGCTGTGGTGGGTAGGAAGATGCTAAATCAGACATCAGAAAATCTTCACTGACTTCAGCAGAATGCAGTGAATGGGACATGACAGAGAGCAGTTTATCAACTAATAAATGTCATAAAGATGAGTATAGGAGAAAAATACAGGAATTAAAGGTACATTACTTTTTGAGCTTGCATTAGAATTTGAGTGCTTTCTTTTTATGGAATAATAGTCAACTCAGCTTATCAGTTCTCTTTAAACTGCTAATGGAAATGTTGTAACAAAAACTTGGTCTTAAAAAAGATAAAACTCTACACAACACCTTCCAACAGCTTTCCATCACTCTCTGCTGTGCAGCTTTGTTCTACTCCTCAGTCAGTTGGGTTGGAGCTCCTGAATGAGCTTACCCAGTTGCTCCCAGAAAGAAATAATTTCTCCTTCAGTGCTTTCCCACTGATTGAGCTTGTAGCAACCAGGATTAGATGAGCAGGCAGCTTCTTTCTGCCTAAGAGATATGACTTCTTAAGGGAGCGTGACCTTTTGCAGATTGGAAACAAAGAAAGAAATTACTTCTATCTCAAAGTATTTGTGAAATTCAGTGAGCTGATCTCTGTTAATTACTGCAATTGAAAGCATACTAGGAATTGGGAATTTTTGCTAGCAAAATCAGTAAGTACTCAGGTAAGAGATTTGTGGGTTAATTTGGACTAAATATGGTTAACTGTCCACAGAAAAAATTATATTGATCCTTGGCTCTGAATTGCTGGAATTGCCTGGAATTGAAAGTCTGTTCTGCTGGATACACATTTTATATTAGAAGAAATTTCTGTGTTAAACCAAATATTTTTTAATGTTGTAGAGCAGATGTGGGTGTCTGCTAAAAAATAAATCCATAGTTGCATATTTTGATCATGCATTAATTGCCTTAAAAAGAAAATGTATTAAAATTGCTCATTAAAAAGCAATTTATCTTCTCTAACATGCTGTGGTTGGTGTATATGTAACAAATAGTAATATTAGCCAATTTTAATATAAAGCTTTTCATTTTGATCGTCTAGATGCAACAAAGGGTGGCACAGAAGTATCTTTCTCAATCCAGTGAGGCTTTGCTACAGTCTATGGCTATTGCATTCCGTCATAATGTGACCGATGTGCTGGCTCTTGCTAGTTTGGAAATGGCTGAATGCTTTAGACAGTTGGATCCAATTTCAACTACCCAGTTTTTGGCACTTCATCAGGTAAGGCAGCTAATGTTAGTGCTGCTTTTCAGTGGGAGGATGTTTGAAGTTGCATAAACTAAACTGTGTTTGCATAGTCTGAAAACTGATCATACAGAACACATGAAGGGCTCTGTGTAAGAACCAGTGTGTAATCTAGGTCATCAAATATTCATTTGCTAAGTTCAGAACATTTGATTAGTGTTTTGTTAACAATTCTATTATCTGTTGTGTTTGACCTGGTATTTTGATTGATGATTGCATACATAAAAAATCTAATAGGAATAAATTGCTATATTGTAATTAGCAAAGATAAGACATTGCCACAAAATACAGTTTCATCCCTCCCTGACAAGTAATTTTAAAAATGTTTTTCTGGATCTGTTCAATCATTGTTTTGAAGTTGATAATTCATTTTACATTCAGTTTGTCAGATGGATACCTGCACAGCATGGCTTGAAGGTGCGTGCAAGTGAGTATGTGCCTCCATCAAAGAGAAGGTGCAGAATGGCTGTAGGGCTTATATTCCCTGCATCAGGAACAAATTACACATAGTTCCTAGTTCAAAGGACAGAGTTAGTATGTTTGCTGAATGAAGTTTATATAGTCTTACCCATTATTTTGCTCTTCGTGGAAGTCTGTTGTGTGATGATGGGTGTCCATTAAAGCACAGAAACTGAAAAGACTCAGCTTACTTGAAAGACTAGAGCACAGCATTTACCATTCCATGTAGACCTTAGGTGACTAAATGCAGGAGCCTTGATGGTAAATGTAGACAAAGAAATCAATTCTAGCTATTTGTATTTAAGACATCTTCGTTATTGTCAGACTGTTCACATTAACCTGTAAAAACAAACAGCCGTCTTCTGCTAGGTCATCTCATCTTTCAAGGAAGAGAACTTCTCTTCAACATATGTTATAAAAAACAGTGTATATTTATTCGTTTTGTTTTTGTGAAGGGAAGTAAATAGACGTAAAAATTTTACAGAGTTGTTCAGTGTCTATGATGATGAAGAGCATCCTTCTAACTGCTGCATCCAACACCAGCAGCTCTCAGCTGGCAGCGTTGCTGCATCTTCAAAATCAGTTAAAACAAAACAGAGACACAAGTGATCTTCTGAAATGTGTGGAACAGCAACTGACTGCTAATTCAATGGTAACTTTCCTAGCTACGTATTAGGGGTTTATATATATGTTATATAAATGCACATAGAGAGATATCTGTGTGTATACACACATATGGACCTGGGTTGGGGGTGGGTTGGCTCTGCTGAGAGAGCAGTTGGACTCGATGGTCTCCAAGGGCTTTTCCAACCTGAACAATTCTGAGATTCTAAGAACCACCCCTGCACCTTCCCCTGCTACTAAAATCTTGCCACGTAAACCAAATACAATTTTATAAAGTACTTGTTGGTTAAGTGTCTCTGACATTGTCTAAACATTACTATGAATTATTCTACTTATTTCCTTTGCTAATACTCTGCTAGTATTTGATAGAATTTTAACTTGCGAAATTTTGTAGTGGTCATAAAAGTCATGTTGTTATGAAGAGTGGACTAAGATACAGTATTTGTAATTTAAATAATTTGTGTTTTAAATAGTATTTATATGTTCTGCACTGCACAAAAATTACATGATCATAGAACACTTGAGGTTAGGAAAAAATCTCAGGTCATCTTGTAACTCCCCCTGCTCAAGCAAGGGCCACCTAGAGCCTCTTGTCCACGACCACGTCCAGATGGCTTCTGAATTATGCTCCACAGCCTCCTTGCACAACTTCTGTCAGTGCTTGCTTCCCTCAAAGGGAAGCAGTAACTCCTGTTGTTTGGACAGATCCCGCTGTCCTGGCACATCTGCTGAGTGTTTGAGCCTTTAAGTTCCTTCTGTCCTAGAATTACTATCAATTTTCTAATGAAAGAACTGAGAATGGGGTTTATAAAGTCTATGAAAATAATAGTACTTTTGAACCACTGTACAGGCTTGGAGAAACCTCTGTATTCCCGTTGAACATTTTAATATAGTGAATGAATTGCCATCCAGTTTCTACATAGTTACTCTCCAGCATTCAGAAGACAGGTACATCATTTTGATTTAGCACTTTTTCTTACAAATACAATCTTTTTTTTTTACCTGGTTGAATATTGCCTTTCACTTCTAATTTTGATGGACTTGAATTTTAGGGTAATGAACTAAATAATATTAGTAAATAAATAAAACTGCCTGCAGCTCAGCTATATGTTTCTGTTCTTTCAATTTCCCTAATTATCTCTTCAATCTCCAGAGGTCACTTGAAAGGTTTCAGGCCATTCTTGATATCTCTCCTAAGTTCTGTTAAGAGTTTCCTGCTTTTATTGCTTATGGTCTTGGAAATGTTTGAAGGGTTCATATTTAGCTTTATAAAGCCACCAATTATCTGATTATTGCAGCCTAATTAGCTGCAATAAACTAGCTCATAAATTGAGCTATAGCAACTGACTGTGAGAGCAGTTTAAAAAGTCTTTAACACTTGTTATGGAGCAAATAGAAATCTACCTTATTGGTTATACAGCAATAGAAGAGTTTACCTTACCACTCTCAGTTTGTTCCAGCTAGAATTTGCAGGGTTTTGGACCGAAGGTGGGGGTAGTTAATGCATCATGAGAGTGTTTGTGAGCACATTAAATTAGAGGGCCACAATTACTCATCTGATTGATTTGAGTCATATAAACAAGGCTAGACAGTCAGATAATCTATTCAGCACTTTACTGCTTCCCACAGGTCTCAGCTGTACAGCTCATTGATTTGGTTGCCCAAAGCAAGTTCTGCACGGCAGAAAGGACGACTCACTCAGAGAATGGGTAAGTGCCTCTAACTTTTAAGAGATGCAAATCATTGCACTGATGTTATGAGAAGGCTCATATCATTCACTGTTGCAGTTAGTAAAATTTTGAAACACTTTTCCAAATAATTTTGACTCTTCTTAATTACCTAGGAACATAAATTCATAAATATATGTTTTGTTATCAGATGCCATGTAACTAGTCACAATTTATGTAAGTTTTGTTTACATTTGAAGGCTGAAGTTTTTATAAATAAATAATGATAGAGTTTTTTTCATTGTACATTTCTGTATATATTTTGTGTTTGTGTATATGTTGTGTCTATCTATCTATCTATCTATCTATCTATCTATCTATCTATCTATCTATCTATCTTTTATTTTCAAAGAATACCACAGCTAGAAACTGATGATGTTTGTACAATTGTTTCTTCAAGTACAAATATGTCGCAAAAAGAATCTTAAGAGGGCGTTATCCTTCTTTTAATAGTGCAAGCAAAAGTTTCTCGATTTCCTGTGAATCCTGATGTGTTTCGTATTTTGTTGGAAAAAGTGCGTCTTTTCAAGCAGCGGAAGATGGAGAATAATCTTAAACAAACTGTTATTCAGAACTTGCAAGAGTGTGTCTCCAAAGCAGATGTGGTAATATATTTTATTTTCTTATATTTAAAATTGGGTGAAAAACATGTACTAAAAATAATACAGACATTCTGTATGCAGAATTCTTCAGTTCATTCCAAGTGTGGCATCCCTAGTCTTCACAGTTACTATATGCTTTGTACTCTACTTCAGAATTTAATCTTACTGTGCAATTGTTGCTGTATTTGTCATTCAGGAGCTTTGAAATGTTCAATAGTTTATTGGAATTGAAATGATGCAGTTGAGATCGGTTTATTTGAAAATGTATCATATTTCAGAGATCTGCATTTGTACACTGCCTTTCATATAGCATGAAAAGTGCCTGCTGTTCCAAGGAAAAAACCCAAGATCTTAGATTGCAACCCTTTAATTAAAATAAAGCTACCTTATCCAGAGATTTATTACTGATTTCCAATACAGAAAAGCTTTCTGTTGGGGCATACAATATCTTCTGCACTGTAGCTCTTTATTTGGGTGCACTTGATCCAAGTCAGTTAGTCACAAAATTTTGCTTCAAGGACATGATTCGTGTCCATCCAGATTGGATTTTACAAACCCCAGTTTTCAATGTCTTTCTCTCCTACACGTTTCTATGTTCTCCTTAACTATTTTCTTCATTTTGGTTAGTTTTTTCCTAAATTGGCTCCAGTGATCTCTCCATATGCTTTCATTTGCTTCTTCTATGTTCATCATAGTTTCTATTCACTTCTCAAAGTTGTCGTTATGTAATTTCTTCTCATTATTTAAAGGAACACATTAGAATTTCTTTTTGTTGTAGTTTTCTGTCATTCTCCATTGAAATTGCTGAAGTATA
The DNA here is from genome assembly GCA_030060385.1 of Muscicapa striata striata. NCBI lineage: Eukaryota > Metazoa > Chordata > Aves > Passeriformes > Muscicapidae > Muscicapa > Muscicapa striata. The sequence continues at coordinate 142,332 of JAREIS010000069.1, forward strand.
TTAATTGTTTAAATAATAGTAAGCATTGACACCTTCTAGTAATTCTTATGTTGGAGTATTTTGCAAAATGCTGGTGCAAAATTTTGAAATAAAGTAGTTTTGAAACCAACTTCTTATATTTTCCATTTTATGATGTTTTGCATTATTTTATTTGGTCTCTGATTTAACGTATTACAAAATTGATTTATATAATGGTATTTAACAAGAATGGACATTGAAAGTATTCTAATTTTTGTTTCTATGCATGTGATAGACTCCAACAGAGAAAATAAATGATCGTGAACTTGATTTGACATCAGATTTCTCTGAAATAATAGAAATTATGGAAGGCTATCTGAAACCAGTGCTGTCACAGTTTGATTTTTTGGCTATCAGGTAAGATATTGGCTTTGATTATCATTTATGAAAACAGAACTGTGACTCCAGTCCCTCAGACAAAGGAATGGTTTTGGCAAGGATACCCTGTTGAATGAATGTTTCATGTCTTGAAAGAGAGTATATTCAGGCTATGGCAGACTGAGACTGAGTAAAATGATAACTAATGGCCATTTCTGACAAGCACTGTTCTCCAGCTTAAGGTATACTTAAGTTGAAGCTTAAGATGCAGCATTTTAATTAAACTGTTTGAAGATGGGATTTCTAAAGGGCAGGAACTGGGAAGGAAGCATATCCTTTGTGTAAAATTTCACAGAAACTGAAGCAGAAATTGAAGCTTATAACATTTTCCATGAATTTCCTCTTCCCAGAGAATCCCAGTGTGGATCAGTTTCAGCAGCTGAAGCAGGAAAAAAGAAAGTGAAAGATAAGAACACCAAACAAGTTGGAATGCAGGGTAAGTGCTTCCTTGAGTGGTGTGTGTGTGTTTTGTGTTGTGTGTGTGTATGGACAGATACCAAAATCCAGTAGTTTCAATTTTAATTTTATTTAAAACAAGGAGAGGACAAAGGCTTTAGCATTGTTTTTCTCTGTTTTATTTTCTATATCAATTCAAATATTTCAGTATACTTTCAAAGAAAATTTAGATGCTGGGGCAATACTTCTGCATTTTAGAGTCTTCCAAACCATGCAGTCTGTAGACACCTAAATGAAATGACTTTTTCACAAACCAGTTTTTCAGGAGAAAAGCTAGAATAAAGAACTTTCTTAAATTGCTAGATCTCTTTATTTTTTCTTTTTTTTTCTCCGTCTTTTAGCTTTACAGACTCTCACAGGTTGTTAGCTTGCATTACAAGCCTAATGCTACATTGTCTTTCTCTAAACACATTTGAAGAGTAGCTCTGCAAAAGCCAGATAAATCTCCCATGCATCTGCTCTTTCTCTGTAGAACAGAAATATTGCCATAATAATATTTAATACTTTTTTTCCTAAAAGTATTCTGTTTAGCCAATCATGCTGTGGCAATGATGCATTTCCAAACATTGTTTTCTTGAACCTGTTTTGTATACCTGGACTTTGACCTGAGATGGTTGGTTATTAAATCAGGGATATTTTTCCTTCTGAAGAATTGGTGCTAACAAGTGTGTAGAAATTTGAGAACATCTTAAGAGTAATGATATAAAAAGAAATACTTTTCTTAATGCTGTTAATCCACAGCACAACGAAGTTCATGTGTCATACAACGGAGGACACTTAGATTTTTACATTTAACTGCACTTGTTTCTACAAACTGAAAACTAAATCTCAAACATACTCTGTCACTTCTCTTTAGATAAACCTGTAGATTTGGGATTATGTGTGGTCCTACTAGGGGACACATTACTTATGGAATTGCCTTTGGAAGCTCTGAGTATATTTAAAGAGGAAGGAATAAGTTCTGTTTCCAGAGATTTTTCTCTACAGTTTCTCTACAATCGACTACATTGGACTGAGTCAGGTACTATCAGATAAACATTTATTCCTTTAGGTGGACTACATAGTGAAGTAGACTTACTTCAATAATGTACAGGCTGATTACAGATGCAGTGGTAGCCAATTTAAAATAACCTTGACACATTAAAGAATTATATAAAACTCAGTGAAATCTAGAATTGTAAACAAATTTACAAGCAAGTTGTTAAAACTTCAAAGCTATTTTCAGCTGCAATAAAAAAAAGGAAGTAAGAATTAACACTTCTGTAATTTTTCTTTATCATTACTAGAAGACTTTGCTTAAAATACCAAATGTTAAATTTTACTCTCTGAAATATTTTCCTCTTGGTTCTTGTGCTACACCTGGGCAAAATCAAATCCCCCCAGGCTTTATGAACTTTCCATACTACTGACACTCAACCCTACATAAACTCTTAAGCAAAATGAGGTTAAGTAAGGTAGTTGGATAGTTGGTAAACTTCTCTTTATGGCATCTTAAAACACATTTCTTAGATCTAGAAGTGAGTGATAAATCCAAGTTCTAAACCATTTCTGTATGAATCAAAAATACCTTCTGTTAATACAGTTTAAAATGTTAAGCTGCATTTTTCTCATATGTAGAGAAAATAATTTTTCATATTTTATAATTATAATTATATTTTATAATTTATATTATAATTTTAAATAAAATTATTAAAATTAGTTGGTTCAAGATAAAAAAGAGACTAAGTAGAAAAATCTCACTTTCTGCCCTGAAAGTATGCGGTATTTTTTGTTTCAATCTGTTGTTATTCTTTTCATTATTACTACTATCACTACTATTACTACTACTACATCGTATTAAATATACATAGTCCTTCAAGGACATTTATTTGCTAAAACTGCCCTATATTAATTTTTTTTCTTTTCATTTTCACAGAAGCTGAATTTAAAGTTGAGGTATCTAAAGAAAAAACCACAAAAGCTTCTCAGAAAAAGAGTGTCCAGATGGTGAACTTTCCACATTTTTTGTAAATAACCAGAGAACTTGCATAGAACAGTGTGAAAATGGCTTGGATAGATGCTCATTATATGTGCTAGAATTCTGAAATGGAATGAATGTCACATAAGTCCATAAGAATCTTGCTTCCTGTTGATTTTGCAAGGAGTTTTTCTTTGAAAAATCCCACTTCATAAATGGGACATATTTAATAACCTAGAAAGGAAGATGCTTAAAGTTACTGAAAATAATTTCTGCCAAAAAAATGCATTTTATATAGTGAATACATAAGTTTTTACAAATCTGTTCTGTATTTGCATTTGTATCTATATATGTGCAGGCACATGTGTGTATATATGTAGTATATGTATATGCATTATAGCTAAAGCAGAATAGTTTATTAATTTCCACTGACGATTGAGTACCATGATCCTTTTAAATACAGATTCAAAACTTTGTTAGTTGTTTTGCCTTTCTCTTAGTTGTTTGACACGAGGAGTGCAGTACTGTTAGTATTTAATTAAAACTTTGACACATAAGAGAATATGTATTCTTTTTAATTGTAGGCACCAAATAATCGTGATCTGCCTCCTAATTGCTTGCCTGTTGATATAAGGAATTTAAAATGTATCCTTTCACAAACTATTGGCTAAGTGTATCAGCTAAATTTCCTTCTTTTGTTGTTTTTGATTAACTGTTTATCAGATATCGTGGACCCCTATAATGAAGGAAGAGAAGCAGGTAATATATATTAAATAATATTTTATTCACAATCTATCCATGGAATTTAGAATTGTGTTGGACCAAAAAAATGAAGTCATGACATCAAGATGTTGACAAAAAAGAGGTGACTTTGAAGTCTTGTTTTATGAAATCAGGACTCTGGAAATTCAGTTTATCCACCCACTTAATTCCTGTCTGAACCTCTGCAACAGAACCATATGAGCAGTACTGGTTTTCAATTCTTTACCCTTTTTTCAGGGTATCTAAAATCTTTTCCTTGTGTCCTTAACCTGTCTACCAAATAATCCTAGCTCATTATAAAAGAGACCTTTCAAGTGGGAATCCAAATTTTACTCTGAAAATGTCACAATTGTTTTAATTTTAAAAGCCAGACTTAGGTTTCAAAAAGCATGAAATCCAATGATGACCTAAAACCTTCTAAACGGGATAGTGTCATTTTAAAGTTATTGAAACTTAGATTGCCCAATGAAGTTTGTAGCATGTTACATTCATAATGATGAAATTCTGTTGTTATAGAAGCCTCAAGTCCTTCCCAAAAAATACAGAAAACACTGGAAAAATACTGTGACCTATTTAGACTGCAGTGGGAAGGTGTCGTTGGCAATATGCATGCTCCGAGGTATGGAATATTCTATCCACTTTCTTGTTTATCCATGCTTCTTGTTTAAAATTGTGCCTATTTTCAGAGACTTTCATAAAATAGACATATTTTCATATGTTCATAAATATTGCTGAGCTGATAAACACATAGCAAACCATTTTTGTTGTATCAAACACAGAGCTAAGTTTGTAGACAGAATATTTTAGGGATGTGAAATAAAGTGCCGCAAAGTGATTTAGCCAGGTTGGTTTTGTCAGAGTTGCTGTATATGTAAATAATCTAATTTTGATAGAAATTCTTCTGGTGCAGTCTTCGATGAATACATATGTGTGAGCATAAGTGTAATTTCTGGCTTTGCTCATAATTGTTTGTAAATCCAAGTGGTAAGACGATAGCATCTCCATGCACCTTCAGTCAACTGTAAATGGGAGCACAGATTTCAGAAGCAGAGTAGTGAAGGTAGATCATACAATTTCAAAGTTTCCAATTTCAAACATTGATCATAAAGCTAGTACCATTTTATGGAGTCTACTTATAAACACACTTTGTTCTTTATAGAAATATTTTACTTTTAAGATCACAGCCATAGAGGAATAAAAGGGGTCTCAGGAGGTCAAACAGTGACAAGCCCTATGAGACAACAAGGCCGTCACTGGACCTTCCTTCCCAGTCCTGTGGAATTTCTTCTACTTGGCTAATACCACTGATACCTATCACTGAGTCGGTACTCTCATATTTTTCCATAACAATTGCAAAGGTCATTATTACCAAATTGCAGTTTTCGCTGCCAGCTAGCCTGATTATCTACATCTCTTTTCAAAACCCAATTGCTCATGTCCTGGTGGGTATATACATGACTAATCCCTTTGAATGTTAGACAAAGACTGTATTTTAAAACTGTGCAATACATACAGCAATGATTTTTAATTTTTTTCTTTTGATTGAGAGGTTGGTAGTTATCTAATAATACACTATGCCTCTTGCTGTGAGATGTTACTGAGTAATCATTTTAGTACAAGAGGGTAGTATTAATAATCCATAAGAGTTATTACACTTCTCACAGAATTCTGCAGCCATGTTTGTCTTCTTTCTTTGCATGCTGACTTTTGTTATAATTCTTCCTGGAGTAAATAGTTCGCTATGGATAATTTCTGAAAAGTATTCTTGTAAAACAGTAACATGAAAGTAACTTCCTTTCTTTATTCTTCCTTCCTTTCAGCCAAGCTGAGTGGGAGCAGCTGCTGACAAACTGTAGTGCATTTCTGTTCTATGGGATGGAGAGATTCATGTCTCATGTGTTGCTTAATTGGTTGGTTGCTATGAGCATCCCAAGTAAGATAAGCAAATTGAGAAATGCTTTTAATTACACCTACTTTTTTTCCTAGATGTGTCCTATTCTATCATTATCACAGTATTGATATTGGCAATTAAGAGCTTTTTTCCCTAGATTCAGGGTTTTTAGCCAGAAAACCTTTGTATTATGTTGCTTTTATTCTGTTGCATATCTTGTTGATCCTCACAAATAAGCTTAGTGCTTCATTTCCATGCATTGGAATTTCTTAGGTTTCAAAAACTAAGTCATCATCTAACAGTTTTCTCAGTAAACCATCTCCTTTTCTTTGGAATTTAGTATTTGATTGCAATTTTTTAATAGTAAGAGCAACCTCTGCAGCGCCACTTCAAAATTCAAAAGTCTCTGCTGAGGCAGACAAGAATTGTTTAAAGTTATTTCACTGGAGACCTTTAAGGAAAATAAGGAATGTTAGGGATGTAACTTGGTTGTGAGTTGCGTAGAGGAGTTTTGGTATAAAAAAATTTCAATACCTGCGTACCATAAACTCTTCCTAGAATTCATTACTCCAGAGTTGGATCACAGAGGTCACTGGCTGTAATGAGATGTTATGTGGACTTCGTTACCAATTACTCTAATGCAACTTAGGAAAGAAAAATCTGCAAAACACTATGGAAAAGTGTAGCAAAATTACATCAAATAATGCTAGGATGACTTTAATAGTGCACATTTACATAATACCTGACAATTGCGGCTGAAATACGTAGATTTTATACTAATGGTTTAGACTGTGTTCAAGAAAGTAATTAACTTATGAAAGGCCTGTTTTACTTTCATTATTGTGCTGGGTGTTACTATTAGTGCAAACACCATTGCTATCTTTTTTTCCAGAATGCCGTTTGGTGATTCTTTTGGATCTGGTACGATCCCAGCAAAGCTACCAGAGAATTACAAACTCTGATACCCACAAAAGGTAAGTAAAGTCAGTTTCAGTAAAGTCCACAATTATTTCAAAGCAAAGTTAAAATTTTGAGTTATGAATATTATCCTTTACTTCTGCAAGTAAAAGAGCAACATTATAGGACTAAATAGGATGAAAGCTCTGTTAGAAGGCCATGATAAGAAAATATGACACAAAAACCTTGCTGCATTACACATACAAGTTGGAGAGCAAGATTCTCAAAATGTTCTAGTTGAATATATAAAATTTTCCTTTAACAGATGAACTCCTAGAAGTCCCTCTGAGGGTTCATACATGGAAAAGTTTAACAATCAGGCAGATTTTTATTTAAATGAATTATGGCGTGTTAAATGACCTCTTCAGAATTTTAAATATTAATTGCAGCTCTTTTTATCTTTAGAAGAATGTCAGTATTTTTGTTGCTTTTAAGTTGACAGCTGGTAGGCTTTACATTCTTTTATTGCATGTCCATTATGAATTCTTGACAGATGCCACAGTGTCCTAATTTCATTCATTAATTATTTAGTCCATGCTGAATTTTCAGATAACCTGATCATACACTTGAGGGATGAGGTGCCCTGCAGAGGGATGTAGATAGATTGCAGCATTGGCAGTCGGCAGTGACAGGAAATTTAACGAGAGCAGATGACAGACTCTTCACTGGTGACAAAGTAACGCTGGACACAAGTGTAGATTTGGAGAGAGGTGGCTGGAGAGCAGCCCTGCAGAAAGGCACATGGGGCTGAGCCAACAGTGGGCCTGGGCAGCAAGTGGGCAAAGCACATACTGGGGACATAAATACCTCTTGACTTTTCTAATTATTCATTCTGTGAAGAAGAACTAAGAAAAAAATCTCTATAATTACTGTTTAAGTAGTGAAACAATGCATAAGCTAAATCGAGTTGTGTGTAAAATAGGTTATACATTCAACTACATGTGTAAATATGCAGATGTCTGAGTGTATAAACAAACTCCTGGTATTTTTTTATATCCTTTTTGATCCCGAACAGCCATTTCCTAAAGTAAACCAAAACACAATTTCTTAAACTAGATTTTCAAACTCAAAAATTTTGAAGTCTCAGTTTATTAGTTTGGTGAGTTTACCAATAAGAGTTACATGTCTAAGTCAAAAAGCTTCCTGAAAATTTATAATAACATTCATTTAAAAATGAGTCACATAAACTCTATAGACAATCAGACATCATTTCCCCAAAAGATTGCAGAAAACTTTGTCATCTTTTGATAAAGTTACTATGAAAAGCAGATCTGAATAAAACCAAAATGCAACCTTCTGTTTACTGCAGTTTCAACCTTAGAGCATCACTCCCCTTTTGACTAAAATAATTATACCAAAGACGCTTACTGAAATATTCAGCAGTAAAAACTCAAGTCCCACATTGCATTTGATTTGCTTTGAAGCCTCCAAATCAACACCATACTTACAACAAAGAACAAAGTTTCAGTTCCTGCAATATTATGTCTAAACATGTCTTTTTACACCTGATTCCAAATATTTTGACAGTCTTATAAAAGGTATTCTGCAGTGTTTTGTAAAACTTAGGGTGTTAATGCTCCTTTCAGATTTCCAGAGATGTCCAGAACTACAGTAATATGACAGAAAGCAAACCCCACGATAAAATTGCACCATGAAAAAATGTAGAGAGAAGGTTACCTGAATTCCTTGCATTAAATTCAAAGTGCTGTATGAATGTTAGAAAACACTTGATGCTCAGCATAGACATTCTTTCTCCTTCTATTAAAAAGCACTGTATTTTTATATGTATGTTTTTATTTTATTGATCTCATGATTCTGATCCTCCTCAGCTGTCTGCATGTTGCCCTAGAGAGACCAACAGAGACAGCAATGCTTCTCAGCCTCACGGGCGTTGGCTCTGTGATAGCCATGCAATGGTACTCGAGCTTGGAGGAGAATGCAGAAAGGCTGGAGACCTTGTTTGAGAGTGAGTGTTGGTGTTTGTCTTGGCTTGTGTGTGTATTGCTCCAGGGACTGTGTGTATCTGCCTGTCTCCTGCCTCTCCTTTCTCTGCTCCTCTCCAAATTCTGCCCGTAACCTTCTTAAAGCAGATTTGGTGAGGTGTTTGTTTAAGGTCATATGGGAAGAATAGGATTTATATGGTGAGAAGCAGTGCCCTAGGACATGGCCATCTGTAGTTACATAAACTATGCAGAAAAAAATCCCCTGGATTTAACTTACATCCACAGATTCATTGCTTAAATCTGTAAAGATATCCTTTCTCATTAAGTTTAAATGTGAAAGCTCCAGGCTCTATGGTTGATGTTTTCTTGTTTTCCAAAACTTTCATTAAAAACTCACAGAAACTCTAATTTCTTTCCAGATCTGCTGAGCTTTGGTAAAATGGCTGGGCAGATAGTTCATGTACTTCAGAAAAATAGAAGCCCCTGGAAAAGGGATTCCATTAAAAGTAAGAATTAAAAGGCTTAGTATGAAAGACTGACTATAAAAACTTACTAGAACCTTAAGATAGGTAGTTCACAAGCACAAGTGAAACCTTGCAAATGAACTATTACAATTTTCTCTGAAACTTCTTAAAAGAACTGAGAGTTGGAAGACCATTGATAAAATACCATAACTGGAGTAGCTATATTTTATATAAAGAAAATTTTGGGGAGGCTTTGACATAGCTGATCAAAAGCTAATTTATTTTCTCCACTGAAAAAATAAAGTAGTGTTACTAACAAAGTACACCAGGAGCACAACATAAACAATGTAAGTGGTATGTTATTATAAACTGAAAAAAGATCAGTAGGATCTGCAGTGATTTTAGGTAGTCTGTGTTATACAGGGTATACTCTAGACATAAGAAATATCTAGCATCTTGTTGGAGAGCGGGGAAGAATTTCTGAGTAAAACAATTTCTAATATACTGTCTATAAAATTGTACTGCTTTTTTTCAATGTACAGGGCTTACCTTTTAAAATAAGGTTTAATAAAATAGATTTTATTTATAGCTTGCACTGTCACAGAATTGAAGAGAGAAAGAACTCAGATCAGAAATATTCTCTAGTTTTCTGTTTTTCAGCAAATGCTTCTTCAATATGGTGACAGTTGTTAATATTTTTAAAAGAATGTAAAAGAACCACAAGTATTAATCAAAGAGAAGATGTGTTAAATGATGGCTCTTAAATTCATATATTTAGTCATATTCAGAAATAACAATGGTTTTTAATGTATTTTTATAGTGGAAGCAGATTCTCACAGCTCTCCTGGAGACAAAATAGAAGAGCAGAGTGCTTGCACTTCCTCAGTTCTTCCTGCAACTCATCCATCGTCTTTTAACTGTGTACTCTATGGTTTACCCAACATAATTCTGATGTAATTTGTGTCAATCTTTTCATGCTAGGAATACCTACACTAATCTAAGGAGAGGTGAGAGTAAGAAGATGTATATTTTGCTGATTCGTGTTTTAGATGTAAAAAGTTTGATATTAGAATAAGTGTCAGGAAAATAGAATATATAGTTCAGAAATTTCAGTTAGTACTCTCAGGTTTTTTTAACTTGGTGAATCCTTTAAAAATTCGGTAGGTATCAACATATTTTAAAGAAAATGGGCTAGTATTTTTCAGTCTTGATGCATGAATGGGATTGGAATGTATCAAAGTTAGTGCTTCCATTTGGAAAAACATTTCCTTGATGCATTTTATTTTCACATGGACGATTCATCAAGAACATAGCTGAAACATTTACCAAGTGACTTTATTCTGAATGATCTGATCTTTTTACGTGGAAGTAGATGTAGTTTAATTAGAAAACAAGTTAGTGTTAAATAAAATGATTAATAATTTTTGCTTTCTTTATTTTCCTGTGTTTTTCCTTAATAACTTTCCCAACATATTCCTTCTGAGTATCCCAATATCCAGTATCCCATCCATCCCTGCCCCCTGGCAGTGAAGCCATTCCCTGTGTCCTGTCCCTCCATCCCTTGTCCCCAGTCCCTCTCCAGCTCTCCTGGAGCCCCTTCAGGCCTTGCAGGGCTCTGAGCTCTCTCCCAGAGCCATCTGCTGTCCAGGTGAGCCCCCAGGTGTCCCAGCCCTCAGAACACCTGTGGTGCCCTCTGGGCTTGCTCTCATACTGGGGACTCTTGAACTAGATGCAGTACTCCATCTGGACTTTCACAAGAGCCAGAAATTATTTTTATTATATTAAGCAATAAATTTTTAATGAAATAAAAATATTAAATTAGAATATTTTAAAATTAAAAACACCTGATTTTTTATGAGTATTCTAAAGTATTCATTTCTTTGACTATGAGCTCTTAATTTTTGCAATATTATATACTGTTCAGCAACCTGGAGGAAAAAAATCCTACCAACTAATGACCCAGAAATAAATTACAGTAGATACACCTTAGGACATATGAGCTCTCTCGTCGAATGACGTTGGCACAAGCCCAAACAACAAGAATAAGAGCTTCTGAAAATATTTCATCTACGTGGCACTACATCATTCCCATGCACTGTATTCATTCATACAAGAAATATTAAGCAGTTAGTGCTATTCCATGTATCAAGGGCTTTAAAATAACTTTCTGAATTATGTCTCAGCAACATAACAAATCACACTATCAATTAGCTTTTATAACAGAAATGACATTTCATAATATATTTTAGCATGAAAAGAATTGGTCAGCTAAAATTTATGTAATCTGAAAAATGTGAGGGGGAAGAAAATCTTGGTGAATTTATTGATGATATTCTAGGACAAGAACATAATTTGAGTTGTGCATAGCTGTCCAAGAAAAGCATGTGGTTCTAAATGGCCTGCAGTAAGGAGCTGCAACAAGTTTGCTACAAAATGATAAAACAAACAAACAAAAAAAAGAGAAGCTCTGTCATTAGTCCCTGGTGTGACCTCTTCAAAATTATGCTGCCTTAAGCAGTCACTCAGGGATTTCGTGTCCCATGTGCGTCTCCCTGCAGAGCTGTCCTGGCTGCCCCTGCTTTGCAGAGGGATGTGCTGGAGCAGATGCCAGAGGGAGCAGGGAAATTAGAGCAGATCTGAGTGTGCTGTAGGCATCATTCCCATAATCATTTAGGACCATTCATCTGGAGTTTGAGCACTCATTTAGTGATTTTACAACCTTCCAACCTGTGCTTGAGCACCATCTGACCTGGAAGCTCTCCCAAAATAGGGAATCAGAGGGAATTCAACATCCTGTGAGGGTAAATCTGTTCCTCTCTTGTGTGTGGAGGAAAGACCAACTCATCCCTGTGAAGTCACCAGGAAGAACTTCTTGAAGTCCCTCTTGGGTATTAATTCAAGTCTCCAAATGCACTGTCTCCATGTGGATATAGTGACAGATAGTTATCAGCATGGGTTTTAAGGATGTGGTTGAGTTAAAACTGAAGGCATGCTCATGTGCCCTGAAATATTCACTGGTCAGTGGAAGACCCAAACTGGTACTCAGGTGATATATTGATGGAACACTTCTCAGCCAGTGATAGGAGAGAGTGTGGGGCCTTTCCTGAACATGGTAGTAGCATTTTTAAAAGTAGCAGGCAAAATAGTCATTTCTGAATAAGAAGAGAGGAAATGCTTTTATATATTGCAGCTTTCCAGATGGTTCCTTAAGACTTACTTAAGAGGAACAATTTTAGATCACTTTATCCCATTTTTATAAAAATGCAGTATGGAATGTTAACAGTATTGCTGGTGGATAAAATATCCATTATAACATCCCTGAAATATGAATCTTGATACTTTAAAATGTATGTACATTTTAAAATATATTAAAATAAACATTGTAAATGCAATACTCCATCTATGAAAAGTGTTTTCTTCCTCTGCCAAAAGAGTGGAGGAAGTCAGTGCTGAGTTCAAACAGTTGAAACCAACAAAATAAAGACCCCTTTCAGAAGTAAAGGCCAATATTTTTGGCTAGGAAGGTAAGATAAATTAAAAGGGTGTTTGTGACAGTGTCCATTACTATGGGAAATACTTAGGAAGATATTTCTTTGTCACTGGATAGATACTACGATTTCTTTGCCCTTTATTTCACAACCTCACACATGATGGCAGAAGAGGGTGAAAACAGAGTTCATTGGTATTTCTCCTGAATGACATTGACTTTTATTCCATCTGAAAATACCTATTTAGCATTTTTTTGTTATTATTATTGCAAGTACTGGCATTAGAATCTGAAGAGGGATGTACACTGAAATAAATTTGCACTGGAATTCCACAAACCTTTCTGCTTCTTCCTCAGAGTGATTCAAGGGACGTGGCCTACAACTGTACTCAATCAAACAGGGCTGTGTTGGCCAATATAATCTAATTGTTTGACATTTTTATAGTAATTCATTGAGACTAAAGAGAGATGACTACATTAATATCTTGATGCAGCTAGATAATAGTTGATATAAAACTGGCGTGCCAAATTGCTGAAAGGCCCTTAAATTCTCTTACAGATTTTTAACTATTTGCGACATAGAAAAGGGAAGAGACTTCAATATAATGCAATAAAGAGAAAAAATAGTACAATTTATAACACTAAGTATTATAATAAAGAACATTATCATAAATTTTCTAGGAATCTTCTCTTCACCAATCATTTAAAATTGTATTTCTCAATAATTGAGATGAGAATTATTGTTAATGTTCATGACTCTGTTTTCTTGGATAATCATTTTCACTAAGGTCATAATAAAACAGAAATGTTCTAGCCATATAATATGCATATTATTCTTCTAGCTAGACTGTGGACAAATATGTTGAATATGTCTGCCCTGTGTATATCTGTGGGAACTCTCAGGCTGGAGGAGTGGTGGAGGAATATCATGGACACTAAACATGTGGGAATGCTGGACCTGCTCAGGCTTAGACCTCATCTCACTGTCAAACCCTTCTCTCCTTTGCAAATGCATTTGTTGGGGAAAGAGTCTCCTCTGAGTGGGATGTCAGATCTGAAGGGAAGAGCAACCAGAGGGAGAGTATTAGAAGTGTTTTGTTTTGGAGGTGTTGCTCTGGACCCAGTGGAGAAATGAATGGAAGAGAAAGCCGAAAACAATGAAAAAGCAGGAATTAATATTTCATCCAAAATCAGAAACAGAGAGAACTGTGTTTCTCAAACCTGGTTTGATTGCTAATTGCATTTTTGCTTTCAGAGCCCTTGGCAATAAAGGTTCAGTGTGGGTAAGGGCAAGGTCTTTTCTTTCAAAAGTGAAAGAAACTCAGATATGTAGTTAAGAGCATTTTTACCAAAAAACAAGGCAAAAATATTTGCAAAAGGATCAACCTGTTTATAATGAGATACAAATACATGATTCAGAAGTTCATCTGCATCAGAGCTATACTGGAGTAATCTGGTTTATGGTGAACCTCTGGTAGAGCTGATCTTCAATAACAATCTCTGCCCCTCTCCATGCCCTTGCACTTTGAACAAGAAGCATCTCCTCCAGCAGTGCTCTGCAGTACAAGTGGCTTTAGAAGAAACAAAATCTATGTATTGAGACGTATCTTCAAAAAGCAGTGAGGAATCCCCAGAGAAGCTGTGTTGTTTGATACCAGAGCAAGAACATGAACATTTTGTAAAGTACACCAATGCTACATTCAGTGTCTAAGCTTTCACCTTCATCCCTGCTAGTGGGTGATGAGGTGAGCTGATCTTATGACATTTTAAAATGTGTTCTTTCTCTAAATTTGAGACTATGAAAAATAGCTTGGACAATCTACTTTTATACCTCAGCATTTGACCTCTTACTGAAATGATTTTTGAAAGCTAGTTTGGATATTTTCCCCATGCCCAAATCCACTTGTTTGTTCAGGGCTCTTTCTCAAAATATCCAGCTTCAAGAACAGATTTGTTTGTTAGTTTTTCCACAGGAAAGAACAGACACAAACACAAATACAGAGCGGCTCTGGTGAGCCATAGCAGAAGATAGGGCGATGAGGAGAGAGTGATTCCAAAGGGAGCCTGAGCAGAGTTTAAACAGAGCTCTCAGCTGCACAGACCTGTTCTTGAGCTTGTGTGACCACTCCATAGCTGTGCACATGACACCAGGATACACTTGCCTTAAAAATACACCTGTGTGGGCTCCTTCCTGGTGAGAGAGAGCCATGGTGTGCCAGCCGGCAACTCCAGCACTGCAGAGCCACCAGATGGTGACTTTGTTCACTGCATATCCCACAAAGATGTCAAGAACAGGGATGGAATACTTGATCCTGGACAGGGTCTGGGCAGCATGTCATGACCCAAAAGGAGACTCTTGTTTCATGCTGAAACACGAGGTTTCCTGCACCAGAAGGATCCTAGGATTGCGGTTATCTTTTACATAATTTCTGGTTTTTACTCAGGGAATCATTTAGCTAGGCTTCAGTGTCAGTGCCTTTCTTACTGTTACCCCGAAGGAACCAACATGACCTCATACAACAGTAACTCTTATAGCAACCATCATTTGTATTAGGAAAAAAAAACCCAACAGCTCTTTCCATTACAAACAAGTAGATTGATGAAGTATTGCTGACATTTTTAAGGAAAAACACAAGGCAGTTATTGCCCTATGCCATGGAAGGCTTGTAAAAAAGGAATTCTCTTTCTCCAGGTTACATCATTGAAATGCAATGATCACAATGTGGTGGAGTGTTATGTTGCTACTTTGGCAAACAATAGACAATGCTGTAAATTATTTTTTTAAAATGTGATTTCTAGGCATACTATTGGTGGCAAAATAAAAATTCAAGGGCACAATGGCAAACAAGATGCTGTTTATTAGCTCCCAGTCAAATGTGAGCAAGCTGACTTTGGCAGTGTTCACACCTTCTATTAATGAAATCTTAAGGTCTCAAAACCATCCATTGCCTAAATTACTTTTTGTATATGGTAAAATGTTCATGTCATGCTCATACTGCATACTGCAAAAATGTGTCCCTCTAATCACTGTGCACAACTCTGGGAAAAAGGGAAAAACAACAACAACAACAAAAACAACAACAACAACAAACCAACAACAACCAAAACAAAACAAAACAAACGAACAAAAAAAAAACCAAACCCACCAAAAAACAACTGCCTCCCTTGCCCTTAGTTTTGTTTCTGGTTCTAAAAATTCTTTTATTGTGTTACATTGAAAGACCTGACAACCAGCTCCTGGGAACCCTGTAATATTTTGCTCCCAGGCTGGTGCTGTTCTGGTTGGCCCACTATGACAATGTATCAAGGTGTTCACACTTTAAAATGTACTCTCTGACCAACAGGTAGGAAAAAAGATATAAAGGTATTCTCCTCCTCCTCCTTCTGAAAAGCATTACTAAAGACATTTTAAGATGAAAATACCCATTGAAACTATTGTTTCCCATGCATTTTTTGTTTCCATGCATTTCCACATTGGTTTTTTCTTTGCAATCACCTAATTTTTGTTGCTTTATTTTGTACTACAGAGCTATACTTTATATATCCTCACCTTCTCAGGAGATAAAATAATTCTGTTGCTTTTAATTAAACACTAGCACTTCTGCCAATTCTTCATGATTTAATACATGTAATACCATTAACTTGTGATTAACCTAGGTCAATATATCCTTGAAATAGAAAATCTGAGTCTTAAATGCAAGAATTTTCACTTTCAAATCATATCTGACTGTTTTAAGGGGCTAATGAGCACAAAAAGGTGCATAAATTAAAACCTGAATACTGTACTTTTCCAATCTCACAGTATTTCTAAAACATTTTTAAAAGGCATATACATCTGTTCATTGTTCTACTGCAGGTAACACAGGATTAAAGAATGGTAAAGAATGTGCCTGGGAGAACAAGGATCAACGTTTGGGTTTAAGACTGAGCCCTGCAGAAGTTCAAGCCAAAATTACACTGTAAAAGGCAGTCACCTCATGAAATTTTGTGAGATGAACAGAAAAACTGTGCAGTCTATTGCAGTGAGTTCTCACATGTGCAGCTCATGATTTTATTTATAGACTAACCCCTCTCTTTGGATATTACCATTCCGAAGAGGAATCAGGGCAATGGAATCTGAACATCGTTCTAATCAGAAAAGAGGAAAGGGTCCAGTGCTTCCTAACCTCTCCTGTTCTTCTGCAAGAACACCTTGTAACAAAAGTTCAAAGGGCTTTTGTAAGATGCAAAACAGAGAGCATGACTGTCCATGGGTGTGAGTGCTGAAAGGGGCCACACAGGAGCAGATGGCCAAGCAGTCCCTGGGCATGCCAAGGCCAGAGTGGCTCAGGGACACTCCTGTGCCTGTCCCCCCACCCCAGCAGGAAGCTGCAGCTGCCTCCACGAGCAGGGGAATCACACAAGAACCAGTCTGCAACACACCAGGGGCTCAGCATATGCTTTGTGCTGCATGTGTGTTACCTTTTCCTGATGCCCCAGCATCTCCAGCTGCTGCAGGAATGCTTCTTGACTTCCCAGTCAGCAAGGGACTGCTCAGGGACTAGCTTTGACCATAGGTATCTCAGGTAGTCCCACTCTTTTTCAAGGCAATATAGTTTTTCAAACATTAAATTAACAGCAGAAAAAATCTGATAGAAAAAAAATTTCTTTATTCTGTGTAAAATAATTATATATTTTTTTAAGTAAAACTTAAAAAAAGTTTTGAAGTTTGAAGAACCATGGATGATTTATTCATATCACATGTCTATACCTAAGGCCTGTACAGGGTGGAGCTAGTGTAGCTTCTCTATACCAGTATGGAACAACATTTCTTTCAACTAGCATTGTACTAATACCTTCTCTAGAAATAATGGGTTTCCATCCTAAAGCATTTAAACACAGCCAGCCTTTGCCTTTTCTCCTAAAATGCACTCAATTAAAGATAGATTTTAAATAGGATTAAAATTCCAATGTGCCTTAGCACAAGCTTAGTTCTTAGCAACATTTCATACAATGATCCCAGACACTGTGTAAAACAGAAGTCTGTATGAATTACACTCATAACCTGGTTTGGCTTTTCATGTGCAAGTGACGTTCCACTAAAGCTAACTGTATTGCTGCACTTCACTGTGTAAATTAAGTATAAGGTGGAGTACAGCCACAGAAAGCTGGCAATTTCCATTAGTTTTCACCATTTACAGAAGCAATATTTGTGTTAAGAGTCCTTGCTTCTGAAAATGGAGATGTAATAACAAGTTAATAATTTGTTCTGGAATCAGCAGCCCAATAAAAGCAGTGAGGATGTGACTTAAGCAGAACCAGGGACTTCAGGACTGAAGGGAGAGAGACACAGCAGTGTGGTGCCACTACCTGCTGCAAGGTGATTGTGGATTGGGAAGAGGAATGCAGTGGAGGAAGGGACTCACCTTCTGGCTGGGTGTTGGACTGCAACTGGAGAGCCAAGAAGCTCTTACACACACTGAGAGATCTCAAAAGCTGGTGTCCACAGGGCCATCCTGTCCCCAGGGACAACAAATTTTATTTTAGGTGATTGTAACCACGAAATACACTCTAGCATTGCATGAACGATCTCATCTCCCACTTTACATGGGACACATTTTGTTTTCTGAAGTTGTCAAGAGAGCCAAAGATTGTTGCTTTCTGTGTTCATCTGCAGTTTTCCTCTTAGAAATGGTGCTGAGAGCTGCCATGGGGGACATCTCAGTGCCTCTTCTGTCCTGGGCTAGCACTGCTCCCACTGAAGTCACGTTCATGTTGGACTCCCCAGTTCCTATGGCACTCCAACTGAACATTTGAATCAGACACTGCTTGAACTAAAAAGTTGAAAAAACAGGAGATTGATCAAAACACATACGAAATTTTAAAACAGTTCTATAAATCAATCTTCATATTAGCTAAAAGTCTTGGAAATTCTCTCATCAATCAGATGGGAATATAAAGAAGTAACCCCATAAAATATATTTACCTACACCACCATGAAGAACTCTAAACCTAAAAATTAACTACATTCTGAAAAGTGTCAATCTTAGTCTAAAAAAAAAATATTTTCTGCTTCTATCTAATCATATCTAATGGACATAATTGACCATTTCTCCAGACTCATACTTTCATATACTAAATTCCTGGCTACACAAAGATGGTTTTTGTTCTTATCCACAAACAGAGTAAAGTGTAGCACATATATGCATGGTTTAGGACATCAGGGTGCTGTCCACAGGATGTGAAATAAGCAATAGCTCTCTCAGCAGGACTGGATAAATAAATTCACCATTTCTTATTCAACAGTCACTTGATTATTTTTCTTTATTTAATTTATGTACTTGATGCCACCACTCTCAGTTGCTGCATTCATTACAGAAATCTGCCCACGTTTATTATCATGTCTGTTATCACTGTGAGCACACAGCACTCTGGTTCACACAGCGCTCTGGTTCATCCCCATGTCTGTTCTTTTTTTCTGCATCCAATTCTCTGCCCTCATTCTAGAGAAGAAAGTTCCCTGTTAAATGGGCATGTGCAATACTTCTACCCCCTGCACATAAACCACAAGTGCCTAATTTCCCCAAAACAAATTCAAGCTTTGAAAATGTGCACCCCACCTCAAGATCAACTTAGTGGTTTTGCATTCCTAAAGAATTATTGAAATATACTGGGACAGTCTTGAGAACATAATTTTCATACAGGAGCCTAACTTATGTTCCCTAAGGACTGATTTTCCTTTGTAATATCTAAACCTAATAATTATTAGCACTTATATTTCAATAATGCTCAGAGGTTTATGCTGCCTCCCACTGGGCAGATTATTTTTTCATTCTAAATGCCAGATATTGTAATGTTTGTTAGCTAACACATAGATAGGTAAAAATAATTCATTATAAAGGTAGATAAAATAGCAAAACATGAGTGTTACAGACATTCTGAGAGAATACAGTACCTGTTTGTTCATAAAGACATAAATAATTGGATTATAAACGGTAGCTGTTTTGGAAAAGAAAGCTGGAATTGCTGCCAGACAAGGATCCAAATCAATGGAGGGATACACAGTGACCAGGAGAGAAAAGGCAGCGTATGGCATCCAGCAGATGAGAAAGGCAATGATCATAAAAACAACCATTCTAGTCACTTGTCTTTCGGGTCTCCTCGTAGTTCCCAGCCTGCCTTGTGCATCTGACACCTTTTAAGACAAGAGAAAAGATTCTAGAAAACAAACAATAGCACTCTTCCTCAGTGATCATGCAAGAAGCTGAAGCACAGATGTTCATGAAGAGATTAGCTAATGTCAAACAGCATCTTTCTGGGAAACATGCCTGCTTGGTTTTTGATGACTTAGTGAAACAAGGCACTGTTATTTTACATGAGGAATAATTAATAACTCTGTATGGCTCCAGGAAAACCTGATGCCAGGTCTTTCAATATTATTTTCTAATTAAAAAAATATTTGTTTGCATAACAAGGCCTTTTATCTTCCTGCAGTAAAGTTAGAACTCTATGGAGACATTCTCTCTAATAACTTTTGAACTGTACTTGAAGAATTCAATATATTTATACTTAAGGAGCTATAGAAGCACCTCCTAGGAAGGGCAATGTCCTCACCTCTGTGGAAAGTAGTAAACCAAATATAAATGTAATAATAATAACAACAACAACAACAATAATGAATTGTTACAAAAACTGCAAGCTATTAGGCATTAACAAAGCTATGTTTGGTACTGGTAAGATATTCACGCTAATATATGAGATTTCTATAGCATTTTTTCATGTATGCCTACACAGAGAGTGGCCTAGCCTCCCTTTCAGCAGAAGTGCAGTCCCCTGGAAAAGGAACACAATCTCCTTTATTGCACTCTCAACTGTTTCATCTTTGTCTCATATCAGCCTAGTCTTTTTTTCACATACAGCTTTTCCTTTCTCTCTAAATACTAATAAAGAAAAACATCAGTGCTTTATCTTCCAAAGAAAGGAATACTGCTAGAGGTAATAATTTACCTCTGTTGTAAATTGCTAATTTGTTATTTTCCCAAAGATTATTTTCTTTTATCTTTTTAGATGTTGCAGTGAAAGCTACAATTGGCATTGTAAAGCTGGGGTCACTGGGACTGAGGGACTGGCAGACTATTCCACCCAGGAGCAAACCTACACTCTGACAACCCGGGACAAAATGCATGAAAAGGGATGGCTGGGAACATCAAGATACCAGTTCTGATGCTTGGATCTCTCTCTGTTCACTGTAGTCAGATTTTTGAAAATGAGCTTAGTTTTGAGATATAACCATATGGGAATTCATTATAGATTTACAAAATTTGTTGCACTTAGTGGCCTTTTAGAGCTTCACAGTAAATAGAAATATCAATATTGGCCCAAAGTCTTGACCCCCAGTCCTGTACCAAATAGAAATTTTTCTGTTCTATTGTCTTTGTCACTTTTTGCAGATTCTCCTTTGGATCAGGTCAACACAACCATTAAAGAAAATTCAAAAGCATTTCTCAAGTCTTTTAAACATTCTTGGACAATCTAGTATTTTGTTTATTAAACAGCATTGCATTATTTACAAAGGCTACATCTTATTTTGAGCATATTACTAAGTAGTAGGCAGCACTCTTAAAATTTACTACTGCAGTCATTTTAAGCTGCATTCTAATTTGTCTGGTTTGTGTCTTATGAAATGTCACTGAAGTGAACACAATTGTGAATAAAGCAGTACTGGATGGTTCTGTTTACTTATGAGGTAGACATTCTTTCATTTGTATGATGTTTGACTAATGAGATATATTGATATGTGATGGAAACTCTACGCTTTACAACATCACTTCTAGCCACAGCATGAATTTCTGTGTGTAAGGATAATTACGTAACAAGGGATGCAGCTGAGTGTGTTTGCTGCCTGCAAATCTGATCTGCTTGTGTCTGATCTTTATAGAAAATCAAACACAGTAATTCCAAACTTTTGCCTGCATAGACATTTTAAAAGTTTACTTCTTACCTTTTTTAGCTTCTGCACCAGTTTTCCATAGGACACCAGAATCACCAATAAGGGTGCTATAAAACAGGTGGTGAAGAATGCAATGATGTATGTACGGTCAGCATAAGCTCCTGAGTACCTGTATAAAATACAAAATACCTTGGCTATGTCTTACTACTACGTGTTCTTATTGTTTTCTTGGAATATTAATCTTTTCAAAGATGTCACTAGTATTTTTGTCAGATGTTTTTATTCAATGTGCCCCTTTGCAGCTCCAGTCATATCACTGGGCCAGCTCCCTGCCCAGGGCTAGGAGAGAATCCTACAACTGTAGGTACAGCACAGAAGAACTGTGGGGCTGATTAGGTGGGAAGGGACATGTAGTCTAACCTCCTGCTCCAAGTAGAGCCAGCAATGGAATCAGACCAGCTTGCTCAGAGCTTTGTCCAGTCTCCTGAAAAAATCTATCTCTTTGTCCTTTGGCTTCTGACAAAAAGCACAAGGTCTAGGGTGATAATTTTCATTAGAGGTGGTGGCTCCACCCTTTAGAAATTTTTCTTTTAGAAACTGATTCTGGAAAATTTTGATCAGTTTTATTACAGCTTTCTTTACATCTCTTTTTTTCAGAGATTCACATAATCATTAACCCTCTCCTTTAAATTCCTGGCCCTGAGGCATCCTGAGCTGCAAGTTTCATTCTTTTACCATACTCTGTGAGAGTGGCCTTACCAGTTAGGCTCACAAGTAGTTCCAATCTTACTGGTGGTGTAACTGCTCCAGCCAGCTGTTGGTGGAATGGTCCAAATGAAGGAGAAGCTCCACACAAAGCCAATAGCCAGAGCTGCCTGCCTCCCCCTGCGGCGCGCGTTTCCCGGCGGGCGGCAGACGAGGATGGAGCGCTCGAGGGCCAGCAGAGCGAGGGACCAGAGAGCCACAACGCCTGCAGCGAGAGCACAGCCAGCATCACAGCTGGGACAAGCACCATCCCAAATTACAGAATCCCTGGACTGTTTATTGTGAAAAGCCTCTCTGGAGGTTGTCATTCCCCCTCAAGCACTGTTTATCCAGCAGCTTATTGAGACCCAAGCCCAGCTGGGTTTTGAGTATCTTTGGAGACAGAGACTCCACAACCACTCTGGGCAACCAGTTACACTCTTTGACTACCCACAACATCAGACACCTTTTCTATCAACACAAGTTATGAAAAGATGGGCAATTTATGTGCATTATTCTCATATTAATGAAGAGCATAAGAATTTCACATCTGTCCAGTTTGCCAGTCTACAGTTGGCTACATAATGGCTACAAAACCAAGCGGCTAATCAGGCTAGTGATGTAATTAGGACTTACACTTTTCATTTGGTTCTACTCTGAAAAGCTGCAAACTATGTGTAGCATCCAAATTAGTTAACTAAAATCTTCAAAACATTATCTTTGCAAATTTTTTTTTCAGGCTATCAGAAAACTCAAACCTGCAGACAGCTGTCCACAACATCAAATTATCAATTTAGGCACACATTACCTGGTGAAACACCAGAATCTCGAAATAGCCCTATCACAGCTTACATGCCACAAACTGATACAGAAGCATTGTCTCTCACCAACATTCCCTCTGTCTAGCCTAAACAGGCAGAGAGCAGCTGTGGGACTCCGTTTGAGGCTGAGGATCAGCACTGCATGTGATTTAGAGCAGACACAAGCATTACTGACTGTCTTCATGCAACTTCAGAAACAGGGACAGGACACAGGAATGGGTCTGTCCCAAGTGAGCAGATGCCCCATTTTAAACAAATATCCTCTTTATTCTGCAGAGGTGTATTCACACAGGGTACTGTGTGGTGAGGATTTTTCCTCTTAGAGTACTTCTAATATTTTTTTGTAGTAAGTGGACAAAGCCATGAAAATGCAATCACAAGAAGATGTAGGTGTGTGAGCTGTTACAGGTGTGTCCCTGCTCCTCAGAGCCCCCGGAGCACAGAGAACACAACACATTCCATACTCTGAGATTTTCCATGGTTTATGGGCAGCAACTCACTCTTTTTTTCTCTCTCTCTTATTTATCTATATATACACACACACCTAAATACAAATACTGAAAATAGCTACGCATAAGGATTTTTTTCCTGAAATTGTTTTACCATAAGCTCCACAACACTGCTATTCTATTGGCAAGCTTTTCCTCATCCTATGAAATATATTTAATGATCAGTACACATGTGACAGGCTCTGTATATGACAGGGAGAGAGAGATCTATTTTTCACTCTCCACTACAGAATATATGTAACAGGGGAAAATTCCAGTGAATTCTAAGGCATGCAAAATCAGTGACTTAGGAAGCTGCAGTAAAATACATTGAAGGAAGTTGAAGGAAAAGAACATACAACTACAAACAAAATCAAGCTTACCAAAAAATGTAACAGCAAATCCTTCCAATACACAAGCCCAGTATCCCATAAAAAAATATCCTTTTAAATTTGCTAAAAAGCTGATGGTGCCACCAGTCAGTGAGACCAGGAAATCAGCCACAGACAAATTTACTATAATATAATTGACAGGTTGTCTCAATTGCTTGAACTTAAAAGTTACCAGGATTACAGCCAGGTTCTCAGCAAGTGACAGGGAGGTCACCACCAACATTAGTGCTGCCAGAAGGCTAAACTGCCAGGGCTGGATGGAGTCCAAGGGACGACGGAAGGGATCCCATTTGGCAGGAGCAGAGGAACTGGACAAGAGCGACCCATTTTCAAATGCTCTCAATGCATCCATTATTTCATTCAGTAGCAAAAATAATATCATACAATATTGGAGTTTCAAATCTGTAAATAGTATTCAGGATTAAAAAGAGATGTTTGCTCTCTCCAACCAAAGTGTGAACAACTCTCCCCCTTTCTTCTCTCCAATAATAATAGAGGAAAAAATGTTTTGGTTGGAGGAAAGTTTAGTGCTGCAGAGTAAAAGTGGGAACAGGGATTAGCGAGAATATCAGAGCAGCTTCTGCCCCTCTCTGCCTGCTGCCTCTCTCTCCCTGCAGCTGTGCCTTTCTCTGCAGCAGAGCCTAGCTGTAGGAGCTGCAGTTTCCTCCTCCTGCAGCAGCCAGCAGTGCTGAAACACGCCTCAGCTCAGCCCTGCTCCACTGGGAAACAAGTCAGGGTTTGCTTGGGAGCCTCCCACACTTTCAGCACTTTAAAAGGAAAGGTGAGAGGGAGATATCTGTGCTGAGCCAGAGAGCTTACATGAATTTGGGAAAAGGGACTGTAAATGTTGAAATCAGAATAATGTGATGTTTGACATTATACTGACCCTTCTCGTCAGGTGGTTCCCAAAGAATTCTCCATGGATGAACTTTTCTCTACAGACCATGAGAAACCAACAGATCGGGCAACACATGGAACTAGCAGGGAGCAAAAACCAGACCTAGGGACTCCTTTCCTCTAGCTGCACAATATTAGATCCCACTGGCTCTTTGCAAAGCAGTTATTTTTTTCTTAATCAACCTATCTCAGATAATCAATAAATGAAAATAAATGTTCTAAATATTTCACTTGTTCAGAGGCCTTTATAATGACCGATGTAAAGATAACCTACATCTGGCTGCAGTGATATGTGCAACACACATGGGGCCTCATTATATACATGTCATATTTAGTGAAGTTCTGCTGCTAATTTCTAGCCCCAAAATGCATGACTTTTAGCTCAACTTCTGAGAAGCAGTCTTGCTTTATAAGATCTGCTGATGATTGAAAAATGTTCTGAAGGCCTACTAAATATAATTATGATATTAAAACCAGAGATTCAGCATCAACAGAAACAAAAGCAGCCAAGTTTTTTGCTTCATACCAACAACTGAATCTATCTTTACCCAGAACAACTCCTGTAGCCCAGGCAGCTGGTGAAAGGACTTGACTGCACATTGCTGACATGAGGAACTGTATGTGCTGTATCATTGGGCTGGCAGATTTTGTCAGTTTGTTGCTTAAATATATCATCCAACCTCTGATTAAACTGATGGGATTTAACAGAAAAGTAAGAACTGAGGCATTACTGAAAGTTAATTGCAAATATGGATTTCAATTATGAAATCCATATTTGACCCTGACTTGATCCTACATGACTTAATATGTGCTTCTGCTCTAAATAGTAATTTTGGTATTATTAAGAGTATTCAAGAGCTTACATAAAACATTACTGTCTCTTTCTGCTCACTTTGAAAAAATCAGTCTTAAATTTGAAAAGTTAAAGGGACTTTTCTATTTCTCCTGCCCTATCAGTAAATAATTACTTTCAGTGTCTTTGCAGGTGGTTTCCCCAGGTAGGACTGATCTGAATAGAAGTTCCATTTCTACAAACTGAATACACTTGCAGGTGCTTTAATGAACACAGAAATATTTCCAGAGTACTTCCTTTTGAGATGCACCAGAAGTTAGCATCCACATATCTTGTTTCGTCCAGTGTAAGTGGAGTTCATAATTGCCTGTGACTGAATTCTTCTGATGGCATGGCATATTTTATGTACTCTCCTGCCCATCGAATTAGGTTTTACCTAATAAATTTATTTTTGTATTTGTACTGAAATAGAGCATTTATTGTGGAGAATTTATGAGAAAAAAGTAAAATGTTCTGAGATACTACTTTAAGAGAATTTAGGTCCTGTATAAACCAAGCCATATGTCACTTCATCCATGAAAAGAACAATGACTACCCACTTCAGTGACTCTCTTATTCCTAGCACAAATGCCACAGATATATGTTCCTGTGTGCCTCAGATTGTTCAGGGTTAATTTTTTAAACAATGGTATCTATTGCAGCCCTAAATAAAAGGTTTGCATATCTTGCAGTCCATTAAATGAAGGCTTATACTGTTCCAGGTGCCATTAAATTGTCACCGAATGTAAGTCCCATTAAATCAGGGCAAAGAGGGGGTGAAGAGAATTGGTGAGGGTACACAGAAGGGTCAGTGGCACCACCTTTTGCTCGTGCTGTGGGAATGCTGCAGGTGCAATTTTCCCTTCTGGCCCAGCAGGTCAGGAGGATGCAGCCTGGGGAGGGACTGCCAGAGGATCACACAGCTGGGCACCAGCCTGGAGAGCCAGGGACTGTGCACTGGAGACAAAAGTTTGCTAAGCAGTCCTTCAGATTCAAAACAGCAAAAATTGCACAGACTCCTTCAGAGCATCAGCAGAAGTCTTGCAGATAAACTTAGCCTGCCCGAGACACCCTGTGTGTGAACTCCCACAGCCCCTCTGTTACTCAGTGCTTTGAAGAGAAAACCAAGGGAAAGAGTGTTGAGAGAGGAGGTGAGGCTTCCTCAGACAAGGATGCAGGGTGGACTGACTATGAATTTGCCATAGTGAAAGGCAGTGCACAAAGATAACTGTCCTGGTCTTGTTGATTTTCTACCAGAAGTATTTCACCCCAGTAACATAGTTTTCCTATATAATCACTGGGAACTGCAAAAGCCCAGGCTGAGAAGAGTCAGAACAGTCAGCGTAACACTGAGATCCAGCACAAAATAAACTTCTCTACACACGGAGAAAGATCAGCACATTATGCAACTTGGTAAGTGATTGGGGAGCAGCTGTCAGTGACCTGATCTGGCATGGCCATGGGACTCTGGCCTGGGTGGGTGGGCAGGCTGGTGACCCTTGGTAAGAGGGTTTACAGCACAGGGCTCTCCCCTCCGTCCTGCTGGGTGTGCACACACTGAGTGAGACATTTCTGCACTCACTGCACTGACAGACAAGCACTGAGCACATCTCCTCTGCCTGACTGCTCTGTGGATAAATTAGGATGTATGTGTATTCAAGAGAAATACTGTCTTTACAGAGAAAAAAAACGGTTTCATCTTCAATATGCATTATGTTTTCTGCCTTTCTTCTAGACATTTACAGATGTCTAATTTACCATTCTAATTATCTTTCCTATTGAAGTAGACATTTTCTAAATGTTTGTGTTTGGAAAAAGTAATATAATATCTTTCCACAATCTTTTCTCCCTTTGAGAAGGTCCTTATGAACCCTTCTTTCCATGAGATCTTATAAGTATTGCTTCTTAGTATTTTTCTTTTTTTGTTCCAGTGACAAATTTTGTTAGCAATTTTGTTCCTTCCAAATGTAAGTTCATACAGAATTTTCCTGTATCATTAACAATTAAAAAGTTCTTATCTTCTGCATAAGTGGTTATAAGATACATTTAATTTTTGCTGTTCAGTTTATCTGAGCTAAAATGACTGTAAAACCACTCAGAATCATTTTAATCAGCATAAATAAATCCTATTTTTCATTACCAAAACAATGCGCAGTGAGAAAGAAGAATGACCCCAGAAAACCTGAATACATAGTGTGGAATAAAGTGAAGCAACAGCACAGAAGAAAGGATTACTGTCATAATTCATTTGGCAAATTGGATGTCAAATGAACAAAAAAAAAAAAAAAAAAAAAAGGTATTGGTCACTTGGTATGTGAGAGGATAGAAAGTGTGCATTAGAATGTGTGAAAGAAGTAAAGTTAAGCCTCATTTTTTTACATACAAGTGTACATAAGGAAAAATGTTACATTACATGCTGATAGAGTATCACTGGAAAGTGTTTGCTAGTACCACATATTAAAAAGATCTGCTAGAAATAAAACTGTCCAAACATCTACTCCATTCAAAGAACACTTGCTGTGAAACACAGCATCTATCCTCTTCAAAGTAATTCAGTCTCTCACTAGAGCAAAATCAAACCTCCTTGTCAGAATTCAGGAATGTAAATTCAATATTTCTTACTGGTGACCTTAATGTAATATAATAATGATCAGATTTCAAGGAAGGGAAGTCTTTGCAAGAGATTAATCTTATCTCACTGCTTCAAGATATTAGAGTATCTAGAAACACAAGACATACAAACCAACAGGACTATTACAGAGGACATTCCAATTTACTGGAATTGGCTTATTGGAAGAGATAAGATTTCTTAAATAACTACATATCTGTTCCTGTCCCCAGTACAGAGTTCATACCATGCCTTTTAAAGGTAGAGTTCTTTAAATGAAGATCTAAAAGCACTTTTTAAACTTTCATTTTTCTTTAATATGGAATAATTTCTCAATGAGTTATTCTGTTGTACTTTTAAGCTTTTTTATTTGACACTACTTTCTGTTTTCCATTATGTGTTCTAAGAAATGTTGCTATGCAAAACACAGTTGAGCTAATTTGCTTCTGCCCTCAATGGCAAAAGAAATTGCACCATTCCCTTGTTAATCCAATTAGCATGCATAAATTAAAAATTAGCGCACGCAAATTTGAAAATAATACAAATTAAAAGTATTATTTATGTCAGTCAATTGGTCATTGTATAATGTACTATCTATAGAACTCTTCCTGAATGTACTCCTGGATTACTGAAATGACCAAACTGAAGAAGTACAGTTTGGAGATGTTTTTCTGGTGGAAACACACTTGGTTATGATTCTAACAAAATCATAAATACTATCTAGTTTCTGACATGAAGGTTTCACTGTGCTTCTTGTTATATAAAGAGAACCAAAAGGCTCCAGGCCGTGATTTCCAGTGAATACACACTGGGGGAGCTGAGGCAGGTGTAGTCAGAAGGGAGGAGTGAGCAGTGCCAAGGCTGTGACTGCTGGAATCCCCTCCCTGCAGAGGAGCCCCTGCCCTGCACTGAGCCCTTCTGACTGGAGCCATGCCTGGAGACCTCTCCCTGCACTGGCAGGGAAAACAACAACATGGTGAAATCAAATTACTAGAGAGCAGACAGAAAAACAGTGAAAACTAAAGAAAAGAGAGAGATGGCAGGGTAGGAAGTGCTGAGAGAGAATGCAAACCCAGCAAGACAGAGAAAATGCGCCACAGCAGGAGTGTCCGTGCAGGACGCTTTTTACTGCTGATGTTTCTCACTTCTCTGTATTCTCCAAACAACCCAATCTAGTGGAAGGTGTCCCTGCCCATGCACCCCCTGCCACTAGAGCTGGGTGATCTTTAAGGTGCCTTCCCACCCAAAGCAGTCAGTGACTGATCCTGCTCAGCAGAAGCAGCAGTGTAAGTACCTGGCCACAGCTCAATCACTGGGTGCTTTCACATCAGCTCTGCACTTCCCTGCACACAGACAAGAGGCAGCAAATGCAAACAGCCAGAACTGCAGCCCAGAGAGCAGTTCAGTGCACACTGCAGTGGTGCTTGGTTAGCACTTGGACTCCCTGGTCTTGGAGGTCTTTTCCAACCTAAACAATTCCATGATTTTATACAGCAATCACTGCCACTCTGGTAACCCCATTTAAATTACTAATAGCATTTTATTTAAAATTACCATCATTCTACAGTGGATACAAGGAAAATATGTTTGTGACAGAGGAAAAGGATGGCCTCTTTCCAAGATACCTGCCTTCAACAACACATCTTTTCTTTATTAATACTATTGATTTATTTCAGTGGTATGCTTGTTTAGAAGTTGATAGTAAGAGGAAGAAAAATGGGGATTATTTCAAACACTACCCTTTTGTATATGCCCTGAAAATTAAAGTAAATAGTATTACAGTGCCCTCAGGTGGTGTAAATTAAATTCTGCGCTATTGTCTTCCCTAGAAAAACAGCTCTAGATTATATTAATTTCTGCAGACTGGGTGAATATGGAAGGCAAATCACAGCATAAGCTGTTTTGTTCCCAAGGAACGTTCTTTTCTTGAGTGTTCTGACAACTCTCGATTTTCTAAAAGTATTAATTTTTAAATACTGTGGAATACATGTAATAGATCTCCTTAAATAAAATTAAATTAAAATTAATAAAATAAAATAAAATAAAATAAAATAAAATAAAATAAAATAAAATAAAATAAAATAAAATAAAATAAAATAAAAACCCTTAAATAACATCATCACTGAATGTAGAAACAAAAAATAAAAAAAAGAAAGAGATCTAAAAAAGAAGATAAAACCTAATGTCAATAGACATAATGAATTCTGTAAGAGATTTTTGGAAAAAGAACACGAGGTAGGTGATCAAAAAATCAAAACCAAAGTCCAAACCACAATCAATCAATCAATCAATCAACCAACCAAACCCCCATAGATATAGAATTTCAGAGATACATTCAAGTGTAACATGAGTCTTAATGGTGAGGAAAATTGCATAAAGAAAGCAGTATGTGATGCATTTGTAATATAAGCTGAAACTTTCTGAATTCATAGTGTCATTTTAGTCTAAAGAAATCAGCTTACTGAAGACACAGAATATCTTTAATGTGCATCAGTCCAATAATCTTGTTTTTGTTTTTGTTTTTTTGGGGTTTTTTTGGGTTTTTTGTTACTAAGAGTAACAATATGAAATGGATATTATTTGGCTGATCTACTGCTCCACAGTCAGGCCAATTCCAATACTGTGTCTTGCATAACTAAATGTTAGATATATGCTCATCATTTATCACTGTTTTATATCTTCTTCAAAAAAATGTGAGGAAGACCAGCACCACAATAATTTTCTAACTTACCACAATTAAAAGATTTTCCAAAGTTGAAGTAATAATATAATTTGTTATTCTTTTGAGATACTCTTAAAGGAGTAGCCTGAAAGGAATCAGCTTACAAATATAAATTACAACATGTAATATGTGCACTGAAGAAGATGGGACTCCTACCACTGAACATGGTTTCACAGAGAACACCATTGCACTGTGGCTTTGTCCTGTTGTCCATCCAGTTCTGTCCTGTTGTCTTTCTTGGAAAACAGTTCTGTAAATAACACTTATTTTCAGCAAGCTGTGTGAATATGGAAGGAACACACGAGACAGTGCAAGCATCACAGACCTGAGCAAGCCACCATTTTCCTAACGCACAGTAAATGGACTCTGCTGTCCTTCAGCTCAGAACAACACTGCTCCTCCTCTTACCTGCTCCTGAATTGGCTCCTTATAGCTGTCTAAAGGCATATTTGAAATATCCCTCAAACAGCTCAGAAAAGCATTTTCAAACTGTTGCAAAACAGGGCAGAAGGAATTTCAATATCACCAGTCTTTAATTTCCTATGCACGTGATACTTTCATTGTCTTTCACGATGATTTGGGGAACTCTCTGATCACTCTGAAATCATGTGCCATATGCTGTGCTAACCCTTCAGTTTTCTAAGGATTGCTTTCGGGATTTCTGAGGATAGCCAGAAAAATTGCTGTCACATTTTTGTCATCTGTCTTTACAAACTGTACCCTTCAAAGAAAAACAATGTAAGGATCTCACCCCAAGTCATACCCCAGTCCTCTCTGTTTTCAGTAATCTCTTTTTTCTTATCCTCCCTTACACATTCAGGCAGAGTTTTACTAACAAAACAGTTCTCTGTGGCTCAGAGAGAATCAATAGTGCTTCTAAGCACACTCTTTATTTATTGGCAACTTACTCCTGAGTTCCCCCATCCAGGCTATCAATAGGACAGCAATCTCTTTATTGCATTAATGACTTGCGGTAAAGTATATACATTTGTTTAATACAAATAAGGGCAAACGACTTCCCAGTCGTGGTTAGATAAAATAGAGCTCACAAGGGTTTATCTCACTTAGAAAGAATAATTTGCAGCCTTCTCTCATTAAAAGGATAAACTATTAGAGTGGAGACAAATAGGAAAAGAACAGCATTGGAGAAACAAGGGAAGTAGGATTGGGTTGGTGGATGGACATTAAGTTTGACATGATCTAAAAACTCAATGCTCTTAATACTAAGAACCATCTAAGCCATTGGCAGTAGAAAAGGGACAGGTAAACCAGGCTTTCCCCAGACAGAGGGGGGAAAAATCAAAGTCCCGGGAATGTTAGCAATCCAGTGATCTGCTGGTATTGGTGGTGCTGGAAGCTGCACCAACAATTCAGTCCACCATAAACTGATCCCGAGATTGACTAGGGTAGGAAAAGCCCTTCATTTTGAAAAGGACATTAAAACAAAAAGGGAAGGACATTAAAACAAAAGGACGCTAAAACAAAAACACCCTCCCCACCATATCCTTGTTAAGAGTGTCAAGATACACAACAGAGAGAACAGCACTAATGCTGCTTATCTTAAATCTCTCAGAAGTTTCCCCGTCAAAAATAATGTTTCATTACTTGCCCTAAAAATATGTATAAAATTATGTGCATGCTATTTTCCATCAATATTTACAGTAATGACTGGTGATTATAACATCAGCAGCTTTTCGTAAACCTAATTCATGTTTTCCAGAGCTTCCAAAACCTGTGGCTTAAAATCCAAAGCAGACCAATTCACACTAAGGCACTGAAAATTTCCTCATGATACTTTTAAAAATCTCACTCTAATCTTCAGCAGGAATAAGTTTTAAGAATTTTTATATATAGCTCTCCCTCCACCCCAATAATGACATTAAAAACTTAGTCACAAGATTGCAACACATACTGAGCCTTTTGTTTTTGTTCTTTCTAGAAAACATTTAAAAGCAGCCTCATCTATGTGATTGGTACCTGAAGTTAACTGGCTTCCCAGGAAGACATCAGTTAGAAAGAGAATTTTTACATTCCTTCACATTTCTGTCACGCTGTTCTCAAGGTCACCCAGTTTCTCTTGTTGCTGCTCTAGACCATGAACACCCTTAGCTCTGCACCATTAGCAGATTCCTACCTTTTGTGCCAAGGATTATAATGGAAAATATTAAATATGGCCTTTCCCAGAACATATATCATTCTGTGAAGATGTCTCAACAGAGATAATCTAGTCTAAAATTACTCTGTTTTCCAGTAGACTAAATTATTAGGCAAAAATACCCCTCATTTTTAAATACATGTATCTCTTTCAAGTACGCTGTGAAGAAGCAGCATCCATACTTTTAGGAACCCAGGCAGACAGCACCATCACAGGGCCAGGACATGGATTTTTCTGCTCCCTTGTCACTGTTGCTCTGTGTAACTCCGTGCAGCAGTATCATTTCCCTCTCTCTTCCACTGGTACTTCCATCAGCCACAGAATAACTCAGGAAAGGAAACCAAGAGCTCCTCTGAGCTCCTGCTTTCTCAATCATCCTGTTTTAACATGGATTTTTCAGCTGCACTTTGCAATAACATATAATACAGTGGGGAATCTATTTGTGGCTTATTTTCTTCTAGTCCACAACCTCAGACATTTTTAGCTGCACAGAGGCTACAAGAAAAGGTACTTTGGCAGTATGCATAACAAAAAGAAAAAAAATATCAGCAGGTTAAACAAAACTTGTCTGAAGTTATTTGTACCAGTAGAATTTAATTCTGGTCCACGTACTGCAATACACCTTTTTTTGTATGCTGGAATGTGTAAGTTCCAGACGAATTCGATGTTACTGATAACAGTTCTGTTTCTGTGTCTTTTTAAAGAAATGTTATCTATTTCAATTTTTGATTTTTCGTTTTTGCGAAGCAAAACGATCGCTAAACTTCACACGGTGGGAAATTCGTGCTTTGTCCTGCCGGTAAGAATGTCCGGCGGGTGCGTGAGTGCCGCGGGTCTCAGCGCCCGCAGCGACAGCGCCGGGGCACCGGCCCGAGCCCCCCGGAGCCCCCGAGCCTCAGCCCCAGCTCAGCGCCGCCGCAGCACACGGGGCACGGAGAGAGGCGGCAGCAGGGGACCGGCGGGGAACGAGACCGGGACCGGCGGGGAGAACGAAACCGGGACCGGAGTGGGGAACGAGACCGGGACCGGCGGGGAGAACGAGACCGGGACCGGCGGGGAGAACGAGACCGGGACCGGAGTGGGGAACGAGACCGGGACCGGCGGGGAGAACGAGTCCGGGACCGGCGGGGAGAACGAAACCGGGACCGGCGGGGAGAATGAGACCGGGTCCGGCGGGGAGAACGAAACGGGGACCGGCGTGGGGAACGAAACCGGAACCGGAGTGGGAAACGAGACCGGGACCGGCGGGGAACGAGACCGGGACCGGTGGGGAGAATGAGACCGTGACCGGCGGAGAGAACGAAACCGGGACCGCGGGCGGGGCGGACGAACCGCTCGGTGCACCGGCCGGGCACGCGGGGCCGCCAGGGGGCGCCGGTGGGTGGTGGAGGCCGGGCGGGCCCCGGGGGCGCGGCCCGGACAGGACAGGACAGGACAGGACAGGTGACCGCACTGTCCGCATTGGGCCCGGACAGGACACGCCAGGTGACCGTGCTGCCCGCACTGGGATCCTGTTCTCCTCCGCCAAAATGAACGTTTCGAAAGCGGCGACACGAACAGTATCGGTGGCGTGTCCGCCCGACGGGACGCGCTGCAGCGCTGCCGGACTAACCCGGGCAAGCACCCGCACTGGCCGCCACAGCCGCCTCGCCTGGTCTCTATCTGCTCGGGTAATCCCTCCATCAGTGACTTCTGCTCGGCCATCGAAGGAAGCACCGGAGAGAGCGAACGCTCCGGCAGCCGCTGGGTATCTGACTCTTCGGGACGGAATCCCCGGCTTACTTTACCGAGACCATCTCTCCAGTGCGAGAGGCTGCCGGGAGTGATTGCGGGCGCTGCGCCGAGCCCGGAGGCGAGCAGTCAGATGGCCGGGGCCCGGGCCGGGGTCAGGGCGAGAGTAGCGCTGGAGTCAGTGGCCTCGAGCACTGTCCGGCCACTGCGACGTCTCCGAGGGGAACGAGGTTTGCACCCAGAACGGAGTTCGCTTAAGGGCTGGGGGAGTCCTTGGCCCCGGAGCAGCCTGGCAGCTCCTGGGGCGCAACAGCATAGGGGAGAGGGAGCAGCGGGCCGGAAAGGGGATTCGCGAGCAGCCCGGGGGCGGGGAGCCGGAGACACCCCCCGATGCCTGCCCGTGGTCTTCTCTTTCGGTGTTACACCTCGTCGGAAGAACAGACGCTAGTGTCGATTTATCACGCCACGGGGTCTACAGACCGTGGAAAAACGAGATTATGAGATTTCAGGAAAGTCAGTGAAATGGACAAACGCACCACTAATGTGCAACAAGTGTCACTGATAACATACAAACCGCCAACCAGACTGCGAGAGCGGCTTTAGACGGAGCAGGAGGCTTTGGCTGTGCCCCGGGACCCGTACGCGAGGCTCCCGAGGCAGCAGCCCCCGTAGGGCCACCGGCCGCAGCGGCCCGGAGGCCGCCGGGGGCGACGCGCGTCGAGTTGTGCGCGCTCCTGGCGGCGGCGGGACACACGGACACTCTCGGATGTCCCGGGGGAGCGGGAGGCAGCAGGGAGGACACGGCGCTCTGCCACGGCCGTCCGCTCCCGGGCACGGCAGCCCAGCGGCGAGCTCACCCGCCAGGGGCGGCGGGGATCGCTGTCGCCCCGGCGAGCGCGGGTGGCGAAGGCCGCGCTTACCTTGTTCCATCGGTCCCGGCGGGGCCGGCGCTCGGTGAACGCTGCCGGCCGCTGTGCCCGCCGGGCGGGGCGGGAGGCGTCCCTCTCGTTAGCCGAGGCGAACCGAGCCGCTCAGCCGCAGGGTCTGCAGGCTCGGCGGGCAGAGGCGCTGCGGTCCCCAGCACCGCACTGGGGCGGGCGAACCCGGCGGTCTGCGCCCCGGAGAGGCCGGCAGAGACCGAGCCGAGCCGCGGGCTGGCTGCGCGCCCGCACCTGCCCGGGACGGGCGGTTCCCCATCCCCAGCTGAAACCTCGGCTCCCCGGGGAGCGCCGATCAGCCCCGTCTGCCGCCACCTGCAGCAGCTCCGGGGGCCGCCGTGAGCCGGGGCCGCGCCGGAGGCGGGGGGAGCAGGTGGCATTGCCAGCCCCTTGCAACGCGCGCAGGCGTCGCGGAAACGAGCCTGCACGGAGCTGATGAGGCTCTCCTCACAAAGCGCGACACACCGTGACTGGTCCCTCCGCTGCTGCTGTTTGCAAATGACAGAAAGAAAAGCAATGAAGTCATTTGTTAAGCCTTCTTTAGAGCAGCGTCGTTTTTAATCTCGTTTGTACGTTAAGCTTTTTAGAAAGGTGCGCAGAACAAGACACACGGACTATTACATCCCATAACTCCACCGGTTGAAAACAAAGATCATGGACGAACCCGAATAATTACTTCCCAAACCTACACTGACATTACGGTCTTGTTACACGTTAAATGAAACTCTGTTCACCTGCAAACGATTCTGACGGCAGACATGACCACATCCAAAGGACCAAACTTTTAATAATTGTCCTGATATGATCAAATGGATTCGTGTTTACTTTATGAACACTTTGAAAATATTTAGTTCCCTGTTTGTTGTGATTAATGTTTTCCTTGGATAACAATATATCAAACCCGTAGGAGAAAGCAGTTACAAGGCGGAAAACATGCTTTAAACCTAGTTTCCAGAATTATTTTCTGTATAAGCCTCAAATCCGAATTCTTCTTTTCTTCACAATTAATTTTGTTTTCGATTAGGAATATCTCTGGTAATTTTATTTACTCGAACGAGCTTGGTTCCGCGGTGATGCAGTAGTTTTTCTCTCTTTAAAGACCAGGGGTTATACCCTACGTCGGGTCGGGGGAAGGGAGGAAGGAAGGAAGGATTCCAGGAAGGAAGAATTTCAGGAAGGAAGGAAGGATTTCAGGAAGGATTGCAGGAAGGAAGGAAGGATTCCAGGAAGGAAGGAAGCCCTCTGCGAGGCCAGTGGGTTTCAGAATAGGCAACAAATTTGAGCTATACGATTATTCCCAGGGCGTAAGGTAATTTTTTACGACAGTTTAAAGAACGTTGGGCTCTAACGCGAGGGAACGGCCGCTGCGCAGTTGAAGACGGAGCCGACTACCCGAAAGAACAGCGATCGG
The DNA here is from genome assembly GCA_030060385.1 of Muscicapa striata striata. Lineage (NCBI taxonomy): Eukaryota > Metazoa > Chordata > Aves > Passeriformes > Muscicapidae > Muscicapa > Muscicapa striata. Next base: position 179,313 of record JAREIS010000069.1, read on the forward strand.
GGAGGGCATTACCGCTCAGTGCTCCGGGACAGAGCAGCCGCCGGGGCCCCACGGACACTGCCCGGCTGCTCGGTGAGGCGCCAGTCGTCTCTGCGGGTCCCCGCCCGGCGGGAGGGGCCCGACGCGGCGAGTGGGAGGTGTGTAGCTGCTAGCTGCTGGCGGGGCAGGGCGGGGCAGTGCGGAGCACGGCGGGGCAGTGCGGGCCGGGGCTGAGCAGGCCGTGGGGTGGCTGGGCTGGGCGGGGCGGGGCAGGCCAGGGGGCAGAGCGGGCCGTGGCGGGCCGTGGCGGGGCGGGGTCCCGTCGGGCGCGGCGCGGCCACGTGCAGCCCGCGCGCTCCCACGGCTCTGCCCGGCCGTGACGTATCGGGGTGGAGGCGCGCGCCGCCCGCCGATTGGGCGGTTCTGGCGGCGCGGGGCGGTGGCCGCCCAATGGGCGCGGGGCGCGCAGGTGCCCGCGCGGTTATCTGCGCGCGGGGCGCGGCGCGGAGTGTCCCCGTGGCCGCTGGACACGCGGCCGGGGCGACGCGCGGAGCTGCAGGTGCCGCATCCTTCTGCCGCCGGATCGCGCGTGGAGCGCGCTGTCCGCCGGGACGCGCCGCCGGTGGGGGCTCTTTCTCCCGGGATTCACGGTCTCTTGTTTTGCCGCGCCGCCCCGGCTCGGCTTTCGCCGCTCTTCAGCCTGGACTTTGGAGGTGCGCGCCGCGGGTGCGGGCTGGCAAGCGCCGGGATTTTCCTCTCCCCAGCAAACTTCGGCACTTGCTTTCGCTGAGATCCCGCGAGCGGCGAGGAGCTCATCCCGCCCGCGGCCGCGCTCCCGGCGAGGGTCCCCAGCGGAGCGGCCGCGGCGCGATTGGGAAGGACCCAGGTTCGCTGATGCCTGCAGATGTTAGCGGTGGGACAGATGGATGCTAATCGCCAGAGCGCGTTCGTCCTTAGCAGTGCGCCGCTAGCCGCGCTGCACAACATGGCTGAGATGAAGACCTCGCTGTTCCCCTACGCCCTGCAGAACCCCTCCGGTTTCAAGGCGCCGGCCCTGGGCGGACTCAACACGCAGCTCCCCTTGGGGACACCGCACGGAATAAGCGACATCCTGGGGCGGCCCGTGGGCAGTGCCAGCAACCTTCTGGGCGGGCTGCCCCGCATCAACGGGCTGGCGGCCTCGGCCGGGATGTACTTCAGCCCCGCTGCCGTCTCCCGCTACCCGAAGCCTCTGGCGGAGCTGCCGGGACGGCCGCCCATTTTCTGGCCAGGAGTGGTGCAAGGCTCTCCCTGGAGAGACCCCCGGCTCGCCTGTCCCGGTAAGTGCGGCCGGTTCTTGCAGGGCGCGGGGAGCAGGCGGCGCGGGGTCCAGAGCCAGGGCGGCCCCAAGCCGGCGGACGGGCGCGTTGGACGGGGCGGGAGGCGGGAAGGCCCGGTGCGGGTCACTCGGTCCTCACGGCCCCGGGTCTGTCCCGGACCGAGCCCTGCTTTAGAGCCGGACACCCAAAGCGGCTCTGCAGCGCCTGGCGGGGCCCGGCTACGGGCCCGGGCTGGGCAGAGTTCATCCCTGACACAGCTCTTTCTCCGCTTCTAGCTCAGACTGGGATGGTTTTGGACAAGGACGGTAAGAAGAAACACTCTCGTCCGACTTTCTCTGGGCAGCAAATATTCGCTTTAGAGAAAACCTTCGAACAGACGAAATACTTGGCAGGACCGGAGCGCGCCCGGCTCGCCTACTCTCTGGGCATGACTGAGAGCCAGGTGAAGGTAGGTCCGTCCTGCGGGCTCCCATCTCTCCCGCTCCCTGCCGCGGCCGCTTTCTGCCATGTCGGTAATTACTAGCAGCCACGAACACCGCGCAATTATGCAGTTTTTTTGATTGTTTTTTTTTGTTTGTTTTTTTTTTTTTTTTTAGAGTCGGTTTAGAATTGAAGTTACATTTCGATATTGGATAGATTTTAGGCTAATTTCTCCCTATTTTTTTTGCTTTGAGCTCTCTGTGCTGGAAACGATTTTAAATTAATAGACATGTTTAATATAATCCCCCATCACAACAACGACAAAAAGCCCCTCGCAGGTAACTTTTTTAAAGGGTCACTTTTTCACGAGGATCGCATCCACTGGCACTACTTTACCTTGTGTAATCCCGCAAATTTTTTAGCAAAGCCTGCAGATGCATCTGAGTATTGGGGCACACTGTAAGTCAAAAATACTTATTTTTTTCTGGCTATTGTATTCTGTTTTCAACAAACGACTGTTCCGGGAAGCTGCTGATTTAACCGTCGTGCAGCCCCGCACAGCCGGGTAGGTGTCCCCAACGCGGTGCCCCCTTCCCAGGAGCCCCCCGAGGCTCTGCCTGGGGCAGGCTCTGCTCCGAGTGCCCGCAGCCCCGCGGCGCGGACGGGCCGGGGGCGGCGGGGGCAGGCGCGGCGGCGGGACCGAGGCCGTGGCTGAGCTGTGTCCGGTGCCGCTGCCCAGGTTTGGTTCCAGAACAGACGGACCAAGTGGCGGAAGAGGCATGCGGCAGAGATGGCCTCGGCAAAGAAGAAGCACGACTCGGAGACGGAGAAGCTGAAGGAGAGCTCGGACAATGAGGACGATGACGAATACAACAAGCCCCTGGACCCCAACTCAGACGATGAAAAAATCACGAGGCTATTGAAAAAGCACAAATCCACGAACCTGTCCCTCGTCAGCCCCTGCAGCACCAGCTCGGATACGTTGTGAGGGCGTGGGGCCGACAGCCGCCCAGGCAGCGCGGCGGGGGTGAGTGTAAACTGGGTGTTTGAAGTGGTGTGTTGTACAGCCTAAGATGTATGTGAAATGTATATATTTTTTACAGAATAAGTTATGGATTTATTTTCTTTCTCATCGATGTAAATTTAAGAGAAATTTTCTCAACTTTCTCGGTTTTGTGTCCCTTTAAGGTTTCCCGCTCTTTCCGTTAGCTGTCCTGTTAATTTTCTGCTCCTAACAATCAGGTTTTGTTATGTTTTCTATGGGTCCCAACTCCAAGTTCAGCCACTTTGTATATAGTAAATTTCAGATTTTGTTATGTATATTTCTAGTGTAAAAACGGCAGTTTTCTTTCACTCCGTCCTTCAGTGTTCTGGCAGTTTCATTTCTCCTGCCTCTGGATTTTATGCTTAATAATACCAAAAAAAAACAAACCAATGCCCCAAAAAAGCGCGGGAGGAAAACGGACACTTGATTTTACATTAGAATGTCTCCACACGTGTTGGAAAGACTTTGTATAAATCAATAAATTATTTAACAACCTTCTCCTTTAGCGAGTGTCTTCCCGCATTTCTGTGCGAGGGACCGGGGACACCGGAGCTCCTGCAAGGTGCCCGATGCTGCTCCGCAAGGGAAAATGAGCAGCTGCGCCCGGGGGCCGGCGGGCTGAGCCGGGAGAGCGCCGGGCCCTGCGGCACGGCCGCGGCCGCTGCCGCCTGGGAACCCGCGCCGTGGGACTGCCCGACAGCCCCGGAGAGGAGAGAGCGCCGGGGCTGAGCGTGCGGCCCGAGCTGCCCGTGCAGCGCTGCGGGCGGGCGGTCGGGTCTGCTCCAGGACGGGAGACAGGGCCCAGGACCCGTCCCCTTGCTCTGCCCGAGTACCGGCCGCAGCAAAAACTCGGCGCCCGAGCTGTTGAGATCCGCGGCGGCCGCCTGCGAGCTCCGCCAGCCTCCCGCGCCCGAACCGCGGCTTCCGGGTCGCGCTTCGGCCCCGCGGATGCACCCGCGCCCAAACCGGGCTCCGCGTGGTTCTGCAGCCGCCAAAGCGCTCCCAGCGGCCCGGGACTCCGCATTTCTCCCCTTGGCACACGCGAGTCCGGGTGGCTGTGAGCCGCCCGCGTTGTTAAGATGCTTATTTTTCTTTAAAGAGACGAGAGTGTCTCTTGTCCCCGTGTCTCAGCTATAGCTTCGCAGTCCGAGCAAAGGCAGCGAGCTGTCCCTGCCTGGCAGCCAGAGCCCGGTGCGGGACCCAGCGCCGCCAGCATCGCCCGGCCCCGCTCTGCATCCGCCCTCCGCAGACGGGCCGGGCGGGTCCGGGTCCCGGCTCCCCGCACCGCCAAGGGCCGCGCCCGGGGCCCCTGCTCGCCCTGTCCCGGTGCTCGGCCCGCACGGAGCCAGCAGCAGCTGCCCTCGGACACGGGTCCGGGGTCCCGCTCGCTCGATTCCCCTTCGCTCCTGCGGGGAGTCCCGCACGTCCCGACTCTCGAGCGGGGCCGCGCCAGCTCTGCCGCGGTACAGAGGGAATAAATCGACCTGAGGTTCGGTCTGGTCTTCGTCCGGCTGCGAGCGCGCTGAGACCGGGCGGCTGTTCGGGCTCCTGAGGGGAAGCGGCTGGATAGAAACACCTGCGCTCGAGGCTGCTCATTCCCACCCGCCTCTTCCCAAAGTCCTTAAGCGAAACGAGCTCGGAGGCACGGCCCGGGCAAAGGGGAGCTGACCCGGCCCGGCCCGGAGCCCCCGCCGCTCCTCGGCTGTCCCGGGGTGTCGCTGCCATCGGCCCGGCCCGGCCCGGCCCGGCTCAGCCCGCGGCCCCGGATTCTCCTCCGCGCCTGTTAAAATGCCAAAGCTGCGTTTTATGAATTTCTGAAGGTTCAGTTCGGGGCATTCCCAGCAGCTCACGCCGGCAGGTCACCGCTGTACCCTGCAGCCCCGGGGAGCTTCGGCGTACAGAGAGTCCATCTGAACTCGGGGCTTCGCTCCCTGCTGGAAAAGGCTGGAGAGGCTTCTTCTGAAACTCAAGATAATCACGGAGGAGTTTATGGTGGCACATTTACTGACCTGGTGAGGACTAGCATCTTGTAACAGCTCGTAAAGCTGCTTCACCTTCCCCTCATCAGCGCTCCCATACCAGCTCCTCAGTGCCTTTTATTCAGTTTGTATTGTGTTTTGATTAACACCAGAACTGCATCCTATCATAGAGGTTTTCACGTGAAAATCGCCCTTGTTAATTGGCAGATTAAAAGGTATCTCGGTAAGAAATGTGACGATTAAAAAATTTCCCTGTAGCCACCAAATTAAAGGGGCAGACACAGCCATGTTCACCATGATTAGTTTTATTGCTTGAGAACCAGAGTACTCATTTCTAAAGGCCTTCAGAGTTATCATGAGTTGAGTTCGCTTAAATAGAATTACTGTGTGGTTATAATGCAACATGGCACAGTAACAATACAGAGCTGCAGACACCCTTTGGGCAACAATACTTGCTATAAACTGGGCTGTTCTGTTGAGAAAACTCTGCAAGCAGACATGAAATCATTTCCAATGGTAGTGATTTATACCAAAATCAAGCATCAATCTAATGCCATCACGCAGTCCATGAACTCCGTAGTGTTCTAAATTAAATCAATAAAACATACATTTGTGTTTCATCAACAGACTCCCTAATCACCTTTTAATGTTGTATTTAGTGGTGGGAGGAAAATGTCTGTAACAAGACTATATTGTAGGCTGCACTGAGCTACTAACCAGGAAAATTTACAGTTGGGTTGATGGTTGTTTCTTTTTTTTTTTCTTTAATACTGTATAAATACAGTCTGTGTCCAATATAGTTGCTACTTGAAGCAGACTTGTTTTCTTCTCCCGTGTTGTTTTTTGTTTCAATATAGAATATGGCACCATAAAACAGTAACAAAAGACAGACAAAAACAGTTTACAAAATTCTGGAAAGTTACACCCAAACCTAGCTAAGAACTTCACATTCAATCCTTAATATTACATAGAAAGAAGAGATTATAGGAGTAACAAAGTGAAACTGCTAATATATATGCTATATAGTATGCTATATATCTGTATCCAGGATGGCACTGCTATATATTATTTATTATATAAATGTTGGTTGTTGATGTACACTTAACTAAACCTGCTAAGACTCCAATACTTACTGCTGATATGGCACTCTCAAGCATTCATATCGGAAAGTATATTTAGCATAAGTTTTGGTCAGGTTTATAAATTATTTATATATCTGTGTATATATACACATACATACATATATATACACACACATATATATGTATGTATAGAAAGCAGCTGCTGTGTGATTCAAAAACCATGTAACATGGCAGTATAGTAAATAAAATGAGAAAAAAAAATTAAAAATGAAAACCAAAATACTAAAACTAAAACACAAACCACAAGCCTTGGTCAAAAAAGAAAATACCATTTAAAACCATCAATATCTCTATCTATACAATCCAATGTACAAAATCCCGAAGTGGTAAAGATATATAATGGGTATGATACCTTTAAAAGTTTGGAATATGCTGAAATAGCTTTTCCACATCGACAAACACTTATTAAAAGTTGAAGAGGTTGTGAAATCTAGAATAGTAACATCTCTGCTGTCTATTTAGAGTTTTGGCAACAGAACTGTGACATATATATAAAAAATAATTCCACATTTCTACTTGATGTCACATGAACATACAAGACAGTGAGGTATGTGAGGCTTCTCTTGAACAGAGTCCAGATGCTGAAGCATAGTGTACGATCAGCAGTCTAAAAATGTGGCACTCAGGACTGGATTTATCAATACAGCTGTTAGGATTACAGATTTCAGTGTGCTGCCTTCCCTCCTGGCTACAGTGTGGTTTCACGGAAAATCTTCTCACCTCGTAGGCATCTTTTTCCTGTTGCAGAATTGGCATTTTTTAAAAAAGAAAGATAAACACAGGGGAAATGATGTAGAAAATGTAATAGAAACGTAAAGAAAAAAGATGATATTTACCACCACATCACTGCACGACACAACACTTGTGCACATTTGCAATAGGTTTACCTGCCCCAGCAGCTATTCGAAAGGACAGGAACACAGGCTGCAGCAAGTTAGGGAAAAATAGAAGTTACATGTTTGAAATATACGTTTGTGGCTTTTTTTTTTTGTTTCTTTACAGTCAGTAGTAAATACAACAAAAACTTCTCTATGACTGGAAACAAAATGTTGCAACAAGTTTTTGAATTAATCTAATTACAAAATGCACAAGGGAACAATATCATTTCCTCACAGATTTCTGCTCCTACTGAAACCTAAGGGAAAATTTTCCACAGATTTCTGTGGGAAGAGGCTCAGGTCCCATACACATCTCCCTTTTGTAATAATGCCACATCACTTTGGTGATGAAGGAAACAAAAACTGCTGTTTCTGAACTGGCAGAGCCAGAGCTTTTTGTTTACTGCATAAGTTAGTAAGTTGCTCTATTTTAAAACCTTGGACGATTCTAGACCAAATGCCCTAAGTGCATTTTTCCTTAGAAAACAATTCTCTGTCTCACAAGAACTCTGACCATGGAATTAAATAGGGGTATGGATTTGTGAGTTCAGATTTGTGTGTTCACATATACATATGCACAATTACGCACTATCCCTCTCTGAATTATCATTCAACAGCCTCAGTGCTGTTTTTAGATAGGCTTTCAGAGGTTACCTCCTACTCCTCAACTGGCTTTTTCAAAGAAAGCAAATACTCTGTTTTATTGTGTTTCTAACTTAGGTTTCCATCTGGTATCTTCAGCAAAGAAGACAGTAGAATTCAGGTATTTTATTAATTTCAACAACTGGTATTTATGTAATTATTTAACCTTTTTCTATATTCTTTTTATCACTTGTTGTTTGAGTCAAACTGCCAATATGTTCTTTTACTAATAAGCACCTATGCATCAATCTCGTTGAAGCCATGCTTTGAAATGCAATGAAATCACTTGTGTTTGGCTAGAAGAGTTTTAAGGATACAGATGGCTGCTCCTCTTCACTTGCACTGTATCCTGCTTTCATTCCAGCACCCCCTTGTCCTGTTCTTTGATTTCCTACAAGCAGCTATTCTGATACACAGACTGACTGCAGCTGAATTCCACTTTGAAACATTTTCAAGGTGTGACTTAAAAACAGGGCAGAGATATAGCTGGTTTACAATTAATAGAACCTAGTGCATACATTCTTCTTTTTAATAAAAAACTTAGAAGAGAAAATACTAAAATACTTAATTACCTTGTGATCCCCCATGCAGACATTTGGCCCAATGTGGTCATATATTACTATCTTCTCATCATTTTCTGACTAGTTTAAAAAAAACAGAACACAATAAAACACTAGTCAGTCCAAGAATTCTCCAGATTACACACACCAAAAGGAACATTGGCAATATTGTGCAAATAGATGAAAGCAGTTTCTGAACGAGGTGATATTAACGCATCTTTGCTTGGCTTCTCTGGAGAAAGAATGTGTAAAATGAACTTTTATGCCCAGTCCTGCTTGCAGTAATTTGTGCTGTTTGCCTGCATAAAAAGCCCTGAGCCCTCTGTGCCTCCTCCCTGCTGATGGGACCTTGAGAAATACTCGTGGCTAACTGTGCTAAGTGAAATGAGTGACTCGTTGTAGTTGCATTCCAGGCTTCTGCTGCAAAGTGCACCAGCACATTTCGCCGGTCCTTTTTTAAGAACAACACAATTTTTATTGAATTAGGTGAGATAAATGTTCTTTGAATTAAATGCAATCCATGTTGCCTTATAACAGCATTCTATTTCATCATATAGGGGATTTTAAATGTTTACAGAGATGAATGATTACTTTCAGGTTATGAGTATAATCTTTAACCATTTCCCTGAGATAAATATCTTCATCTGAAAAAAAGCATTTAGTGATTTTAAGAAAAGCAGCAAATGACGGATGACATTCCTCTAGTCTCCATTATGAATTGCTTTCATTTTGTTCCATGTTGAACTTTACCCTTATACACTGACTTCTTTAGCATTTTTATCTTAATGAATAATAAAATGTACTCATCTTTCTGCCGTTTGTAATAAACGTGATTTGGAGGAGCTATTTTGATTCTCTAGCACAGTACTTCAGGAATAAATACAAATACATAGCCATACAAAATGATTTCTCATTGTGCTAAACAATTTCTATAAGCTAATTAAATCTGTAATCTGCACACTCTCCAGTCTCTAATACAATCTTAGATGTGCTTTAAACTAGTTGGCAATACTAATTTATTTTGTAGGAAACAGCCAAGACTTCCTCATCTGTAATCAGTCAAGTCTGACTGGGCAATAACTTTATATAAACAGTAGCATTTAGGACTATAAAGTTAAAACTGAATTATCTTTAATGCAGTAAGGAAGCTTAAGGTCAGATTTACTTTACAGCACGGTTGTCTGCCAAAAATATAAAAACATAACCTTCTGCATTGTATGCATGAGCACTTTCCAATATTTCAAGATCATAATGCCACCAGCATCGGAAGTGGGGATACATTCATCAAAAGCGACTTGATAATTTACAAAGGCAGCATAAAATTGTGGATTTTCAACTGCATAATCTTTAGACAGATAAACAAATTACAGCAGTGCACAAGCAGAAACAATATACACTTGGCTGAGCATTCATTACTTCATGCGATCAGGCATCAGCGCAGCTCCCGAGCAGTGGGCAACCTTTGGTGGTTTAGGGCTCAGGAAGCATAAAATAACATGATGGTGAGGTAACCGACCATGGCATGATAGATGATGTTGCATGAAAGCTGTTTACAGCCCCATGTCAGTACAATCTGTAATGCCTACTGTGTAGCTGAGCACTCTGTGCAATGGCAATTTGTGCACCCTATCCTTTCTTTAGCTAGGATTTAAATGCAGATTTAATAAAATTTTTGTTTGAAATGAAATACAGAATTGCCTAGGCAGAAAAATAAACACTTTAACTGCCTATAAGAAAAATTAATACAGCACAATAATTACCTGTATGAGAATATTCAATAGATAGTTACAACTGAAAAAATTAAGCAAGCACAAAATTAATTAAATGTATTAATTCTACCTTCTACTGAACTCAAACTCCTGATCATTGGGAGCTGCCCTTATCCTTTAAGGTATAGCTATTTAAAAATTCATATAAATTTATATTTTAAGAATTTGTTACAGTGTAATCAGTTAATTAAAATTTGCTTTTACTTTCTTCAGAGTTCCTTTAAAAGCTTCAAAGTATAGGTCTCTGCAGTGGAGTAAATTCTCAGTCAAGGCCAACACTGCCTCTTGCACAGAACCACAGAAACCTGTAGGGTCATTTTGCCCTTTCCTCTCTCAGTTGGGCATTCCTTTCTGATGACTGTTTTAATGAGGTTTTATGGGCCAGAATCCTGCTCTGGCTTTGGGCTGGATAAGCCAACTCCTATGTTGGAATGGAGTTAAAGCCCAGTCTGGCCTCAGCAGCACCTGTCCCTTTGCACTCTGGAGATGCCCCAAACTGCCTGCCCACAATCTGCAAATGCAAAGCTCCAGGGACAGTCGTGCACTTCTAAAGGTGAGCTTTGAATGACCCACCTGATGGGGTTTCTGTTACACAGAGACTGGAAATTTTAACTGACCTCAGTTACAAACTTCTTCAGTGCTCTAACTTGATTTTCCCTTGTTTAATTTTCTCCCATTATATCCAAGTTATAGCCCTCTAGATAATCAGAAAGAATTCCTTTCCCTCTGTACTGTTTACACTCTTCAAGCTTTTGTGTACACTTCTATCTCCTTATTCATAGCTAAAAAAAAAAAAAAAAATTTCCCTCGCTGACCACTCTTTAAATGGTTTTAATCCTTTGTTCTTTAGGAATTTCATGGTCGCCAAGCACTATCGGTAACATTTTGGGTTAAGTCTCACTTTTTCACATGGTATTTTGTGTAAGAAAAACAAATAACACTGATTTTGACATTACTATTTGACTATAAAGCCTGTATTGCCCGTAGTTTTTTTTTTTATTGCCATAGTATTTTTTTACTGAATACGGCAGTACATGCATTGTCTAAAATTTTGGGTGAAATTCCATGATGTCACACAGACAGTTTTTACACATTAAACACGTGAGGAAGTGAATTGACTTGAAATTCAAGTAGCTGTGGAAAACACGTTCCCAGCCTTTCAGTGAGTTATATACTGCAAAGCAAACAGTCTAATCACGAGATAAATAACCCCGATGAGAGAGAAAAAGAAGGTTATAAACTTCAGGAGAGCAAGTTTCAAGGGTGTAATTAATTTAAACTGGAAAAAAAAGCCATGAAGCTATAGAACACTGACTTACTTGGAAGATTATTTTCTGTAATTCACTCCCACTACACTGCATTAATTACACGGGAGCACACAGCAGACACATCTGACTTTTGGCAGTTTTGGGATCAGTAACTCTGTTTGAGTCATACAGTCTGGCCAGCAAGACAACCTCAGTGCAGCACATCCATTCCTGCAGCCGCCCATGGCCACTGCCAGCTGGAGCTCAGAGCACACAGGGTGGGGAGATCTCGCAGCACACCCCATTTCCTGATGTGTTCTGTTCAGAACCAGGGTCAGCAGGACAGAAGCACACACAGGGACAGGGCCACAGGGAACCAGCCGACCTGGTCCAGTACTCCCACGGAAAGGAGGAGGGCAGAGTGGAACGAGGAGAGAGCAAATGACAGAAAACTAGAAGGCTCCTGAACCATATTTAGATCATTTCACCTTGGGCAGAGCATCACCAACTAACCCTATCTTACAAACACTAAAATCCCAAGAGGAATGGCACGTTCTAAAAATGTTGCACAAGCTTATCTCTAAAGCTCTAATGGAATGTCTAAATTTAAGCTCCTAATTGGTGTACCAAAGTTAGGATCCTACCTGCTGGAAACTATCCTCATTCAGGGGACAGTGAGAGATTTGGCCTGTGTAGGACTTGACATATTCTTGGGAGTACCTCAGAAATCTACCACTGGTAACTCAGGTTTTTCTCTCAACTGCTGACTCCTTAGCCAGCAGCCACTTGTACCTGCTCCTGTCTGCATCCCTGCTGAGTCCTTGGTAGGGACAGTGCTGCTGCTTGTGTCACTGCAGGGTGGACTGGGCTGGGGGACTAATGAGGACCTTTACAGGGGCTTTTTACTTTCTGTTATTCTCTTTAAGGCAAGCTTTTAAAGCAAGACTTTAAAGTCAGTCTCCCAATGCTATGCATCCCCACACAGAAGAGGCACAGGACAGAAGACAGTCAGTCACTGGCAGCTCAGATACCAAAATAAGTGCTTGTGAAATCTCATCTTTTAGTCACTGTCAGCAGGTTTATGGGACAAATCCCTGTTCTTGGGTGCAAAGCACTGGAGGCACACCCCCCCATTTGCTACCATGCTGTGCTGTCTCCAGCTTGGCAAGTGTTTGGTGCAGATAAATGCAGTGTGGAGGCATTGGGGCTGCAGGTCTGTACTTACCTTCAGAATAAGCTCCTTGGCTGAGTGGGACATCAGGATCCTGTCACACCAGGCTGGACATCTCGTGTTCATGTACTGCCTTCCCTGGCTAGAGTCCTCGCTATAGGGGTAACTGCAAACAAATCCCAACCACAACCATCAGTGACTCCTGGCAAAGCAGCCTGAAACCTCTGGCTCAAAGGGCCGTATCACTTACAAATCTTCACTGTTAAAAAGCAGCTCTTCCAGACACTTGGACATGGTTATCTGTCTTTTCTCCTCCCTCTTTCCTTTTCATGTGCTCTTTCTCTACATCTCTCTCAGATCTACAACGCTACTGTATGGTTAGGTTAAGACACGCACAGTTTCAAAACTCTCACCTCCAACATTGTGCATTTGCATGTAGGAGCATTTAAAGACAGCAAACTGTTTATCTGTGTGGAAGTACAAAAATCAGTTCAACAACAACTTGAAGTAGCAAGAGACCACAGCAAAATGTACATGCAGAAGTTGAAAAATGAAATCTAGAGAAAAAAAAGTTCATCTTGTGTGATTTCTTCACAGGATTCTCTCATGGGGTATTATCCAGGAATAATTTAACAGAAAAGAGAGTTCAGAGTGCTGAGATCACTGCAGCTGTACACAAACCTCTCCTGTATGGATTCTTTAAGGGTGACAGAAAAGAAGACAGGACAAGACAGCAGGCTTCACAGGAGATCCCTTCAGAACCAAGGAATCAGGAATGTGATTTAAACAAAGTGATGCTGACTACAGAAGATCCCATACCTATGAAATTCTGTTAAGAAAAAGTATATTATTTTGTAAAGACATCTTCAATAGAAGCAGATTAAATGGTAGTTACACTCTGGGGCCATTATAAACATGCTATGACATCTCCAGTGCATTTTAACTTAGTTTTAAAGGGCAACAGAAAGTGTTTGTTTTAATCTACAGAATATAACTAGAGGTAACACACCTGTCTGAGCCCATGGGCTGAGATCATCTGAAGCACCTGAAAGGCAACCTCTGCTCAACATCAACAAGTTGAGGCCAGAATTTTAATATCTCATCCAAATCTTCTCATTAATTTAATAAGACAGAACTTTGCCTTTGATGATGGCTCACCACTCTGTAAGGCCCACTGCTTTCTTAGACCATTTCCAAACTGGCATGTGGGACTAGCTAAGAAGGGGTTTTGGAGAAATCCAGAGGGTTTGTGACTCAAACTTCTTCAAGAGGCTCAACTTCTTGAATATTGGGCCTGAATCAACTGAAGTTGACCCTTGATAAAACTCTTTAAAGCCCCAAACATCGACATATGTACAGGTATTTGAAAAGACATTTCCATTTTATTCTGCTCCTCACTGAATTCAAAAAGGAAATACTGAGGTTTTTCTGATATGTATCTTAAAATATAATTTCTGGTATTGTAAAAAAAAGAGCTTGCATGCTTGAAGAGAAACTTATTTACCATCCTGCTTGGTGTGATACTCTGAGACGGAGACATACAGCTCTCTACCAAATGGGTTTACAAGCTACACTGCCATTAAAAAGATTAGCCCTGGCAAAGATCCAAGAAAAGCGTACTGAATGTATTGGAACAAACCAGTGATCTCCGTACGTTTTCCACCTCATCAAACCTAACAAGACTCATTTTCAAAACATATTATGAGAATTCAATTTGCTGCTTCACTGACATACAGAAGTACAGCTTATTTCTGAGTGTCTGTCAACTATTTTGATGATGTAATACTATATTGGTAGTAGAAGCTCTTTGTCTGCAACTTAAGGGTTGACTTTTTCTAGTAAGCTCTTACTTTACTCACTCCAGAACCCCATGTAACTGAAGCTACTTTTTATGACACAAAGGTATAAGGATCAATCACATTCCTCTTACAGCATTAACTGTATGGCTTTTGAAATATGATGTTCTGTACCTGGAATGATCTGTTACTGCTATGTGTTAGAGTATTAAATCCTAGAGCCTATATTCTATGAAATGGTATTTATCAATTTGCTTTATTTATCTTAATGTTTTCACAGGGTGAAAACTTTGGCCCATTTTTCAAGGTCCTTAGCACTGATCACTCAGTCAAAAAGTTACTGTAGTTTACAAGTATCTTTGACAAACCAGATTTCTAATGGCTGGGACAGAGAGGAAAATAAATGCTGCAAAATTATCCAGACAAAATGACCTGCAGGTAACAATTTAACATAATAAAGCTCTTTTTTTGTAAGAAATAATCCTTCGAAGGAAGCAAGAAGCATGGAGTGCTCTGTCTCCCATGAAAAAAGCTCCCTCCCTCCATTCCCTCTGGTCAGTGGAAGTCCTCATCTCAGTGAAATAACTAACATAATAAAAAATCCTAACAAGATACATGCCCCCAAAATGGGGAAAACTATTTGCTCTCCTCCTTCATGCTCTAGAGGGGTCACAAACACTTTGCAATAAGCAAAATTCTTCTGCAGATGGGCTCAAATAGTGGTCATAGCTAAATATGGCTCAAAATTCCCATGAGGGATTCTTTTTTTGGTGTCTTTCTGGGTTGTAGGGATATTTTAGTTTATAATATGCCACTGATCTTAAATAGATTTTAGCAAATAAAATCACTATTAGAGGTTTCTGGAATATAACTGTCACTGAAGAAGGTTTTGTAAAACATGCTGCTGAATGTATACTATTCCAGAATAAAACTTTTCCAATACCGTATGCCCCAGAAGTTGTCTCCATCATCCTGTTCCATAGCTAAGTGAACAGTGGCATGAAAATAGTGTGACTGCTTCCAGAATCATCATTACAGTCTCTTAAAAATTACTGAAAATTTAAGCTTGTGTGCAAGCAAAAAGCAGAACTATTCTTGTAATACCCATCTTCCAAAAGACATCAGGAATAAGACTGTAATCAGGGGCATTAAATTAGATTTATTCTGCTGACATCTCCAGCCTCTTTTAACACATTCACTCCAGGCAAGTAAGGAACTCCCAGTTTTTAATTCAAAACTTACTTAGTAATTCTAGTCAACAGGTTTTCTGATTTGTTAATTGTAGAAATAATTACAGATTTGATAAAAATAACTGCAGATCTGATAAAAAGAAATTTAAGGACTTTACACCAAATAACCAAAAGTTTAAAATTCCATTATCAATGGGGAAGTATTGTGCCATCCTTCTGTGCTTCAATCATTAGTCTTGACCATCAGGACAAGGACTGTGGCAGAGAAAAAGGGAAAACCAGCTCTCTCTGTCCCATAATTATACAGGAAAGAATGTATTATTTTTTCCTTTCATTAGCATTCTGCCTCAGTCACAATCTACCTTGTGTAATGCACAGAAAACAGAGATCTTGAGAATGATTAGGGAGTGTTCATGGAAAAGTGATGACATAGCAGATAAAGGCCCTAGGTACTACAGAAACACAAATAATAAATAGCTCTAATGCTAACACATAGGTGTTGGAGTGTGTAAAGATGTACACACTTCCACAGTATTCTGTTACACACTTTTTTACACACACTATATTACATCTGTTTAAAAATACAATGAGGAAATTCCCTGTGGAACAAATTTTATGCCCTATTTAAAACAGTGGCGAAGCTGGAATTTAGGACCTTAACCACTCAGCAGGGTAATAAAAAGCAAAAAGAGATTGTTACTGTCTGTGTATGCCAGTCAGCAGAATTATACAAAACACACCTTGTGCATGCCCCTGGATTGACACACAGACAGACAGCTCTGGAGCATCCATGTGAAAATCTTGCACAATTTATCTCCAGTTGTTTAGGATTTACTCTTTCTCAAGATGAAGCTTCTAGCTACTTTTCCACCCTATTTCACAAATTTTTGTTTAAGTTACACTTATTTAATCAGGATTACTGTCAGGTGGATTTTCTGAATAAAACTTCCAGCAACATCATTAATATAATGTTCAGTATTGTTGCAATTTAACCCAACACCTTGATGAATTGCTAACCTACTCAGTTATTAAGGAGCAGTCCAACGAACTACTGTTGTCGCAGTCAATAAGGGTGAGAACTACTTGGCAACTGTTTGGGGAAAATAAACCACCAAGAGGGTCAGCAGTATCAGAGCACTACTGCTGTTGACAGGTATTGTCAGAGATGATTAGACACCTCTCCAGAAACGCTTACAGCAGGGTGAAAAGTCGTCTGACACCGTAAAGAATCCTGTCAGCAGTGCCTTGACTCAAAACACAAGCCACCGAGGCCGTGCATATAAACGTCTCCTGAACTGCATTTCCAGCAGGAAAAACGCTCCCAAGGAACTCCTCCCTTGTGTAAGCATGGATAAAACCTGCTGGTGAAATGGATTTCCAACAGGAAGCCGATGGTTGCTCTGGAGGGTCCCACCTGTGGCTGCCCCAGGCACTGAGCTCCAGCTGTGCTCCAGATGTGCTGGGGGACCCTGCCCTCTGCACAGCACGCTGCCAGGCTGCTCCAGCAACTGTGGCAGCACTCACTAGGCAACAGTGGGGAAATTCAGCTATTTGATCTTTTTCAGTCCAGTAAAGGTCATTCTGTGCAGCCTCATCTAGGTTCAAATGCAGATTGCTTAGCAAACTTTATCATGTTTCCCATTCAAAAACTCTCTGAGTCTCGCTCATCTGACAATTGTCCCCACGTTTTATATCACTGATTTTTTTACAATACAAAGTATTTGAGATGGGATGGAACTATTAATGAAAGCTGAGCTTTTTATGCGAAGAACTGAGAGACAGTTTTGATTTGGTTAGTTTTATTTTGAACTTAGGTATGAGTACTCACATTTACTAAACCCTTTTCCACTTTTAGGTCTCTTTCTATTTATGTATGACATTGACGGAGAACGTCTAAAGAGGAAAAACCCCAACCACTTTTCATAAGAGGATTATTACTATTTTCCTATTTTCTGAGAAAATGTTGGATCAATTTACTTTCAGCACTAATATGCTCTCAGATTGTCTAAGATACTTTTACCTGGGGAAAGGATGGTGAACATGGACTGCCAATACAACCTTTGAGTGCTCTGAAAGTTTTGAGGCCAAAAATACAAGTAAAAATATTTTGATATTTTAAATTTACAGTCAGCATTAGTGTGAGCTGGTACATAAGTGTGATTTCAACAAAATGATATTCAACCAAAGGGTGACATTGAATTTTTGTCAGCTACCAGAGTGTTAGTTTCTTCCTTGAAATTGAATTAACATTTTTTATTTCCCTGAACCTGAAAGGGAGAGTTGGATTCCCTAGATCTCTTCCTAACAAATGACCCCATGTAATTTATCTTCATATGCTCATCTTAGCAGCAGATCTAAGCTAAGCACTAAGACACACTGCTGTTTAAATTAGATTATCTGCTTCACAGGGACCAAAACACTCCCAAGCCTTGGTGATGTTGTGCGAGCCCACTGGCCACGATTCCTGTCTCACTTCAGCCCAATCAGGAGGGCAAACAGAGCCCTGCAAACACAGTGGTTATACAGCAATGTGTTAAACAGCTGCTACTTGCACAGGCTGCACCAACACCACGGTGACAGCACCAACAATGGGAGCCAAAGGTGACAATGGCACAGGGGTGACCCGGGCAAACCCGCACTGAAGGGCAGGGTGGGTCAGCAGGACCCCGAGTCTGGGCACAGCACCAAACAGGAGGGTTAACAACGGGGGATTTTTATCAGAATCCTTCCCATAGATTTGTGCTGGGCATATTGCTCCTTGCCTTAACACCCTTTGGAAAACACTGGTCTGTAATATGCTTTAAAGCAAGCATTCCTGTATCACCAGTGTCAAAGGACCTTTTTCAGTTAAAAAAAACAAAAACTCAGAGCCTATTTCTTTTTGCAGAGAGCATAATGCAACCCTTCACCTTCCCTGAAGAACATTCACCCACAATGCTGTCCCTAGTGAAAATCTCCCCTCGCTGCTGAAAGCCACCAAAGCCTGGTGATGAGGAGGGACCTGGGGTGGCTGATGGGCACACTGTGCTCTGCCCCTGCACCCCAGAGCCCTGGGGAGGCCCAGCTGGCAAAAACGGGTTATTTGGCATTGCTGAAATGGATTCATGGGCAATAGCAGTGCTCAGCAAGTGAACATTGGGGGATGCACTCTATTGCTTTAGTAACAGTAATGCTGGGCCCCATGCAATGTATGCAATACTGCTACTATTACCAGTGGATAAAAGGAATTATGAATGATGTTGGCTTGTTGGGAAGGACCCAGTGCTGACTTGTTACACCAGAACAGCCTGATGTTACTATACATGACTGGGATTGAGCTCCATGTCTTTTCTTGCAATAACCTACCTGTACTTCTCAAAAGTATGTTACTTAGGGGCTAAAATTTACAAAGTCTCATATTGGAAAAAAATAACTGGGAAGCTGAGGCAAGAAATGGGTCAGGGCTCAGGTTCCAAACTGGGTTTTCAGCAGTACATTCAGACAGGACAGCCTGGCTGGCAGCAAGGACCATAAGCTCTTTAGAATATGCTTTATTTTCTGCTTGCAGAGTGGTCTGCAGGTCTTACCTTACACGTGGTGTAGAGTAATTCTCTGAAACTTTTTTACTTCATTGGCTTTCCTTTCTTTCCCCGTTTGCCACAATTTATTAAATCAAACCTTGGGTCATGCTCTCCATTTCCTCACAAAATAAAGAAACACCCTATTTCAATTTGAAAATTGAGAATTGGTGAGAGTGGCACTTGTTTAATGTGAATAGAAATATGGAGGCAAGATCTGTCTGAAAAACCACTGTAATGATTAAATTCTAATTGTTTTGGAGGAAATGACAGCAGTCTCTCTGCTTCCAGCTGGGAAGTTGTTTCTGTGCTTCAGCCTTAGATGCTGGAAGCACCCAGACAACTGTATCATGTCAGGAGGGAATTTGTTTCTTGGGGGCTGAGAGATCCATGGGTGAATTCAGATATCTCACTAATACCTGGAAGGTGTTTTACAGTGCATGAATGAGTCTGAAGTATTTCTGTTCAGTGGAAAATACTTCTTAATTTATATTAAAAAAAAAAAAAAAAAAAAAAAAGCAGCATAAAAATAACCTAGGGCTTTTTAATCTGAGTGCCTAACTGCCTTTTTGTGAGACAACAGGAGTCAGCAGCATTACTGAGATGTTCTAGGAAATGAGTGCTGCCCTGCCCTGTCAGCAGGCAGTCTGTATGTCAGGCAGAGAGGCAGTGAGAACACTGGAAAAGCACAGCAGCCTAACCTAAACTATCATCTTGTCTTTGCATTTCACTCAGGGGTGAAATGACCCTGGGCTCTGTGCAGTGGTACCCAGGGGCTCTGCTCTGAATGGTCTCTGCAGAAGGGAAGGAACAAGGGAGTGCTCTGGGCTCTGCTTCATGCACAGCAGGCTGGCTCAGTGCAAATCAGACCAGAAAAATACATGTCCTTGTGCAACCTTCTGGAACAGAGAAGGGTCATGGGGCAAAATACAAGGTAGAGAAAAAAATGTTTTATGGACTAAATAAGATTTTTGCAGAATAACAAACCAGTGCAAGAGAGAATTCCAAAGGAGGAACACTCTGCTGAGAGTAAATGAGATTGAACCCATCTCCTGCTCAGAGGTGTCAAAAGCCAAGACACTGCCAGTGCAGAGGGTGTGCTCGAGACAAATATCACACAGAGGGTATCCAAGACACAAACATATGTCCAACAGCAAATTACATGACAGCCTAATTCAACAACAAACAAGAATAGGTCACTTTAAGAGAATGATTAATACATGAGATTGCTGTGCATGCAGCCTTATCTGAGAGCAAACCTTGTATGTGGGTGTGAACTCCTGCTAAAGTCAGCTCCTATCTCTGCTGTACAACAGCTACAAGAATAATTACAATAATTAATGGAGAGCAGCGATAAAGGTAACAATTGCCCACCTGTATATTGACAGACTACAATGTCTTTACTTCTTTTTTTCACACCTCCTGCCTTTTGCAGTGATTGTTGACTACCATGAAGCCCTTTGCAGCCTCACACTGGGCTGTTTGCTCATGGCCAGACTGTTCAGCCTGTGAGTGACAGAGCCCACAGAGTTTAAAATTCTAAATTGTGTTTAGTCTCCAGTGGCTCAGGTTGCTACAGGCTACACTAGATCACAGAGGGTAACAATGAAAACATGAATATTCACTATTAAAATAAAAGATGTCAAAATACAGGAATATAGGAGTGGGTGAATAATGTCTGGAGAATACCCTGTTGGAAAATTTTTTGCAGGTTGCCTAACATAGCAGACCTGCCGTGGTTCCTTGTTAAACTGTGCTGCCCTCACTTTTGCATGTCTCAGCAGGACAGAGGAAGGGTCAGTGAGGGAAGGGCGGGCTCTGGAGAGGGCCAGAGGAATGCCTGGCCATGGCTGTCCTCCTCCACTGCCCTGCAGGCTCCAGGACCCTGGACAGAAGGTGCTGGGGGGCTCTGGGGACACAGCAGGGCAAGGTCTGGGTCCAGAGCAGGTGGGACCAGCCTCTTTTCCCTGGGAGTTCATTCACTGCAGCCCTGGCACAGGCACAAGGTGCTGAGCTGATATGGCTGGGGCACATCCATTAGAGAATTAAAAGGAACTCAGAACTGAAGAGGAGCTTAGGAAATGCTTTAGGGCTGCTGAACAGAGGGGGGATAACTGACAGGCCTGCAGATGCTGCCAGTGCTATAAAATCACAGAATGAAGGGATGGTTTGGGTTGGAGGAACCCTTGAGCTCAGTCAAGACTTTGTTCTGGATGGTTCTAAGGGGTGACCACCTGAGCATCTCTCCCCTGCACCGTGGTCACCCATGGCAGGAGGAAGAATTCACAGCACATCAAGCAGACATTTGGTGTTAACTGACAGTACTGCACTGGGGAAGAGCAACAGATCAGTTCTGAGTTCCCAACGTATGCCTGCAGAGGTAGTGATTTTAGATGTGGCTATGGCAGAGCTCAGAAGTGGCTCTCCAATTCTTCCCACATTCAAATTAACTAACAAGTCCTGAAGCTAATGTGCAGTAACACAGTCTGTTAAGACCCTGTGGAAACTCCTTTGCATGTGCAGCAACACCAATTTGCTGTGGTGCCTTAGTACAATTCCATTTACAGATACAAATTCAATTTTAACTGTAAATCTCATAGAACTGTTATATAAGTAATTATTTATACCTGCCAAAATTATGTATGACTAAAAATAGTAATAATGTATTTCTGTTAAAAATACATTACTGAACCTGTGGCCATGCAAGGACCATGGGATGGGCAATAGGGTAAGGTAAGGTAATAGGGCAATCCTTGCCTCATGACACAGAAAACAAGAAGGGGTGGGTGAAAAAGGCAAGTAAAGCCAGTTTGCTCTTTATATATACATGCCATCTTTCAGTAGATAAAATTTCTAATGATTTATTGTTATTACTATTATCTAGTTGCTAAGAGAGAAACAGTGAGTAGAACTAAAACACCCAGAGACTACTTGCACCTAATTTCTGATCTCTGCTTGAGGGGAGCATGACACTGAAAAGGTCTTACAGAGCTTCAGAGTGGTCTAAAGAAGCTGGAAACTATTCATGGAACAACGTATTTTTGGCAAGCCTTGCTCTGGCTGAAAGCACTAATGTTGGAGAAATTAAGTAGGAAAGTTTGTATGATATAAAAACTGTATCACTTCCCCTCACCTTCATCTACCCTGAGCAGATCCATGATGAGTGAGACACACTCAGGGATGCACACACCCTGCTGGCCAACTGCTATCACCCTCAATCAATAAGGACAATTTAGAGTGCTGGTAGCTCCGTGCACACTTCCAGTGTCCCAGGGATCAATACAAATCAGAATCACAGCTGGCTGGTGAGAAGTAATGAGATTATGATCACAAAAGGCAAGCTTCCCAAATTTTTTCTTGGTGTATGCCAAAACATCATACTTTTCTACCTGTCCATGAGCCATAAAATAGCAGTATTTAAACATATATCTATCAACAAAAAAGCATATAAAAAGCATAGTTTTATCTGCCTTTTCTCTACTATTTTTAAAACTCTTTCTTTGTGAATGCAGTATTTCTTTCCCTTGAAAGCAACTGTGGGATTTGACTTCCTCACTCTTGGAAAGGGACCATACATGTTTAAAATGGCACCAAATCTTCCACAGATTTCTCCTGAATAGGACTGGCATTTGCAAAAAGGTTGATTTTGTATGATAGCAATAGTTGTCCATTCATGGCTGAAACACCTAAGGGATACCTCAGGCTGACTAAAATCATGCACGTGTATTAAGCCACCCAATTGATTCTAACAGTCTTAATAGTTACATGATGTTTAGTGAAGCTGGAAAGGCAGAATCTAAGTTCCTGTCCTCTTCCCTGATATTCCTCTTGATCTCCCTGAGTGATGGCAGAAGGCTCTGCACTCCTGCGAGTGCCACTGCTCACACTCAAACAGCCTGAGGCAAACACTGTCTTTATGGCTGCAATAATGTGATTTAACAGGTGGTCTGGGCCCAGTGCTTGAAGTCCTTCCTGAGCATCTCTGAACACACAATCCTGCCAGGTCTGTTTTAAGAGCAGCTATAAAGACAGGATCAGTGGAACCCAAATGATGAGCTACAGAGCACGACTGGCATGAGGTTTATTAGTGATAGAGGGGATGTGGGGAGAATAAACAATCATGAAAGGAACAGAGATCATCATAATTTCTGCAACAAATATGGGAACATTCACATTTTATCAGCATTGCAAGTAACAACTATGTTGTAGCTAGTTAAATAAATGGATTATATGTGAATCTTACCTGGGAGGAAATGAGATGTCCAGTTCATACAATCTGTCTTTAAAGACTGACAGCTCTCTGTCAAATTCTAAAAGCTATAAAAGATAGAAATAAATGCATTCACTCTTTAATGTTGAACTGCAGCAATTTAAAAATACTACATTATATAAAAGGAAATAAAAAGAGACTATGACAACACACAGCTTGAGGTATAGCCTCGGTAGAATAGTTTTTATAACACAGTGCAAAAACCATCTGGACTATTTTGATACATAAACAGTGCCTTGAGAAAAGTGTTCATCTTCCTCAGTGAAAGTTGTAACACTAGCTCTTCACAGCTCTGCCTGCAAGTGCACTTATACCACAGGAAGGCCACATTTCTTGAAATTTCATTAGCAGTCTTTTCAGAGATAAACCAGATTAGCATTAAAAAAGAGCAGCAAACTGATATGCTAACCAGCCCATGAGAGTGTCAGTGAAATGCATCACATTACTCTGTATTATCTTTGGTGCAGACCAGCAGGTACAACAGTCACAAGGATGTGCACATCACTCCTCCAGCAAAGCCAGCAGAGTTCCTGTGCACACAGAGGGAAATGTGACAGCAGCTAAAGGGGGCTCCCAGCAGCAGCCAGGACAGAGCACCAGAAGCAGGTGTTAACAGAGATGTTCAGAAGTCTAGATTTAATGTCCTGTATACATATTAGTCCCAGCCACGTTTTTTTTTCCCCTGGACCTCTACAGAGAGAATAAATATCCCTAGTCTTTGTTAATAAACACAAATCCACTCAGAAGCACTCAGTGATAACTGCCCCCACTAAAGCCATAACAGGTCTGATGGACACAAGCTGCAGAGCCAGACTGGTGCAGCCCTGTCCCAGCACTGCCAGCCCAGCACAGGAGCTGCTCCTGCCCTGGTGAGGAGTGTCCTGGCACTGTCCCACACCTGGCCCTGCTTGCCCACTGATCATTAATCATGTCCCATCTCACAGCTGTGCTGATAGCATTCTAGCAATGGCAGAGCTTCCCAAAGAAATGAGATCGTGTCCCTCTTTCCCCTCTGTCACCTCATAAATCATTCCTGAAACGTGCAATTAGCAGCTACTTGTACACATTAATTATCTGTGTGAAAAGCACTACCTGAACCACCTGCACTGCAGATTAGCTGCCTCTCCACGGAGAGCTCCCAGCTCTCTGCAGCCTCTCCTCCTCATGGAGATGCCAGATGATGGGCAAGAAGCTTTCCCTGCTGAACTTCCTTTGACACCCAGCTCTGAGCATGCTGGAAACGATTCTGCAATACCAGTGGCTGCCACAACCTGTGCCTGTCTTAACATCTGACTGAAAGCCTGACAATTTAATATGTTTGGATAAATATTTCAATATATCTGTGTGGAAACTTACAGTATGTGTCTAATAATACACTCAATCCTTAAAGTGTTGGTCCAGCCCTTGCTGGTCTAACTGAAGCAATCTCAACATACTTGAAGAATAAATGGATGTTTCCATCATCACTAATGTTTCCAGACTGTGATTCTATATTCCAGTTAGCAGAACCGATTGGTAGCCACAACACACACACACAGTGGCTATGAAAACAAATGTTACCATCCCTTCCCTGCTCCATGTGTCTCCACCTCAAACGTACCAACCTACATGAATGTGGGATGGGAAAACAGGTTGCCATCCCCAGTTAAAACTATTAACTGAAATGTATGTCTATGCATGTTTCCTACTGTTCCAAGTAAACAGCTCAGGGCAGGGAAGGGGAGGGAAGAGAAAGGCTGTTTCTGAAGTGTTAAACTGCAAGGACTGAATGAAAGAACAATGCTCCACAGAACACAATGGTATAAATTACTCATGGGCATCCCAAGGGTTGGCAAAGTTCAATAGAGGCATTGTCCTCTCACACCAATTCACATTTTCAAAATTTTATACATACAGATTATTCTTGCTGTGATGACATTTGCAAACTCAAGTGAGGCTGGGGTTTAGAGGACTGTGCATCTGGATGTGAATTATCACCCCCAGAAGTTTCTGCTGTGTTTGTTTGCTGCAGTTGTGTACTTAGTGCCTGTGCTATGCAGATGAGCTGCTGACACTGTGACAGATATGAGAAACAAGACAGCATTGTGTACTGTGCTGCCACTTTCCCAAGCTTCCCCAGGTAAAGAGACAGCTTCAACCTGAAGCCAAAGCCCAACTAGGTGCCTAGAAGGATTTAGAGAATGCTGATGGTGAAGAATTCATCCTGCCATGTAAAACAGCCAATTATTTTTACTGGATTATTTGCAAAAGCTTTTACTTCCTTCTGTATATTAAATAATTATGTACTTTTATAAATTATTTTTCCTAGCTATTGACTGTGCTGCAGTACCTGGCCCCCTCTGTCCAAACACATCCCCCATGTGTGCAGACAGACAGACAGACAGCTGCTCACCCTTGTGAGGGCAAGGACAGGGTGTCTGTGTGCTCAGGGGGAGCAGTGGGAACCCCCACAACCTCTCTGTGCTTACCTGGCAGCACTGCAGGCAGGGAGGAGAGGAAAGGAAGATGATGAAAACCTGAACTGTGCATTTTGAGGAAACTGCAGCTATCCTGTTCAGTACAAGAGTGTGTTTTACAGATTATTTTTTGGTGTGAAAAGCACTTACATTCTCATTTAAACCTGTAATCTCAAAAAGCAGGATTTTTGATGCAAATGCAAGATGTTCACTAGGCCTTGTCACAATTACAAATGTCACTTGCCCTGAAAGCAACTTTAGTAAGAGAAGGCATAGGGCCTGACACAGGCACCAGTCAATCCCATCTGCTTCAGGACAGGTACACGGTGCCTGGAGCACCTGGCACGACAGAAAATGAAGGAAAATTAACATGGGCAAGATGATACTGAGGAGCAGGCAGAATTTCACAGGGTAATGTCTTTACTTTTAAAGCATCAGACATTGTCTTTAAAAAGCCCACCTAGAACATACTCCTTTCATGGCAATTTCACCACAAACTGCTCACTCATTTCCATTCTGTACACCAGTCAGCACCATGAATAATGCCACTGCTGGAACAGGAAATATGAGTATGTCTGTCACTCTAAATGCCTTAAAATGATAAAAAATTAAGTTCAAATACTAAAAATCAATATATTGTTCTATTTAATTTACTCATAATAAGATCATCCTTAAGAACCAAATCTTTAAGGTGTTACATGACACGCTGTGGTAATTTGAGCAATTACACTGAGATTTTAAAACACTGTGTCTGGCAGATAATTTCAGAATTATATGTGATAGTCAGTTTTCAGAAGACTTTTTTTTTCCCCACAGTTTCACCAATGTATTTATACCTAAATAAGAGTGAATATGATGCAAGGTCTATGTTTTGTCTGCTCCAACACCAAGTTGATGCTATTACATCTAGATGTTTGCTCTACAATGTCCAGTGACCAGCCCAACAGGAATGTCTGATGAACATCTGAATGAAAATACCATCCATCCTTCCTTCCATCCATCCATCCATCCATCCATCCATCCATCCATCCATCCATCCATCCATCCATCCAGTGTACCAATAGTTAGTTACTGCCTGTGACCCCACACTGGGGAATGGAGCCAGGCACTATGTGTAGGAATGACTGCATGTGCAGTAAAGGATATTTCCTATTTAATTTGAGGAGAATTAAAACCGTTCAGGACTGATGTCTGTGTCAGCTGCAGTGCCCATCACCTCCTAAGGCAATTAGCTAAACTGCTGGTTTTCTAGGGTGCTGTGTATTCTGTGAAATCTGCTGAAGGAGTCTCACTTTTTGCTCCCCTTTTTTGCCAGTGTTGTAACATGCATTTATGTGCCAGGGTGGAGGAGAAAGCAGTGCACAAAATTCTCAATTTATACATTATGCAGCTTGCCAGTAATCAAAGAGTTGTAAGAGAGTTTAGGCAGCTGCAGAAACCAAGGTTCTGCTTGCTTCAATTTAAAGCAATGAGGCACTGGTAAAAGGTCAGCATCTATTGGGTACACTGCAATGGGCCACCTTGGCTAAACCCAGACATGTATGAACCCCTTCAAACAGGGCAACTTAATTCAGTCATTGGAGTAGAACAATGGCAATTACTCATCAAGACCTACAGACCAAAGTCAGAGCACTGGTAGATCAGGAGGTGATATTAGCAGCATTTATCAAATCCATCTGCAGGGCCCACAAGAGAATTCACAGCTGTGAAAGGGAAATGAAGTTTCAGACCAAAAAGAGGAGATGGGCACACAGAAGTGACCTCAGAGAATTAAAACGTGGACCCTGGTCACTGTAACCTCCTTTGCCAGGCTTGTGGAGCACACGTTTTTTTTCCAAGAGACTTTGGAAAGAGTAATTTTTCCATCTTCCCAGTCACAGCAAATTATTTAGAAACTGATTCAGCAGTTTACTTCAGGTAAAGTCCTGTGGAAATGCTGATCCTTCCCACTTATCCATGAAAATGCCATACACAACTGTGCCTGATTTTAATGCTACTTCTTTCCCTAACAAGGACTATGTAAAATGATCCATTACTATGTATTTTAAATCTTAATCTTCTTTCATTGCCAGTCTTTAAAATCATGTTTCACAGAAAGAAAACCCAAAATCATTGAATATAAACGTACCATTTGTGCTGTTTTTGTATAGTATTTCTGTACATATCTATCTATATATCCTGAATGGCAGTGTTGTCAAATCACAAACCTCCACATAAATGTGGATCTATGGCACACAGAAATGGCACCAAAGAGATTTCTCCCAGCATGAGGGGGTGAGGCACAGCAGAGCATGGCTAGCAGCACTGAGGGCTGACACCACTGCCATGGATGAGCTGCCACTGAAACCCCTGCTAACAGTTCCAAGGGCTCAGCCTTGGATTTTGTTGCTCTCTCTCCTGTGCTTACCTTGAATTAAAAGAAAATTGACTCTGGAAAAATGCATTCATGCAAATTGCATTTTCACAACTTTGCTGGAACAGACACTAAATATTTTTGTAATAATTCATACACTATGCACAACAGCTTGTGACAAAGCTCCTTCAAAATGTCAGGAATGACTGAGTGGATGCTGTCTTTAAAACTAAGATGTTAATTAGGAATATACAGCTTGCAAATATGACACACTCAGTGGATTATTTCATCAAACTTTGTATATCTGTTGCTGTGAAACATCAGTTTGTCCCACTTGGAGTCCAAACCACCATACACTATCCTGTAGCACAGTTGCATGTGAGCTGCAATTTGGCAAAAGCATGAAATATGGAGAATACAGCTCTATTATTACTTGTAGAGTGGTTAAAAATGGAATTTTCTTGAGGAACGACTATGAGATGTTTCTTACTTGGCAAAAGTCCTGCTGTGGGTTGAAGATCTCCCCAGGCTTGGCTGGCCCCAGTGTTTTGGGGAACAGGCAGGACCACAAAGGCACATCAATGCTGGGTGTGCCCTGAGAGTCAGGAATCTCACAGGGGCACTGGGAGAACTGGGAACAGGTCACTGGGAACTCCCTGGTCACTGGGAACTCGCAGACCCCTGTCCTGGTGCTGCTCTTCCAGCAGGGATTCAGACTCACCCCCTCCTGGTGTGGGGCTGCAGAGGCAGCTCCTGGCAGCAGCAGAGAGGAGGAGAGGATGCAGCCTGTGCTCCCCACACCTGTGCAACAAAAATAACAGCCCAGGGACCAGAGCCCACCTCTCATCCTGGCAGCTGGGTACCCCACTCTCACCTCCAGCTGTGCCTTTTGTACCAAAGTGTCCTCAAGTGTAACTTTTCAAATTCAACTCAGTATTTGCTTTTCTCTGGGCAATCCTTTGTGCACGCAAGCTTTCATCTGGGAGGTTATCAGGGGTACCTGGAGAGCACAAAAGGATTGAGCTACTGCAGAGAGATGGTCAAAAAACAATGAAGCACCTTTCTATTTTTATTTGGCTTGCCATAGACTTTGGGCAAGATGTGGAAGTATGGTGCTTGTATGCACAAATATTAACTGTAAGGGATGATGGTGAGACCCAGGGACTTGGGGACTGGAATGCAGGTGCAAACATTGCCTCCCTGGATATTCTCTTCCACGTCACACAGGTTAAAAAGGGCCAAAGCACGTTGGCAGATCATACTACAGGCTGGATTACAGAGTGCAAATACAGATGCTGAACCTACTCTTAGGGCTAGACTTAAACAAGAACCAATGCAGAAAAAATAAATATATCACAGTACACCTGAATTATCCTTAGGCCATACAGCAGCTGTATAGGACAGGATGGGAGAAAAGGTCATGAAATAATGTTTGTAACTTTGTGCTATGTACAAATTTTACACCAGAATAATTCCTCTACTTGAAGCTTGCAGTAAACAGCTAACCCAACACATCTGGATTGACTTTTTTGTGCAATCTGGATTTACATTTATGTTCTGCTAGTGAGAATAATTTACTGGTAACATTTCCTCTCTTTGTCATTTCTCATTTTGCAGTTTATCCAGTGGCAGATCAACTAATCACTAATTTAAGCAAATGCAATTCTAAACACAGGAATGCTGCTTCTGAATAAAGAAACAGAGCATGCAGCCATTTTCCTATTAATACTTATAAAAATCAGGCATCTCAGAAGACTATCTTAAATAGTCTTAAACAGTCTTCTATCTTAAATAGAAGAAGCAGTTTCAGGATAGGCAGGATTTCCTTATGACCTGTCTGAGGTAGCAATGGTCCTAAGCAATCAATTTCCTTTCTCTACCCTAATTTGCCCTTATACATCATATTCAAGATTTTATCTGGACAGGGGCTGGTTGGCTCAGTGGATAAACCTCTGCCTTTTCACCTCTGGGATCATGGTTCAAGTCAAACCCTGATGAAATACACTTGATCGTCCTAATCTAGTTCCTAGTGGACAGTATTCCCATTATCTTTAAAAGGGTCAGAGCCAAGGCCATTGGGAAGAGTGCATTGTGCTAGATCTTGTCTGTTGATTAATACATTTTCAGTGATGCCAGATCCTTAATCTTCATAAGCATACATATTCTCACAAAAATCTTAATAGAGGTCCTTGCAGACTACATCTTTCTGCTCAGTTTGTGTATAATTTCAGGATTTCCTGGGAATACATGCAACCCCACTCCCAATAAATTGCTTAAAATTTAAATTGCGGTTGCCTGAATCCCATTTGCAATAACATCTCTAAGTTCACAAGTATGATAATTGATCACTTTAAATCACTACTTCTCAGAGGGAAAACAAGACCTTTAACTCAATCTGTTCTTAGAGCACATTATAATTTTCTTATCACACCACAGCAGTTGAGGCTGAACACACACAGAATAAAGGGAATTTATTCTGTGAAGGGAAACTGAGTCAGAACATACTCTCCATAAGAGTTCACTGTTTGTCCTCTGCACTAAGGGAGCTGTTGCACAATTAAAGTAAGAAATAGAACCACTTCCATTCCATGAAAATCCAGGCTGGGAATCACTGGGCTTTCAGCATAACATTCTTGGATCTGGTTTGGAATGAATGCTGCTACACCAGCAGTGCCCTCTGAGCCCTCTGGGGGTCCTGGGGCTGTTGCAGCAGCCCAGCCCACAAGGACAAGGGCTCTGTGTTCCTGTGGGAGATGGACCAGTGGGGGCTGGGACAGCAGGACACAGGAGCAGCAGGGACAGCAGGGACAGCAGGGACAGCAGGGACAGCAGGACACAGGACCTGCAGGACACAGGGCCTGCAGGGACAGCAGCAGCAGCAGGACGCAGGACAAAGGGACAGCAGGACACAGGGACACAGGGATAGCAGGGCCAGCAGGACACAGGGACAGCAGGACACAGGGCCACCAGGACAAGCACAGCTCCACTATCAGTCACCAGCTTCCACGAACATCAACAGAAATAAAGAGATCATGATTTTAGCAGGAATATCATCAGGTTCCACTCTTAAGGCAATTAATTCACTGATCACTTTTACTACACAGTTGTGGTCAAAATCCTGAGAACAGGACATTAGTTCCTACCTGGATTGATTCTTTAACACAGATCATAGGAAAGGCAGGAATGTTGGTACCATTCCTCATTTCTAATTGCAGTTAAAGATTATAAAATGATTCCTGATGATTAAATCATTCCTCTGTAGCCATTACAAGTTTTACATTCTTACTATATATTTATTTAATTGACTACTGAAGAAATACAATTTAGCTTGTGGTTCTTCGGTACAAGTCAATAACCTGATTACATTTTTTTTCATTATGCAATTACCCTTGGCTTGCTTTTCTTTTGATTGTTTTGAAATTAACAGGGACCTCCTTTTGAAAAAAAACCAAACACTTATAGCCTGATCTATCACAAACAATTAAAGAATCTGCAAACACCTGGTAAAAATGTAGGCTTATTCAAGAACTCTGCCCCTCTCCTGGGAGCACTGGCATGCTGGTTTTTATCCCTTAAGGGCTGAAATGGGAAGCTCCAGCTATGTTTTGTGGGAGTGCCATGGTGAGGCAGCTGGGTGAGCTCAGCCCTGCAGGAAATCCAGGCAGGAGCACAGAGGGGTGATGTGCTGCTCCCAGGCAGGTGTGAGAAGCCTCATTTGTGCTTTTCCAGCACAAGCCCCTGGAGCAGGATGAGGATGTGGGATCAGGGAGCTCAGCCTGGCTGTGCTGCCAGCGCGGCCACAAGCGCTGAGCCCCGGCTGGTGGAACAGCAGCAGCTTCCCCTGGAGCTGGGAGAGGCCCAGGGAAGGAGCTCTGCAGGCTGCACCTCCCCTGCCCAGCCCTCAGTGCCCCTGGGAACCCCTCACACCCACCAGGACAGCTCTGGGGGCTGGGGGCTCACACCTGGTGAGACTGGTGCAGCACAGCTCTGACCTGCAGTGCAGAACACAGGAATTCAATCAGACACTGCTGCAACAGCTGCTTTCAAACAGGCTTTATCTTTTTTCCTATCACCACAGAATGGGTAAATCTGGGTGTTCCTTTCTGAAATACAATGATACGGAATGGTCATTGCACTCTGAGGTAATCAATACAGATAATTGCTAAGCTAACTTTGGAATAAACTACAGATAAGCCTGAATAAGCTACAGATTGGTTTGGAAAAATTAGACCCGAGAGATTACAGTATGCATTTCAAACTGAATTTCTGTTAAACAGGTGATTTGTATCTCTATCAGATTTTTTTATAAAAAATAATCATTTTTATAAATATATATTAAGATTCTTTTTGTTGATTACAACATAAAAAGGAAGGAATAACTGTGTATGGACAATGATAAAATAGCCTGTTGATAATAAATATTTGTCAGGTCTTGTCACATCCGTACACATTCCAATGTTACTGAAGAGACACGGCACTGATAAAAAAATACCCTCTGAAAAATCAATGGATTTTGAGCTAAAGCAGTTGCTAAACACACAGAAAACATCTTTATCCAACAGCCCCAGTGCTGTGAAAATTCCCAAGCCTTGCATTGGTACAGCTAAGGAAAATTTAATCTTCCCAAATACTCATCAGGGCACTCCATCCTGCAGACCTGACAGCCCCACTTATAATTAATTATACAATTTCGATGGGAATATCGACTACACAAAGCTATAAATCATAGAAAAAGTCAATAGGCATGGACACATTCAATCATGTCCCGACCAATGATTACTACTCTTAAAATACAATAATTATTTTCAGGAGCCAGCTTGAATTAAATTTCTGTCAGGCTGGTACAAGACCGGCGGTTGATGAAGGATGCGATGGATTTTTTGGGTTGAATTCGGCACAGAGACATTTATCCTTTTAGATAGGTAGTTTGTTTTTAGTGATCATGGTGCTGCGTGTTTAACTAGACCATGAAGATTAGATTATCTCCAATGGCTCATTATATCGTTTATCTCTTTCTCCCATGTTTGATCTGGAAGATTTCCCACTTCTTGATGCATGAAAGAAATGACTACTGATTTTGAAATGGAATGTGTTTAAGTGGGATTCTGCCTGTACCTTCACACCCCACAGCCCTGTATGTAAATCAAGCAGCAGCCACCCAAAATGCCACCAGGACATGGCAAACAAGCACCCAGAAGAGCTTTACACAGCTTCAGGAACACACTGCAGGAAAACATAAATGAAAAATACTTGAGAGCTGTTTTATAAAAAAGTAGAAAAGTTATCATAATAATAAACATAGAGGAAAAATCTGGTCAGGAATGTGATTAATATGGAAAAAGAAATTGGGAGGAGACTTACTGCTTTGAATTACATGTCCCCAAAACTGCTAAATACCCATGAAAGAAACATTACGTGTTTCCCAGGGATGCATCCATCGTGTAAACTGAAAGCAAGCACCCCAAGCTGGTCTGGCAGTCAGGGCATCTGCAGGCACACTGCCCCTGGGGAGCCTCGTGGGGAGCACAGGGAGCCACACTGGGGGACAGCAGAAGCACGAGAGGGGAACCAGACCTTCATCCCTCGTGGAGCTCACTCATCAAACTCTCCTGACCTCAACAAATGAGCGAAATCTCAGATCTCACACGGAATCAATCCCAGGTGAAGCCAACTGAAAATGAGAGAGGGTACCAGGGCTTCAGCTGCCTCCACATCATCCAAGAGCCTGGCTCTGTGAGCAGGGAGGAGCAGAGAGGTGCAGAGCCATGGCCCTGTGCACAAGGCTCAATGTGCCCTGGGAGTGACACTGCGTGACTGGCACAGAGCACAGCTGAACTGGGACTGGGGCCCAGGGCTCTGCACTCCCTTGGATACATAACTCCTGCATGAAATGGAGAAAGCTGCAAGCAGTGATACACAGCTCTTCCAAAATGAAGTGGCTACCATGTGAAAAAGGATCTCATTAAAGAAAATACGACACCCCTCTCCACAGAAAAATCAGAGTCCTTATTACAAATCACTGTTTGTGTTCCCTGTCTGCTTAATCCTCTTTGGGAAGCCCTGTACAATTGTCCAAACAGTGACAGTCTGCTGCAGAGCTTGAGATTGCTATTCTACTTATTCTTGTGTTTCTAGTATATTTTTGTACACTTAGAAGACCCAGGTATTTTCAGAAGGGCTTTGCATTTAAGGGCTTTTCCTAAGTTACTGTGTGATGCTCAATGAGGAGCTAGGCAGAAAAACAGGATGCTTGAAGAAATGCAAACTAGAGGACAGACAAGAAAAGTGAATAGTTGTGTACATTTAATTTACAATATTTTTCTATGAAAAAGAAGGCAAACACGCCAAAGTTTGTCTGTACACAAAATAACTGGCTAAGTTATGAGGAAATCTGGAGCAGTTATTGTGTTGGCTGAATTACCTCTTCTCATTCTGCAGACAGGAGGGGTGATAAGGATAAAGGGCTGGTTAGAGAAATGCAATTTGTATGTGAGTTCCCAACTTACTCCTTTAAAAGGGCTTAGCAGTGAACTTACCGCAGTGCCATTGTTGTCCCTAAATACGTCTTGATTAAAATAGTCAAAGAGCTTCTTTTCTAATTGCAGCATAACCTAAATAAAAAAATAGGGAGAAAGGTCAGCAAAGCTCTTGGACTCAGCGACTCAACAGCCAGCTGCTGGCAGCGACCCTTTCAGATCAGCAGCCCTTTAAAACCACACATTTCCACATGTCCAAAGCCCCTTGTCAGCTTGCCCATTTGCTTGGCTGGCAATCACTTAAACAGATCCAATTAACTGAGCATTAGGTGTGACAATCTATATCCTCCCCTCCCTTTACATTATCGGTTTGGAACAACTATATTCATGCTTTGTAGAAAAGAAAGTGAACGTTCAACACTGTTTCTATTTACAGAGGGGTGCCAAGAGCATTAAGTTGTTTACCTTTCGGTCATTATCAGATTCACGAAATATTAGCTTGACCACTTCATTTGTGTCAGCTGCCCGGATGGTCTGCATTGTGGCCTTTGCACATAGTGTCTAAGAAAAGCATAAGGGGAGAAAGGGAAACAAGATTATATGCAACAGAAGACCAGATTTAACTGAACATTATCAACAGATGTATCTCCAATGCCCCCCAAGAAATAGAATTTGCTGTAGGTCAAAATACAAAGCATTGCTAATTTAAGTCACTTCCACTCGTGATGGACTTGAAGCAATAAACTGAATTACCACTTGGAGAGAAACAGGTAATATTAAGAAAATATCAATCAGGAAAGGCAAACAGACATTCAGCTTGTACTATGCAGGCAGGTTCTTCCACAGGTATCACAGTATGCTGTATCACACATTACCTGCACACATCCTCCAAAGCACTGCTTACAGATAATGACCAGGTTTTGTGCTGATTCTTAAGAGCTGATAACTACATTGACACTACAGTTCTGTGAGTTAACCCTTGTTTGCAAAAACATCTGCCCTGTAAATTCATGTTGCAAATCCCAAAAATGCTTACACAATCTGACAGCAATTTTCACAGTTTACTTCACATAGCAAATTCCCTCTTTTAAATAAGACACATCATATCTCTATATATTCTGAGTACTGGGTGCCCAAAACATATTATGAACCAACATTTTATCAGGCACAGAAGTATTCACAGAATTTCCAAGCAAGTGTTGGGCCTCGATCCACTGGCCACTGGCCTGGCTGGGACCCAGCTGCACAGGTAGTGGGGAATGACATGAAATGGGCTGCTCCAAGGGCTGCCTCCTGTATGGCAACAGGTGAAAATCTAGAGCTTTTAGCAAAGCAGCTGGTGAAGCTTCAAGTATGTGAAGTACTTTGAAATGCAGGGATCTCCATATTAACATTTTAACAGGGCACATTTCACAAAGTGCTCTGCAGCCTCCCTGCCTGGGCAAGGCTCCCCGTGCCCCCCACCTGGCTGCTGAGAACCACAAGGAAAGAGTCAGGAATTGAGGAAATTGTTAAAACTGGGCATTGTTCAAAGACACAGAAGTGTCCCCACACCTGGGAAGCAACTCAGTATCCAGGGCAGCTGCTGAGGCAACACTGCTGACAGCCTGGTATGGATACTGGCAAAGACATTCCTTCTGAATGAAACTTTTTCTTGCTGGAGGCTCTAAAGGAAAGTGGTTTTTGTTAAAGAAAATAACTGAGTCAAGGAGAGGCAAAGAGGTGACTTCCCTGCTCTGCTCACCTCTTTCCTTTTAATAATAACCAGACAAAAGGTTTTCATTTTGCATAATATTAATTTGTAAAATAAATATGTCCTGTGTTATAGACTTCTACAACTTACTACAAGCTTCTTTCTCTCCATGACAGAAATTCTTATATTTGGATTCATTATCAGAGGTGCAGTGTCTATCAAATACAACATCATGAACTACTTCTCCTTCCTCCATTCCCACCTTCTCCTGAAGGCAGAAATACATGCCGATCAGGTATTTAAACAAAAATCCACCTGCTCCAAATACTTTAGATCTCAGCTGAGGATCCCAGCGCCAGAATGGGAACAATGTCCATGGACATTTTGCTCCCATTTGATAAAAATCTGATCCTTGATAAAGGCCCTTGCCTATTGGCACCAGTACAAATAAAAAGCAGCAACTTGAGCGTTTTTAACAGGTAACTGGAATGGGATTTGGTAAAAACCCACAAATCTGTAATTTTTCTTACAAGTTTGTGAATGAAACAGGTGTTGACTCCTCATCTCACTGAACAAATGATGCCCATTTCTGACAGACTTTTCCTGACTGTTTCCTCCCTCCCCAAGAGCAGTGCCACGTCCATCTAACTCTGGGTTTACCTCAGAGGCTCTGGGCAGATTCACAGCACCAGAACACTGCAGTGTCTCTGCCATCACAGGGGTCACTGGCAGAAGGAGCTGGCCCCACAGGCATGAGCAGGCACAGGCATGGAGAACTTGGTCATCTCTGCAGGACTCCAGGTGCCTTTCTGCAGGCTTGGCAGGAGGGGTTTAACATGCTGGTTAAACTCAGCCTGCCTGGCAGGAGGAGTGCTATGCTGGGCCATGGTGGGAGCTGCCCCTGGGACCCTTCACTGTGAGCACAGAGCTGCTCTGGAGCTGCTCCCTGCACAGGGCACTGGGCACAGGGCACTGCCTTTGTCTGCTCACCTGGGACCCCTCACCTGAGCACAGAGCTGCTCTGGAGCTGCTCCCTGCACTGTCACCTGGCACTGCCTTTGTCCCCTCACCTGGAGCTGCTCTGGAGCTGCTCCCTGCACAGGGCACTGGGCACTGCCTTTGTCCCCTCACCTGGCGCTGCCTTTGTCCCCTCACCTGGCCGTGCCCTCTCTGCCATCTGTGCCCGCAGCACTGGGTCACCCAGCAGGAGCCATTCCCAACCCCGCTCCCTCACAGTGATTGAAATTCAGGGCACGCAGCAGATAATCGGGTCAAGCCCCAAAAAAGAGGCTTTGGGCTCATGTGTCACAAATCAGTCTGGTCCCTTCAAACAGCACACCAGATTAGAACAAGCACCCGAACAAACCAGAGCGGAAAACCCGCAGCTCTCTAAAGGCGGCGTCTAAAGCCCCAACAAATCGCTCCATCTTTCACTCATTTAAACTTTCCAAATGAGGGTCAGTGCGGTCCCCGAGCATCCAAATGCTAATGCGCTTAAGTGCGCTTAAGCAGCTTTCCAGAGTGAATGGGCCAAAGAAGGGCTCCAAAAGACACGGCAGAGTTACTGTCACTGTCAAAAAGTCATTGTAGCCACCCCCAGAGTGGTTGCAATTCAACAAATTCATGATTTCTGTCTCTTAAAGGCATCTGCTTGAGAACATTTTTTCCCTGAGCTGCTTTATCTCGCAACGTCAGGCCGGCTCCAAAAGAAAAACCCGACGATCGACTCTTGAGAACCAATACAGAGAAAGGACCCACATACCTTATTGCTTTCAAATTTCACACACACAAAAAGTTACCTTATTCACAGACAAAAGTGATTGGGCAAAGGTTCATTTCTTATACAAGCTGGAGGCACTCCTTTTTTCCTCCTCCTTTCAATTTCTGCACAGTCGTAGTCACCCAAGCAGAAAAACTTTCGGGACCATGTGCCTTCTTAGGCAAGTCTGCTTATGAAGGGATTTTTTTGTTGCTAGCAAAGAAAATCAAAATGCTATGAAAACTTACTGTTCCTTGCTGGGTATTCCCTCAAAGGTGTATTTTTACAAGGGCAGAAGAGGGGAAACCAGATATCAAACCTCTACTTTCTATTTTTTTTTTTTTCCCCAAAACCCTCTGTATTTTCTTTGGAAACAAGACTTGGTTAAAAAGCTTGCAGGAGAGCTGTATTCAGAGCTGAGAGAGAGCTCAGTAGCCAGCTTTTCCCTAGCAAACACAGCCCTATCTCATTCCTGTTTTCCCATACTCTACACAGGTAGATGCTTTGTAGCACTTTTGAAATAACCTTTGCGGTAATTTATGTGTATTGAATTATAAAACATAGTAACAGCTTTCCTGACAACGGCCAGGAATGTAATAACAACGTCCTGTTACACAAAGCTAGGAGGAAATGTTTTTTATATTTACAAGAGAGAAATCTAGAACTTCTTCTAAACTCAGCAACTCTCAGAATTACGCTGTTGATTTACAGCACAATGCACCTTCAAAATACATCTGCTCCCCTATATACACCACACATCAAAGTGCTTAAGACTGCATTTCTGCATCCTTACAGTAAATAGGGATACAGGCATTAAAACAATTATTATATACATAAAACACACAACAGTCCACAACATACACTTGATACTGTGCTTATATGGGAACACTGTGAGCAGCTGTGGACTGCACTGCTGCTTCCTGCTTGGCTGAAAACTGCAGCTGACTTTTCACTGATCCCACACTCCCACTTTCTGAACATTCTTTAGACTCTGTGTCCACGTCCTGATGTGTGAGCAATTACATGCTTGTGAGTACCTCAATAATTTCTGGGGGGTGGGAGGGAAATCCCCCAAAACGTGGTATTCAGGCACCAAGAGACTCACCCTGCCCTACTGCATCTATCCACTGATGCTAAAGGTGTGAATTATTGCTCTCTATTATTTGAATACTCTTCTTAGGACAATATTACTTTGAATTTTTCTTAAAAAAGAAAAGAAGAGAAAACAGAATGTATACATTGCTCCTTTACAATTAAAGAAGTTTAGCAATAGTTGCCACTGGAACTTGCAGTAAGGTGCACAGATTGACAGATGTGCTCGTGGCTGTGAGTGCTAGGAGAGAAGTGCAGAGTCTGAAGACTCCTAATAGAGCCAAGAGAAATAAGGTCTTGAGCACATGAGCAACCAAATCAACTAAATTTAAGATACTTATTTTTTTTCCAGTTACATACTCTGTGGATTCTGGAAGGACAGAAAAGACAGACATACATGTGTCATTTAATTATGAAAGTGATTCTGAAGTGCTGCTCAAGACCCAAAATCAATCTGACACTTATTAAATTAGGATAATAATTTTAAAAAATTATTATCTGGATGCAAATTGTATTTTAAATAATCAGCAAGGTAAAAAATTTGTTAATTTGGGAATAACAGGAACATCTGTCTTGTTTGGGTTCCTCCTCCCCTCTGAGAGATGATACGATTTCCTGGATATTGGGAATACAACAAAAACCAATTCCCCATGTCACATGACATCAGAGAAATAAAACTTGCAAGAGAGAAAAACAAAGTTACCTGCAGCTTTCTGAGTCAGTGAGAGTTGTGCATTCAGCTACAGGTGACACACTGTGCTTTTTAAACTCTACCCTGCCATTGAAATGAGGCTCATCACAGGCAGTTCCCTGTTTGCTCAGGAGGCAGTGCCAGCTCACCAGAGCAGCTGCTGCCCCCAGGGCAGGGAGGGCGGCTGGAACGGCTGGAACAGCTGGAACAGCTGGAACAGTCATGGGCTGAGCACATCTGCCCTTCCCAGGTCTGCAGGGCATCCTGGGGTCCCTGACTGTGCTCTGGCCTCAGCAGCTTTGCTCTGTGCCAACAGCTGGTGGCAATGATGGCTCTCTTTAATTCTCTTCTTCAGAATGAATCTGAATTAATTCCAAACGGCCTCTGCCTCTCAGATTCTCCAAGATTACAGATGAGGCTAGAACTCCTTTTCCATATTCCCCACATGCTGATTACCTCCTTATTTTCCCTCCCTGTCTCTCTGGTCAGGTTGCACATGTTTCTGTATTCTCTCATTTCATTTTCCTGACTGTGATCTCAAGCCTTGAGCTCAGCAAAGCATCCACACAGTGATTCAGAATTTACCTGGAGCTGTCTGGCAGCTGTGGGACTCAGGACACAGAACTGTGCAGGGTCTCTGCAGACAAAGGTAAAGAGGTCGTCCCCTGCTCACTTTTTAAGTACTCAGTTTAAATCCACTTGCTGACATGAATAATATGTGTTCAGGACTTTGATCAGATCCAGATAAACCTCCAGCACTACAAGATCTGGAATTGGGAAGCAA
This sequence comes from Muscicapa striata striata, assembly GCA_030060385.1. Classification (NCBI taxonomy): domain Eukaryota; kingdom Metazoa; phylum Chordata; class Aves; order Passeriformes; family Muscicapidae; genus Muscicapa; species Muscicapa striata. The sequence goes on from JAREIS010000069.1 coordinate 219,581, forward strand.
TCTGCCAGAAAAATCCCTTCCCTCCTCCTGTCTGTCCTTCTAAATAATTTCGTATTACTACTTAATATCAAGTAGTCTTGAGGGAGTATTCAAAGAGAAATATTTACTTTTTCATAATTACAGAAACTAGGACAGTCCAACTGTTTCTAAGGAAATTCTCTGCATAAACACAATATATATATCTTGTCCTATAAGGTGCAATCCTCTTCAGATCTACTCAGAAGTTCTGTTACTTATCTTCCATTATTTTTTCTGCTTTGGCCATGCAGTAATGCCAGCTTGAAAAATTCATCGTTGGAAACCTTCAGAGCACTTACATCTCCCCTTCCAGCTGACCAAGCAGAGGACTGGGTGTATTGTTTCTGTTCAGCAAAGACTTTGATGAAGCACACAGAATCTGTGATGTAAATCTGTTTCTGTAGAGAAAAATAAAATCCTCTGCTCTCTTGAATTCAGGAGGAATGGAATAAGAGGCAGCTTCTCTCCTTACAGCTAAACTTGCTTTTATCTAACTTGCAGACTAAGAACCTCTATTGCTTTTCATTTTAAAAGCAAAACAGCCTGTGAGCCCCATCTGCTCCCGTGTGCCTCACAACTGCCTTTGTTTTGGGTGGTACCACTTGCCTGTGTTTGCACTGATGGTGTTTGTGTTTCTGCTGCCTCCAAACTCCAACGGCTTCTCACAGCCATAGGAAATCAGACATGGCAGCAGTAACACCAAGTAGCAGAAATTTAAGCCAACACCTAAGAAAATTATTTGGTGCTTCTTGAGTTCCCTCCAGCCCTGGGCTCTGCAGTCACTCGAGTCTGTCAGCTCCATTCTCCTCAGCCTTGCAGGAGCTCAGGTCCTGACTCAGCCCCGAGTGCCCCAGGCTCCCACCTGACCTCAGAGCTAGCAGCAAGCCCAGAACACTCCCAACCAGCACTGCCAAACGCAGTAAATTCAGCAGTTTGCCCCTTTAAAATAATGGGGAGTTTTTTACAAGATCAATGGTGTGACACAGCTCAAGTTCAAGGCTTAACCTTTGGAGAATGTGACCCTTGGCTCCCACAAAGCAGATTCTCAGCAGCAGGTATTTTAAACTTTTTTTATTTGACTTTTAAAACATGTAGTGTTGGGCAATTCTGAAATCAAATTATGCATGTACCTAAAATCTAGATGTCCTGAGGCAGGCACTGAATGCTTTTTAACACAAATTGGAAAAAATAAAGAAATAAAATACTTTTTTCTTCTTCCTATTATGCAAAACAGCAAAAAAATATACTTATTCTCCTAAAAAAGATGGGATGTGAGACATGGAAGAGGTAAGTGACTTGCATGAGGCACAAGTGTGTTGTCAGCTGCCCACAGCTCAGGCTTGGACTCTTGCTACGCCTAAGCACAATGGTGGGATGGACACCTGGACATGGACACATGCCCTCCAGGATGGACACACACCCTCCTGGATGGACACACGCCCTCCTGGATGGACACACGCCCTCCAGGATGGACACACGCCCTCCAGGATGGACATGTGCCCTCCTGGATGGACACACACCCTCCTGGATGGACACACGCCCTCCTGGATGGACATGTGCCCTTCCAGACTGAATGAACAGCTTGGAGGAAGAGCAACTTCCCAGCACTGGCTGGAGATTCAGAGGGATTTAACCCCCAATGAATGCTGATCCCTGGCTCATTGGACCCCACCACTGAGTGAGGACAGAAAGCTCTGTGAGAAACGAGGCCACCAGGGTCCTCCTGCTTGAAACAACCAAAGACCCTCTCAGAGGGGATGGGACCTGACTGGGCCAAACCACCAGAGAGTTCATTCTACAGAGTTTCTGAAACAGAGATTAAATTCTTTTCATTAAGCAAACCAAGATCCAAATATATGAGACACATGAGTACAGAAGTGTTAATGCAGCATCATTTCAGAGCTCGCAGCTGGGGCTGCCCTGTGAAGTGCCATTCTTCCTGCTGTATCTTTAAGTGCTGTTAAATTCATTTGTCACTTGATGGAAATCCAACAGGCTACAAATCTCCCAAGGCCCTGTGGCGCTGAATAGTGACAGGAGGATTCTGTTCTGCCATCAGAAACCATTTGTGCGCAGCTCTGTCCGCACTCACACACGCTGCTTTAACTCATCTGCCTCCCCATTCTCCCCGGCCTGGCAGGACAAATTGCTCACTGTGGCTCCCTTTCAGAGGCAGCACAGCGCGCAGAGAATCATGACTGAGCAGAAACACAAGGAACAGGCACATAAAAATTCATCACTTTGGCCTACTGACCTCTTGCCACTGGATTTGGCAAACCCCATCTCAAAAAGTAGCACCGAGGGAGAGCTAAGCAGAGTGGCTGAGTGAAATTACTGACAAAAAATATCCTGGACACAGGAAAACCCCACCAGATGCTTCATTGTCTTTGCAGAGAAGTGGTGCTGAAAAAGGGGGTGATCTACCACATGGCATATTGGGTGGAATAAGTAGTGCCATTGTTTCAGAGCAGCTCTGTCACTTTACGGACCGCAATACAAAGAGGTGTAAAGCAAGATTTAATCCTGACTTTTTAGTCAGCAGATTAAAACCAATCACGCCAGATGTCCACAAGACTGTTTAACATACAGAAAGCTTTTTCATACTCTACAAAATAGTAGAAGTTGTAATAACTTCTTTATTTCCTCTACTGAGGCCTTTTTCACTCACTTTTAGTCAGAAAAAAAGGAGACGTTGTAAAAGATTTTAAGATGTGCTATTAATTTTTACTCTACCCTTTCTTCTTTTCCCTTTTGAGACAAAGCTGAGCAAAGTAAACTCCTTAACCCATCCAAAATTAGACAGGTATGCCAAAGAAAACTGCTGGTATCAGAAAGTTGTGATTTTAAGAATTTATACCCACTAAGACCAGCAATGGGTGCTACCAGCAGTGTTTAACTTCTACAAGTAATACTTGAAGTGATGAAAGACATGACAACACGGTGGTCAGTGTGCTGAGAAAGCAACAGATCATCCTTTTCCCCTCAAAACTGGACTTGTGCTGGTGGGATTCCTGCCCAGATGTTTGTCACAGCTGCTGTGAGGATGTGTGTGCTGTGCTCAGCTGGCACACGGACACAGGGACAAGGGACACAGGACACAGGGATACAGGGACAAGGGACACAGGGACAAGGGACACAGGGATACAGGGACAAGGGGCACAGGACACAGGGATACAGGGACACAGGGACACAGGGATACAGGACACAGGGATACAGGGACACAGGGACAAGAGACACAGGGACACAGGGACACAGGGATACAGGGACACAGGGATACAGGACACATGGATACAGGGACACAGGGACAAGGGACACAGGGACACAGGGACACAGGACACATGGACACAGGGACACAGGGACAAGGGACACAGGGACACAGGACACATGGACACAGGGACACAGAGACACAGGACACAGGGACACAGGGACACAGGGACACAGGGACAAGGGACACAGGGACACAGGACACATGGACACAGGGACACAGGGACAAGGGACACAGGGACACAGGACACAGGGACACAGGGACAAGGGACACAGGGACAAGGGACATAGGGACACAGAGCACAGGGACACAGGGACACAGGACACAGGGACACAGCACAGGGACACAGGGACACGGGACACAGAGGACAGGGACACAGGGCACAGGGACACAGGGATACAGGGACAAGTGACAAGGGAAACAGGGACAAGGGACATAGGGACACAGAGCACAGGGACACAGGGACATATTTCATTTGTTTTCTCATCATGTGCTTTTACAAAATCCTCATTATAAGCTTCTAGAACAAAAGTAACCATCTTAGTGAATCCCTGACCTAAACCAGGACTGTTACACCATTTAAACCATTTTCATCGTTTCACACCTGGCAGAGGCCGAAGTGAAGAGTTAAAATCACAGCAAGGCACTGCTTCAGCTCTGCTGCCACAGGCAGGGACAGCACAACTCTCCCCTGGCTGCTGGGTCCTTCCAAGGAGCACCTGTGGGACACCTGCAGCCCTCCCTGTGTCACTGCAGGTGGGGCAGAGCCCAGCTGTGTGTGACTGCAGCTGTTCCTGCCAGCACACGAACCCCTCTGCCTTCTCCCAAACCAGGGTGCCACTTCTGGAACTCACCTCAGACAAGAGCAGCTGTGTTTTGGCTGGCCATGGTTTGCAGCACTACAAACCACAGCCACAAGGAGAGGACCCTGCTGCCTCACTGGAAGAGGTGCTTCATTAGGTTAATTAGGATGCACTATCATCATCATCTTCCTTAGTACTCCTTGCAGGTCTTGTATCATACAAGCTAATGATTCTGTGATTCTGTACTGAAGATGTTGGACAGGCAGGAACTCCAGACCTGCCCCTCGTTTCCCCAGTGTGCTCTGATGGCTGAAAGGTGGAACACACACCCTGGCTCTGAATCCCACTGACACACTGAGGGGACATGGGCAGCCAGCACAATGAACACGAGGGCATTCTCTTTGTCACAAAGTCCAACTAGAGACTCTCAAGCTACCTAACAGAAATAAGCCAAGTGTAAATCTGACTGAGAGATTTCTACTGGTTGAACACTTACTTCATCACTACTTATTCCACTCCGGAATTTGCACTAGTTAAAAATTACAATTCTACTCTCTACTTCTGAATTTCTTCAGGCAAGTCTTGTGGGTGGCCCTCAAGATACATTTTACCAATTTTTCATGCCCATCCCTCGAAATGTGACCCTGCTCCTGTGCTTTTATCTCTCTGACAACTTCACACAGGAAAACATGCAGCCCCTCTGATAGCATGAAATCGGAAACAAAAGCCTCTGGAAACAAAGGGGAGGAGGGAGGCAGGGTACAGTCCAGGTCCTGGCTGATTTTAGGCACAAACAGATGTTCATAGGACCCAACACCCTGAGCAAAAGGAAAAAGGAAAGCTGAAAGGAAAAGCTTGTAAAAGAAATGGACCTTAAAAACAATGTATTGAAGAGCTTTAAAATAAAGGCCAAGGAAAAGCAATATGGCTTTCACTGATAAATCTCAGCTAAGAAAACCAAAGTGGCACCATGAATTTCAATGATGCATTTTTCCTTCTCAATGAACTCTACAGCTCATTTTGAAATCTACAAATTGCTTAAATCTCAACTTGGTTTACAAGTCTCCCATAGCCATTAAGAGGTTACAATACAGGCATTTCTATTTCTTGTAACTAATCACCAGAGCTGGAAACACCCAGCGAAGCCCTGAAATATAGGCTAATGCCATTATTTTAAAAGCTGCTTACAGCTCAACAAAGAGGAATATGCTGAAAGAATCTTGATTGGAAAAAATCTTAAGACTAGCTGTTGGAACAAATTATGTTCAATCTCCTGCTCTTTTATGTGCACTATTTCAGACTCAAAAAGCCCCATGGAAAGAATCCCTGAAGCGCTGTCCTGAATTGGACTTGGGTTCTGTTTCACAAAAGCCAAAACGCAGCATTTACAAACGAAACAAAGTGTGGAATCATTCCTCTGACTGAAGTTTCTGCTTTTGTGATTAAAACTCTCTTCCTCTCTCTTGAAGAGCCTGCCATCCAAAAGGCCCTGTGCCATGCTCCAATGCACAAAATACATGTATTCATTACAGGAGAAAAAACCCTGAAAAATTTGGCACAAAGGCGGGTGCATAGCTTAAGTCCTGTTTAGGGTAGCCCTCACTCCAACTCTGCTCATTTGCATAGATTTTACCTACTGATTGTCTCTATCAGGGATACAGTGCATGGCTCAAAGGAATGTTCCATCAGCTGCTTGTGGTCAGGTGCAGATTTAACTTGATCGTTATTAGCATCAATGAGACTCACACAGTAAAGAAATACAGAAGCAGAATCTTTTCCCACCAGCACCAAACTCAGTGGGAATTATTTTAATGACAAAGCTGAGACTGATGTATCTCAGTCTGCTCAGAAACTTTAAGAAATTACGGGGTGAAATTCCATCTAGAAGAGACTGTGCATTTGTCTAGCCTAATTACACATAGTAGAACCTACTGGCAGTGATTTCATCCTCAACTGCAGGAAATGGCACCTCTTTGACTAAAACAAAGCTTCAGAAAGGCACCTTGGTAACACACAGGACACTCACCAATTCGTCTGGCAGCCACTCCAGGAACAGAACCACTCTAGTGGCTGATTTCCCACATATGATTTTTCATTTTAAATCCTCTGTTAGCAGCTTCTAAGCATCACTTAGACACAAAAGGAAGGGGGGCATTGCTGTGAACACAGCAGAGAATGAAACCACAGTGCTCAGACTGCAAACTCCAGGGAAATCCCCTGACCTACTGGCAAGGGTTATCTGAGTTAACTGGAGTGGACCTCTAATGAAGCAGGGCTCAGCAAAGCTGAGCCTAGAGCTCTGAAAACAGCTCCCCCTTGCCACTGGGGTCTGGGTGAGAGGATGGAGGCCCTGCTCTCCTCTCACACCAAACTGACTCTGCAGTGCATGGAGTGGAGGTGTGCAGTGGATTTCAGTACAGGCTCAGCAGACACACGCAAAGCCAAACAGGCAATTAATACATTTACCAAAGATGCCTGAATGACTGTGCCATGGCACTGCTGGGGGAGATGAGGCTCAGCTGTCTGCCCTTGGTGTCTCCCCCTGCTCAGCCACCACCCCCTTGGTGCTGCTGCACGTGCAGCCAAACACAAATTAAACACAAATTAAACACTCATGTCTGCAACAAACTCATCTCACCAGAGATCACCTGATTTCACTTCACCACCTTCATCCAAGCTGTTAATCTCACGATAAACTGCCTTTGTCAAGCATGTTTTGTGACTGCATTTTCTCTCAATTTTCTTCTCATTACCAACTCTTACTTTAGGTTGCCTGAAGTGAACATCAAGCTAATGAGACTTCAGCTATTGAAAACCTTGCTCGGTGTTTCCTTCCTTCCTTTCTTCCCCCTCAACTACAGGAACAAATGTATTCTTCTTCTAAAATTCTGTAATGTCCCAGAAACACCAATTTGTTCTAAATCAACTTTCAAGACTGTTGGTTACAGATGGGCAATTACAATCAGCCATTCCTACTCTTTAAATTCCTTCTCCTGACTGATCTGTCAGGAAACATCACTCAGGCATCGGTGGCTCAAAACTTTCCTTCATTTTTAAATTATACACAAACATGTCAAATTTAGGACATTTCCAGGAGATCTCTCATTCAGGGAAAAGCTTAATGATTTTTCTGCTTCCAGATGTGAACAGAGCTCTTTAACCTTTTATGGCTACAATACTGACACCCTTGTGAAATTCAGCACTTGGTTTCTAAAAGCACAGAATAAAGCACAGAAAGGAAATATAAATAAATATATTTATTTATTAATAATAAAGCACAGAATAAAGCACAGAAAGGAAAAATAAGCCTTTCTTTCAATGACATTTACAAGTGGGGCAATACTGTAAAGGGCTACCCTTCATAAGCCTTCCACACCTAAGGGAAAGAAATCCATCTGAATTTTTGGACTGTCTTCAGATATTTCAGAGTGAGACAACCAAAACAGACTGTGGCTTTGAATGGCATTGAGAGAATGCTTTTTCTGCATGAGTGCTAATAATCTAGCATTACTTGTAGCTGCAGTGCTGAACTATCTACAACAGTGTGATTTCAGAACTGCTATCACCTAAGCAAGCAGTGCAGTTTGCACTAACTGTGACACGTTATACTCCATAAAGCACATACTGTAACTCCTGAGAACTATACTCAATGTACAGGAAATTGAGCTGCCCATATCAAAAGATTTCAAAAATACCACTACAAACCCACTGTGAACTAGTACACAGATCTGACCAGTTAAAAATCTGTAATTCACCAGCTTCAGTGCAAGTTCCATTTAGTTTGGAGAAATTATCAAAAGTGGGAACAATGTTAATGCTAACAGTCTATAAATACCCTTCCGTATCCTCCCAGTGCACACACATGGCTGAAAGAAATCCGTGCAAATTACTGGCAAAAAATCAGATGGAACAGCCATCTGTATAGGAATCACTGGCAGCAACTGGCTTTTATTTCAGTGGTGTCAGGTTTCACCAGGAATTCTCACAGCAAAGGGCCAGCATCAGGTATTTGCTGAAGCACATGTAATTTGCAGCAGCAGGCAGTGGTTTGAGCCCTCTGCACAGCCTAACAACATGAGAACTGCAGCCTTCATTTTGTCTAACCCTGCTTTTATTGTTCGTCATTGTTTCTTAGAGTTATTCTGCTGTCAATATTTGAAGAACAGAATCCTGTCTGGGTATTGATTTCCTAAAGACTTTGAATCACTGTCTTCATAATGCATATATTTTAAAGCAAGTGCATGCAAAAGGTGGAGGTGAAGCTGCTTATTGAATTAAATCAATACAAGACACCATACTGGCAATTATCATCTAGTATTTATTTTATATAATGTAAAATACCCAGCAGACAGAAGAAAAACAGATTTCCATCCCACTTTGGCAATCTTAATTTAAATCTCTTGTACACTCTGGACCTCTGGCTTGCTTTAGTTCAGCTGTTGTCACTCAGGCACTTAGCACACCCTTGGCTCCTGTGCAGCTGGTGATGACAGGGTAGCACAGTGCCACCTCCTGTGATGCTCCATTCCCTCTCAAGGGAACAGACACAGTGCAGTGCAGCTGGAGTCTGGAGACGCTTCTCCAAGAGCATCAGCTCCTCCAGAGCATCCAGCTCAGGGGCTGCACTGCAGAGACTCCATGACTAAAAACGCCCCAAATGATAGGGAGGGGGAAATACAGGATCCACACTAAAGTCCAACTCAAGTCAGGTTATGTTTGTGCTCTGCAAGCTTACTGACAGTACAATAGTTACACTGCATTCAGCTGAAAACAAACAAAAAATTACATCTGGTTTAATTTTCAGGGACCCATTAGGTTAATATGAATAAAAATAATTTAGAAGCAGCATTTTAGAAGCACAGCGTGATCCCCAGGATGAGTTCCAGCAGTATATGCATTTCTCTCCTGTCTCTGAGGGAGCAGAGCTGGATGCAGAGAGCAGCAGTGCACCAAAATCCATCCCAGACTGCCTGGGGCTGGAGAGCAAACAGGAACCCAGCCTGGCAGGGAGAACAGAACAGAACAGAACAGAACAGAACAGAACAGAACAGGAACCCAGCCTGGCAGGGAGAACAGAACAGAACAGAACAGAACAGAACAGAACAGGAACCCAGCCTGGCAGGGAGAGCAGAACAGAACAGAACAGAACAGGAACCCAGCCTAGCAGGGAGAACAGAACAGAACAGGAACCCAGCCTGGCAGGGAGAGCAGAGCAGAACAGGAACCCAGCCTGGCAGGGAGAACAGAACAGAACAGAACAGGAACCCAGCCTGGCAGGGAGAGCAGAACAGAACAGGAACCCAGCCTGGCAGGGAGAACAGAACAGAACAGAACAGAACAGATCAGAACAGAACAGAACAGAACAGGAACCCAGCCTGGCAGGGAGAACAGAACAGAACAGAACAGGAACCCAGCCTGGCAGGGAGAGCAGAACAGAACAGAACAGGAACCCAGCCTGGCAGGGAGAGCAGAACAGAACAGAACAGGAACCCAGCCTGGCAGGGCTCTGCCTCTGTGCCCAGAGCTGGGCAGGAGATGATGGCAATATCTGCAGCTACTGCCCAGCCCCTGCACTGAGCAGAACGGAGCCTGGCCCTGCTCCTGCTGCTCCTGCCCAAGGGCTGTGCCTCACTGAGAGCTCAGGAAGGTGTTTTCCCCCAGGAGCTGATTGTCCCTTTTGTGCCAGGGCAGCAGCAGGGGCTGAGCACATCCTTCTGTGCCACTGGGTCAGAGCTGCCCCTGCCCAGCCTGGCTCAGGATGGGAGAGCCCCACAGCTGTGCCAGGAGGGGAAACCCCCCAAGGGATCCTAAATGCACCCTAAATGGACCCTGGGCACCCCCCAGCCTTCCTGCCACCCTGCAGGAGCAGCCCCAAGGAGCACAGGGCAGCCGGCCGCACAAACACTCTGTATGGGACCCCAGCAGTGCCAGCACAGACGCTGCACCCAGATCTGCTCCTGCCAGCAAGTTCTTTCATATATAAACTGCTTCTACTCCTGCCTCTACCAGAAAGTGCTATTGAATAACAATGTGTTTATTTGTGGGCTATTTTCATATATAAACTGCTTCTTTTCCTGCCTCTACCAGAAAGTGCTATGTAATTGTTAGTGTTTATTTGTCCCACTGAAAGGGCAAGTTACACGGAAGTGTGGAAAGTTAGTTACAAAGAAAACAACAAAAACCAGCAGAAGCCAGAACACGACGCCACAGAAAGGTCCATGTGGCAATATACCTTTTTCTTCCAGAGGAAGATAGCATGAAGAAATATTACAATTTTCAAGGATTTTATTGGCATACTCTTCACTCATTAAAAAAAAAAATTAAAAATCTATTCCAGGATCGTTGAGAATAACATCAGACTGTATAGGTCAAAAATTGACTGACATCACTCTGGACAGGCATTATTGAGACACACAAAGAAGCTGTTGTGCCTTTAAGCTTATGGTACATTGCAACGCAGTAAATGAAAAGCCACTATTATGAGGGGATGTTTATGTCAGTATCTGAAACAAATCTTCTTTTTACTAGGATAATACTGTCTTAAATTGTTAACTGTTGATCAGATAAACAACATGTGATAAAGATCCTATAATCTCTTTTCATACAATTGGTTTTAACCCCTTAATAGCTTTACATATTAAACTATTACACATTAATTACCCTTGTGAAAGCTTGAAAGAGCTGTAAATTACATCCTAACACATTTCTTGTGTAAGCAGTAATGTGAGAATTCAGGATTAGATTTTAATGAGGCAGAGATAGGATGATAAAATTTTCACAGGAGGTAATGTCTCAGTCACTGCTAGAACTTGCATCCTGCCCCCTTCCCACTCTTTTGGTCTCTGTGTGAGAAGAACCAAGGGTTCAATACAGACTGACGAGGTATTTCATGCAGTGCAGGACATGGAGAACCTCTCTTGCCATGTGGCACCAGGCAAAGGTGACCCATTGCTGCACGACCAGGGGGCAGGAAACTTCATCCTTCTTTCCCTGGAGAAGGAGCAACCTAAATGTTACAGCAATTATTACAGCTGATGTGAGATTACCAGATTGCCACTCTGCATATTCTGCTTTGAAATGTCAAATTCTCATCTCAAATTGGGACTGGGATAAAACGACACATTATGGGAAATCCTATTCTGACAAAGGCAAAATTGCTGTCTGAATTATCAATACTAATAAAGCTAATCTACATCATGTAGATTAGTAAGTCAAAGTTTCATTTAACAATGCACGTGATAAAATACAGTGGAGACCTGTACCAATATAATTTTTTTCAGAATTACCACAGTGTGAGTCCTCCTCAGAGGGGCTGAGGGACAGAAGCTGCTGTCCTGTTTCTACCTCTCTGCTACAGAACTGTGAGAGCAAGAACCACGAAAGGGAGAAATGAACAAGCTGCAAGTGCTTATTCCATGGTGCTAAGCAGTTCAGTGTGTGCTTCCTGAACTTTCTTAAAATGAATAAAATTAAAATTAATACTGAAATCTATGCTGATTTACAGTTCCACCTGGGCAGGCTCCAGGGGGTCCCTGTATAGAGTCATCCTCACAGGATAAACCCCTTTTGCACAGAGTCATCCTCCCAGGATAACTCAATTTCCACACTCATCCTCACAGAATAACTCCATTTCCACACTCATCCTCACAGAATAACTGTTTCCACATTCATCCTCCCAGGATAACTCCATTTCCACACTCATCCTCACAGAATAACTCCCTTTCACACTCATCCTCCCCCTCTGCCTGCTGAGAACAGTGCCATCCCCTCCTGCAGCCACAATTAAAAGCAGGTTTCTCACCACATGCTCTGAGACCCTCTGTGGCCCCAGAGGAGGCAGCCAGAGAACAATCCCTTCACTCATCTCCCCCCTTATCTGTGATGGAAGTAGAAACAATTGCATCATTTAATTTACTATTGCAACGGGGATATGGCTCATTGGCCCCTCGTTGTTTTGAAGATGGATTTAATTAACCTGCTATGAATCTTGCCAATACGTGTGGCAGCATCAGTGTGGGATGAAAGATGTCAAAAATCAGCGGCAGGGTAATGAGCATTTCACAGCTTGCAGTGCTGAGAGGGCTCGTGGCTGCAGCAGAAAGCCTGGAGCAGATTGAGTTAATACACTGCAGCCTGGCCTCTGGGAATCCCAGCCTGCCTTTGCCTGAGACTACCAAGAAGAGAGGTAATTGAATAATTCCTAGTAGCCACATGTACCTTTAATGCAGAGGCCATTTGCAATCACTGGCAAATAAATAATTGCAATTAACTACACTGTTAAGTAAATATATCCAGCCCCTCGGGGAAGCAATCTGCATGCTTTTTATAAATCTGGCTACAATATAAAACTCATCACAATGTCTGTGAGAGTAATTTATAATGAACATTAGCAGGTGCCTCAGATGTGTTGTTGCCATTTACCTACATTAATAAAGCTCTCCTTATTAGACCTGAAATTGTATGCATTTTAATTTAACAAATCTTTATTACACTTTCATGTTACAAAGGATGCTGTTTCCAGCATTTCCTAGAAACCTGTAAAGCCTGTAAAGAATGTTTAAATCTTTATGAGAGGAAGGCTTTTACAGTTTGAGAACTGTTTGAGATTATAAAACCAATCCACGATTTTACATGCTTTCCTAACTGGAATGAAAACATGACCTGAAACTTGTAAGCTATTGATTTATTTTATTTTATTTATTTTATTGATTTATTTTATTTTTATTCCATGATGTTCTGGTTTATCCCAGAAATAAAGCAAAGTGTTTTTTCTCTTACAGGAATGGTTTAGTATCCCTTTACAGGGGGAAGGGAGCCCTGTACCAGTTTTTAACTAGCAGCCACTATGGAGCAGAAGCTCCTGGAGCTCTCCTCTTGGCCAGGAATGAAATGGTTGCACCTGGTATCCCAAATGGAATCAGTGCTCACCTGCCTGGTATCACTGCCCAGGAAAGGCAACAGCCTGGTTTGCCCTGGAACAGGGAGGCACAACTGAGCACACCCACAACAACACAAACTTGCTTTTGATGCCATGGCAGTATTTTTAATGCAACGGAACTTCACTGGTTCCTCAAAGCAAAGTAAGTCAGAATTAAAAAAAGAAAATTATTGCTGTGTTTGTAACAACAAGAATTTCAATTCTTTCATGCCCTTTTCCTGATGCATTCAAAGCATCTTCTGCAAATATTACTTAGATAAACACACACACTCAAATATTTGCACCTGACAAGACAGCCAGGTGCTTGGTGCTGTCTCCTGAATGACCAGGACAGAGCCTCATCCTGACAGGTGACCTGCTTTTGTCAAGGGAAGCACATCTGTACCAAGGAGGAGATAATGAAGTCTCCACATCCATCCATCCACCCACCACCTCACTTGCATCAGCTTTTCAAATCAGTTATTATTGTCTAATTAGCTATTATTCTTTTTCATGACAATTACTAATGGATCATTTGTTGGCTGGAGTTTGCAAACATCCTTGTTAGTGTCCAATGCATGGGATGAAACAAATTCAACTTAAAATATTTCTTCAGATTTGAGTAAGATCAATTATTCAGATTATTATTATTAAAATTATTTTTATATAAAATATTTATATTATCAGTTATTCAGATGTGACAAGTTGTTCATCAGCTCTGACTGTGAAGCAGAGCAGTCTGTTCCAAAAGGAGGGAGTGATGTCCCAGGAAGAGCTCCCTCCTCTGCAGCACACACGTGGCAGTGCCAGCAGTGCTCCTCCAGCTCCTGCTAGCACAAGCTCTGGGTAAGGGCACTCCACACCCCTGCTGGCTGCCTCACAGTGAAAGAGCACGCTGTGCCAAGGCAGTGTGATAAAACAGAAATTATGGCATCCCCTGCAGCACCAGCAATGCAGTGGGAGCTAAAAAGCCAAGCCAGAATGAAGCTCCTATTTTATCAGATAATATAAAATCACATGGTCAGAGGTGGCAGAGAGGCACAGTGCAAGTGAATGATGGAGCCAGACATGTAAATTCTTATGAGCAGTTATTACCTTTTAAAAAACATTTAATCAGCAATTCCAGCCCTGGCTTATCAAAGGACACTGCAACCTGCCAGCCCAGGGAAATGGCACAGCACCCTGCCAGCCCCAGGGAAATGGCACAGCACCCTGCCAGCCCTGGGAAAAGGCACAGCACCCTGCCAGCCCCAGGGAAAAGGCACAGCACCCTGCCAGCCCCGGGAAAAGGCACAGCACCCTGCCAGCCCCAGGGAAATGGCACAGCACCCTGCCAGCCCCAGGGAAATGGCACAGCACCCTGCCAGCCCCAGGGAAATGGCACAGCACCCTGCCAGCCCTGGGAAAAGGCACAGCACCCTGCCAGCCCCAGGGAAAGGCACAGCACCCTGCCAGCCCCAGGGAAATGACACAGCACCCTGCCAGCCCCAGGGAAATGGCACAGCACCCTGCCAGCCCGGAAAAGGCACAGCACCCTGCCAGCCCCAGGGAAATGGCACAGCACCCTGCCAGCCCCAGGGAAATGACACAGCACCCTGCCAGCCCCAGGGAAATGACACAGCACCCTGCCAGCCCTGGGAAAAGGCACAGCACCCTGCCAGCCCTGGGAAATGGCACAGCACCCTGCCAGCCCTGGGAAATGGCACAGCACCCTGCCAGCCCCAGGGAAATGGCACAGCACCCTGCCAGCCCTGGGAAAAGGCACAGCACCCTGCCAGCCCTGGGAAATGGCACAGCACCCTGCCAGCCCCAGGAAATGACACAGCACCCTGCCAGCCCTGGGAAAAGGCACAGCACCCTGCCAGCCCCAGGGAAATGACACAGCACCCTGCCAGCCCCAGGGAAATGGCACAGAACCCTGCCAGCCCCAGGGAAATGGCACAGCACCCTGCCAGCCCCAGGGAAATGACACAGCACCCTGCCAGCCCTGGGAAATGGCACACTGGAGCCACAGCCCCCATGGGCTATTTGTGATTAAACACAGCCAGAGCACCAGGTCCTATCCAGCACAATTCCCTTGAGAGGTGCCTTCAGCTCTGTCCTTCCCAATTCTGCTTCAGGAACTGAAGTGTCACCCAGGAGCAGCCCTTACTTCCAGGGCTGTACCCTGACTTTAACTCCCTCAGGATGTCCTGGTGCCTGGAGCAGCCCCAGACACACACACAACTGCTCCTCACAGCTTTGGGGGCTGCTGGCACACAGATTTATAAACTGCACCAAGTACAGAACACTACAGAACAAACTTACTGTGACTTTAGCTGTCCACGTATAAACTGGATGTGGAAGTTTCTGAATCACCTTCAATTATGCTTAATTACATTATTTATTAATAATGTAGTTATTATTAATTACATTATTACTTAACATTGCAGAGTGGCTGGCTGAAGTTGTGATTACTGGGCTATGCTACTTATAAAAAAGAAAATAGAAAATCTGTATTATTCTAGTGCTTTGCACACTCATACAGGCTTGCATCTTAGGTAGGAAGAATGAGAAAATGAATGTGATTCATCTTGCAATTACATCTTTTTTGCTCTCATGCAGCAACATAAACCAGCAGGGGGGTAAGGCACTCTCAAGATGCAGAGTACAGTGTCAGGCTCAGAACCCCCTGGGCTCACCCTGCTTGCCCTGCAGCTCACTCACCTTCCATCATTTGGGGTTAGTGACACTATTTTGTTTGATGGGGGTGCTTTTGAAACTCGCAGATATAAAGGCAGAAATGTTAATCCATTGGTACTAAACAAACACCCTCTGCAGCTGCAGCCCTGCAGACTGCTGGCAGTATGCAAGGCAGGAAAAACCTGGGTCACCTTCAGCAGGGCTGAGTGCAGGAGGTGACTGCAGAGTGGCTGACAGGGCTCTCAGACAGCAACACCCTCAGCAACACCACCACAGCACCAGGGAAGAAAAAAGACATAACAGTTCTTCACAGGGACCACTGTCAAGGGCTCTTTGACCATTGCTGATAACCATGGCAGCCTCAGGGCAGGTTTGAACCCTTAACAAATGCACTGTGAAGCTGCATATTCTGAATGAGTGACCTGACTTTCATTTCAGCTATGCTTTAAGCTTCCTGGCTAAATGACTGCCCTACAGAAAGGATTCCAAGAAGTTGTTACTGGTTCCATATGCAACGCTGTAACATCAAACTCCTGTTTTTCAACAGATGGACTCCTCGTCACGTAAGGAAGGAGAACAGCACCCCTGAATGGGGGAAGCCAGCCTTTGGCACACAGGACATTTCCCACAGCTTAATTTACAAAATAAAAACTTCTGGCTCCAAAGATACATGCCTGCCCTCAAGGACTCAAAAAAAGACATTGCAGTACCTCAGAGAATTAAAGTAGGAAAACCATAGGATTAAACTGGTTTTCAGTCTGGGTGTTATTTCTGACACCACCTTACCTGGAGCTTCAACATTCAAGTCAAGGTTATCTCAACTCATAATGAAAAAGGCTTACTACATTCTTTTGGCTTTATCCAAATCTCCCAGCCACCCTTCCACATCAAGATGCTACTGACACAAAGGTCTGTACTGATGACTGTACTTTAAAAGTGTGGAATTCTATCACAGACATTTAGGAAATGCCTCTTGTTTTTCCTCAGAGTAGGAAGGTAATGCAGCACTTCCCCCGCAGGAAATTATTCTGATTCACTGTGAGCTACAAGGAGATGGCAAAAGTCACAACCACACAATGTCAGTTACTTGTTGGATGTTCCTGTTAGAAGCAGTCTTGGCCAAATCTGATGTCAATATTAACATTACTTTGTTAAGGCACTGTTATGTTTTCTACAGGGTAAAAAAAAAAAGAGAAATCAAACCTGGTAGGGTCTACAACAGAAGAAAAAGAGAAGTCCTACCTCTACTACTGCTTTGGCATCCAGTCTAAAGTTGAAATCTCCAAAGACAAAATACGAAACTTTCTCAAACCGCTGATCTATAATTCTGGAAAAAAAATGAAAACAGAACAAACCTGTCATTCAGCTTTACATACATGCAAGAATGTACAAAGATACACATGTTATCCTTAGGCACAGTCTTAGAAATAATTACTGGAACCATCAAAACTACCAGTTTATACTGTTCCAATATATTAACCATATTTTTCAGTTGATTTTCTTTGCTTAGGCAATTCTATTTCCAGCCCTGTACAATAGTGCATCTGACTTCCCATGCCTGGCTGACAGAGCAAGCTGGAGGAAAGTGTTATTTGCAGCAGCTCATACAAATCTTGCAGAAGTGGCATTTGGGGACCATGGAAATCCTGAGGGTATCATGGAGCTCCTTCACACCTTGGAAAGTTTAAGGAGATGGTTTTGGGCTGAGCAGGTAAGAATGAGGAATTCTGAATGAAGGGAGAGTTCAGAGTACTTTGAGTTTACTGATACACAAGCAATGTTACCAGTATACACATATATTATATGTAAATATATAATCAATATATAACTGATATATAACCAGTGTCACCAGTGTTTTTGGGCACTTTGGGAACCACATGAGAAGTGACATGGTAGGGCTAGACATCAATGATCCCATCTGACACACTGAGGATCCCTGAGGCTCCAGACTGGCCACAGCTCTCTCCAGACAGCTCTCTGCTGTTCACTGCACATTCCTGCTGAGGCTGTAGCTAACACCTAACAAGTAATTGCTCCAGCTGTGAAGATTGACTTTTTCCTCAAGCCTTGGCTCAGTCCTACCCAGGGAGTCATGGCATTACTATCCGTCTTCCAAATCTTGTATTGTTAAAAACTGTCATATTATTAGCTGATCTATTATTAACAACAGTTGGGAAGTACTCTCAACAATACACAATTTTACAGCTTCTAGAGATCTTGGCATTTAGAAATCCAACAAGTCACACTTATTTTCAAACCAGGAATCAATATAACTCATCTCCTATCAGTGGCTGAGAAGATATGAAACACCCAAAACTTGACTGCCAGAGCCACAAAGAATTCATACAGACAAAATGCACAGAAACCCCCTCGGTGTGCAAGATGTGAGAACTGAGGAATGAATGCAGGCAACAGGCTGGGAACATTCTGGGAACACAGCAGCATGTGAGCACTGCCGTGTCAGGACCTCAGGTGAGCCTGGGCACAGACAGGTGAGGCAGTGTCCAGCAGGGCTGCTCAGGAGGCACTGCTGCCCCATCATGGGGAATTGTTTCAGATTCTATTTGCCTCAGATGGCTTTTAGTTCTGCCATTACATCCATTTATCCTCAAAGCTATAAGGAAAGATGTAACATTGGATCAGTAATGAGGTACTGCTTCTCCTCTGAAAACATCTCACAGTTTTCATCAACAGTAATCTATTACATAAGGAATATTATTCTACGGAAAAAATAATGTGCATTGGGCCTAAGACACTGATCACTGGAAGGAAATCTCTAGCAAAGACTTATCTGTTTCTGCTATGAAAATCTCCAATCCTCCATTTAGCTGACAGATTATTGCAGGCACTGTTAATAAATACTGCCCACTGTCAGCTCCCAGCAAGCCCTGAGAAAAACCTGTCACTCTTCACCTGCACAAAACATTAGTTTGATTAGTGCCCTCATGGAAAATTGAAGGAAAATGAGAACTTAAACCATTTACATTGCCACAGTTTGCTAACACTATCAACTGCAAAATCGGATCTGCAACTTCCACACCAGAACAACAGACTCTGCTTTGCCAACTGTCCTGAGTCAAGGATCAGCCTTGGCTCTGCTCTTGCCATTTCCTGCTGACAGAGGAGTGACAGATACTGCAGGAATGCCATCAGGGCCCACTGAAGGCCTCTTGAAACAAATTGGGATTATGAGAACCATGCCTGTGATGGAATTATGCAGACAGATTTTCCAAATAAACAGACTATTCAAAAAACAGTCTGTGAAAATGTCTCCAGACTGATGACCAAAGCGATTAGTCTGCTTCTGATCAATTAATTATAACTCAGCCATTTCATAGTCCTGCACATCACCTGATTTAAACATGGTTTGCATACAAATCAATGCCAGCTCTACAACTGATAATTTTGTCCAGTTGCTCCCCTTGCAGCTTGCTGTGTTGGACATTTTAGAAAGTGTTTTACAATAGAGCCCAAATGTTATTTCTCCAGATTGATGCTCCAAGTGGCTTCTGACACTTCTCTTTTCACAGGTGGGGAAATTATTCCAGGTGCACAAGAAAATTCCCAACAGTGGCACGGCAAAGGGTGCCCACATTTATGTTGTCACTAAGTGATGTGGGGTACCTAACAATGAAAATTCCTTCAACTGACTCAACTTAATACATGGATGTAACCTACTGTCCTTGCCATTACTTATTATTAGTAAGTGAAGCTTACTATTAGTTCAGGAGTCCCTTTAGGAGTTCCTTAGACCTCTTTCAGCAGTTTGGAACTCTGAGAGCTCTGTGCTGAAACATTTCCTGGTGCCTAAAACTGCCCTGAATCAGTGGCACCAGCACCAGTTTTCCTGGCTGTGCTTTCAGAGTCAGACCCCAACAAAGGAGCTGGCAAGGAAGGGAAGCACAGCAGTGTCCCCTGCCCCAGGAACACTGCCTGTCACTGGGGGCACTGGCACAGGGACAGGGCACTGCCAGCACCCAGCCTGCCCAGGACACAGGCAAGGGGCAGCACTGGGCTCACAGATCAGCTGAAGTCCTCTGTTCCTTGTGTTTCCAGCTCTAAGCCATAAATATGTACAGTTCCACATGTGTACAGGCAACTAAGAATTTGGAAGATAAATTTTTAAAAAAAAGAATGATTGCATGCAGAAAAACTAGGAAGGCTTCCAAATCTGTGTCATTCTCCTTTGCTTTTTGTTTCTAAAAAATATCCTTCCTTTAACCACCAATCAAATAGTCCTTTAAATTGCCACCATGAATCACTCAGTGAAGTGATAAATCTGAACCACATAAAAAGAAAGCAGCCAGCCCATGTCACCAGAATAAATCCTATGGTTTTAGGGGGAGGACCCAGTGCCATTTCCTTTAACAACTCTTACAGCTCATCCCAAAGGGTTTCAGCACACCTGAAGGCTCTATTCCTGTCCAGCTTAAATAGCTTATGATAAACCAGGAGACTCAGTTAAAGATTTTGTGACTGTGCAGAAGGCACAGGCATTTCCCCTCCACAATTCTGCACCCCAGCACACACAGCAAGCCACCGTGTCCCTGCTGCTGCTGTGACCTGTGCAAGGCCATCAGCAGGGGACAGGGCTCAGAGTGGGTCCAAAACTCGAATAAAAATGAAACAGAAAACTTTTCCAACAGATGACAGCCAGCCTCTCCTTTCCAGAAAGAGAAGTCTTCATTCTGAAAAGTGTGGAAGAACACATTCACCCTTTTCATCCTTTATGCTTGCTCCAGAAGGGAGCTTACAGGGAAAGAGTTTTTAGCATGTTTTAAAACACACTAAAGAAAGATCTTTACTTCTGCACGTTTTGGAAATCAATATAACAAACTGGCAAATCAGCTGCACTGGGAAGAAAGCATGCTCCCATCTGGGCTTACTGCTGTCCCTGGTAAACTTCAGAGCACACAACTATAAACACCACAGATGATTTCTACTCTACCAGTTCCAGAAACACAGATCTTGTAATTGCACAGGGAGTCCTTGATAACAGATTCTTCACACCTGGGACACACTACCTTCATTATTTTGCCAGTCTCAAACTAATTCTACATATTTAATTGATGGCACTACACTGAAAGTTTTCTGCACTGAATGGGTTAGTGCCTGCTTGTCTTCACATCCCATTGTGTTGTATTTTGAGAAGTGGCAGACAAGTTGAATGAAAGAGCCAAAAAGCAGTAAGAGAAGGAAACATTCAAGCAATTGTTACTTTCAAGTAGAATTTACAGTCCAAGTTATCCCCATGATGAAATGTCCCGATGAGTTAAATCCACAATTTGTACTTTTTTAAAGGAGTAAACTTGACCGTCACTGCAAATTAACAATAAATCACTACTGCAATTTCTTTGCTGCAAAATAAATATATATAATTCCTACTTTGGTCTAATAACTGCAATTTGGCTCACTCTGGGTATCAGCAAGAGCTCTACAGGCCCAGAAAGCTGCTGTGTTGCACTGGAGACATCCCTGCTCTGCTGTGTCCAGAGCTTTGGGCAAACCCCATTTCATTCCCTCAGCAGAGCTTTTGGGCAGGCAGCCCCTGGCACACTGTCCTGTGACAAAACCATCTGTGACTGGGGGCACCAGGTGAACTCTGAGAGTCCCTGAGCCCCCTGTGCTGTGCTGCTGAGCACTGCAGGGATGGGAGGGGGCTCGAGGCAGGGGTCACTCACTGCCATGGCACAGCCTGTGCCCAGGGGCTGCCCTGAGCCTGGGCACCCAAACCCCTGCTGCAAGGACAGACAGACAGACAGACATCCCAGCCTGGGCACCCAAACCCCTGCTGCAAGGACAGACAGACAGACAGACATCCCAGTCTGGCTGGCAGTGCCAGCGGCACCAACTGGGAGGGCAAAGTTTCCCCAAAGCCACTCAGGGAATGCCAGATCCCTACCAAGAGTAAAAACAAGGAAGAGGCAGAGGCTCCTCTTCTCAACACTGGAAATCTGGGCTTATTTATTAATGTCAGTTGCCACACAGAACAGGGTGCAGTGCAGTCCTAAAGTGAACAATCCTGTTCAACTGGAATCACTGAAATCCTTTTGCAATTTATTCCAAAGTACTCCTTGTAGTAGCTAAAAATAAAGTTACTTGATGAAATGCACCTCTTTTATAAATACTGTATGGGGCACTGTATACATACTACAAAGCACTGAAATTCAGCCAGAAAATTACAGGATTAACTTCCCTTGCTTTCATACTTTTCCCTTCCTACAGTGTCCCCTCTTCACAGAATGGAGAAGACAAGGAAGCAGTTAAATATCAGCAGTTTGGCCATGGAAGAGAGCAGCTGAACATGATTCAGTGTGACAAGAGGCACTGTGATGTGGCTAAACCATTTCTCAGGGCACTTTGTAAGGAGGATCAGCAGCATTATTCCTTTAATAGCCATGTCGAATGCAATAGCCAGCTGGGTTTTGTCCCAGACCAAGGTATCAGCAGCAGGTCAGAAGGTAACATTCTGTTTACACGATTATTTCCTAAAGCACTTATCTTCTCCTCGGTGTGAAAGTTGACTTTTCTGTTTGTAAGGAGGCCTAAAGAATTGAGGGAATGGGAAAAATTAGCTCCACTGAGCTGGAGCTGAATGGCATTAGGTGGGAGGTCTGAGAAAGGCTGCAGGACGCCCAGCAGGACACCTTATTAGCCACGGCATCCCAGTTCATTCAGGCAAGCCATACCAGTGTCACCAGCATTCCCACACAAAGACAAAGTTCTTCACACAGTCTATAAACATGCCTCCCTGGCCAATTCATCCTAACTTGACACTGCTGAAAAGAGAGGCTTGGGGCTTTTGGTTTTTTTAAAACACAACAATAACATAACAAAACAAAACAAAAACCGTGCAGCTCTGCCAAGCAGGCTGAATGGAGGAGAAGGAGGGACACTGTCACATTTCTTGGGAAGAAACAATCCAAAGGTCAAGCCATATTTTATACAGTGAGCAAATTTTTATTATAACTAAATGTGTTTAAGATAAATACCACCTGATATGAGCCGTTCCTTCTGCACAACCTATTTATTTCTGTGCATTATCCACACATGGGAGCTGCAGACACAAAAGCTTTTACAGAGAATCACAGAATGGTTTGGGTTTGAAGGGACTGCCTGAATAAAATGTCTTCTCCTGAGTGAAGGAATATGAAGATCACAACTAACACAGCAAGACAAGAGTTTCAGCTCCCTCCATCATCCCTCAGGATGAGCTGCTCACGGTTTGCTCTGAGCTGTGCAGGGCTGGGGCCACAGGCTCTGTTTGCAGTGGGCACAGCAGAAGCACAGCTGGGCTGTGAAAATCCTCTCCTGGGTGAAGTGTCCAGGGAAGCCCTGGAGCCTGTCCAGGGCAGGAGTCACTGCCCCACCAATCACCCAGCCCAGCCCAGGGCAACCTCTGGAAATGGCTTGGGCACCCTGCTGGAGGAGCCAGGAGCTGCTGGGGTGGCAGAGAGCTGGGGATAGCCAGGTGACACACAGGGATCCCCAGGGATCCCCAGTGCCAGAGGCACTGACAGCTCACCTGGGGACAACAGGTGACACACAGGGATCCCCAGGGATCCCCAGTGCCAGAGGCACTGACAGCTCCTGCAGTGATTTCTGGTGCAAAGCTCAGGAATGGCAGCACCCAAACCTGTGCTGCAGCCACGCCACGGAAATGAAGACCAAGAGATGGAAATCCAGGTTTGGCTTACACAACCCAGACTATCTGGATTTCTGCTGCTTCTATCTGCATTGCCCTTTCTAAGCTTTACTCAGAGACCAGCTCAAGCACCTGCACCTGGAGAGCTGCTCCCCTCCAGCAGAGATTCCAGAGGCAGCTTTGAAAGAGAGCCCTGTCCTCTGCTGGGCACCCCTCTCTTCTGCAGCTCTGATGGAGCTCAGCTCACACCCTCCAGCAATTTCAAATACACATCTGGAGACAAATTCCAGAAAAACCCTCATCAATTCTGAGTACAGGTTACCTGGTGACTGACAGTTTAAGTGTGCCTCAAAAGCCATAATGGAAGTGCCTTCATTGGCATGCCCAAGGTGGTGTAGTGCTGTCATTAAAAAGATAAAGTTTATAATATTTTTGTGCCTTGTTCTTTCTGATATAATGGCTAAAACCTATTAATAACACCAAAATATCTCAAAAGGTCAAGCACCATACAGCAAGATGAAGGGAATTGTCAAGAAGCTTAGGCAATCATCTTAGCACTCAAGACATTTGCCAGGGCTGTTTAACTAATATGTGATGTTCACTTTTAATTTCAATATAGTGCCATTTGGGCAAAAATGTTGTATTTTTTAATTAATTACAATGTCAGCAGCTATTAAGATTAAAAGAAAGACCACATCAATAATAAATACTTAATCCAAAGAAAGGATTACAAGAAGAGCAATAAAAATCAATTTTTAGAGCTGGACAATTGTGACTTTTTCCTCACTTGACTGGTATTTTCATTATATTGACAAACCCATGATCTTACCTGACACTGACATTCGCCTAATGAAATAGCAGCCCTGGATAATGATGTAAGGACTTGTCAATTCTGCTACAGGACAACACAGCACTACAGCACCAGCGTCAGCATGCAAAGAAATTCTCATGCTCTTCAGCTGATACAAGAGAAAACTACAAGGAGAAACCAGAGAAATTGTATGTCTTTCTGAATCTTTGCTTTATCATGGAATATTAACACCCTGAGTTCCTGGTGACACCTGGTGCTCAGCAGACACAGGGTACCTGCCCTCTCTTTCTGCATGAAGCCCAAGACATCCCAGCTCTTGCTTTTTGTCCCATAGAGCTCAAATGTGGGGAGCAAAGCCAAAATCCTGCAATCACTTAGTGTCAAAAGTACAAACAGTGAGACAGAAATAACCAGGATATGTGGCCACAGGGTACAGCCATTGTTAAGGCTCAGAAAAGTATTTTTTGTGATGTAGCTAGAGAAACTCAGACTAAAGACAGTCTGTCCTAAACAGCTCATGGGTAGGAGTGGTGCTGCCATGGTTAAGGATTTTTTCCAGATTTGGGTGTTGCCAGACCCACAACAAGGATCTTTTGCAGTTCCATCTCCTGTGCTGGCTGCAGGGGCAGCAGATGGTGACAGGACACAGGACACATCATTCACAGAGAGTGAGGGGACCTGCTCCACATCCAGCCTGGGGAACAGCTGGGCTCAGGGCCACTGCCAATTAAAAATAAACCCAAACTTACTAGAAAAGGGCAATGCAAATGGCTCAGACCCAGAGAGAATTCACTAACAAAGGGCTAAACAATGCTCAATGCTGAGAAAAACTCATGAGCAACCAATCTGACATTATCCCTTTGAAAATCACACTACAGTGGAGCACCCAGAGCTAAGGCAGGGAACAAAAAAGGGGTGAGGACAGAAACGTTTGAAGTGCTAAAGAGAAGGGAACTGCCCTCTTTCCAAAGAGCACGGTGATCAAAAAAGTTAAGAGCTGTCAACACTAGGATTGAACAATGAAAATTCTAGTGGATATAAAAGCAGCAGGCCCATTTCCTTGCTGGAGTGAGGAGCTGACTGATCTCAGGTGCATGTTAAACCCAGCAGTGAGGAATGAGAAGAAGCAGCTCCACAACAGGTGAGTCCACCTGGCCTGAGTGCCCAGCCCTGAGCAGGCTGTGCCCAGCAGCCACAACCAGCAGGGCTGGAAACCCTCCCAGCTGAGCAATTCCCTGCCAGGGATGATCAGATCTCTCCAGGACATGAGCACAGGATGCAGAGCCCACAGCCTCCCCCCACAGTGCTCCCACCCTATGGGAGTCAAAATCTCCAAAGTGGCTCCTGGCCAGGTGGCCACAGGCTCCCATGGGAGCAGAATGGGGCTCTTCCAACCTTTCTCCATTTTATAACTACCAGCTCACAGCAAGCATTGTAAATAAAATCACAATAGCTATTTATTTTCATTTCTCTGCAAATGAATAAGAATTGGATCAACAGCCCATATAGATTCTTCTTAATTGAATCACAGCTACCCTACAAGATATGGCTATGGGACAGGAGATTTGAAAAGGCACTGACCACAATGGATGCTGATGTCAGTGTCACCTTTAGCTGGACACTAATGACTTATCTTCATCCAGCTCCAGGCTCTCTCAGCAACAAATTACAGTAAAGAGAGAAATATAACTCAATGAGAACATGAGGCACTCTGCACATTCTCATACAAAGCCACTTTCTGAGCAAAATCAGACAGGCAACAAGTTACCAGCAGTAATTTCTTTTGTGAGAGGTATTCTCTTTTCTTGCATCACACGTTTAATTACACACTCTCCTGGGAGCAGGGCTGTGCTCACAGCACTTTTCTGCCAGCAGGGCAGCTCCAGGACATCGTGCTGATGGAAAACTGGGAAAAAGGAGCAAAGCCACAAGACTGCCACGATGCACACCCACACAGCTGGACAGGGCAGTGTGGGCAAACACCTGGCTAAAACCTCTGCAGGAATCCTCAGAGCTTCACCTGCATCTCCTCTGAAAGAGCCCCAGTTCTATTCACACTGGCCAGGTACAGCAAAAACTGCCTTTGTGCAGCTACTCTACTTTTTCTTTAAATGACATCTTTCTCTGTGACACTTGCAGGTATCTCAAATTCTGGATTTTGGACTTCAGATCTTCGCTTCCAAACCTGGTACTGTTCACACAGATTTATCACAAGAGAAAAATCAGGTATTTACCATTTGAATTATGAACACTGAAAATTTATTACAATCTGTTCAGTTTATAAAGCCAAAAAGAAAAGGGGCAAAAAAAAAAAGCTCCAAATGCTGAAAATAACAGAATAAGGGCAACATTACTGACTAGAATGACCAAAAATTGTCATTCACTTGATATGGAACTGGATTTATTGTGTCCTTAAAATTCTACTAGTGTATGCTTTCCATTACAATGCATACCAGTACAAAAATATTTTCCTGCTAAAAATATAACCTAAATAAAATTCAAAATGTGTCTGTGCAGAGAGGAAGAGTACATGAGTTGAATTTTTGACAACAGCATCAAAGATGCCAAAGCTCAGAAGCCAAAGCCACCAGAAAAACAAGGAGTAAGGAAAAGTGACTTTGGCTGTATCTGACAGGAGAGTAACAAGACAATTTTGCTAGATTTACTCTTTAAGGAGCATATTATCCAAACACACTAATTTTGAGAGCACTTAACCCTCCTTTAAGGGGGAGAATGACTGAATATTAATGAGCTGAGCTTCGGGTGTTTAATGAAAAGCCGGCGATTTGAATGTGATCCAGGGGTTTAAACCTTTGTTAGAAGACATTTGGCTGGAAGGTTTATTTGCCCTGAGAGTGCTTTCTACGCCAATACACAGAAATTTCACTCCTCGTTTGAAGGCTCATATTAGAATCACTGTGGCAAAAAACAAAGTAAAAACAAAACTAAACCAAACCAAAAAAATCCCAAGCCCTCCTAAAGCGAGCTGCTTTGAGGATCTTCCCAAATGACCCAGATCTTTAGAGCAAAGTTTTCCTTTGCCTAGAAACTAAGTGGCTTTTCTTTTGCTCATTCAGCTGCTAGTTCTGGGAAAAGCCCAAAGAGAAACATTTAGATTGGAGGGGTCTTTGAGAAGAGGTGACAGTTGACTGATGAGCATCCATAAAATGACAAAGAATAGTTGTGTGGAGCCAGTGCATCACATCGCCTCTCCCTGGGAAACTAATTGCTCTGAATTGTTAATAGTAACATTATTTTTCTGGCAATCATTTCTTTTCAATACTCAAAATCAGCATGAAACAGCTCCTTTGACCGGACATAAAAGTTAAATGTCCCAATGTTGATCAAATTAACTTCAGCTATGTGACAATGGACTATATTTGTGAGAAAATAATGAAGGGCACAAAGGGGAGCTTTATGCCAAGATTTCACAGTTGTAATGTAAAAATGTTTCTGTTGAACTAGGCCAGGGAACATTTCAATAGGAAAACAGAAGAGCACTGTCACTTTCATTAAAAAAAACCACACTCATTTCATGGATCTCAATGCTCGCGATAATTTCAGGAAGTTTGGATGGCTGGCACAGCAAGAGCAGAGATCAGGCTAACACTCCTCATCCTGCCCTTCCCAAACTCTCCTCTCCACTCCTGAAGGGCCCCATCCTGCAGCTTTTTCCTCACTCCCCAGCCTGGCTATTGCATTCACACACTTCTCCCCATCAAGTGGCTACAGGACATGACTGATGTGCCAATATAGGTAATTAATAGGAAACGCACAAGCATTAGTTACAACAGATGCAAGAAAAATTAAACCAAAATGTAAACTATTTTCCTCTCTCTCACGTGCAGCTGACATCCTCCAACTTCAGAAAATACAAAATCCCAGTATTATGCAAACAGAGCTTACTGTACCTGAGAATTACCCAAAACGGGCTTTGAAGAATTTTTTCTCCCCCTACAAAACATAAAGCAGATGTTCTTATCTCATTTTAAAGCAAATTCAGTTTTGAGTGCAGACCTGTGTCTACCTGGAACAGCAGAACTGACTTCTGGGGGCTCAGTCTGGGATTACACAGGGGCTGTCAGAGCCTCATTACACACCTCAGTTTTCTACATGTGTGCTGTGTGCGTACTCGTAAAGACACATGCAAATATTTGTTTAACAACGGCGTAATTCCAGTCCTCTTGGCCTTTAAAGCAACAATCCAACACCACATCTTCTCCCTCGCTAAGTGGCAAATATTAAATGCAACCTGGCTCAGCACATACCAGTGAGCTGCCTTTAAAAGTGTTCTTCCCTCTATTTAATTAATCTTATTGCTACTAAAGCGAAATCACTTCAGGACTAACTTCATTAAAGCAGAAGCTTTATTAAAGCTAAAAGAACAAACCTTTCTACTCCTCAAACGTGCTATTAGGATTACTAACAGAACTTCCCCAAGAGAAAACTTTCAGCACAGCTTTGTATCATTCCCCCAATGCTTTTTTTAAATTTTCCCCCAACCTCCCCTGGGTCACCAATGCTGTGATGTTGCACAGCTTTTTTCTTACGCCTTAAAACTTTGTGGCTAAAATAATTTTGGGGATGGCAACTTCCCTGGTAATCTGAACGGTTAAACTGATGCATTTGAGCTTTTATTTTTTTTTTTTTCTGGTTTGCATCCCAAACTCCTGCAGTAGCTGTTGCCCAGATAAAAGGCTGTACATAACTCATGTTTATGAAGATGCAGCCAGAACACAACTGAGCTTTCACTGACTCCCACAGTGACTTAAATCAACTGTGAGAAGGTGTTGCTGTTTCATTCAGTGAAGGTTTAGCTCATTAAACTGTTTTCCTTCTCAGCATTGTTCATTGGGTTTGAACTGCATTGCTGTTAAATGCTCTTTAGCAGTTTAAAGGCTTTAAAGGAAAAGAATTATCAGTCTCTGTTTTTAACAGCACTAAATCTGCATTATTAGTTCATGCAGATAAGGGGATTTGAAAGCTCAGCTTGAAACCTCTCTCTTCTGTATTTATCTGACACTGCATAGTTCCAGTAGCTCAGCTGGAAATGTAGATCTATGAAGCTTTAAAGAGAGATTAAAGCCAAGAAAAGAAGTACTTTTCCCCCCTCCAGCCGCTCTCACTTTCCCTTTTCCTGCTGTCTGAGGGAGCGCAGGGGGACAATGGCCAAGGATGGTTCCCAAAGCCCCTGAATGGGGACACTGTTGGTGGCAGCATTCATTCAAAGTAAGCTGCAGTGTATTGTCCTCCCCAATCAGCAGATGAGAATAGAGTGTGCTGGTGGCTGCCAAAAGGTTATTCCTGCCCATGAAAGGGGCTCCCCATTATTCACTGTGCCAGAGCTGCCCTTTGTGCCGGGGAGGTCCGGATCTGCGGCTGGCTGAGCAGAATGAACAATTCACCCGGCTCTGGCACCGGGCAGCCCAGCCACGGCTCCTTTCTGAGCAAGGGCAGCTCTGGCAGTGTCACATTCTAATGGCATGGCACCGTGACACCCTGACCCGCAGCTGACACCAATACCACACTCTGCCACCTTCTCCTGGCCAGGGCATCGTGGGAGGTCCGGCCAAAATCGGCTAATGGAGCACACTGTGTGCTGCAAGCCAGCGTGCAATAAATAATGCAAAAGGCTTGCACAGGTTTCCCTCGTGCAAAGCATTAGAAAATGAGAGGAGACCAGTGGAGCCAAGAAAAAAATGAAATAAAAATCCCATACTGCTGTATGCAACAGAACTCACGAATATGCACTCAGACTGCACTAAGAGCAGATCCTGATCTTCCTGAGCCCTGCTCTCTACATCAGGGATCTTTCACATATTTATTTATATGCTACCTATACAAACCTTCCAAGTGCCTCCAGCACTTTCGAGTGCTGTGAGCAGGTTCTGCAAGTGATACAAGAGAGAGACAATTCTGGCTTTTTCCTGCTCACCCTGGGGTCATCCCAAAGGTGATGGTAAATTCCTGCTTGGAGAGATTCCTGCTCAGCCCCCTGCTGGGGAAAGGCAGTCTGCACTGCCCCACTACCACCCTTACAGGGCAGAAACCCCAGAGAGCAAGGAAACCTGAGAAAGAACACCACTGGAAAGGCATTTACTCTCCAGCATTTCAGAACCTATTCCAGTGAAGAGCTGCCTAGGGGAAAATGGCAACGAGGCATCTTCCAACACAGACTGCTTTGTTAGGAGTGTCTGTAAGCTCCAGGCTTCTGCCAGAAGAGCTGCTTGTGGCAGGGACCCCTCCCCATGGCCCTGCCAGGCACGGCAGGCTCTGGGCAGGGCTCCCCAAAATCCCTGAGCCCTGCCAGGAATGTGGCCCAAAGGCTCTGGGGCAGCAGGGGGGCTCAGCACCCCTGGCTGGGCTGGGACCCCCATTCCCTGCCCTGGGGCAGGAAGGACAGAGTGACCCTGGCCAGGCACCCCTGGCTGGGCTGGGACCCCCATTCCCTGCCCTGGGGCAGGAAGGACAGAGTGACCCTGGCCAGGTGCCTCTCGCCAGCAGCAGTGCTCCCACTGGGGTCCAGTTACAGAACTGGACTGGACTGACCCCTGCACATGGCCACGGCTGCTGGGCAGGAGAACAGCAGGAGAACAGCACGAGAACAGTGGCTCTGGGGCTGTATTCCTCAGGGACTGACTGCAGTGTGTGCAGGCTGCTCTGCAGACACCCCAAAGCTCTGCTCCTCAGCAAACATACAGCTGACTGGCACCTCCCAAGAGAAAAACCTGTTTACTCTGCCAACACACCAGTGCCCACACAGAGACATCCTGTTCTTACTCAGGAGAAAGCTGTCCTTTTCCTAACTTTATAACTAGGGCAGTGTAAATTCCTGGGTGTTTTTGGGACTGCTCTACTGTAGCACCCATCAGTGACCCAGCTGTGTGACACCATCAGAGCCCCACTATCAACACCAGAGGTGCTAATACAAATGCTGTGCTGAGATGAGCTGCCTGCTGCAGCAGCTGGGGTGCAGATTAAAGCACTCCAGCTCTGTGTGGAGGCACCCACAGGGAGATCCTGAAAGATCTGGGTTTGTCCAGGTTGCAGAAAAGCTGTCTACATGAGGACTCCTTGCTGGCTTCATCTTTTTGCTAGTTACAGAGGGGAAAAAGCCAGACTTTGCTCAGCAGTGCGTGCCTAAAGATCCAGGTGATGGACACAAACCACTTTGAGGGAAATCCTGGCTGGGTGATAGGGACAGAAAGTCTCACAGTCAGGGTAGTCAAACACAGCAATGTGTGGCCCACGCTGGAGCTGCCCAAAGCTCAGCTGGACAAGCCAGCCCTGCTCTGAGCAGGGGGACAAATCAGGGACCTCCAGAGTCGCTTCCAACTGAAATTATTCTGTTATTCTGTAATTGAAGGTGCACTTGAATGGCAGCTTCATTAGAATCCACACAGCCTAAAAATAAGCTAATCTACCTAACACAATTAGAAAGTAAGTGTGGTTCCTACTCTGCAATTCTGGTGACTTCAGAGTGGTTCCCCGAGACCAAAATTTTGACTTTAAAGAGCAAGTGTCATAAAGTGATCTGTCTAGAAAACTCTGGCAAGCAGTAGCCACTTTCAGGTGTCAGAATACAACCCTCTCCATTTCTGAGTGTGCCATTGGAAACATCTTTCACACAGAGATTGAAAGAGGCCAGGAAAGGCTAATACATACCTATCAAGTACATAGCCAAGAGCCTTATGCCGTATTCCTGAGTAAACCGATGGGCTTGTTTCCCAAGCAATTAAATTGGAAGCATCATGGAAAAGATGAATGTTTACCAAGTCAAAGGCACTATGACAAAAAAAGGAAAAAAATAAAATGATTCAGGATAAAAGAAAAAAAAAACATTTGTTGCATCAGCAAAGCATTCAACACAGCACTTACTGTATTCACTCTTAAGTTACTTTAATATTTACTCACAAGAACTGTGCAGATTAAGCTATCATACTCAGAGAATTGTCAGAGACAATTAAGCTTACAGCCTACAGCTCATCCACAGGTAAGACTCCATCAAGTCTTTTGCATAAAGGATGTGTAACATGAAAATGAAAAGCTATTTGTCAGTTACAGTTCCAGAAATCCGGCAGCACCCTCCCACTAAAATGTTTTTAAAACAAAACTGAATGTATAAACAAACAACTTCCATTTTCAAAGCTGCAGCTAAGTGTGGAGTAGAACTGTGGCTTTGCAATAAAAACACTGAAAGCTGCTGAGAGGAGAATGCTGCTGGCATCAGGACTGGATCCATCTCTGTGACTCTGCACGTGTCCCTGTGTGGGGAGTGCTGAGCCAGCAGCAGCCAGAGCCCCAAATCCACCTGCAGGGACAGGACACTGCCTGTGGCCACACACCCAGAGCTGCTCAGCCCCCAGAGCCCCCAGAGCCCCCAGCCCCAGCAGGGCAGCACAGGCTCTGCTCACACACACTCAGCCCCCAGAGCCCCCAGCCCCAGCAGTGCAGCACAGGCTCTGCTCACACACACTCAGCCCCCAGAGCCCCCAGCCCCAGCAGGGCAGCACAGGCTCTGCTCACACACACTCAGCCCCCAGAGCCCCCCAGCCCCAGCAGGGCAGCACAGGCTCTGCCACTCAGCCCCAGAGCCCCAGCCCAGCAGGGCAGCACAGGCTCTGCTCACACACCCAGCCCCAGAGCCCCCAGCCCCAGCAGTGCAGCACAGGCTCTGCTCACACACTCAGCCCCCAGAGCCCCCAGCCCCAGCAGTGCAGCACAGGCTCTGCTCACACACACACACTCAGCCCCCAGAGCCCCCAGCCCCAGCAGTGCAGCACAGGCTCTGCTCACACACACTCAGCCCCCAGAGCCCCCAGCCCCAGCAGTGCAGCACAGGCTCTGCTCACACACACTCAGCCCCCAGAGCCCCCAGCCCCAGCAGTGCAGCACAGGCTCTGCTCAGCCCCCAGAGCCCCCAGCCCCAGCAGGCAGCACACACACACTCAGCCCCCAGAGCCCCCAGCCCCAGCAGTGCAGCACAGGCTCTGCTCACACACACAGCCCCAGAGCCCCAGCCCCAGCCCCAGCAGTGCAGCACAGGCTCTGCTCCCACTCAGCCCCAGAGCCCCAGCCCCAGCAGTGCAGCACAGGCTCTGCTCAGCCCCCAGAGCCCCCAGAGCCCCCAGCCCCAGCACAGCACAGGCTCTGCTCCCCCAGAGAGCCCCCAGCCCCAGCAGGGCAGCACAGGCTCTGCTCACACACACTCAGCCCCCAGAGCCCCCAGAGCCCCCAGCCCCAGCAGTGCAGCACAGGCTCTGCTCACACACACTCAGCCCCCAGAGCCCCCAGCCCCAGCAGGGCAGCACAGGCTCTGCTCACACACACTCAGCCCCCAGAGCCCCAGGCTGTGCCCAGGGAGGTTCCCAGAGCTGGCAGGGCTGGGGATGGAGCTGACACAGCAATGGGGCAGTGAGGACAGTGAGAGCAGGGCACACACACAGGGCACTCAGCACAAGGGCTCTGCAGAGATCCTGGGGGAACCTCTGGCTCTAGGAACAGCACATCCCCTCCAGTGAGCCCACACTGATGGCAGCAGTGCCACTGCTCTTCTTACAGAGAGACAGTGACCACAGAGCCACAAAACAGCCTGAGGTATCCAGCCCTGCCTGTCTGAAGGACAAACAGAAAGAACCTCTGCAGGACAAGGGGGTCCCACCTCACCCATGTGCAAAGCTATCCATAACCCACCCCATGGGGCTAAAACATGCCTGTCCTTACAATTTACTGCTGAAGGACTTCCCACCTGCAGCTTCCTTCTTTAAACTCCAATTTTCATCCTATTATCGATTTTCCTGCAAATGATACTGATTGCTGCCCCTCCTGCAGGGCTGACCAGTTTCCCTGCTGTGGTCAGCCAGAGTTCCCCACCCCTACCCAAACACTTCACCCCTCCTGACTCTCCTCTTCCAGCACTGCTAGAGCACAGCACTCAAACCAACAGAACACTCCATCACAGGCCTTGGCATCATAAATAATCACTGTGCCTTCTCCCTTCGTGTCCTTCACAGGATCTACCTATAGCACATCTCAGGAAGATAATAATGATCCATATTCAATTCCTTCTCCCCTGATCCTTTTCTCCAGCAGGGGTAATGAGTCAGTTATTCCCAAAATAGCATTGGTGCTTTTAAATTCTCCTCTCAAAGTGCAATGCCTTGCATTTCCCTGTCATCTTCCAACAGTATCTCCTCAAGAATATCAAAACCATTCTGGTTGCTGATTCTGACCTTTGACATAACTACAAACATTCCCAAGGTTGGAGCCCTACCTAACCATTGTAAGTGCATTCTCTACTCCACTCTCCCTAGCAAATATGAACTATTATATTAAGTATATTTAAGATTGCAATGCATTCAGTCCACCTGCTAAAACACTAACACTGAGAACTGTGAAACAGAAACAAACACCTTCACCTGATAGTCAGGATACTAAAAAACCCACAAAATAAAAGTACATGTAATTGTGGAGTTCTCTTTCATTTCTGCATAATGCAAAAACTCATGAATGCCCCAGGATTCTTCAGTTCTTTGTCCACACTAAAGATAAGTAAATGAAGAATAATGGATTTGAAGAACTTGGATTCACAGAGAAGCTCAGCTGGGCCAGATCACTGATCCCAGAGGAGGAAAAAGGACAGTTCTCTGAAGTCTGTTAAGGTCACTTTTCTGGTTTTTTGCGACCCCCTGTTTATGGCATGAGGTACATTCTGTAACAAGATGTTCATTCCGAGGTAGGGAAAATGAAGAGTTCCCTTCAAGAACTCACACAGAAGTACTAACAACAAAAGCCTGGACTCTATTTTTATTGACCTATTAGAATGCAGAAATGCATTGATTAAAAGTCATGATTTATGAAATTGGTTTTCATGATTATGGAAGTGGACAGAACTTTTCACACACACAAAGACTGGGTGCAAACACTCATCACACCCTGAAGAGCCATCTGAGTCTGCACCCAGACCTCCTTAGGTGGATTTTATAACCCCCTGTACTTTCCATGGTATTTCACTTCCATTTTTCAGAAATTGTTCACAGTAACTTGCCCCTTCAATTTCCCCTTAGAAACATTTGAGACCTTGTTAGATCATGTGGGTGATAATTGCAATTATTCAGGCAGACCTACCACCATGGCTCAGCTCATCAGGGGCTGGAGAAGCTGTGAGGTTCCTCATCCTCACTGCCCAGCACATCCAGGACAGACACCCAGACATCCCCTACAGCCAAGGACTGTCCTTTTCAACACCCCCACAGGAAAACATTACATTTAAATCTGTCTCTGAAGAGCGTTTTTTTCTTGGAAAGGACTAAAAATAAATTCATGTTGTTTTTTCAGCAGAGAGAAAATCCCAGAGGACAGAAGAGACAGAACTTAGGGAAGTCATGGCACAAGAGTAAAGGCCAGATTACCACCTGATGTTAACACCCACTCCTGTAATTATCTAGTGCTGGAATCACACCCCACACATAGGGATCCAAAAAATTAACATGAACGTACATTATCACCCAACTGCCTGCCCAATTTCTGGGTCAGAGTCTATAAAAGGAACAAGCCTGGTACCTTTTATGTTTTCACAAACTGCTTAATTAAACAAACATGCCAACAAAGCCAGAACACTGTTCAGTACTCAAAAGCCAGCCTAATATGAACATTCATGAGATTTCAAAATCAAGCTTTCAATTTTAAGACGTGAAACAACCACATGAGGAAGGGAAAAGTGTTGAAGGTTTATGTACACATAGGTGACTGTAACAAGCAAGCAGTGAAGAGCAAAAGTGAGACTCCATGGCAAAAAGGCAGATTTCCAGGTGGGCTCAGAGGAATGTGCAGGAATGCCCAGGAACAAGCTGTTTGTGCTTGTGCTCAGGGTGAGGGCTGCACACAGCACCTGGCCCAGGTGAGCAGCAGGCTCAGGGGTCACTGCACCTGTGCTGAGCCCTGGCACAGGCACCCAGCTGTGCCTGACCCAGGGACTTAGTGCCAGGGACCAGCAGCAGCAGCACCTTGTGACCAGCAGCAGCAGCAGCAGCACTGGGGACAGCAGCAGCACTGGTGACCACCAGCAGCAGCACTGGGGACAGCAGCAGCACTCTGACCACCATCAGCACTGGTGACCAGCAGCACTTGTGACCACCAGCAGCACTTGTGGTCACCAGCACTTCTGGCAGCTCTCTGAGCCCCTGTGCCCACCAGGCAATGCAGTGACTGTGCAGCACAGCTGCTCTAAGGACAGACAAACACATGGAAACACCTCCTGCAACAGCCCTGAACAAACACACACAAAACAAATGCAACCACAAACAAAGAACTTACCAATCAGTAATACACCATCTTGTTCGAATGAAACCTTTTCTGGACCACTTGCACTGAAAAATAAGTGAATAAGAACCAATCACTTTAGGTAAAGATCCCTGTGGAAGTGAAATGTACTGACAGAAAACAAAATGGAGCAGAGCTCACCCATACATTATGACCAAGAAGCCCTGAACACAAACTGAGGTACCTTTAAAACAGATATTGTGTCTTATATAAATCCTTATATAATCATAGTTTTGATCCTGCAGCAGTTACAAACTTACATGTAAAATTAATAAAAGCCCTGGCAGTTGCTTACAGATGAAAAATAACCAAATAGGAAAGCTTTCCAACTATATTTATGCTCAGCTTAAACCAGCAAATTCTTATTGCCTATGCACAAATGTTTTCTTTGTAATTTTACCTCAACTGTAAAATGTCATCAGAGATTTACGTCAAATTAAAATGAATGAGACCTGCTAGAAAGCCATTCCTCTTGCTGAGCCAATCCACCCAGTATTGCTGTAGAAGTTAAGAATTTAAATAATGGTAAAAGATTCCATTCATCATAAGCACACCATCAGCAAGGAAGCCACAATTCAGCTGGTGCCCACACGTGTCACTTAGGACACAAAATGAGGTTTTTCAGCACCACTTCTGAGCCATGCCACAAACTACAGCCTTCCATAAATAGCCATGATTCTGCATCCTGTTTGTTCCTGTCCACAGTGCATGTGTGCCTGGGCTGATGTGCTCTGAGAATGAACACTGCACCACACAGTTCTAAATAATGGTGCCAGTGGCTCTGCAGCAAAACGCTGTGACTCCTTCTTGAGAATCAACTGCCAGCCCCAGAAGAGCATCCCCAGCCAGAGGCACCATCCCCCAAAGCTCTCCTGAGGCACTGGCCAGGTGTATTTATCTTTATCCTCCTCTCCTCACTCCTAAACACTGCTGAGACAGTGAAGGGCCTCAGCAAACCAAACCAGGCTGTCTCAAAATGAATCAGAGAATCAGAGAATCCCAGAATCCCAGTCTGGCTTGGCTGGAAGGGACCCTCACTTGTTCCTCTGCTGTGGTCACACACCTCCCAGGACACAATGCTGCTCCAAGCCCTGTCCATCCCAGGCTGCATCTTCTGGCACCCCTCAGTGAACAGGGACCCACCTCCCTCCCTTCTGCTGAGGCACAAGCACAGCAACTGCAGCCAACACCAACCAGAAACACCACCATAATACTTGTATTTCAAACAATAATCTACTTCATTGCAAATTTTTTTAACAGGGAAAAGTCAGCCACTTCTGCAGGGGCAGCAGCCACTCAGGGGATGGCTGGAGGAAAGCAAACACTGATCTTTCCTCCAGGGTCCATGGCTGAATCACAAACCCCACAGCCCAGCAAGGTCTCCTCTGTGATGCTCACGGGGGCACAGTTACAAGGAGAGATGTCAACACTTATTCAAAAGGACACCAATGAAAAAAGCTACATGCTAAAAGCATTCAAAATTGACTGAAATTTAATTTTGATATAAAAAGGGGAGCTTTGTAATTTCCTTCTTAAATATAACTACACAGAACAGTGCTGGATCATCTCCTCTGCCATCCCAGTACATATCTCAGTGCAGTGCTGGATTATTCTCCAAACAGATCTGCTTAACACAAGCCTATGCTGATCCAAGTCAATTGTGTTATACTTGCAGCACAATCTGTATTTCCTGTATTTCTGTATTTATCACAGCATTTCCTGCCAAAGCCTTGCTCACACACTGCTTTAAGGGCAGCAGCACCAGTGAGAGGCCACTCTGCCACCAAGGCACTTTGCCAAGGTGTACCTGCAGCTCTCACACCTCACTGTCTGCACTCCTCACCAAAATGACACGGGTTTAAATTCACAATTTGGAAACTGGTAGTTACATTCTGCCAGCTTCTCCTTTGTGAATAGAGTCCCTGAGGAGATTGTGCTGACCTTTTAAAACCCCCCAGAACCACCACCTACATAAATAACCCCTGCTACACTGGGGGAAAGGACCTGCAGGCAGCATTAACATGAAGAGAGAGGTTAGAGAGGGCTAATGTCAAAAAGCACTGTGAGCAATAAGAAATGCACACAAACCATGATTGATAATGACCAGCACAGAGCCTTAATTCATCTTTTCTCCATCATTTTACTGAGGGGGACCATATCAAATTAAATAGTGACCCAGAAAGGGTTTATTCAACCATACAAAGCAGGGCATGAAGGAAAGACATATTAAAGTGGTGATGACTGCAGGGTAATTGCAGCTCCTTAAAGGAACACACAGCTCAGGGGAAAACCTGAAACAGGAATCAGCCAAATTCTGGCAGCAGGAGCAGCCAGGGAACTGAGCACCAGCCAGCACTGACCAGCCTTCCTTGCCATGGTGAGAACTCCTCCTCCTCAGAGCCTTCCACAGCAGCCACATCCCTGTGCTCACCACACTCAGTGTTCCACCGGACAGGAAACAGCTCTACTGTGGCAACTTGCCAGAAAAACAATGTACAATGGCATTCCCACCTGGAAATTCCCTCCTCTCCTCCCCTGGATCAGCTGCTTCAAAAACTGCTTGGAGTCAGCAGCTCCATAATGCTCCAGACTGAGCCACTGCCAAAAAGCAACAAGTGCTGGACAGAACCAGGAGGGTCTGGGCTTTTCACAGGAGAGCAGGGAGAGCTTCAGCTCCCACTGGAGCAGGGCAGAGAGATGAGGCTGGATGAAGCAGGAGCATCTGTGCCCCTGTAAAATGACACTTGTTCCACTGTGCACCTGGCACACACCCCAGCCTGCAAACTGCCTTTTACCCATGGCTGGAACACTCTCCACTCCTTTCACTCCAGGAAATAATTCACTATCAATGACCTGTCTGTGGCACATCAGGCAGCTTCAGGCCTCCCAGTGCAGCTCAGGTATGGAGAGCCCTCCTCAGCCCAGACACAAACTGCAGCTGAACACCACGCCTCATGGATCTCTGGATCGTGCATGTGCTTTAGTATTTCTAAATGAAGTATCTGGAATGCAGAAAGTTTTGGAAACAGAATGCAAAGAAGAGCTATAGCTTTGGAAGGAGGAAAGAGAAATTTTCTTTTTATTGCAGATTTCAAAGCAACAATCTTTATTTTTGCTTTAACAGTCACTGGCTGCTACACCATCTGTAAACCAACATAAAACCAGGTGGAGATGACATAGGTCATCTTATGCTCTCAGAGAGTGATCTACATTTTAAAATAGGGGAAAAAAAAATCCTACTTTATGTCCCAGAAAGGGGATACCACATCTTTCACCTTATATTATTAAGTCTCTTCTCAGATCCTCTGTTAATAGGATTCCTTTAGCCAGCAGATGGATTGTGAATACAGGCAGTTTCATCTACTAAAAGACAACATAAATCATAATTGAGAAAGGAGAGACTGCAGTAAGGTTATCACCATACAGCCTCCTCCATGAAAGCTTTGCATTAAAGCATTAGTGAAATTAATTCATCTTTCATAAGAGCTTTGAGCAGTATCTGTGATCTATGATAACAACCAATTTCTCACTATGAGAAAAAAAAATTACTCAGGCCTGATAGACTACACAAATCTGCTTTTTTTAAAATGGCCTAACATTATCTAGAGTGTTGCTCCCAGAGGCATCATTTGAGGTTTATGCCCTGCCAAGAGGACCCATAAATCAAGGCAGAAAGTTTTGTTAGTTTTATATGCAGTGGGCTGTAATTATTTTGAATTGCATTATGCCTCAATCACTGTAATTACTTTTAGATCATCCTTAAACAACTGCAATAAAAAGAAATCAGTCTTAAACCATTTCTCACACAAAAAATTGCAGATGTGATATGAAAGGTCTGGCTAAAACACACAAGAGCATGTCAATGCAATGTTTGGGCAAATACGCTGCTCATGCCTTCTGCTGGGTAAACCCAAATTTCCAAAACACAAACTACTTTGTGTCCTTTTAATTGCTATTGCTATTACTAACATTTGTCTAGAGAGAAAACATGTGGTAGCAAGATGAATTTTAGCTTTATATAGAAACATGCATATGAGAACCAAAGCTATCTCCCTGCTGTTTTTTGCTGTTGCTGTCTCTGTGTGTTTGAGACACTTTTTGGTGTCCAGTTCCAAAGAGAAACAGGGTATTCTCCAGTTGTGCAGTTACCTCAGAGCTCACTGTGACTGCAGCAAGAACCAACACCTGAGGAACCAGCTCAGGTTCCCTCAAAGTGATGTAACACTTCATTTCAAAGAAGTATTTGAGATGCTTGTTCATAGAAAGTAAATGATTTGCAAAATTATGTCAAAGGCACTTTTCCTTCCAGTACTGAGATATAAAAATAAATAATTTAGTATCAAAGTCAAGAAAAAGAACAGCCTTCACCCTATCAATCCTGTAACTATTTATGCAATGCTTAGCCAAGCACACAAGCACTGTGTAAATATCCTTAGGTGTGTATATTTACAAATTATTAAATTAATTTTAGGAGTGTATTTAGTTCTTCTTTTTATTAAGGTAGGGACATGCCTGCTTGATCCACAAATGTTACAGGAGTTCAACAAATTTATTCACTTGGTTTGAGAAGAACATTAACCATTAAACACCCATGTTCTAGATGTTCTTAAGAAATTACTACTGAGAAAGTTAAAGGAAACATCCAAGAAAAAAGAGTCTGCACCTGCAGGTGCAGTGCAAGAAGCCCCTCAGCTCTGCCTGTGCTCCTGGTTTTGACAAGCCCATCAGTGTCACAGCTCCAGCACCTCCCAGTGCTGAGAACAAGCACAGAGGGAGTGGAGGCAGCCCTAGAGGACAGCAGCAGGGTGTGCTTGGGCCAGCTGTCCCCTGCACCAGGGCCAGCTCCCTGTGCCACCCTGCTGCAGCATCCATGGCAGGGACTGCAGGAGCAGGGACAGCCTGGGACAGCCTGGGACAGCGCTGGGACAGCACTGGGACAGCACTGGGACAGCACTGGGACAGCCCTGGGACAGCCTGGGACAGCATTGGGACAGTCCTGGGACAGCCCTGGGACAGCCTGGGACAGTCCTGGGACAGCATTGGGACAGCATTCGGACAGCACTGGGACAGCACTGGGACAGCCTGGGACAGCACTGGGACAGCACTGGGACAGCCCTGGGACAGCATTGGGACAGTCCTGGGACAGCCCTGGGACAGCCTGGGACAGCCTGGGACAGCACTGGGACAGCTCCTGGGACAGCTCCTGGGACAGCATTCGGACAGCACTGGGACAGCACTGGGACAGCCTGGGACAGCACTGGGACAGCACTGGGACAGCACTGGGACAGCCTGGGACAGCCTGGGACAGCATTGGGACAGTCCTGGGACAGCCCTGCCATGGCACTGCAGCATCTCCTGGGCTTTACTGCCACAGATGAGCCTTTTCCTCGCCCTCCACAAGGATTTCTTACTGGATTTTGGTACATCATGCCATGACTTAAAACACGTATTACAGGTGTCAAGAAACCAACAGACAAAATTCCAAGGTTCCATCCTGCCCTTATCACCGAGAGGAGCTGCTCAAGAGTAGCCAGAGGAAATCCAAATCAAAGCTAGTATTTGGGAATGCCTCACAGTTCTGTACATACCTCAGGGAAATAATCCTGTGGAAACTTCTCTTTTTCCAGCATGGGTGTGCTTTCTAAAGTGTCAGAGTAGATTTCTTTCCCAGTAACCTTTTTATACTTCTTAGCTAGAAAGAGAGATAAACCAAAATTAACAAACGTAACTTCAACATTATGAGCATCCTCTCAAGCTTACTGGCAAAGCAGAAACATCTGCAAACCAGCTGCTAAATAAACAGGATTTTATCAAAGATGTGCAAGCACTGAAGGTTTAGGGGGAAAATAAACACCCGTGTTTCTGCAGACACCTACGAGTCACACAGTCATGGTCACACTGTCATTTCTACACTGCAGAGCCCTGTACAGTGCTGGAGCTCTCATCAGAGCCTGGTCCCTGCACCCAAATCCCACCTCAGCTGCTCTGGGACCCTGGGGGCTCCTTCACACCAACAATTCCTGGCCACCAGCACATGAGACATGGGCTTTTTCAGCAGGAATGGTGCTGGACTTGTACTAGAGACTCAGTGGGGATGCACATCACTTTCCAAATTTGTAATGAGCAGTTTCATCACAGACAGAAACAACACAGACTCCTAGGGATCTACTCAGCTCATGAATGAGAGGTTCACCTTCTTGATCCACTT
Organism: Muscicapa striata striata; assembly: GCA_030060385.1. Taxonomy (NCBI): domain Eukaryota; kingdom Metazoa; phylum Chordata; class Aves; order Passeriformes; family Muscicapidae; genus Muscicapa; species Muscicapa striata. The sequence continues at coordinate 262,251 of JAREIS010000069.1, forward strand.
TATACTTGGTTTCTCACCTGATGAGAGCAATGGCATATCTAAGAACCTTAGTTTAAAAAAATTAAACTTAGTTTAATTCCTCTGACACAGCTGATGTTCAGCTGCAGATATGCAGATATGTCTTCCTGAGATCTGAAAAGCAGCAACAATCTTTTTTTCCCAGTCTGTATTCAGTCACATCCAGCTGTGCAGTGCATTTTGAAAAGCAACAGTGATGTTCCAGGAATACTGAATTGTGCATAAACATCTATTTTTTGCACACTTTTGAGCAGAACCAGAATCTCATAATGATTTTTGTGCAGAAAATGTTTGTATCCATTTGGATTTTTCTTCTGATTTAAGAGCTTAATACACTGTGAAAACGTCAATAGTCATGAGAGAAGAGGCAAGTTTTACATTTTCCCTGAAAGATGGGAGCCTTTGGGGTCATATTTTACAAACCCTGTGCTAGGAGATGGATTCTGCTCTGTTACAAGAACAGAGTGGGACTTGCAACAGTGATTCACCCATTTCCTCACAGTTTTATTAAGAGTTTTTTCCTTCTAAATGATGTTTGGGCCAAACCCATCTTTATGAGCATGGTTCACATTCCAGTTGGTGAAGTCTTGAATTGCACATACACAGAACTACTGTTCAAATATTTCAGGGCAGGAAGGCTCTGTACCCTCAATTACATGAGCAGAGAGGATCTGTCTGCTGAGAACAAAAATAATTAATCTATATAATTATGGCAATTAGTCCCGTCCATAGTCACTACCATTCCAACAGTGCCTCACATTAATGGGATGCTAGATGTAGTATTAATGTGACTCAGCTCAGGAAGCTAAATGAAGCTCAGGATATTTTTGTATTAAATATATACTGTTCTCAACTGAAATGACATAAATTTTATATCTATATTCACCTCAGGAAGCATTCAATAATTTTCTATGATTTTTCTAATATTTAATGCATATAGCCTAGCATTACTTTCAGACTTGTGAGACACACGAGACCTGCAGCCCCAAGGATCACTGTGGGTTAAAGCAGTGCCACCCTCTGCTGACCTGCTCTGCTCCCAAGTAACTCAAGCCATAAATCTACCTGAGCTGCTTTGCCAAATGACCATCACTGCTGGACAGTTGAGGTCCTGGTCCTGGGTCTGATCTCCATGGCAGAGCCTGGTGGCCACGCAGAGCTCGGAAGGGCCCAGGGATCACTGTGCACCTCAGGGTGCAGGGCAGGGATCAATGCCTGTGCCTGCCCCATTGACTTCCTCCAAAAGGTCTGTGACAGTAAGAAAAGCAACACCTGTCCCCAAGGGACTGCCTGCATTTCACAGGAGCCTGCATAACAGGGAAACACTGCCAGGCACCACCAGCAGAAAAGAAGATGGAAAAGCTGCCCTCATGTATAAAGCCACTGACCATTAAAAACATTTAATTCCTCCGCTTACCTTTAAAATCAAACTGGTAGATGTTTTTCAAAGATTCATGAAGAAAGTAAAAACTTCCTAGAGCCTGTAAAAAAAACAAAATAACAAAAACAATAAACCATGAAATTATAGAAATATAAACACTTTGGCTAACAAAACCTGAAAGAGCATCAGGCTTTCCAATTAGAAAAAAAACCTCAAACTGAAGAAATTAAATACTAATAAATAAAATTACTGATGTTTACATTTTCTAAGATCTATAAAAATATTAATTTCTTTTGTTGCTTCTCTGAATTTCATTAGTCATTATAAAGATGATCTCTAAGAGCTGACTGACCATGATCAGGGCACTGCCAGGTGTTCATTTAAACAACAAACAGATAGATGAGACTGGTGACACAGATGCCTCTCTGAGCCCCAAAACCAAACCCTTTTCAATAACTTTTATAATTTTATAACAATTCTATTACAAAATCCTGACAATTTATTCTTCACTTTCAGAGCAAAGCCAAAGCTTTCAGAGCCTGTGGTACAGGGACCATGAGCTGGCTGCTGTCTTTGTCCTCTCCACAGACCTGCCATTTACTGCTTTTCCCCAGCTCATGACAGGAGAATTACATATTAGAAGAGAGCAAATGAAAATCAAGTAAGAAAGGAAAAAAAAAACCAAAACAACAACAACAGGGCAAATAGATTTTATGGTGGAATAGTTAATTAAAAGAAAAAAAAAATTAAAAGGAGGACTTGATGAGACTGGATACATCGGATGCACCCAACAGAAACTGAGAAAAAACAGCCTGTTACTGGACAAATTCTTACTAAGAGGAATAAAAGAAGCAACACATTGACCAAAGAGGATGATTTAATTTCATTGCCTCTTCTCCTCTCACCAACAAAGCCCCTCCCAGCACAGCAGGGCTTGGCTGGTGGCTGCTGCAGCATTGGTGAGAGGAAATCACATCCAGAGATCAGACACTGCTGATCTGTCAAAAGCACCAGCAGCAGCTCCTGCCCATCTCCTTCACATATTGGTCCATCCAACAGAAACAGTGCCACGTGTTTAACTGGACATGCCCCTGTGAGCCAGGCAGATTCCTTTGGGTTTCTTTTTATAACATGGAGGAGGTGAACAAGGAACTGCAGGAGACATCCCTGTGAAGGACTCAAGTTAAGTGTGCTGCAAACAGGACAGAAAATAAATCCTGGTACAGGACAAAAGCACTGATACCCCCATCAGGCTCATCTGTTTCTTCAATGCATAGGGCAAAATCTGACATATATAGAGGTAACATTTTGCTATATAATACTTCTTAAGAATTCAGTATAAGGATACAGCTTTTTTTTTTTCTTACATGTCCTTCAGAAGAAAAAGAAAGGAGCCTTGGCAAGCATCTGGAAAGCATCATCCCAAATGCCTCAAGTCTGGAAAATTTAAAAGCAAATGGAAAGGGATCCTGGCATGGGAAATCCTAGGCTATGTCAGTAACCAGTGGTGAGCCAGCTACCTGTAACACCTCAGGGAAGTTTCACAGGGAGCTTTTCCTTTCTGGTCACAGTGCAGGCAGCAGCACCACGCTGGGAAGGGACCCTGGAGGTGTCCAGCCCCAGCCCAGCCCCACGCAGGGCTGCTCAGGGCATTGTCCAGGACACTCAGCACCCTCCTGGCTGCAGCCTGCCGCCCCTCTGAGCTGCTGCTCTGTGCCCCAGCACCCTCTGAAACCTTCCCTTGGCTCCCACTGAATTCCCTGTGCCCCAGCATCCTCCTGAAACCTTCCCCTGGCTCCCTCTGAATTCCCTGTGCCCCAGCACCCTCCTGAAACTCTCCCTTGGCTCCCTCTGAATTCCCTGTGCCCCAACACCCTCCTGAAACCCTCCCTTGGCTCCCACTGAATTCCCTGTGCCCCAGCATCCTCTGAAACCTTCCCCTGGCCCCCACTGAATTCCCTGTGCCCCAGCATCCTCCTGAAACCCTCCCTTGGCTCCCACTGAATTCCCTGTGCCCCAGCATCCTCTGAAACCTTCCCCTGGCCCCCACTGAACTCCCTGTGCCCCAGCATCCTCTGAAACCTTCCCCTGGCCCCCACTGAATTCCCTGTGCCCCAGCACCCTCCTGAAACCCTCCCTTGGCTCCCACTGAATTCCCTGTGCCCCAACACCCTCCTGAAACCCTCCCTTGGCTCCCACTGAATTCCCTGTGCCCCAACACCCTCCTGAAACTCTCCCTTGGCTCCCACTGAATTCCCTGTGCCTCAGCTGAGATGCACATCCATGGCGAAATAAAATCAGTATTTGGAAATAGTGACCGCTCCAAATGAGGTACAAATAATGATAAAAACAGGTGAACATTCAAATCTAGATGACAAAATTGTGAACTCTGGAGCTTCTCTGTAGGATATCAACAAATACACCAAGAAAAAACAGATGCTCTAAACCCCACCTCACTTAGGGTGTCATAACCCTATTAAAAACACTGCCATTCATGCTTAAGCTACAACTTCACTTCTGAGTGTCACAATTTGCTCACTGCCTGACTTTGTACAGTTTTAGTCTCATTTTTAAAAACTAATTTTCAGGACTTCTGCAGCAGAAGTTCTGTTTGACAGTCTACACCTGTGGCACCAAGCACTGGTGCACAGTGAACCTGTGGCAGTGATGAAGTAACTCAGCCAAGTTCCAGGAGCTGATACCACTAACATTCAGACTGGCTGGGACTGTGCAATTCCAAACACTCCACTAAAAACAATCACAACTAGAATGGAATGGAAATTACAGCTATCACAATCTTCCACATTATTATAGACTTAATCAGCCTAGGTACATAAATGTAAACTTGTAAAAGTGATGGAATGCACTTATAATTCCCTGTCCTAACACAATGAAACATATTTAAAAAACCTTCCAGGGCCCAATGCCGAGGCCCTTTTGTTGAGGTGATTATGTTAATTCAATTTATTTCTCATAAAATGTCAGTTTAACAATAAAGTTAAATGAGATTAATTTAAAATCTAAGAGCTGTGCTTTATTTTCTTATTTACAGTTTCAGTATCCTTGGAAAAAGCAGTACTGGTGCACACAGCAGCACATGCAGTATCTAAGTGATACAACACAGGAACACGTTAAAGATTATAAAATACCCAAACATCTTAACTTTTAAAGATCTCAAACACAAGGAAATAAAGCCAATATTTGTTCCACTTGAAAGGCTGCTGAGATGGATGACCTCTGCTGTTAGGAGTAATTTTCCACACCACCTGTAAATAGGTGTTTCTGCTCAAATGGAAGCTCAGGGGTCACACTGTCACTGTCCCTCCCTCCTCAGTCCCAGTGACATCAGAGCCTCACCACAGCACAGCTGGAATCCTCACCACAGCCCTTCTAGAGCAGAAATAATAAATAATAATAAGTAAATAAATAAAAATTTTAAAAAATAATAAATAATAAATAATAATTTCTTCAGGGAAAATAACCCTGAGGGCCACTGAGGCTGACTCCCCCCCATCAGGGACAATGCACCTTCTGCACTGTGCCCCTCCAGACAGAGCTGCAATCCCCCCTGAAGACATCAGCTGCAGGAGCTCATCTCCAGCACCCAGAGCCCCACCCACTTCTGAGCTCAGGGCTCACACACAGCACAGCACAGCACAGCACAGCCCACCTGTCACCTGCACAGGGCTCACACACAGCACACCTGTCACCTGCACAGGGCTCAGGGCTCACACACAACACAGCACAGCACACCTGTCACCTGCTCAGGGCTCACACACAGCACCTGTCACCTGCACAGGGCTCAGGGCTCACACACAGCACCTGTCACCTGCACAGGGCTCAGGCCTCACACACAACACAGCACAGCACAGCACACCTGTCACCTGCACAGGGCTCACACACAGCACACCTGTCACCTGCACAGGGCTCACACACAGCACACCTGTCACCTGCACAGGGCTCAGGGCTCACACACAACACAGCACAGCACACCTGTCACCTGCTCAGGGCTCACACACAGCACCTGTCACCTGCACAGGGCTCAGGCTCACACACAGCACCTGTCACCTGCACAGGGCTCAGGCCTCACACACAACACAGCACAGCACAGCACACCTGTCACCTGCACAGGGCTCACACACAGCACACCTGTCACCTGCACAGGGCTCAGGGCTCACACACAACACAGCACAGCACAGCACAGCACACCTGTCACCTGCACAGGGCTCACACACAGCACAGCACAGCACAGCTGTCACCTGCACAGGGCTCAGGCCTCACACACAACACAGCACAGCACACCTGTCACCTGCACAGGGCTCACACACAGCACAGCACAGCACAGCACAGCACACCTGTCACCTGCACAGGGCTCACACACAGCACAGCACAGCACAGCACACCTGTCACCTGCTCAGGGCTCACACACAGCACCTGTCACCTGCACAGGGCTCACACACAGCACAGCACAGCACACCTGTCACCTGCTCAGGGCTCACACACAGCACCTGTCACCTGCACAGGGCTCACACACAGCACAGCACAGCACACCTGTCACCTGCACAGGGCTCAGGGCTCACACACAGCACACCTGTCACCTGCTCAGAGCACTGCTGCCCCAGGGGATGGCACAGGCTCTGCTGCCCCAGCTGTCCCACTGCAGTGAGTGCAGGCTGCAGCCACAGCTGCTCTGCTGCATTTTCCAGGCAGTCTGCAAACACAGACCAGTGGGGAATCCCACCTCAGAGGCCTTATGGCAGGGATGAATGGATGGCTCACAGTTAGGCTCAGATCAGAAAGTTCCCAGCTCATCAGGCCAGCCTGCAGCCCCTGGGTCTGTGACTGCACCAAGGTCATTGTGCTCAGTGCCACCAGAAGCCTCCAGCCCAGCAAAGCTGTGCTCAGGGATACAGGGACAGCACACGTTATTCCCAGCACTGAGCAGCCAGGTGAACTGGGAAGGAATTCTTCCCTGGCACAGGGTGGAATTCCCAGATGGGCTGTGGCTGCCCCTGGATCCCTGGCAGTGCCCAAAGCCAGGCTGGACATTGGGGTTGGAGCACTGGGACAGTGGGAGGTGTCCCTGCCATGGCAGGGTGGCACTGGGGGGGATTTGGGGTCCCTTCAACCCAAACGGTGATTCCATGAATCCTTGATTTATACCTTACTAATGAAGTCAGGAGCTGACAGGACAGGAAGGAATTCATCAGAGTCTGAGTTATGCCAGAAATACACGGACAGAGCAACACCTGTGGCCATGAGGAAATACCACAATATACAGGCACTGCCAGTAACTCAGTGCTGAAACACAAAGTCAGATGGCACAGTCATGAACAATACTCATTTGTAGCTTGGCCAGGTTCTTAAGAAACACACAAAATGGTAAAACACATTCTTCTGCTGTCCCCCTGCTCAGTGAAACCAACAGCTTGGCTTTAACACCCCTGAAATCAGCCAGACCAGCACCCAAGATCCTGCAGGCACAGCAGGGAAAATTCCCTTGGTGACCTGCCAGGACTCTCTGGATATCAGGGTCTCTAATGCAGGGAACACAGCAAACACATCCTGCCCTTTGTGAGAATGGCCCTTCTGGGAGCCCAGGGAAAGGCCAGGCTCATTATCTCAGGCAGGGCTGCTGGTAACAATCAGCTTGTTCCGGACTGCCAGAGGTACCTGGCTGTTCCTCCACACCTGTGCTCACCTGCACTGCACTGCACACCCAGAGCAGCACCTGAGCCAAGGTGAGCACCTTCACTGCAACAGCTCTGCATTCCCCAGAAAGGAATGATGGAGCAAAAATCAGGCATCTCCTCCCTGTTAGAGTGAACATTCACTGCATTTAATTAGGACCCAGAATGATATTCATTACAGTATTAGAGATTTCTTTCATTATTCCATACAGAAAGACTCATCTGGGAAAACTAGTGCTGATGGCAAGAGAAACAATTGATTCTGATGGATTACACATCCAGCATTATTAAAAGCACTATTCCTCTAATTAGACAGAAATTTTGCTACAAAAATTTGAAGATTTTACTAGCTATAGGGTTTTTTTTAAACAGTTAATTGGCATAATTTCTTTTTAAAGTCCACCATTTCAACCGTGGATATTTAATGCAAAAAGGAAATAGATGAATAAAAGTTTAATTACTTTACAGAGTAAACATTTACTGCACTACCTCACTAAATGTGACAGTTAATATATAAAGATTGCTTTAAATATATTTAAAATAAATTGCCAATGATGACACAGAAACTGTAATTCATGTAGTCATAAAATCCATAATTAGCTTTAATGAATATTTAAAGTCAAAGTTCAGCCCAACTTTTTCAATGTTTAACCTCCTATATCAATATAGTTCAAGGAATTAATTTATCATGGAACATGACAATGTCTGAATATGAATTAGCACGAGCACTGCTGACAGGAAGCCCTTATCTCCTACCAGCCTCTTTGGCTCTGCTGAATGTCAACAGTGAGTTTGGCACGCCTGACTCTATTGATTGCCCGCCTGCTTCGCTACCAACAATTAAAAAAGTATTTCACATGTTTATAAAGCCCAACATCAAGAGCAGCATTAGTTTCCCATTAGCCAGATGGAGTCTGTGAGCAGCCACCACTCGGGCAGGGCCACCCCAGCCAGGCTGACAGCAGCCACACTGCAGAGCCAGGGCACTGCACAGCCAGGGCTGTGATAAATCCTGTCCCAGGCTGGGCTCATCCATGTCCCAGTGACCCTTAGAGACTGCAAACAAAAACCCAGAATGGGAGAAAGTGGGGTCTGGACCAGCCCAGAGGCTGCCTGTGCCCAGGGCTGCTTGCCACCACCCAGCAGGGCTGTGGGTGCCCTCCTGGCCCAGGACTGGGGTACCTGAATGGCTCAGGTGATGGCACTGCCCTGCAGGGTCCCCTGATGGACTGGGGTACCTGGCACAGCTCAGGTGATGGACTGGGGGTACCTGAATGGCTCAGGTGATGGGCCCTGCCCTGCAGGGTACCCTGATGGACTGGGGTACCTGGCACAGCTCAGGTGATGGACTGGGGGTACCTGGCACAGCTCAGGTGATGGGCCCTGCCATGCAGGGTACCCTGATGGACTGGGAGTACCTGAATGGCTCAGGTGATGGGCCCTGCCCTGCAGGGTACCTGACACAGGTACAGACACAGCAGAACAACTCTGGAATCCTGCTGGGAAACAAGCCACAGCTACCTTGGATTTTTGTGGCAGTTTGGAAACGCTTTGTGAAAACACCTGCCCTTAGTTTGCCATAAAATGTCAGTTTTGATACAGCTGCCACCCTCCCAAAAACAAGGAAGGGCAGGCTGCAGTACAGGCTGGATCCAGCACACCTGAACAGTGACACCCACGGGACTTGGTACAGTTTCTGCCTGCAGCTCTGGGCACACTCAATCCACAGCCAAATTAACACCAACTGTCTAATACCCATTCAAGGTTAAAAAACCAGGCTGGGTACCCTGATCAACTCATTATAAAATACTCTATCACTTCTTATTTGCAAACAAATTAGGTGTCCAGCAATTTATCATATCCTGAATTAGACTTATCAGCTAAAGCACATACAATCAGAGTGCCACTGAGGCTGCCTGGGCAGTGCAGACAGACGGAGCCTGAGCCCAGCATTCCAAACAATTCCACCCCATCCTGCAGCTCTGCACTGCAAACACACCCACCAGCTCCACTGCAGCAGCATGGCAATCTGCACACCTTCCATGGAGTGTCACAGAGACTGGGCTCCAAATACTCACTGGCAAACTTCAGAAACTCCCTCAAAACATTATTAACATGGTCTGCATTAAAAACATCTTTCAGTTACATGTGGTATTTCCATTAAACCAACTGGAACTGCCCCCTCAGAAGGAATAAAACCAGTGGTAGGACTGGCACTGCAGATTCTCTCACTCCATAAAACCTAGGCCAGTACTATGCATCATAATCTAAACATACAATGTCCATAAATAAATAATGCATATGTTTTATCTGTAATACCCACGTTGTGAAGAAGCCACCTGCAGATGTATCTCAGCAGTTTCTCCAGTGCCTACTCCCCAGTTAAATCAATTTTGTTGGAGTGCTAGAGACTTCCGGAAGCAGCAGATGCACCTGGTGGGGATAAAAAGGGTGTCCAGCCCTAGGAGTCCCTAAATCCTGGAAATTTGACTCTAAGTATTAGATCAGTACCTTCAAATATCCTTCTGCGTTTCTAAACTCAGTGAGCTGCCAGGACACTATCAAGGGGGATAATCACTACAATTTTACCACTTGAAAAATATAAATAATAAAAAAAATCCTAATTTTTTTTGTTTGCTTTTATAATAGTTGAGTTAAATGTAATCGAGGAAAGAACTGATCTGTAAGTGTTCATACACAGCTTTGTATCTTGTACTGTTTATTTCTGGTCTCTTTCACAAGGTTTTGGTATATTCAGATGGGTTTACCTGTTCAGGTTTCATTCAAGGTTGAGACTTGTCCACATGGCAGACTGGAGTAACTATTTTAAAAATTCTAAGATGCCTAAATCCCAAGTCATTTAAATGCTTAATCAAGAGATGATCATAAAAAAGAACTTGCTTGCAGTCCTGGTCATTACAGGTACCTCAGAGAGGTCTCTGCTGGCAGCAACCAGCATGGACATTTTCTGGAACAAAAACATAGTCCCAGGAACTTTCATTTTCCTGTTCTGAAGACTAATAGAAAAATGAGGGACCTTCTGCTAACATAATCCACCTCTATCACCTCTTAATTCTGTTACAGCAAGTGAAAATCATATTCAATTTTAAAACATTATTTGGGACCATTTAATTCAAGAAGTGAAAAATTAACCAACAAAATCTCTGAGCTTTATATAAACATGTCCAGTGAGTAAATGAGTAACCTGTATGTAACCTAATGCATGAACAAAGAATATTTAATGCCACTTTTGATGCTGACACATTTCACAAAAACATTTCCTATTTTAATTACAAATCAATTAAGTTAAAAAAATATCAGATGGAGGTTCTTTTTCTGAAAACCGAGATTAGTGACAGAGCAAGGAACCAGCCCAAGCTACAGGAAGTGTGTGTGTGCTGAGCACTTATAAAAAGCACCACTTATCAATATTCCTGAACGCAAAGCAGAGCCTTCACAGAGTCATTAATCATGCTGTTATTTAATATTTCTATTACTCAAGCACTCTGGAGGCCCCAATCAGGATAAGAGGCACCAGGCTGGCTCTGCACCAGGGCAGGAAGGAGCTGCTGGACCCAGACCCAGAGCTGGGTGTGCTCAGAGCCAAAGCCTCTGCTCAGCCCCAGCCCCAAGGCCAGGGCCAAACCCACAATATTCAGCAGCTCCTCAGGATGGGAAGGGACAGGAACAAAGCCCAATTTCTAGATGTGAGCACAGCAGAGGATGAGCTCAGTTCTCCTCAAAAGATACACAGGTAAATGCTCATGGTTATTTTGGTGTCGAACCTTATGAGAGCCAAAATATCCCCCAGGAAGTTAAAAATTCCTGACAAGCTAAAAAATTATCCAGATTTATCATGTGGATAGTGGAAACATTTCTTGGATTTCAAGAAGCAGAGCCTGAGTCTCAGGTTGCAGAAGGTGACATGCAGAATACTTTTCACCTGTATTGTCCATGCTGTTTCACATTTATTTTGAGGCTGGCAGGGAGAGCAGCACCAGTAAAAGCCCATCCTGCATGCAGGGACAGAGCTGCCAGTGCCAGCTGTGAGACCTCCCTGGTGTCACACGGGTGTCACACAGGACAGGGAGTGCCCTCAGCATATGCAGGGACACAACCTGCATGGATGAGCAGATGGGACAACTGATGGATGTTCAATGCTTTACCACAGTTTTCTTCCAGTTAAAATAAAAAGGCACTTTTTCATCTTGGGGGAAACTGGTAAGCTGTGTGACTTCTGCTACACTGAGCTGATGCTAAATAATTTTAATTTTGAAAACTTTAAATCAATACAGTATTTCATTGATATGTTCTTACATAATATACTCAAGATGACAAATTCAATTTGATGAGGAGGCATTAATGCCCATTTCATTTAGCATTATACAGGTCATCTGCAAATAGGAAAGTACCATGTGGTAAAAGGTTGTATTTAGCGTGTCACAGTCACTGGTGGTTGTTTTGTATCTCAGAGAACCTTTGTAGCTGCCTCAAAATAAGAGATGATTGATTTACAAAGTACCAAATTTCAAATTTCATATTCTAGGACTAAACATCAAATAATTGGACAAAGCTGTCCCCTTGTCTGACCCATCACAATCAAGCCCCTTTCAAGGTTGACTGCCTGCATAAGAAATATGTGCATAATTTCATTTTGTCTCCTGTCCAACATCCAATGTTAGAAGTTAATTAAATTGCTTGTCCATTGTATTCATCCACTTACAAAGTTAATGATATTCTGTTCTTGAATTAAAGAGAATTTTATAAAGCCTGCACTATGGAACCTGGCATGCTGTACACCAAGGAGCTGAACCCTGTCATGGTTCCTGATTGCAGCTCCCCTAATTAGGAAACAAAATGAATGTTTCTGTGTCTGCCAATGCAGAGGACAAGTCATTCCAACAGCGAAGGTAAATGCTCTGTACAACAGCAACTTAATAATATCTCATGTTTGACTCTAATAAATTCTGCAGGATTAATAAACCTGTTAAATTTTTAAATTAACATAACAAAGATGAACTGCAGAAGAACAAGGCAGCCTCAAAAGAGGGTCACAGGTTTGAGGCACAGAACAGCTTCTTGCAAGGGCATCAACCTTGAGGACACTGAAATCATCATTTCTCCTTCCTGCACAGATGAAGAAGGAAAACACAAGGCTATGGCAATCTGCTGGAGAAGCTGGGATTATTAATCATGTCAGCTGTGCCCTCTGGTGCTTAGTGCACTCACCTGGTACTTGTGCACCAGAAAGGTACCAGAGCTGCAGATCCAGCAGCTACAGCAGCAAAGCTGCTGCCCAGGAATCTGCTGGTGACAGCACTTGATATCCTGAGCCAAAGCCAGAATCCAGCACAAAGCCTACATCCCACCTGAGAAAAATAACCACAAGGTCACTGTGCTTTTCTACTCTACTCTACTCTACTCTACTCTACTCTACTCTACTCTACTCTACTCTACTCTACTCTACTCTACTCTACTCTACTCTTTTTGGACATGGTTATTATTCTACTCCAGTATGAGGCTGAGCAGAGCCCCTCAGCACAGTTCTGCACAGATTCCTGTCTCAGTACACTCCTCTGCACATTCAGACCAAAGGTGCCTCCAGGTGATGTCCTTGGAGCCTCTGTTTCCCACCTGAGCCCTGAAGGAGCTGAGCCAGCCTGCCTTGGCAGGGGGAGCTGGATGGTCCCTTCCCAGCCACACCATTCTGGGATTCACCTGGCACTGCCCAGGGGACAGAGCTGGGGCTGGGAGCAGCACAGGGCTGGGCTCTGGCCCCTAAACTGGGCTGGCTCTGCCCCAGGATGAGCCTGAGCTGCTTGTGCCACCACCACTACACACTGAGTAACAAATATAACAAGCATTGCCCATATTTGAAAAGCAATCTAAATTTTTCCAATTTAATACAAAATATTTTACAGTAAAAACCAGAAAGTCTCTCTCCCAGCTTTTGTCCTTTATTTGATGCTGTTAATACAGACTTAGTGCTAAACCTTGTACATGTCCCTGGACTGAGTGAGCAAGCAGAACTGACCCGTGCAGTGCCTGCACTGCCCTGCTCTGTGTGCTGCCAGCCCAGCTAGAGACAAATGTGCAGATTATATGCTTTTTAAAATTATTATTGCTAACAAGGAGCCAAACCTGATACTTCCTAACAGGCTTCACCTCACTGAAATGAAGAGCAATGCCATTTATGTGATTACATATTTTAAGCCCTTGTGCCCTCTGCACCAGTTACTGCACTGATTTCATACAGGAATAGTGATATACACCAAAGCAGCAACAGTAGAACAATTCAAGCTTACTCTGTCACAGTTCAGTAAAACTGAGTTACAAAGAATCTTAAAAAATTTTCAGTGAGTGCAAACTAAAAAAAAAAAAAAAAAAGCATAAATAAAACGTGCAGCATGTTTGGTTTAGCAAATGTAAGAAAACATTAGGATTACTGACAAGAAATTAATTTTCCTGGAATTATACAGAATAATTGGATTATGCAAAATAACTGAATGCATGCTGCCATTTTGCATTTCTTCATGCACACTTCAGAGTAATATTTTATTGTAATTAACTTTAAATTATACTTAGTATTTTCCTCAAGTGGTTGCATTTTCAAAATAAAGCTACATGGACCAATCCCAAAGATGTATTTCAACTAATGTAACTTTTGTGAACTGAAACTCATTAAATGGTATTGGCAAATCAATAAGGATATAACGATGTAAAGCTTTTCTTTATGAAATAAACCAGATTATACTCTTCTAATCTAAATACTCAGTTAAATCTATTGATAATTAAATCACATGGAAACCCTGCCTTGTTATTAAAGTCTCTTCAGAATGCCCATGAAAGTTGGAGTATGTACATATATAATACATATTGTTTATATTTCTACCTTTCAGATCTTTTCAATTTCAATTAAAATCCTGTAATTTTTATTGGGAATCACATTACATGCATGACAGAGATAAGTTAATTAAAGGACAATCAATTCTAAGAGATGGCCAACAATGAACCTAACCAGTTTACAAATTACCTATTGCCATTCAACCAGAGCATGCAATGCCTGTGGACAATTACAAAAAAGCTTTAATTGATTTTTAAAGTTTGAATAATACCGTGCATTTTGCATGTTCCTAAGTGCTTTGCTTGGGCTGTGATTTTTTGCATCAGAGGAACTGCTGGGACCACCACTACCAACTCCTGGCCAGGGCAGAGCCTGGATCTAAAGCTCAAAGCAAAGCCCTGTGCACCCCAAAGCAGCCATGGCAGCATCTCACTTGAACAAACACCCACGTTATCTGTGCCATGCTTCAGGACAGCAATATTTTAAAGGAACTCATTCTTGGCTAACTACAATTAGAAGGCATTTAGCACACTCACCTGAAGTTTGTTACAGACAGGCAGACAAGGACATTATTCTGTAAATTCAACATCCAACTGAATTGCACAAAAACAAACAACAAACTGCCACTGCCTGACTCACTTCCAATGCAGCAAACAGGATTCCTCAATGCTGCTCTGCCTCAGCCTACTGCCAGCTCTAATGGAGCTTTGCTGGGACCTGTCTGCCCCTCCTTGTGCCACTTGGGGAGTCTGACAATTCCCAGAGCTCTGGGATGAGGAGCAGGGACAAGCAAAGGCTGGGCCCCAGCAAAGGCAGCTTCTCACTGGGGAAATCCCAAAAAAGCTACACCATGCTGGGCAAAAAACTGCAGCTGTTCTGTGGCTGCAGGTGGGACAGGTGGGAACTCACTGTGTGAGTCTGACAGACACCACACCAACAGCAAGCAGAGAGAAAAGGCTGCTCACTGTGCTCTGCCCGTCCTGCTGAGAGCCTGGGGACGAGCAGGGCATGGGGTGGAGTGCCCAAATCTGGGTTCATCCTGACACAGACATGCAGTGTTGTGGTGTGGGAGCCTGGGGATGAGCAGGCACAAGGTGGAGTGCCCAAACCTGCCAGCCTGGATCCATCCTGATGCAGAAATGCAGTGCTGTGGTGGGGCAGCCTGGAAGGATGGCACCCTCCCTGTGCAGGGCTCATTTCACAAACAACACCAGGAACAGTTTAGGAAGAACCTGCTAGAAACATGTTTGCCATGTTTTGCTTGGAACTGTAATTCTTGGTTTCCATTAAGGCTTTTGCAGGGCTCAGTTGAACTGCAGCTGTTGCACTGCCCAAGGGAATTCCAGGTGTGGAACCAGACACAACACAGCTGTGCCCAAAGGCTCCACCAGCTTCAGCTGGGGCCTGCCTTACAAAGGCACCATTTCCATGTGCATTCCCAACTCCCAAAAAACAAATTCAGAAAGAAAAACAAAACCAAAGGGCTCTAGAGGCCTTATGAAAAGTGAAGTAAGGTTATTTCATTTACTAGTCCTGTCACCACTGCCTTGCTCAAAGCCTGGTTTTGGCCTTGCTAGCATCATCATGCTGTTTTCTAGCTTTGAGATAGAAAACAGTAAAGAAAATATATTTTAAGTATTTCAAGAACAGCAGAGCATTGTGACATACTTATGAAGCTGATCCATCAATAACAAAAGCCACAGTACAAATAAAGCTCATGGCTCTGTAACTTCTGTGCCTCTTGATCATGTGAAGGTGATAAAAGGGAGCTTTGGTGATGGGGACTGGGAGCCCCCAAAGCTCAGCTGAGGCCTGACCTTACTGGAGCTCCCAGGGCATGAGCTGCAGTGCTCCTGCTCAGGATGATGGCAGTGCTCCTGTGGGACTGCAGGGATGGCACCAGGCAGGGCACCACGGCTTGGGGACAGCGGGGACAGCCAGAGAGGGAGGCACGGGCTCAGCAAGACCGGAATTAGAGCTGGGCTCAGCAAGACCGGAATTACAGCTGGGCTCAGGGAAACTGGAATTACAGCTGGGCTCAGGGAAACTGGAGTTACAGCTGGGCTCAGGGAAACTGGAACAACAGCTGGGCTCAGGGAAACTGGAGTTACAGCTGGGCTCAGGGAAACTGGAGTTACAGCTGGGCTCAGGGAAACTGGAACAACAGCTGGGCTCAGGGAAACTGGAATTACAGCTGGGCTCAGGGAAACTGGAGTTACAGCTGGGCTCAGGGAAACTGGAGTTACAGCTGGGCTCAGGGAAACTGGAATTACAGCTGGGCTCAGGGAAACTGGAGTTACAGCTGGGCTCAGGGAAACTGGAATTACAGCTGGGCTCAGGGAAACTGGAGTTACAGCTGGGCTCAGCGAGACTGGAATTACAGCTGGGCTCAGCGAGACTGGAATTACAGCTGGGCTCAGGGAAACTGGAATTACAGCTGGGCTCAGGGAAACTGGAATCAGAGCTGGGCTCAGGAGCCACCCTGTGCTGCTGCACTGCCAGCATTACTGGGCTTTTACACATCAATCTGACCAGAACTGAATGGAAACAAATTTCTGCTTTTAAACTGGAATATGCATTCCAACAGAAAACAGATTAATTAAAAGGTCTTTAAAAAAAAAAAAAAAAAAAAAGGGGTCTTTCAAGAGAGTGTAAGGTATCAGTTTTGCTGTTAGCACTCCCTCAGGAAGAGCTCCTGGTCCTACAGGCTCACACCTGATGGCAAAGCAGCCACCATCTGAGAGGAATGTTTCAATAACAGCTGAAGTGAGAAAGAAAACTTCTATATAAATAGAAGTAATAACTTGAATTTTATTTTAAAACTGAGAAGATAAAAATAGTCTGTATAAATCAAACAAGTTGTCTCTTCATGTCACTTTTATGATGGACATTAATCTTAGTTTCTAGACAGAACTGCTGTCTGATGTAACCAGGCTTATTGACTTAATGGGAAGAAATTTATATTAGTCTAGGAAGCTGTGATGAATGCAGTCTTAAAGTTCAATGACTCAAACACTTAGTAACCTCAAACATTGACCCAGATAGACAGAAACTTAAATCTTAATCCTGGAGCATAAGTTTATGCTTCATTCACGTTTTGTTGTCAAGGCATTTTGACTGCTCTGTGTTTTTCCACCTGCTGAGGCACAGATGTGTGCACACACTGCCACTCCTGGGCCAGCTCTGTGTCCCCGCTGTGCCCAGCTCAGGACAGGCAGCTCCCACCACCAGGCTCACCCAGGTCTGGCCTCTGCTCTGCAGCACCTGGCACAATCCCCAAACATTCCCACTTCTTCTGCATCTAGGGCTAAGATCTGACAAACAGCCTGCACACCTAAAGATGTTCAAATGCATGTGTTCAATGAAAAGAAACATTCCTTAATCCGAGCTCGGATAATATCACTGCAGCCAAAGCTGTGCAGCTGCTGGGATGCCAGCAATTTAATGCAGCCAACAGTTTATGGATCACAAATGCAATTTATCACACAACTGAAAAGCTGTAATACTGATTCTTGCAAGAACAAGGCTCAGGCTTTTCTGTAATTTGGTTGGGTTTAGAAAATAAGACAGAAAATAAAACAAACCATTAGTGTCTTACGGCTCACACATTCAAAATTGGAGTTGCCTGATGTGATATAATACCTAAAATATCAGAAAGATCTAAACATGTATGGACACCAGATTGATTTGTCACAGGAACTGTAGTGAAAACACCCCAATTCCACACCCCACTGTCTGAACATAGAAGACAGTGGTTAACTAAGTTATAAAACACATTTTTATAGCAACACCCATTCCATACTGAATCCCAGCTGAAGGAATCCTGAAACATTGGAGTGAACAAAAAGCCACAGACAATGTACACGGGACCTTCATGGCAAGATGGTGCATGGAAACAGGAATGTTCCAAGCCAGGAAGAACAAGGCAACCTAGCTTAATCTGATTATTCTGAGGTTGAGGCAACATATTAATCAAGTGGACAAAACAATTCTGTTAATGACATTCAAAAGGTACAGTACAATAATCAATCATTTACTATATTGCAAATGATAAAACAAGCATCCAGAAGGGTTATGCTAATTGCATGTTTCGAGTCAAATGAACCCAGCGCACGCTCTGTCTTGCTTAGGCAAACAGAGCATTGCTGCCATTTGATGCCATTGCAGATGTCTGCAGCAGCGCCCGCAGCCGTGCAGCGGCCTGCAGAGAGCCAGGGGACTGAGCCTGCAGGGCACGGCCACCAACAGCCTGGCCACCAACGGCCCCAGCCACCAACAGCCTGGCCTGCAGAGAGCCAGGGGACTGAGCCTGCAGGGCACGGCCACAAAGGGCCTGGCTACCAACGGCCCGGCCTGCAGAGAGCCAGGGGACTGAGCCTGCAGGGCACGGCCACCAACGGCCTGGCCACCAACGGCCCCAGCCACCAACAGCCTGGCCTGCAGAGAGCCAGGGGACTGAGCCTGCAGGGCACGGCCACCAACGGCCTGGCCACCAACGCCCCAGCCACCAACAGCCCGGCCTGCAGAGAGCCAGGGGACTGAGCCTGCAGGGCACGGCCACCAACGGCCTGGCCACCAACGGCCCCAGCCACCAACAGCCTGGCCTGCAGAGAGCCAGGGGACTGAGCCTGCAGGGCACGGCCACCAATGGCCCCAGCCACCAATGGCACGGCACAGCCACAACAGCCCGGCCACCACCAACAGCACAGCCACGCTGCCCGTGCGCTGTGGGACACTGGACAGACGGACACTGGGACACACGGACAGATGGACACT
Source organism: Muscicapa striata striata (assembly GCA_030060385.1). Classification (NCBI taxonomy): domain Eukaryota; kingdom Metazoa; phylum Chordata; class Aves; order Passeriformes; family Muscicapidae; genus Muscicapa; species Muscicapa striata. The sequence continues at coordinate 280,960 of JAREIS010000069.1, forward strand.
GGGACAGACAGACATACGGACACATGGACATGGGGACACACAGACACTGGGATTGACGGACACAAGGACAGATGTACACTGGGATTGACGGACATGGTGACACAGACAGACGGACACTGGGATGCATGGGGACAGACGGACACTGGGACAGACAGACAGACCAACACAGGGATACGGACACGGGAACACAAGGACAGATAGACACTGGAACACATGAACATGGGGACACATGGCCATGGGGACACACGAACACTGGGACACACGGACACGGACAGGCAAACTCGGACACAGGGACACATGTACACTGGGACATGGACAGATGGACACTCGGACACTGGGACAGATGGACACTCGGACACGAAGACACAAGGACACAGACACAGGGACATGAACAGACAGACACAGGGACAGATGGATATGGGGACAGATGGACACAGGGACACACAGACACAGACGGACAGACACTGAGTCACATGGATATGGGGACAGATGGATACATGGACATGGACACAGACAGACACATGGACACTAGGACACATGGACACAGAACCCTAACCCCTTGTCTTTTCCTATCTAGCAATAGATTACAGTTTTATTCAAAGCATTTTCCTACGAAAGTAAAAAAAATGCAAGCCGTAAGAAAATTCAACTTCCCACACTGCATCACCTTCCTCAATTCCGAGAGCCAGTCCCTTGGTTACCTGCAAGAGGAATGAGCTAAGGAAGCTGCACTAACAAGTCCACAGAAGCTACTGACTTCAATGGGCTTCCTTGGGAATTTACTTGTTTACCAAATTAAAAAAAATTAACACCTGGAGTCAATGGGGGTGATCTGGCCCTATTGTTCTCTTAAGTAAGAAAAACATCCATTTTCAGAAAGAGGACTCTTGATTTTGAATTGCAATGACTGTAAGGACCCTGACTCACCTGGTAACCTGTATATCTACACTACTGGTTGTAGTTTTTCTTGATAAAAATAAAATGTAAGGCATAAAGAAAACGAGCTACTAGCTCAGGACAGGGGAAAAAATAACTTTGCTGCTATGTAAAAACACAAAATCGATCTTCTACAATTTAGTATCCACATTTAGTTTTGAATTTTTAAACTGTAAATTATCAAACCAGCAATACTTGTTTCCTAGCAACATTTCAATAAATTATTAGACAAATCCAAACCACTGATATGGAATTTTTAGCCTTAAAAATTCCATATATATCTGCCTGGTCTTTAAAAGCATGCTCCCTACCAGAGTAGTGTGACATTTTTATGCTGGAGGTTTTACAAGGATTAGTCATCATTTTTGCTATTATATGCCGTATAATCACCCATGTAAACTCATGTCAGCTTGCCTTAAATTAACTTTAATTCAGGTTTGCCAAAGAAGAAAATCAGGCTGTAACTAAATGAGGTCAAGGACTTTGAGGACCTCATCGAGTGCCACAATACCTGGATCTCTTTATGAAGTCTGTCTGCTCATCATGAGCCACGCAAATGGCTGCAAGTATGGATGGCAGATTAAATAACTCTGTTTAATATTAGTCAGAAATAAGAAACAATAACTAATATTTGTAAAAAGTTACACCTGAAATATTCCACTCTGTCTTATGTTAAATGTACTTAGCAGAAAGGTCAGAGCTCCTGAATTTGCTAGATAAATAAATGTTGGTGAGGTGGATGAATCACTGGAGAATTGGTGCATGGCAGCGAATGAATAACCTGCAAATGCTTCCCAAACCCCATTATTTCCCTTTTTCCAGTAGGCCAAAGATTCATGTCCCTGCATGCCGCCAGTTCATTACGGAGAAATATCATTCCTCTCCTGGCACTCTCTGGGCGGCCTCTCAGCCCCACGAGGACCCTTTAATGTTTAATTCCCCATCATCTGCTCCAGTGAACAGCTTAATCTCTGCTTGTATGATCAATACTATATCAGTGTAAATTAAAATGACAATTTTAAAGTAATTAAGCCTGTTAATGCTCGATTCAAATGTCATTATTTGCACAAGGGATTGAGGAGAAATTACATCGTGTCCAGGGTGACAGGAAAATGTTTGAGCCTTCTCAATCCTGTTGCCGCTGTGCCACTGGAGGCTTTAGCAAAGCAGATTAACTTCTAGCTCCCACTGCCAGGATACCTATCCAATTTCAAAAGAGGATAACACAATTTGATAAATTTAATTCCAGCTACAAACTCAATTATTGTGATAATGGATGAAAACTGGGAGGAGACACTAAACAAGACTCACATAAAAAATACACTTAACTTCAGAATGAGATACAACAGTAATTGTTTTATTTGATTTGTTCTATCCCTTTTGAAAACCCTTTAAATAATTGTGATTGTTAGAAGAATGGCCAGCATTTATTAAATAGCATGAGCTCTAAGATCAAAGTGGCTGCAGTTTAAAGGATTTTGGTCACAATGGAAATGTTTGCTATCCTTTGTTGTACAGCTACATTTATTAGACAAGTAAAATTACATCATTACAGTATTGGATCTCATAAATAGATCTATAAAACTCAACTACACTCAGATGAAATCTCAGCCCATTCTACGTGCTGGCCTTTCCAGACCCTACCTTGACAGCATGTAGTCATTTATTATTTCAAAGGAAGATTTTAATAGCAGAAAACTCTAAACTTTATAAGACAGCCATAGGAGTGGGTTTGGATTTCAGGCCTGAGCAGTAGAAAGTGCAGTTGAGCTGTTGTTACCTGAGCTCATCTTCAACCCTGGGAAACAGAAATCCACTGCAATCTGGGCAAAACACTGGACAGAGGCATCAACATTTTATATTGTGAGGCCAAGAGCAAAAGTGAAACACTGAATGTCAGGTTTTCACTCCACGGTAAGGAAAAGTCAAAAACCTCTCATGCAAAGGAAGTTTCAACAGCATCAAACTCCTACTGCAAAGGTAGCACCAGCCTGAGAGTCCATCAGCATTCCTGTCACTAAAGATTGTTTAATAAATTCCGTTTATCTGACCGTTTGCATTTCCCGAAGTTCTCTGAAATAATTATATTGAATTTTTATTAGTGCACATGAAACATTTTTGGCTTTCACTTCTTTGAATAATAAATGGCATATATTAAAGTGCCTTACAGGTCTAATAACTTGCATCAGATCCATGTAGGCCTGTCTTATTAACTTTTAGTTTAAATTACAGCAGAATTCATCAATCAGTGTTTCTAAAAAGCAGACTACACATTGCCACAGACTCTCAAGAAAAATGGATCTCAGGACAATTAAAACATCTACTGTGTCTCAAGTATTTAATCAGAAAATCTATCAACCTGCAGATTTTCTTAAATGAACTGTCTAACAAAAAACTCTAAAAGGGTAACCAAAGACTATTAAAAAATTTTCACAATGATGAAGAAAATGGAAAGAAAGAACTGAGCTTTAAAAACAAGCTTAAGTTTTTAAACTAAATTAGTTAACTCTAGCACAAGCAGAGTTCTGACACTCAGTCCAGCTGACAGAGGTGTGCAGTAGGCTCGGTGCTCACTCCTCACACTCAGCAGCTGCTGCCCTGGCAGAGCTCAAACCCAACTCCCCAGTGCCAGTTCTGTAAGGAAAAAGATCCTTCTCCTGCAGGAATAGCTGCAGATTCCAAACTGAGAGGCCACAGGAATGATCAACTGTGAGTTAATTACATTTTGCTCTGATAACGAAATCTTTACATTCTAAAGCTTCTGCACCAAAACAGAACCAAACTGCTATTTTTAAGAAAATGACAGAAAGCACATCAAACAGTGAGGCCAATGTCACTCTGGGATTCCCCAGTTCCTTCAAACTCTGCTCCACCCTCCCTCTTCTCACACCAGGGACAGTCCTGAAGAACTGCTACCGTAACAAATGGAAGCGCGCAGGTGTTGGGCAGGGGTTTACTCCTCCTCAAGAAACTTGAAAGAGGCAATTAAACAGACATCTTTTGGAGGGCTTTTTAAATTAAATTAGGAAGAATGAAGTAACACACTTTTCACACCACAGTGAAATTATTGCCCCTAATAATTGTATGCAGTATGACATAATTGTCATAATTGTATGACAGCTTGAAATATTTCCCCCGTCACGCAGTAGGAAAAATTAATCCAGACATGAGTCCACACATGGATTCTACAGCTAGCTAGCTGAATTCACAGAACAGATAGGAAACAGGAGTAAGGTGCTCAGAGTCTTGAACAAGGCACACAAGGCAGAGCAGGGCTCACCAGGGGTACAGGGGGGGACAGCTGCAAAACTGCTCTGTTCAGAGCACAGCTCACTGCCTGCTGATGGAAGGAAAGAAAAATACAACTTTCCAATGAGTGCCTGAATAGATTATTAGAATATTTTCCTTTGTACCTCACTGAAACCTGGGCACATGCCACCACGGCTTTTCTGGCTTGCATTACTAGTAGGGCGTGTTAACGGACATCCCACCGTATGGAGCCACACATTAATTGTTTCCCTATGAACAATAATTGCTCCATTTATCATGCACATGTTGACCCATGTTGGCTTTGCAAAGCTTAATAATCATCACTGATCTCAGTGCCTGAAGAATGAAGGAAGTACAGGTAAAATCTACCCCAAGTGGCAGATTCATTCAGAATTATTAAACATACCTTTGCTGTTGAAGATAGAAAAAGTGTTCAGCCTCACTTTGCTTTTCAAACTGCACTGGCAGGCTTTTAAAGAAATAACACAGGTCAGTAGAAACAAGCCAAACATTAGTGGGAGTCCATCAGATTGACTTATTCTCACCACTGTTCTATTTGAAAACAACTCTTTCTTTTAACACTGTATCTAGTATGAGCTGATTTTTTTCTAGGTTTTTATCAACCTGTGAGAAGATGAGGAATACCAAGTGCTTTAACAGATTATTAATCTGCCTTGATCTTCATTCCTCCTATGCACATTTGGTTCATTTAGCACCTGCAGTAACAAGGGGATTCATCAGGGTGAAGGAGGGTCTTTGTCCTGTGCTGGCAGCTCCATGGGGAGCTGTTCACATCAGGCACCATCCTGGGCAAAGCAGAGCCAAATAAACCCTTTTGGTGAGGCAGCAGATGGCCAGTTAGACCCAAACACTGTGAGTTCAGCCAGCTCAGAGAACCCATGCAAACACACAAAGGACAACAGCATCTTGTGAGAAATTAGTGACTTTGCTATGGTTTGACTAGAAGGAACCTGCTGAACTCCTGAGCACAGGTGATCAGCTGTGGGGAACCCAGACCATGGAGGGAAGAGGCTGCAGGGGCCAGGACACATCCTGGGGCCAGTCCCAGCACGAGCCACGAGTGCCTGTACAGAACAGAACTGCAAATCTGAGCCCCAAATCAGCCACTGGGACTCCTGGCTCTTCCTTCTTCTGCTCACTGCTTCAGTGGCTTCTGGCAGCAAATGCTAACAAGCCCATAAGCTCTTTAAGAGCTGAACAAATTTCCAGTTTACCTCTATAGATTTCGTGCAGAATATTTGTTTCACGTGTGGTGCCATGACACAGCACTCAATCATGTTTGTCTTTTGCCCTGATATATGGCGCAGCCACAACACACTTGGTCAAACCTTTGCCGGCCTGTCAGTTACAGATTTCTCGTACTCTTTGCGAAGTCCAGTGATAAGTGATAGAATTAAAAGACAATCTGGGCATAACACCAATTTTAACATAAACAGACAAACTAAACACAACCAGCAAGACTTCTGCTGACTTATCACAACCAGGGGAAGGCTGCTGAGGACAATGTGAGGTGACCACGGTGCTGAGGATGCTCCTGCCACGGGATCTCAACCCTGGCACTACTGTTATCAGGAGTCAGGGCGAGGATGGTCAAAGTTCTCCTTTTTGCCATGAAACAGAAACATTTTTGAAAATAGAGAAAAATACCCAAATAGATAGTGGGACAGATAGTGGGATCTCTTTAATTTCTAAAGCAAAACAGAATCTAATATTGCTTTTCCACTTGGAAATATTCCTAAATAGGAAAGGAGAAAAGTTTTAGTGCTGCTGTGTTAGACACAGCAGCCAAAGATTCTCAGGACAATGACTGCAAAGCCAGGAAGGAGGGAGACATCATTTAAAGATTGTTACAAATTTTCTCTTGCTTTCCATCGCTGTCTGTAAACCTGTGTTTTTTTACTCTTTTACTGCTTCTTTGGCCAACATGCTTGAAGACTTGTTCCCTTTCCATTTTTTTCATTACTGAACTGGACCTTTTATGAACAAACTCTAAGAATATCCATTAACCTACAGTAAAAAAAAAATAAACACAGGATCTTTGCTATTTAGCACACTGGAGTTTACAAACTGCATTTATAACACTCACATTAGTAAAAGATCAAATTTCTTTTTTCCCCCTTTACCCTCAGCACAAGTGATGTGAAAGGACATGAAGCACACTGCTAGATTTCCCAGGACATGGGGAACCCCACCTTTCAGCTGGTGCTACCTACAGATTCCTGTGTGCAAACCTTACAGCCCTGGAGCACACTTATGACACAGGAATACCAGAAACACAGACACAAGTTTAAAAAAAGAATAAACAGTATGAACCCCAGGAACTGTAATCCAACTCCTGCCCACTAACAGTGGCTGGTGAATAACCTGGCTGATGAAATGCAGCTGCGGAGGGAAGCGGACAATGACCAAAACTGCCATCAGTTCCAGCAAGTAATTTACAGAGATCCAGTTTTATTCCCCTTAATTGATCATGTCTCCTTGAATTAAACAGAATAAACACAATTTTAACTGCATTGGAACTGTCAGGCCCTGGCTAGTAAGGAAAGGAACAGTGCAGAATGGGAACTTGTGCTGATGGAAAGGCAGGGAGGGGTGTGCAGTGCCTGGGGACAGCTGGGCTGCAGGGAGGGCTGCCAGGGCAGACCAACAGCTCCAGGGCCTTTTCCCCACTGCCCAAACTGCTCCCTGCCATGGAAGAGCCCCTGTGCCCACGGCAGCTCTGCTCTCCTCACCTCCAGCACCGAGCGGGGCTCTGCCCTCACTGCAGCAGCAGCAGCAATAAACCTCTGCAGGAGCACCAGGTACCCACAACCCAGCTGGATGCTTTTTCAAGAAAACCATTTTCTGAAAACACAGGTGGCTGGATTTTATCCTTTCCACTAACCAGAAAGGCCTAAACACCTCCAGCCCCAGAGCCACAATGCTGCTGTGCCAGGGCCAGCCCCAGTTACAGAGCTCATTCCACTGCACACCTACTGCAGCTCGGATGGAAAATGAACTTAAACCAACGAAGCAAAAATAATCCATTTAATGCTTATGCTCTGTGATGCATTTCTATGGGGTTTCTATTGTTGTTGTTACAGTGCTTCTGTTCATTCTTATGCTTTAGTGGTTCAACAGCAATTTATCAGCCCGGAGTGGAAAATACCTGGCACCTACTTAAAATGCATAGAGCTAGCAATAAAATTAACCTTGTGGCAATTGTTTTCCCACATGTTTGATAGACCAATGTCAGCTCATCTGTTAGAAGGAAATAAAAAAGTCAAGCCTAAATGTACAAAAAATTATGATGGAAGCCTTAAATAAAGCAAGGGTAATGCAAGTTTATTGAGTCAAAAATCAATCAATCAATGACCGAGTGGATTAGGAGCACCTCATAAGCCCCAAAGAAATAATTTGCCCAAACACTGAGATTTAACGGTAGAGGACCAAATTCCAACACTTTTAGGAAGTAAGTAATGAAAAATCAATTTGAAAGGAAAAACAGATCAAGAACCCTGGATTCTGACACGCCGACACATTTATTGCTGAATACCATTTCTCGGCTGACCCGAAAACTTCGGAAGGTGTTTATTTACTTTCAACACCTTCCAGAGATCAATATTTTTAATTTGGATCCGAGTTATTATTTTTCACATCACAGCATCGGGGAGTGGAGTAAAGTGGCTCATATTTTAGTGCTAAAAAGATCGATATGACAGTTTCACCTTCAGTGCAGCCCCCCGCAGCCGCGCGGGCGCATCAGCGCGGCACCGGGCAGGTCATCACCCAGCCCGCCGCGACAGCCCGTGATTTACCTGCTCCTGAAGGGCCTGCTGCCCTCACAAAACCAATCTTGCTTCTCCCACTTTATCAGGGCTGTCTCTTACCCTGTGCGGGAAGGGGGAGGGGGCAGGAGAGGGAAGGGGAAGGGAGGGAGGGCAGGAGCAGAGCCAGAGACAATCAGTTTCACAAAGCGGATTACGTCCCTCATCGTAAATGCATCCATTCGTTTTTACCTCCCTCGAACCAGGGCACATCTGTAATCGATAATTAATTTTCCATAAATTTCAAAATATTGTTCTGGTGGCTGGAAGGAGCGGAGCGCGCAGGGGAAGCAGAGGGAGGATCCCTGTGGCTCTGGCAGTGGGAGCTGCAGGGAGAGCCAGGGACCCCAGCCAGCATCCCCTGCCCTGCCCTGGCCAGCAGGACCTGCTGCTGCCCCAGGAGCCAGGGCTCCAAACTGCCCTGCACCACCATCACCCCCAGGGTAAGAGACCCAGATGCTGCACGAACACCAGCAGAGCTTTGGGAAAAGGACGAGTGTTCCTGATCCTGAGAAGAGCATTACCTGCAGGTTTCACTGCACACAGGTCAGTGATGTGCACTCAGCCATGGGATGTGTGTGTACAAGAACAGCCAGTGGGACTTGGGCTGGCAGAGCTTGGAAGACTCAGGCTTACCTGGGCATGCATGGCCTGCACAGGTGGCTGCTGCAGGCTCTCTGGACAGTACTCTCATGCTGACAGAACAACTCAAAACTAACCTCTAACTGGACAGCCCCAGTGATTTTGTAACAAAATGGTGATGCCCAGCCCCAAGAAGTCAGTGGTGATAGGGTAACATAGCTGTCACTTGATATTTAGTGCAGTAATCAGTTCCTGAAAAGCACAGCTCACTTGAAACAAGGTGGATACCAAGCTGGGAAACGTATCCACCAGTAAGATGCATTTATGAGGAAATTTCACACTTTCTTCTTAGTGTGTCTTAGAAAACAAGCAGCAGAGACAAGGAGGAAATGTGTCTCTGCAAGATGGGCTGCTCCAAGGAACGTGTTCTTTTCTCAGCATAATTAATAGCTCACACTCTTTAAAAAATTGCCTTCATGAAGTCGTGTGCTTGGAAGAGTGATAAATGACAGTCATCCTCCTGGGGTGTGTTCCAGAATACTAACTGAAAAGTAAATGCAGGACTATTTCTCCAAATTATGTATCTGAGCTAAAGGTCATATTAAAGGAGCAGCTTTATGTAATGACATTAACTGAAAGGCAGCAGCTTCTGGCTCGCTGACAGCAGCCCTGCAAAGTCAGGGTAAGGAGACGTCCTGGGGCTCGAGGGACGTGCACAGCACCCAGCATTCCAGCCCTGGCATGCCTCTTCTGCATGGCCAGGGACTGACAACACTCCTCAACTCCACAATCTTTCTGGGTTCAGGAAGTGGAGAACTGCAGGGGCTTATAAAGAACCCAAACGTGTGCACAGGCACCTGTGCTTCTGTGACACTTTAGAAGGAACAGTCCTTGGATTTCACTGCAAAGCATCGCATTTCCCAATTAAATCTTGCAACTCAGTAAGAATTCCTGGATTGTTGATCTCTTGTCAGTCTGGATCCCTTTGGTTTCTGACTGACAAATGACAGTTTTTACTCTTAGGTTAGGATTAGGAGATCAGAAGACAGACACTAAAACCTGCCTGAGACCAGCCCTAGGATCCTGGTGCTCCCAGGGGCTCTTTGGAAGCCTGGCAGGGATCAAGTCTGGGAGTTGGTATCTCTCACCTGGGAGAAAGGCTGGAAAATGAGGATGTGTCCAAGGCCCTGCAAAAACATCCATCACTGGCTGTGCCTTGGTGCAGACACAAACCTTGGACAGTGCTCCCCAGACTTCTCCACTGCCCTGTCCTTGCTGAGGAACACATCCTTCCCCCTCAGCCAGCACAGACACACAGCACTGCACTGCCCTGCAGTACCCACTGCACCTCTGCAGAGCACTCACACTATGCAAGCACTATTTACTGCCTCATGGGTAAAGATAAAACAATGAAGCACAGCTGTGGTGCACTGGAAATCCCTGGAAATGACTGCCAAGTGACTGTCTCCAGTTTCACAACCTGCTTTAGAATTGGTTCTTCTAAGTTTTTTTTAAAGTTTGTATTTTCCGAGTGTTCTGATTTTTTTAGCTCAGATTTTTTCTCACTCTTTCAGGACCACTGAAGATACTTTTTTTTTTTTTTGTCCATCAAAAAATCATTTCCATATACAGAAGAATAATCCTTGTCTACATGGAAAAATTACCAGTCAGTACAAATTTATAGCAAAAAAGCTGTTTTGCACTTCCACAGAAAACAGCAGTCTCCAAATTATATTTGCATGTATATGCAAATTATATTTCCAAAATAATAATTTATATTATTATTATAAAAATTTATAATTTATATCCAAATTATATTTCCATTTACCTCTGAGGCCCCTGGCCCACAGGCAAGTGCTCTCCCACTACTGCCCACAAGCTCCAGGGAGGTCCCAGCAGAAAGGAGCCCTTGCTCCTGCCCAGAGGCTCTGGAGAGAGGACACACCATGGAGTGAGGTGCAGGTAAGCTCTGGTTCAGCCTGAGAGCCCCAGGGCAGACATTCACACTCTCTGCTCTTTGTTTCACAAAGAAATGAGTCAATACAGAAACACTCCATCTCTTCTGGAGACCTTTTCAGGAATGACTGCAGCCTTCAGAGCCTGGGTTTAATAAGCCATTGCTGTAATTAGCTGAGAGAGACAAAAATTATTGCAAAATGAGTCAGAGGGTTTTGTGTTTTGTTGTGAGTTTCTGGTATTTGTGTGTTGGTTTGATTGGGATTTTTAGATTAAAGTTATAATTTACTTTGTCTTCTTCCATCCCCCAGGGTACATCCATTCACTGATCATTAGGACTTTGCTCCCAACATTCTCACACATCACCCACCCATGCACACTTCCTTTTGCTCACATGATTCCTTTCTCTGTGCTGCAAACCCCCCAGACTGCTCTACTGGAAGTGGCCCAACCATCAGCTGTGAATTTTAACATGAGGGTCACATAAACCCTGGCCCATTTTCTGGGCAGCCCTAGAACCTCCATGACCATGAACTGTACCTGCAGGCACTGCTGTCCCACCTGCTCCCAGGGACAGGAACCAGCTCACCACTGCCACTGTGACTTCCTGACACTAATGATCAGCCCTGATCAGATCAATCTGTAACTCTGTATGGGACAGATTTCCACCTCCCATGGTATTTATAGCATTTAATGTTCCCTCCTGGACAGGCTGATGCCCTTTCCTGTCCCAAATGAAACTCTGCTCTTTTACTGACATTGTTATTTGGAAGAAACAGGATCTACTTTTCAGATGCCAATTCCTGTTTATAGCACAGGTTTTCCCATGCTTATCACAGAGCATGGGAGCACTTTGCCCCCCACCTCTGCCAGGGAGGGACCCCTGCACAGGCACAGCAGGGAAGGGCTTGTGGCTAACTCAGGGGTAATGCCCACCACTCCTAGAACCGAAGTTCACAGCAATTTTACTTCATCCAGGAATCAGATTTCACATTTTTCTCTGCTTGGAAGAGATGGAATAGAATGAAATCAACCCCAAACTCCTTTACACTTGGATATGCACAACCAAAAGAAGGGAACAGGTAACAACTCTTCCCAGCTGCAACTGCTGCCACCCACCTCTGGAGACCTGGTAATTATCCTGTTTATTTGAAAAAATGTAATGATCAGTTGCTTTTGCTTTGCTACATTCATAAATGCTAATAAATCACTGCCAGTATGGCAATCTGTGTTCAGTGTAAGGGCCAGAGGGAGACACAAAGCTATTCCTGTACAGTGAGCAGCTCACAAACAGCAATATTTGGAACTGTTTGGACAGAGGCAGCAGTGTCTCAGCCAGGATTCATGAGTAAAAATCACTAGATTTGTCAAAATGACTAAACCCCACATTTCTACCTTTTCCTCTTTTGTTTCACACACTTTGCATGTCAGACAAATTATCAGGAAAATACTCCTCGTTTGACATTTCATTGCTTAATGCTTTACTGGTGCAGTAAAACAAGACAACTGCTGAAATTATAGGAAAATAAATTTGTAATTTCTTCCTCATTTAGCCATTTTTGAAGCTTGTGTATAGGAAAGTCATTAATGTTATGTCCTCCTATCGACGTTCCAAGCCTTTCAAGGGATAACTAATGTTTTTTCTATACTCTTCCATGTGGCCAGTTAAATTAGACACATTATTTCTGTGCTGTTAGGGAACCCTGATCAATAGATACTTGGAAAGCCCTCTGAAACCAAGTGGAAACACTTTCTCAGTGTCAGAGGGCTCTGTTTGGGTCTGTGCTGTCTGCATGGAGTGGGGGGTGAGCAGAGCAGTGACACCCAATTCCATGGGATGCTCAGTCAGGGCTGAGCAGCCCCATGGATTGCTTGCTTTTAGCTACAAATGCTGGGTTATAACATTATTTCAAACACTAACAAACCCATTAATTACTGCCACTAAACACCATACATCTGATTTTTCTACAGTCACGCTGATCTTATTTAATATTAATTCAGTGCCTCAGACAAACACATTAGCAAGTGCCTTAAGCAGCATTTCATAATTTCTCAAGCAATTGTTTTCCTATTTTCCAATCTCACATCTATTCTTGAAAGCCAGAGCAGTTCCAAATCAAACATTTTGTCACACAAACCAAACTCCACACCTGCATTACCTGAAAACAGCTGTTAATAATGTGAAGGTTCTGCCTGAGCAATGTGTAACTGGCCCTGCCCTTCAGCCTACCACATACAAATGCAAACAGCATTTCTGACTGCTCCATACCTTAGGCTTTTTTTTTTTCCTGTAAAAAGACAAAACTTGGGAACTAGGTGCCCAAATTTTTAAAGAGAACACCCATGCAGGGCTTTGAAAACATCAATTCAAAGCATCTCCTGTATCATTTGTGTCAGATCCTCAATTACTCCAGCAGATAACAACTTTCCATTACCACTCCTCCTGCTCTATTAAACACATCACATCCCCCTGAGCACTTGGCAAACCTTCACACAAAATGTCCTGAGCCCTCAGCCCCTGAGAGCAGCCTGGGCAAGGGCACAGCAGGGTCCTGGGGACAGGGATGGGCACACAGGGACACCCAGCTGGCTCACAAAATTATTTATCAAACAGAACTATAATTCAAGAGCTATGTACTTCTTCAAGTTCTATGCTCTTCAAGTACTATGTACTATAACAAGAGGGAAAGAGCTAAATAAAAATGGAGCTTTTCTTTAAACCTTTAAAAGTTTAAAACAGAGACTGCAGTCCACAATTTAATTTGAAGTATTTCAGCTGATTTTTAAATAGATGTATTCCTACAAAAACTAGTTGTAATTAGTCTTTACAAACATTTTTTTTCCTAACCATGTAGTCTACTGCACAACTGCAGGATAAAATTCTGAATATAAAATCCACAGCCCACAGAAAATTCAATTCTATATGCAAATTCCACAGCTGATACAAAACAGTGTAACAATTCTGTGGATAAAGAAGCCCTTTATCACCCATTTGCTCAGCACTAGCACACCTGTAAACAACAGAGATGCAGCCATGGCTGTGTCACTGGGCTACTGATCTGTGAAATCCCTCACTGTTTCATGTTATTCCTCCTCTCACAATTCTACAAAAGTGTCAGAAAATAGGTGGAAGAGAAGCCATGTCCCCCAGCCAGAACTCTGCTGATGGACTGAGATGCATTTAAAAAATGCACAGAAAAAAAGACAACTCAGAACCAGAGGAAGGTTCTGCTGCAGCAACACCTCTCAGATCCCATTTCCCACCCAGAAGAGATTGGAAGCTATTACCTAACACACAGCTTAGTTCCCTAAGAAATCAAGTGGGAGATTTCATTTCAGGTGGTTGTAAGTAAACGTCCATGTCACAGAATGACACAAGCATTTTCCCAGGGTATTGTCAGAAGCTGTAGGATTAACTTTGACATTCACCAACTTCTGTCACAGACTGGTTTTTGTTCAATTAAAAGAAAGAAGCTAACGAAGAGGTCAAACTCTGTGACACACATCTCAAGCTGCTCCCAACCGTGTATTCCACCAGAACTCCTGAGAAAGCAGGAGGCTGTAAAGGGAAAGGATCCTGAGCTGCAGTGAAGACATGAACAGGATGAGGATGGACACAGGGAGGAAAGAACTGCTGGAAAATGCAGAACCAGCATCTCCAGCAAGTGCAGTGCCTGAGCCTGGCAGGCACTGCCACCACGAGGCTCCATCCTGCTCTGCATTGTCCCTGCAAACAGCTAAAATTCTCCTTCGCCCTTTTTCTGCCACACACACCTGGCTGGAAGCACTTCTGTGCATGGCTGGAGATCTGCTTCTGGCATTTCAGGGCAAATAAGGAATATTATGGAATTTAGTATTACAAGGAATACTATCATGCTTTTCAAATGGCTTTACTCCTTTTATTGTGGAGCCAGAAGAAAGGAAAGATGCCCCAAGTACCTGAGCAGCCAGCACCTGCACAGAGCCAGAGCTGTGCTGCAGCTCTGCCCCTGCACTGGGCACCCTCCTGCTGCCACCAGCCCTGCACAGGCTCCCATGTGCTTCAGTACCAACAAAAACAGCCCAAAGGACTGCCAGAGTAAGATTCGCTTAAAAATATTGATACCAACTGATCACTTAGGGAAAACAAAACAACAGTGAGACAGAGGGAAGCCTTTGCTCAGGAGTGATGTGGGAGACTAATGATGACAGAACATTTGCAGCTTTCTCCTATGTGCCTCTTAGAAAGGAGTCTGGACTTTTCTCCATCAGAAAATTGTTCCCTGGGTAAAACTCACAGGAGTAAATTTGAGAAGAGTCTGAATGACACACCTGGCTCGTCCTGTGCATCACCTGCACTTGCAGAGCAGCCCAGTCTCCAACCCTCCCTGCAGGGATCATCACATCTCTGCCACGCACTCAAATTCCCACTTCTCTGGCTTGGCACAATTTTTACAGGTAACAGTATAAAAATAAACAGAGTATAAAAATAAGTACAAATTATCTTTCTATGGAAAAGAGAGGGAGGAAAAAAGGGTAAGATGGAAACAGGCTCATGGGAGTAGCAAAAGAAAATTCACTTAAAGTCTACAGTAATTGAGAAGCAAGAAAACACACTCTGAAATCTCCTGTTGAGCAGTGGGTCACAGTGACAGTGACAAATCTGAGACAGTGACCACAGGAGCAGCAGAGCTCCTTCCCTGGCCTCCCCAGGGCCAGAGGGTGCTCCTGAAAGACAGGAGTGTGTGTGTGCCCAGTGTGCCCTGCCATCACAGCAGCAGTGTCTCTCCAGTAGGTCCCCAGTGTGCCCTCCCAGCCCGGAGGCAGCACGTCCCCAGCGTGTCCTGCCATCCAAGTATCAGTGTGCCCCCAGTGTGCCCCCAGCCCAGAAGCAGTGTGTCCCCAACACATCCTGCCATCCCAGTAGCAGTGTGTCCCCAGTACATCCTCTGTGTGCCCCAGTGTGTCCCCAGCACATCCCCAATGCGTCTCAGTGTGTCCCCAGCACATCTCCACCGTGTCCCCAGCCTGTCCCTGCCATGTCCCCACTGTGTCCGCAGCACATCCCCAGTGTGTCCCAGCGTGTCCCCAGTGTATCCCAAACACATCCCCAGTGTATCCCAAGCACATCCCCAATGTGTCCCCAGCCTGTCCCCAGCGTGTCCCCAGCATATCCCAAGCACATCCCCAATGTGTCCCCAGCGTGTCCCCAGTGTATCCCAAACACATCCCCAGTGTATCCCAAGCACATCCCCAATGTGTCCCCAGCGTGTCCCCAGTGTATCCCAAGCACATCCCCAGTGTGTCCCCAGCCTGTCCCCAGCATGTCCCCGCCGCTGAGCGCTCACACCAGGCACTGCAGCCTGGAGCTCCAGCTCCATCTCCTGGGGAAATCCTGCCTTCCTGCCAAGCCCCAGCACTCTGTAACACTGCTAATGAAGAGCTGGGCTGAGAACTCATCACCGTCTGAATTCCCTCAATATTCAATTCAATTACAACTCTCTTCCTAAATCATCTTTTTTACTTAACCAAACTCTAAACTGACAGAGCTAATAAGCTCAGGAGAATCAGTGTACACCATCCATTTCTGGGAACAGGACGATATTTTCTAAGATGTATTAATAACTATGACAGGATTTATGTACAAGATAAATTCATTTCAATTTCCTTTTTCAATTAATGGCCAATTATTTGAACTCAGCTCAACCAAAAATATTACTCAAGTATCATTAATCTAGCAAAAATTAACTTTACTATTCTCTCAGTAACGAGCAGATATAATTTTGAGGTACAATAACACACATGAATAACACGTTGTCCATCTGTATTCTCAGGCCCACTCTTCCCATCATGCTGGCTCAGGTTATTGCTCCTAAAGACAGTGACTGGGGCAGAGGGTTCAGAGATGCTGCTGCAGGCTACCAGGGCATTATCTACCTGAGAGTAAGAGCCCCTTCACATTAAAGAAACACTGCTAGAGTGTGAAGTAAAAACAATCCAGGGGGAAAGTGGAAGCACAACCTTTTCCTGCACACCATTCAATGCCTGGACTTG
Organism: Muscicapa striata striata; assembly: GCA_030060385.1. NCBI lineage: Eukaryota > Metazoa > Chordata > Aves > Passeriformes > Muscicapidae > Muscicapa > Muscicapa striata. Next base: position 297,564 of record JAREIS010000069.1, read on the forward strand.
CTTTATCCTGTGTTATCCTCTGTTACCACTGTATTCTTCATTTTTAACTTACCCCTGTCCACCCCCCAGGTGGTTATTGCAGGGCAGTTTCCTTTCAATCATTATCTCACCAAACCCACCCTTTCGAAGTGGGGAGCTGTGTGAGCACAGTGACCTCTCCCCTTCAATCCACTGGTATTAATAAAATTCTGCTTGCAGCTTGAGGCTCTGGTGCTGTTTGAACACATCTCTCTAAGGTCAGAAATGCTGGTTTTGAAGGGTTGGGTTTTGTTTTGTTTTTTTTTTAAATGTGAATGAAACCCTGCTATCCAATGAACTAAGTGCAGTGCACTGCACTGTTATCAGGAGGAGGCTGGAACCTCAGCACATCAATTCTAGAGCCCAGCTCTAGATGGCATTTGCTCATTGCAAGGTCACCTGTGGGCCTGAGCAGGCACACAGACAATGGAGGACTCTGTTTTTAACAATAACCCTACACTGGGAGGCAGAGCAGTATAGATTGTTAGTTTTTAAAACCAAGTTGCTCCAGCAGAGAGAGCTCATTATTATGCTGGTTTCTCATTTCCCATGTGGAATTTGCAGCTCTGCTGCTGTAGCTGCAGCCAGAGGCTGTGACAGTGCTGTCAGCCCCTGCTGCCAGCCCCAGCAGCCAGGCTGAAAAACTGTGGGCAGCAAAACCTGGGTTAGCTGGGCAGGAGCCAAGCCAAGTAAAGCCTTACACAGGAAGTGATGCCAAAACTGGTGAAAAAGGGGATGTGAGAGCAGCAGGGATAAAGATTGAACAAACTGTAACTACTTGGGCTTCTCCCTTTCTAAAGTGTTATACAACAATACACACGATAAACATTTATATTTCAGAGAGTAATAACAGAATGACAAAGCTTGCATCTGCTGCCAAGTCTGTGCCTTAGAAGGGATGGAAAAAAGGCACAGGAGTTACAGAACTCCCAAGGAAACACAGAGACACATGACATGGTACACAGCAAACCAGGCTGGAGATAAGAGCCAAACCTTACCCTAAATGGACACAGCACACATGGAACCCCTGCTCAGTCACACTGAGAGGAGCTGGGGACCTGCCAGGTCAAATCACACCTGTGAAAAACCCTCCTGTGGATCCTGGACTCCTGACAGCACTGGGAGCACCCCGTGCCAAAATTCAACTCTGACAGGCCAGGGGGTTCAGGAGCTCACCCCTCCTCCTTTCCAAAATTCAACTCTGACAGGTCAGGGGGTTCAGGAGCTCACCCCCTCTCCTCTCCTCTCCAGGGCTTTGATTCTAAGCCACTACTACAGCCTAACAATAAGGTATAACACACTCCTCTGGCACACAGCATTTCCTCCCAGTGACAGGAACACAAAACATCAGTGAATAACTGCTCTTCCTTTGGGCTCTGCCTTTTCCACACTAAGCAGATTCAGCTCTAGAAGCTTCTCACAGGTTACAAACAGCCTATCACCTGGAGTACACATCAAACACTTCTCTAAACCCATTTTGTATCTTTAAAGTCACCACTTCAACAGGGGGTAGTTTAAGTAAACAATAAGAACATGTTTTTGGTTACATAATTTCCATAATTACTTCCACAATTATTTCCATATTGTTTTGGTTACATTATTTCCATCATTCCATAACATTGGTACTACCTGCCTTTTTTCCCCTCCCCCTTTATTGAATCAATATGTTGGCAGAACTTTTCTTCCCCTGGAAGGCCCATTTTTAGTAAATAAAAGATTAGAAGAAAAAAATGTGAAGTAATACTTATGAAATATTTAAGAAAGAGAGAAATAGAAAGGTGGCTGAGGAATACTGCAAGAAATGCAGTGCCTAGAAAATAATGCTGGTATGTGAAACAAGAAACCACATTAGTTCTTGATCTGAGGACTTTGCAAAATCAGGGCTCTTCACAAACAGCACATGCTCTGAGATTCCTGTTCAACCTCTGTAAGAGCCTTTTTATCCACCACAATGCCATCAAATCAAATTGATGTACCTCATGCTAAATTAAATAATTTCAATACTATGAAGTACTGTGACTGCTCTTAAACAAACACTAAAAAGATGTATTTTGTTATGGACTGCATTAATCTTCTATGCTGTTCCCCAAATTGAGATCACAGAGGATTATCCCTTTTTCCTGTATCACAGGAGTCTTGGCTGGAAGGGAGCTCTGGAGCTCACCTGAAGGCAGGTAAGCAAATGCAGAGCCCCTGCAGCTCCCCTGGCCTGTGTGTGGGATCACCTGCATGCAGCTCTGACCTGTGAGTGACCCCAGAACACACAGCTCTGTCCTGCTGCTGTCACCCACCAGCACCTTCTGAACATCTGCAGAGAGCAGTTTCAACATGAGTGACTGAGCTTTGTCCCACTGAGGCTCAGCAAAGCTGATAATCTTGTTTCTATCTAATCTGATGAGCAAGAGAAAAAAACCTGCTGATTCTTCTCCTACAGTTTTATCTTAGCTGAACTTCTAGCCAGAGTTATTTAAAAAATGAAGAAATTAAAACCTTTGCAGGTTCTTACTCCCTGAGGCTACATGTCTCCAAATTGTGTTTTGTGTGTGTGCTGGGCAGGGGTTTTGTTCCTGTGTGAGCTGTGCTGCAGCCCAGCTCCTCTGAGCCACAGTGCCCCAGCAGCAACTGGGGGAGCAGGAGGCTGCTGCCCTGGGGGTGTCACTGACTCACCTGGACACACAGCACTGCCCTGGGGGTGCCACTGACTGACCCCAAAGGGCTGTTTGCCCCTTACAGCCCAGCAGGGATCACCTGGACAGACAGTAGAGCTGCTGGCACAATGCACAGCCCTGGAACTGACCCCGCCAGCCTTTGTGCTCTGCAGGAAAACCTCCCCAAAAAAAAGCCCTGCCAAGCTCTCACCAGCCCATGACACCCAGGGCTGGCACTGCCAGGCTCAGGAAAGGAAGGTGACTCTGAGCTACCAAAGTCAGCTGTGGAAGGAAAGAAAACCTTTGACAACCGTTTTAAACCAGAGACTGTCTGCACACTGATATTCTGCTCATTTTACACAGATGCAGCTCTGTGAAATCAGCATGTACACATGCCACAGAACAAACACTGCTAGTAGTTAAACACCACCATCACCAGGATGGAAACAGCTCCCAGTCCCACATGGGTCAAAAATCCCAAACAGAAGAAATTCGTTTTGGTTAAACTACACCAGGGAAATAAAGAAATTTACCGTGAAATGTTCCTGTGATTTATAGTTCTCATCCAGGTAAACTCGAGCTCTGTTGTAGTCTTTCATTGCATCACTTGATAACAGTTCTCTGGAAGAGAAAGAGAAGACTGAACGTTAAAGGGAGGCCCAGATGCACTGCCCTGCCCCAGCAGCGCTCTGTGACATTCCAGCACCACCCAGAGGGACCCAGCGCCCCTCCTGTCCCTGGGAACCTCAGGGACAGGGACAGGGCAGCCCCGGCACAGCCCCAAACCAGCGGCACCTCCAGCAGATCGGGAGTGCCAGTGCCACTGGGACAGGACACAAAGGGCGGGTTTGTGTCCCGGGATTCGTGTCCCAGTGCCACTGGGACAGGACACAAAGGGCGGGTTTGTGTCCCGGGATTCGGGAATTTGGGATTCGTGTCCCAGTGCCATTGGGACAGGACTGGGAAGGGTGTGGGCTTGTCTGCTGGGATTTGCAAATTTGGGATTTGCGTTCCAGTGCCACTGGGACAGGACTGGGAAGGGTGTGGGTTTGTCTGCTGGGATTTGCGAATTTGGGATTCGGGTCCCAGTGCCATTGGGACAGGACTGGGAAGGGTGTGGGTTTGTCTGCTGGGATTTAGGAATTATGCTCTGGTGCCATTCAGACAGGACTGGGAAGGGTGCAGGTTTTGTCTCCCGGGATTTGGGATTTGTGCACCAGTGCCATTAAGACAGGACCTGAAGGGCACGGGTTTTGCCTCTCAGGATTTGGGATTGGCGCTCCGGAGCCATTGGGACAGGACTCAAAGGGCGCGGGTTTGTCTGTCGGGATTTGGGATTCACGCCCCAGTGCCACTGGGACAGGACTCAAAGGGCGCGGGTTTGTCTGTCGGGATTTGGGATTCACGCCCCAGTGCCACTGGGACAGGACACAAAGGGTGTGGGTTTGTCTCCCAGGATCTGGGAATTACGTTCTGGTGCCATTGGGACAGGACTCGAAGGGCGCGATTTGCGTCCCGGGATTTGGGAATTTGGGATGGGCGCTCCGGAGCCGCGGCCCGTGCCCGCCGTTCCCGCCGCCGCCAGCAGAGGGCGCGCGCGGCTCCCGGCGCCGCCCCCGGAGGCGAGCAATAAACGATAAATAAATTATAAATAAATAAACCCGGGATTAGCAATCCCGGCACGGCCCACCGCTAACTGATGGCTCCTGCCCCTGTCCCCGGCTCTGCCCCTGTCACTTACTTCACGAACTTGTCCACGTGAGACATGGAAGCTTCGTAGTTCTTCCCTCCGAATTCCTGACAGTGTAAAGCCATGAAATGGGGCTTGTGTGCATGGACAACCTGGGACAGAGAGAAGAGCAAGTTGAGGGCTGAGCACACAGCACCAACAGAGAGGTGACAGCACCATCTGCTATCCACAGAAAAGATTCATAATATCCAGTTATTATCTCAGATACTCTTAACTAATATTTCCTTTCTTAAGCTATGACTTAGTTCCTAGGCTATATATATATTAAAAATATATTTCAGTGTTTATATTTAAAATATAAATAAACTTTTCCAACTCCCCTCAAAGATGACTTGGCTTGATTAAAATGATCCAAACCTTTCCTTGCCTGGGAGGCAGAAGAGTTCAAACATCTCAATTCATTTGCTAGAGTAGATTTTTTTCCACTTCTCCAAAATTTCTCAATGCTGTTTAGCAGCACTTCAGCACTTGTGTTTGATATTTATGGAGTATCCTATTTACAAAAGTATTTAAATAACAGATGCACACACACACTCATTAACACAGCAGGCACAGAAATCCATCCTGCTATTCCAGGTGTAAGTCTCCAACACTGCACATATCTTAGATACCACATCTAGATCAGCACTAGGATGCAATTACTATACAAAACCCTAGAATGTTTGGGTCTGTCTTCATACCTCAAATCAAATACAGGGTTTATAAATTTGCTGCTGTTTTGAACACACATTCAGTGTTACTCTGTCCTATGGCATTTTCTCTGCTCTGCCTCTATTCAGAACTGCAACCACCACATCCATGTCTCTGTTAATATTGAGTCTGATACGTATTCCTACCACAGATTTACAAACCACTAGGACAGTTGCTGTGTCCCTGTGCAGATGCTCCTTTCCCCATGGCACAGCCCAAGGAGCACTGGCAGCAGGTGCCACCAGAGCCAGCAGCAGTGAGTGACAGCACTGATTTACCTGGCTGCTCACTGTGCTCTACCTGCAGAGCAATGCCACCCAATGCCAGCCCTGAACAGAGCTCTGCATCAGAGCTCACCTGGGCACCCTGAGCCCAGGCCACCCCAGTTCCCCTGTGCTCCCTGCTCCAGACCCCAAGTCCTGACCTTGTCTACTCAGAGCTCTCTAAAGTCACACCAGAAAGCAGCTCCAAGTGTTTAACCCTGTAAAGCCACACAGCCACTGCCACTGCTCCTCACTCTCACCTGCACTCATTTAACTGCTCTGGGTCTGCTGCACTAACAGCTCTTCTCACACAGAAAATATGAACTGATTAGACAGAAACATAATAAACTACTTCAAGGAAGATTTAGGCACAACCTGTCTCACAATCATGAGCCATCAGTCACAGGGAGCCCTGAATGGGGAGTCCTGCAGTGAGACAACACTGGAGAACAACTCCACTGTGCTGGAGCAGCAACAGGAAACACTTCCAGGCTCTGAAGATGCAGGACACATGTTTTTGTCTGCATACAAAACCTTGAGAACTTGAAATCATAGTGGGTATTGAAATAAAAAAGAAAAAGAAAATAATTATGTCATTTTCAATGGGGAAAAAGCATTGGCTTAATAGCAGTGAGGTCCTTGTGGCATTCCTTGCAGGTTAAACCACAAGAACATACCTGAATATTAGTTATGTCCTCTCATACAGTAAGAACCCTCCAACTAAAAGCAAATTGGCTCTGCTTCATTACCTTTTACTAGTTTTCTACTCTTATGGAAGAACAAACAGTACATAATAATGAGTAATGAATACTTCAGAGCTGAAAACTCCTAGTTGCCAGAGGTTAAAGATCATACATGAGACCACATAAATAATGAATTTGCATCCACAGCAGCACAATGTATTTACAAAGTTGGGCACTATTTTCAATTCTGGGTATGCAAAAACAGCGTAAAGGAAGCCACAACCAGGAGTTATTCTGGGATGTGGGTAACTGAGCAAGATGCTCCAGCAGAGCTGAGCATGAACACAGAACTGCTGAGGAGTACAGGGCTGGCATCTTCTCATTGCTGCAGGTGTTTGGGGAGTGGGGATGGGACCCCAGGGATGGCAGGGGGGTCAGGCTGGGCTGGAACTGGTGTCGATGTCACATAAATAGGATTGCTTTAAAAAATAGCAAATTCCAAGCTTTAGCTTCTTTGTGAGCTGTGAAATACAATTTAGCATGAGTGGTCCTAAAGCACTTCAAGCATTTTCAACTTCTCTAAGCCTGAAGAGGAGGAGGCTTGTGGGTAACTGTATTTTTTGTACTTGATAGACTACGAGCAGGGACAAAACTTATTAAACTTGTACAAGCTAAAAGTTACTGTTGCATTTATTAGGTTAGAAACACAGGGTTTTACAGAGGATTGCTTTTTTGCAGCCTAGAGTAAAACGGCATATTTGTGAGATTTTCAGATTCATCCTTCCCAACAGAGGCTCGTCCTGGGGACCAGGCACCCAGAACCAGCATCCCCCATGGTCACAGCCCATGGACACAAACCAATAACAAAGAGCCCAAAGAGCCCCACCTGAGGAAAGCCCCCTCTGAAAAAGGAGCCATTCCTCAGCCTGGAAGGGCTGCAACAGAGTTTTTCCACCCCCTCTACTTTAAAAAGCAGCATTAAGTCAACTAAAATAAACAACCTTTGAGTGGATGAGTGGGGTTTTGTTGTGTTTGGGGGTTTGGGATTTTTTTGTTTGATTGGTTTGGGCCTTTTTTTGTTTGTTTTTCTTCCTTCTCTCCGAAGGGCAACACACAAAGTTCCCACACAGCTATACCAAGACAACCTTTAGCTATTAGGTAAACTTTTAACTTCTGTATTACTACGAATAAAGGCTCAAAATACTCTCAAACACATCAGGCAACATGGAAAATTGCATTAGGGGAAAAAACCCTCTGGCTCCAAGTTTGCATCTAAAACGACCATGTGTCACAAATGCAACACAAAAAGATTGTTACTAAAATCAGAACAGATTTTCAATAGCTCCAGCTCCTGAATCCTCCTGCCCCAAACAGGAGGCCAGTGCAGATGGAGAAAGGGCAAGGGATGGGGAAAGAGGGAGTCAAAAGGAAGAGGAGTCCTAAGTAAAGAAATAAGCCAATAAAGGTCCTCTCTGTGCTCCTACACCCTTTGCTTGCAAACAGCTTCCTGCACGTTCCTGGAGCTCATTCCCCCAGATTTTCCCTGTGCACTGACACAGAGGCTGCAAAGCAGGGCATGGGCACTTGGCACAAGTGGGACAAAATTCCCGTGTTCATATTCTGTGAATATTCTCATTTGCATGGCAGCTAGTTCCCCAAATCATCCCACTGCTTGTTAAGCACTAACATCTAGTTCATCAGTCACCCCATTTCTTGGTAAGAACTGAATCACACATTAAACACTCCAAAACACTGTTCTCAGGCTGCTTCCACTCTCCCCCAACAAGTCCTTTCCTTCCTTGTTTCCAGTGTAGGTTTCTGGGGTAACAGAATTTTTACTGGAAAGAGAACTAGAGTGCAAATTCAGCTCTTTCAGACCCAAGTTACCAGCAGCTATGTGCAGTTAGGAGATGGGGCACAACCCCCAGCACCAGGACCTCACTGCCTCCCTGTGAGGTGGCTTTCCCAGCACTCAGTGCAATTCCCAATTACCAGGGCCACACTGACACTTGCTCACAAGCCTTTTTTCCTTTGGCTTTGATTCCAGCAGATTGTCTTTGACTGCAAATGCAATTTTCTGCTTTGAACACTAGAAACCAGAGCCAGCTCTGAAAACCCTGGGATTTGTAGCATCTTTCCCCTATGCTGCTTCTGCTTCTGACAGGAGCACAGGCTCAGCTGAAGTGGCACTGTGTGACACAGAGGGTGACACAGCACAGGATGGATGGCACAGCCCTGAACAGCAGCCAGGCCAGGGCAGGATGGCTGTGCCAGGAGCTGCTTGTCCTTGGAAATGCACACAGCACGTAATTAGTGACTTGTATTCACCCATGGCAGCAAATAAAATCCCCTATTTTAACTTACTGGAACTACAAGTCCACAAAGTGCTCTTTAACTCATCTGCTCTTTGACATCCCTTCAAACACATCACAGGTTTAATTTCTAGAAACATTTCAAACTTAGAGAGGAGATGGTGCTTCCTTTTCTGTGAACGTTTTGACTGCTTACACAAGCACCTCATCCTCAGAAGTTATGCAAACTGCCCTGACACAACTGCATATGCAAATTGAATTCCTCAGAAGAATGGAACAAACTGCTGTCTGTGGTTTCTCTGGTTTCAGTTTGTGCAGAGTCCTTTCCCAGAGCTGCTGTGAGCCCAGCCCAGAGGATTCACTCACCCAGGGTGTGGATTACACACAACAGCCCCTCTGTGCCTTTTTGGGTGGCTCTGCAGCCCCAGCCAGAACGGTGCTCAGTGATTTTGGTACAGACACGTTTGCCTTTTCCCCAAGGAGCTTTTGTCAAGTTTCGTTCCACTTCCCCCTGTGCTGGAGAGTGAGCAGTCAGCCAGAGGGGAAGCAGGGCAGGGCCAGCACAGCAGGCTAACTTTGCCCTTTACTATTTTTTCCTTTTTCTTTTTAAGACAGTTCTCAGAGTGCAGGGACAGAGGGCAGGGTATGGAGAGGGAGCAGAACCCCCCAGAGCCGAGGGACGGGCTGGGGTCTGCCCCAACAACACCCTGCAATTAATGGGCAATGTTATTCCTCTCTGGAATTCTGTACACACAGCAATATTTACTGTGCCCAGGACACACGTTCAGGCACGTGTCAGTGTCCCTGCCTGCTCTCTTCCTGTTTTCCACAAACCATCCCGAAGCGTTCCTGCAGCGCTCATCCCACCCAGCACACAGAGAGCACAGGAGGACTCTCCTTGGGAAAGGTACAGAAATGAGTCACACAATGATGAAAAACATGCAGCCATCTAAAAAAAAAATCCCAAAAATAAAGAGTTCTCTCTGTTTATTTGTACTTCCTGCGTAGGAAGAGTTTTTCCTGAAGCAGCGGAGGGTTGGAATCACAACCAGCAGAGACACTTGTGCAGTGCAAGCATCATACACACAGAAGTGATCAACCAGGGTGGAAGAAGGAAACTAAAGAGATGAATCCGAACTTGGCAGATAATAAAGAATGTAAGAGTGGTTATTGCACCTGGGATTTTTGCAAGTCTCTTACATTTGCCAGTAAAGTGGATTGCAGTATTTTACATCAGTGCAATAAAAGTCACAGGCTGCACTGGCAACCTGAGAATGGAAAGACTCACAGGATGCTTTCAATTACAAAAGCGTAAGATGAAATATTGCTAATCATATTTTCTGCACACAGTTTCACTTTAAAATTTGAACAGCAAGGTTAAGAGCTGGATAAAGCAATCTTGTGGCACTTTTCCATGGCCAGGGCAGGCAGGGCTTGGCACAACCTGCTGTGGCAGAAGAGTGGCACAAGAGTGGCACAGCTGGCAGGGTGTGGGGCTGGGGGGACTTTGGGGTCTCTCAAGGCCCTTCTGTGGGATTTCACACTGTGGGACTCAGGGCTGTGGGATTTCACACTGTGGGACTCAGGGCTCCCCAGGCTCTGCAGCAGTGACAGCAGCTCTGCTGCCCCAGCAGGGCTCAGCTCCTGTTCCTTATCGCTGAATTTCTGCACACAGACTGCAAGCTCAGCCAGCCTCTGCTGCAATTACACTGTGTGTGAGAGGGGCTTCTGGACTTCAAAAAACCCCTCATACCAGAAGGTTACAGCACATTTTGTAACACAGATTCAATGTCAGTATTTTCACATTACCAAACAAGAAAACTGTTAAGAAAGAGCAGACACAGAACTGATTTATTGCAAGCCAATGCCCAAAACTGTCATATTTCAATTTTAAGCTAAACTGGACTTCCAAACAGTTTTTTTTTTTTTAAAGTACTCAAATATATATCTTATTCAGTAGACTTAAAAGACCATTGCATGCCAAACTGAAGCCAATTTTATAAAAGCTGAATATATTTTTTAGGCAGAGAATTGTTGATGAGAACAAATTGTGCTTATATGCTAGATTTTTATAATTACTTAAAAACCCAGAAAGAGACATTTTCAGGGCTGTCTTTTACAGCCTGTAAAATTACTGTAAAATAGTAATTTCACAAAGGAAAAGATCCTGACATTACTAATTAGGTCAATAAACAAAGATGCAGAGAACTCCATGAGAAAATAAACTTTACCTTACCTGATAAAATTCCCGAAGCCAATTCTTCTGCAAATTTTCTGGCTGAAAAACAAAAGGTAAAAATTAATTAAGAGTAACAAATCTATTTTTCCAATATTGTGATATTATTTATTTCCTCAGGATATTCAAGAGGGGAGCTTTTTCCCCCCCAATTAAAGCAAGAAGTTCAAACACAAGGATGTTCCTCCATGATGCCACTGGCCAGACCTCACCCTTCACTGCTGAGCCCCCTCTGAGTCTCAGCCAAAGGTGCATTTTGTACACACCTGCACAGGGTTTGTGCCCCCAGGTTTCTCAGGCAATGGCACACCTGAGCTGTGCCCTGGCAGAGGGGCACACTCACACTGGGCATCAGGAACTTCATCCCCTGCCCACCCTGAGCCCCAAGTGACCCCAACACCCCTCCCACAGGCTGCTCAGAGGGTGACAGTGCTTTGGGGGTGCTCATCCCACCACACCTGCCATGGACAGACTGGGAGAGGCATCTCCAGATTGCTCCAGGAGTTACAGAACTGGAGCAGCACAACTGCAGTTCAGTGCAAACTCTGTCCTTTCAGCAACAGATCCCAGCCTGGACACAACCACAGAGGGAGAGAATTCATTGGAGCTTTATCTTCAACAACAAGACTTCTGGATAATTCCTGCATCCAAGGGGGAATAGCAATACAAGCCAGCCTGCCTTGTCACAGCAGTGGCAGGAATGTCCCAATCAGTGGGAGGCAGCAGAACCTCTCCCACCAAAAACCAGCCCCTCATCCCTGACAGAGAGCTCTGACACCAACTGCCCAGAGGCAGAGACACAGGCATCAAACTCCTGAACACACAGGCATCAAACTTCTCATATAGAGGCATCAAACTCCTGCACACACAGGCATCAAACTCCTGCACACACAGGCATCAAACTTCTCATATAGAGGCATCAAACTCCTGCACACACAGGCATCAAACTTCTCATATAGAGGCATCAAACTCCTGCACACACAGGCATCAAACTTCTCATATAGAGGCATCAAACTCCTGCACACACAGGCATTCTGCCCTGCTCTCCCACCAAGTGTGCTCTTTTCACACAGCTGGATACAACTTCCAAACAGAAACTGGAGCGAAAGCAGCCCTGGAAGTGCCCATTAAGTTCCTCAGTAACCAGTTCCAAGAGAGAGGGAGAGAAGGAGGTGTGTGCCCTGGCACAGTCCCCTGGCTGTCCCCCTGCCCTGTGCCCCCAGGGCACTGCCAGCTCCCAGGGCTGTGCCCTCCTCTGGCAGCACCACATCCTTCCTTTCCACTTTCACCACTCTGTGGCACAATGCTGTAACCCAGTCCTGTGCCTCAGACTCCTCTCCAGCCACCTCACATAAAAAACAATTTGAAGTTTTGAAGGACTGGAGATAACAATCAAGTAGGAAGATAATTTATGTTCCTCTTATTTTTCTGCCTAAAAATAGGCAAATTATACTTCATGTCTCCCACAGACTTTGGACTTCTTCCTATCCTTTTTCTCCACACTCTGTCCTTCATTAAATTATCTCATTCTTTTTGTAACACAATGGAAATTAATCTCTCCCTGTTCTCTTTGATGCTAAATCCTTGCATACCCGTTCACAGATGGACTGATTTCTCCTGGGTCACTAATGCAAGCCCCACCTTATCAGTCTCCTTCTTTGTGGCTATCCCCACCTCCAGCTCTGCTCCTGAAGAACCCCAAATTCTTACAGACATCAACACTTTGTTTGAATATCTAGAACTACAGAATGGTTTGGATGGGAAGGGATCCCAATCCCACCCCTGCCATGGCAGGGACCCCTCCCACTGTCCCAGTGCTCCAACCCCAGTGTCCAGCCTGGCCTTGGGCACTGCCAGGGATCCAGGGGCAGCCACAGCAAATCTGGGAACTCCATCCCAGCTCCCAGGGAACAATTCCTGCCCAAATCCCATCCAAATCTACCCCCTGTCAGCTTAAAGCCATTCCCTGTGTCCTGTCCCCAGTCCCCTCCAGCTCTCCTGGAGCCCCAGTCCCTGCTGCAGGTGAATGCCCTGTGCCCACCAGGTGTGCTCAGCAGGGTCCCTGTGCCTGGGGCAGCCCTGGCTCCATCCCACCCCCCAGCACACACTGGAACTCTGCCCCAGACAAGCCCAGCTCCCAGGCAGCAGCACCAGTGGATCCACATGAAACACGGGACATGTGTCCTGCACACGCTGCTCCCGCAATTCAAAGCGGCTCCGACCTTTTCCTGGAATTCCAAATCCCACTAAAACTCTCTTTTCATGATGGGTTCCCACTTGAAGTCTATTTACGTCCCACTGGTCACTGTAATGGTCAGGTTTGGAAGAAAAACCAGTGAGCCTGTGAACACATGAGCACCACATGAGCCTGAGAACAGGCAGCTTTTCAAACCCAACACACAGGCACCTCTCTTCTCCCCAGCATCTCTGTTCCCTACAGAATTACACCCAACAGCCAGCAGGAAAGCTGTAAGCTTGTTGCAAAAATATACTCAGATGGGGAAGGAGTCTTTTCAAAAAAAATAAGAATATATATTTAGACAGGGTAAGGAGCTTTTCATTCAAAAGGAAAAAGGGAAAAGAACTAAATGAAACTGAATTAACAGTCTGGAAAATTTCTTTTCAGCTTTGTTCTGAGGGAAATGGAAGAAAGCTGATGAATTATAGAAAGCAGGTTCTATTTTCTGAAGTTTATTTTTAGCAAAGAATAGGCTCATTTTTTAAAGCTAAAAGGAAAAAAAAAAATCTTGACTCGCTTTGTGAAAACTGGGCTCCAAAATGAATCAGAGGACAACTGGTCACTTGAACTTGCACACTGCCTGAACACACAAGGCACAACCAACCCCAGTTTTTATTAAAAATTAATATATATATATATACACACACATATATACACACATATATAACTAACCTAACCCTAATCCCTGCCTGACTGAAACAGCCCCAGGATCCCACATGGGCTGAGGGACCACAGGAACCCTGAGTTCCAGAAGTCTCCTGGCATCCCTCAGCACCTCAAGGCCCTGCTGCAGTCACAGACTCTCTCCTGCCTTTCCTAGACTTGGTTTTCTGCTTATTTAATGAAAAACAAAACCTTTGATCAAGTTCTGTTTGACCAGCAACAGGCTTACTAAAAACTTCTTTTGAGTCCATCAACATAACTGACCATCACAACTGTTTCAACAGAATTATTTATATCATGATTTTTTGATCTCTTATATTGCTTTTGTAAATTTACTGGCATCCTTTAGACATTTTTATTCAAAGATCCACTGGATCTAAATGTTTTCTTATTTTCAAACAGACTTGTAAGCATTGCTGTTGCTATTCTCCATTGAACTATAGATAATACTGGAAAACCCCCCCCATCAGCTGGGTACCATTAATGTGGTGTTTTGTACCAACTTTGCTCTCTTAAATGACAAACAGAAAGATGATAATCTGCATGTTCTATTCATATGATGAGTTCACAACATTTCAAAGCCCATATAGACAAACCAACCAGTTAACTGAAAATACTAATTTTTAGTAGAGTTTACATAACAGGTAATTTTCTGAAGCATTGCATTAGATTATACTGAGATGGAGCAACAAAAGCTGCAGAATTTCAGAACTGCTGGTGTAGAAAATGCTCCAGTAGCTCTGATGGCAAAGTGACCAGGCTTGCACAGGTCCAGCACACACAGACACAGCCCCAGCCCATGGACTGTGTTCAGCTGTGGCTTCTGCACACACAGCACAGACACTGCTCATCCTGGGGCACTGCAGCTGGAGAAGCATTTACAAACCCCAGAGTAAGGCAAGCCCAGAATCTTGACTGCCCGTGTACTTCAAATTTAACTTCTATTACTGACATCTGACTGAAAGCTTAAAAGCTCCTGGATATTTGAATAACCAACATGTTAAGAGCATTAACCAGAGTTAATCCAACACCACACAAACTCTAATTGTTAGCAAATAGCAAGATTAACCACATTAATACACTCAGGTTTCCCATTGCTTTGTATCCTGATTTTGGAAATACACAGGGAAAACTGAAATCATTTAAATCAAATTAATCTGCTTTTGCACATAGATAGATAAAATAGATCTCTGGCAAAATTCACACTCACAAGCACCACCATGGTCTATCCTGTGCATTTGGAGGGTTTCTTTCTGTATTTGTTTTTAGTGAAATCTTTAAAACATCCCCCTGCTCAAACCTGGAGAATATCTACAACTTTAAATATCTAGATACCTAGATATTTACATACTAATGTATGAACCTGGTATTTATACATTAGATAGATATGTCTAGTTCTAGATATATCCAGAACTTTAGTGTTCTTCTAAACCTGTGTAGCACAGAAATGTGCAGAGGGGAGCAGTGCAGCTCTGGGCATCTGAGCCCAGCAGCTCAGGGAGCAACTGCAGAGCAGGAGCTGCTACAAAAAACACCTTCAATCAGTAAGGGACAATGTGCTCTGGGGAATAATAAAAATCATAATGTAATTCTATCTAAGTGCTCATGTTTGCAGACAGTAACTTCTGTGACCTAAAGCTCTAAAGGCCATGAGCTGCCTGCCCTGCTGTGCAGCAGGGTCTGTCAATTCCTCTGAGTAATAAATGCTCTTTCCTCAAGGAGATGTATCCCTATTTATGAGCCAAGTGCTGTGTGATGGGGCACTGCCCTGCCAGGGATGAAAGTCCCTGCCTTTCCCAGAATCAGGCCCAGGAGGAACATGCCAGAAGAGTGTGAGTGTCTGTGAGGCAGCTCCAGCACATCCTATATTCCAGTAAAAAAAAAAAAAAGAGCTTCACACTAATGTACTGCAGTCCCAAGAGAGCTGTGAATTTCCCAAGTGAACCCCAGGGAATTCAGCACACCAGTAAATACACAGTGATCTAATACAAGTATTTGACAGCAGAGAAGACAATGACAGCTGTTTACATCCCATTTCAGAAATAAAGGGCTAAGGGAGATAGTTGGAAATTAATTGCAATTTCATCTGGAGGGTAGGTTTTCAGGATTGGTGGCATGTTTTTTCTCCTCCTTGCTGCTATGCCAATTCCTGTAATAAAGGCATCTTTGACCAATGGCCCAACAGTCCACAAAGCTTATTTCCAGCTTTATCCAGAGCTGCCACATGGACACTGAGGCACCCCCTGCACTGCTGGGTGTCACAAGCAGGGCTGAGCAAAAGCAAAGGTTTGGGGTTTGCTGCACACAGGAAGGATGGGGGGAAACCACCCACCAACAAACCAACTGAACACAGGAAGCCTCAGCTGTCCCATGGGTATTATCACTGACATCTTGGTTACTCAGGAGAGAAATCCTTTTCCCCTCCTACACCCTTGGGATGGCCCAGAACAGGGTCCAGGTGCTACAACTGCACTTGACATGCAAGCTCCTATAAGAGCAAAAATTTATGAAGAAAATATCTAGATGATTCTTTATGGTAAAAATAAAGCATACAAAGAGAAACAGGAATATTCAAAACCATGGACAACTCAGAAGAAACCATTTAGAGAAAAAGTCCTGAAAGGAAAACAGTTTTGCCCAATTAATAAAACATTGCTGATGCAGTCTCAAGGAAGACAAAGCACCAGGACTGATACATGCAACTAGAAATAACCACCCTCAATATTCCCTTAAGTTTCCACAAGAGGCCATCAGACATCTGGCAGAGAGACAAGCCTAGAAAGAAATAAATTGGCAGAGATGTGTGCAGCCCTTCGTGAAGTGTTTCATCCAGCCAGCTTCAGCAGAAACAAAATCTCAAATGAAATACACAGATACTTTACTACTGCTTTTAAAATAGATGTACATTTAAATCTGCCATTTATATTCATTTGGAAATCTAAATAACAAGCAATACTAAAACAGGGATTTTTAGATGTCTGGAATGCTGGTATCTCCACGTATTTATTTTGAGTACATAAATCTTAGGAATTGTGTTTGGGCCCCAGTTACAGAAAAGAGCCTGCTGGTATATTGTTGTTGTATAGCTGTAAGGTCCTTGGGCTCCTACACATAAAAATTTGGTGTACAGTGAGTGTTTCTGATTTCAGTCAGAATACACCTCACAATAATACAGCAGGGCTCAATCCTCTTGTTAGAGTGGAAAAGCAAGCAAAAATCCCCAACACAGTATGTTTTGAAAGAGCATGTTCTCCTGTTCCCTCACCCCTCAGACAAAAATGCAATTTATGGTACAAAACAGAATTTTGGCAGCTTTCATGAAAGAAGGAAATAAAGAGTAAATGCATGAGATGAAACAATAAATACATTCCAGACTGATTTGTGCAACACTCTATTAATTCCTGAGGTTGCTGCAGTGCCAGAGAGGCAGCAGTGCTGGCAGCTCTGCAATTCCAGAAGCCTGCAGTGCCCTGAGCAGCAGCAGCCCAGCAGGGCTGGGAAGGAGCAGGGGCAGCAAGCACAGCTCTGCCTCACCTGGCAAGGACAGTCCCAAAATCCCTGCCAGTGCCAGCCCTCTGGTGCCTGGTGACATGGTGACACATGGCTCACCCCACCTGCCGCAGGTGTGCCCTGAGCTGGGGCTCTGCCCTCCCTGCAGTGCTGGAGCAGCCCTGGGACCTGCACCCTGCCCAGAGCCAGGCTCCCTTCACCAGGCACAACAAAACTCGTTCCTGTGCATATCAACTCCTCAGGGTTTCACTTTGCCTTTTGTGCCATTAACTTCAAAGTAAAAGTCAACTCTCCCGTGGGTGCGTTTCCACAGGAAATCCTGCCCCTTGTTCACTCTTATCCTTAGAGAGAACAGTTTCCTTTGGCTCGAAGGCGAGCTGCCTGCAGCCCTGTGCCACAGTGAACACAGCTCAGCACTAAATATAGACTCTGAAGGAAGGAAACATCAGGCAGACAGCAGCAGCAGGAGTGTCAGCACGCAGGGCTGGATGAACACTGCTAGCACAAAACCTCCACAACAACCAACAGTGAGCTCACAGCTCCTCTTCAGTTTGAGGGGAAAAAAATCCACCATTGCTGAAAATAAACTTTGAAAATACCCAAAGCAACAAAAGCAAGCACAGATCAGAAAGGTGTCTATATGTATAAATACATGTATAAATACATGTATAAATATATGTATAAATATATGTATAAATATATGTATTTATATATAAATACATGTATAAATATATGTATAAATACATGTATTTATATATGTATAAATACATGTATAAATACATGTATAAATATATGTATAAATACATGTATTTATTTAAATACATGTTCAAATGGTATTAACTGTGAGGAATGCAAGAGTGCAGGGAGCCCAGCAGGCTGAAGCCAGCATACAAGGCTGTGGTTTGGGTACACAGGCTCTTCAATCCTCTCAAATTTTTACAGTGTCTCCCTGAAAGTTTTGTAGATTTCCACAAGGCTTTGTCCTGCAATAGAGCAAAAACATCTCCTGGCAAATCCAGTGCAAGAGCAATCAAGACAGGAAGCTTTGGCCAAAAACAAATAAATAAACCAAGCAACCAGAAGTCAGTTTCCCACTATTGACACAGAATGTCTCGGCAAGGCTGAGCAAGCCATGGGCTTTACATGAAGTGAGGCAGCTTATCCTGAAAATAATGGAAGGGGAACTAAATGAAGAGACATGGCAAGAGCAAAGGCCTGTGGCAGACTGAATCTGGCAGGCCAGACAGGATCTGTGTGAGCACAGCCCAGACACAAGGTGGGGAAACCTTCTCAGTACCAGGTGCAAGGCAAGAGCCTGGCCAAGAACCTGGCCAAGGACCTGGCCAAGAACCTGGCCAAGGCAGCAGCAGGGCTGACCATCAGCTGGGCAGAAAGCTCCACACATGAAAAAAGCACAACAAAAATGACAAGGCTTAGCAATATACAAACCCACAGGTAAAGGAACAAAAAAACCAACAAAAATCATCACAACACCTAAAAGTGTTTTCTCCCCAACTCATTAAATAGCACTTTGCTTTTCTACACCCAACTATAAAATTACTCACAAGACACAGCCAGGAATAGACACTTCCAATTTAGAAGCTGCATCTCCAGAATGTGTTTCCTCATTGTAACCATGTCTTGCTCAGATGAGAGACAAGACTGCAGCAAGAGAATTGATGCATCCATGTCCCCAGAGCTACTGAACTCCTCCCAACCCACTGTACATACACAGTCTGACACACTGCATTTCTCACAGTTTCTCTCTCCGTGGCTATAGGAACCTGAAAACATGAGTCAGGTGTTCTTTAAGGTAGAACCACCAGGAGGCAAATGAGTAAGACCTCGGATCTCCTCACCTCAGGTCTGTTGCCACAGGTATAGTATATAAGAATATACAGAATAAGCACATGCTTGAAAATCAAAATGCAAGTCAAGCACTGCAGGAGCATGTACTCTGGGACCTGCTTATCAGGAGGAGAAGTGTTCCAGAGAAAATCACTCCCTTTTGACCCACAGCATTCACCATTCACTGCTGCTGAATGACAGACTGAGGGAACAGAGGGAAGACATCCTCAGCTGAAAAACTTGCTTTCCATCTCCAATTGCCCTGTAAGCAGCAGTGAGGGTGAGTGCCACAGGCTGGGCCCCAGGAAGGGAGTGACCCCAGGCTGGGGAGCAGCCTGCACTGCCCTGACACTCTGCAGCTGCTGTGACAGCCCTGCTCTGTGGCCAGACACTTCCAAAGCCAAGCACAAAATCCCATTTCCACAAACACGCCAAGGACACCTTTATCCAACCAGGCTTGATCCAGCACTAAAACCAAATGTGTGGCACTGTGAAGTGCCATGGGAACCCCCCAGAACCAGCAGTAACACTACTGCAGCCAAAATTCATCCTGGGGCCGTGGCTCCAGAAATTCACAGCCACTATGGAAAATACTGTATATTTAAACCTAACTATTCAGAGATATCCTGTTTGCAGTGAGGTAACACCTCTATTTTTCTCTGTCACAAGGAAGTGCACTTCACCTAGTATCAACATTCCTCATGGTGCTGGAATGGCTCTTTTCCTGTTTAGGAAAATGGGCTTCAGGCTTCAGTTAAACTCTGAGAAAAAGTAAAGGACTTCAGTGGCTTTTTCTTCATGACATTTTTTTCATTTTGAAACATCCCAAATGAATTGTGGGTTACACTGGGAAAAGCCACCTTGAGTTTGATCACCTGAAAGAGATAGAGCTGCAATGGGCTCACCACTGGCATTTTGGGACCCTGCTGCAGTTCTGGGGACACACTCACAAGGACAGCTGTACATGCTTTTATATGCTTCTCTAGGAGAGCTCTGAAAGCATATATTTATTTATGCTGAAATATGTTAATTTTACTTAAAAAGCAAGGGTAAAACTGTCCTCAAATTCAGGATTGTGAATTAGGATGATCAATGCAATTGCCATTCCCTTGGGCTGGGAAGTGCCCCACACACCCCAGGCTGGAGCTGCTGTCCCCCAAGAGAGCCACAGGCAGCAGGAGGGGGGAACAGAGCCTGCAGCTCAGGAGCCACCACCCTCCACCTGCCCCTGCATCACTCTCTACACTGTGATTTTTGCTCTGTGCCACACTTCTCTACATTGACAAACTGTTCTCCACCTTGTGGCACCAAAACAACCCACAGCCCATTCCACAGGAAAAGAGTTATGGGAACTGTCAAAACCTAGAGCAAATAATTCACCATCACATGAATTCAGCTTGGACAATAGTAACTGTTTCCATCCTTGAAATGGATTTCATTTTTCAGAGCAGCTCAGCAATAAAAACTCAGTGTCTCCCCAATTCCAGCCCTCCTGGAAGAGCAGCAGGGCACACACCCATGGCCCCCAATGCCAGCACCAGGGTCACCAGTGGGTCACCAGTGTCCCACCCTGAGAGCAGAGCCTGGCCACAGCCAGAGTCCTCCCCAAACCCCTGACACACAGAGGGACAAGGAGCAGCTTTCACAGGTCACCTGAACGCTGATTTAAACTTCAGATGCACGTGAGAAACAGAATGTAAGACCTGAACTGGACTGCTGGAATAGTTTCTTTATTCATAAAGCAAAGTTCAAGTGAGGGCACTTCACTCAGTGTTTTAGGAAAGCAACTGAAGTAACAATTCTCTTCCTGCCCTGTGCTTACAAGCCTTCTTACATGCCCAACTGCATTTTGTTTCCCTCTTAAGTTTTCACACAAATATTTTTCACAGTAACACAAAAATTACTCAATTGCAGATAAGAGTTAATAAAACTAACTGGAATTATTTATTAATGCACCTGTTTTGTATTCCTACTCAAAACTAAGAAGGTTTGATACACTGGGATTAGCTACATCCATCCCCGTCCATTGTCCAACTTCAGAAGTCACCAGAGTCACATCAAAACAGATGCTTCAAACTTTCTCCCCAATTCCATAGCAAAACATCAAGTCTTCTGTATTTCTTTTTCTGGGGCTCAGGAGCTCATTTTCCACCCAAGCTGCCAGCACAGGTGTCCCGGGTGACAAGTACAGTGTGAAGGTGCTGACACTGAGCTCAGTGCCAGCTCACCTGCCTTGCCACTTACCCTATTTTCAGAACAGACAGCTCAAAGTGACAGGGCACAGCTCAGTACATGCAAAATAGAACAGACCTGCTCTTGTTTTCAACCATAACCAGCCTGTCAGAGACCATTAAATGTCTGATCCATGTTAACTCCAGAATTTTCCTGCCATTCTCCCATTTCCAGCCTTCAACCAACAAGAGGATTCTAGCCATGGTGATCACTTCCTAGCTGAGGCAGATCAGAGTGCAGAACACAGTAAATGATGAAGCTGTGAGCTCTCCTGAGGGACAGCAGGGCTCTGGAGCCTTCCCTGGCTCTGAGTGTCCTCACCTGGGCCAGGTGTGGCTGCCTGTGCTGCTCCAGAGCCCCCAGCCCCAGCCAGGAGCCAGGGCTGGGACAGAACCCACCAAGCCAGGGCAAGGAGCAGCTGTGTCCTGGTGCAGCCAGGCAATCCCCAGGGAGCACAACTAGGTTTTTTGCAGCCTGTCCCACAGCCAGGGACAGCACAGCTCTGGGGGCATCCTCAGACACAGCCCTTTGTGCAGCTTTACAGGCAGGATGGAAACAACAGATTCCAAATCCCAGCTGGGTTCCCTGAGCATCACCAGCCTGGGATTCTCCTGGCACATCCCACACAGGGGCTGGCAATGAGTGACCCAGATCACACAGCCCAGCTGGGCTCTCCACCTCAGCTGTAATTCCATTTACAGCCCAATGACAGGAGCGTACACAGGCAGATTCTCAAATCCCAGACACACAGATAAAATTAACCATGAATTAATTAACCCTGAGTTTAGCCACAGACTGGCAGGAATGGTGCTCAGGGCCAGCCCTGGCTCCAGCTACAGGCTGCAAATCCACTGACCCCAAAGGAGCACTGTGCCTGTGTATATACATGTATATAATACACCCATACATATGGGGTGGGTGTACACCTGGGTATCTGCTGGGAGCAATTACAGTCCTTGAGGTGCAAACTGGCACTGGCAGATTTCTGAGTGCCACTTCTTGCTGTGACAGCAGGACAGCCCATGGTGCTGCTGGGATTAATTACACAGAGGGGACACAGCAACACCCTGCAGTTTGCAGGGAACAGCAGCAGAAACAAGTGTGCTCCAAAACCAGCACTGACAATATCAAGGTGAAGATTTCACTGACTTAAAAGCCAAGCAAGTTGATAAAGTCAAAAGTTAATTAAATCCATTTTACTTCCAATTATCTGCCATTTCAGGTCGGATTATTATATGGTTAAAGTAGGAGCAAGAAGGGTCTAAGAGCATCCTTCCATATTTACAAAAGGGAATATTTTTGCTTTTTAATTACAAAAACCCCCAGCTTCAATAGTATTTTTAAGGAGTTTCCTAGAAAACTTGGATAACTATGGATTACATTTTTTAAAAAATTCTTCATTTGCAGTTCCAACACAACCACAAAACTAGAGACAAAACCACTTCACTCAGTAGCCTAAAAACTCAGTCAAGGTTACTGAGGAAATACCTTCTAATTCCACCAGAGGAGATGCTGGGAGCAGCCCCGGGTTTCCAGAATAGAAGTGAATTGTTGAAGGCAATTCCTGCTCCTCAGAGCTCTTCAGTGGGGCTGTTGGACACACCAGCCATTACCAGGAACAAGAAAAGCATCATTGTTCCCCCGCTGGCCAAATCTTCATCTACTGTAAATAGTTACAAACACTTGAGAGCACAAGGCCTTTGTGTCTCCTGTACCTGTGCAAACATCTCATTATGGTTTTACTTCCCTTTCAGGAGGCACTCACATCCCAAAACATTCCTTCCTATCAATTTCTTGTTGACAAAACAAGAACAAAATCCTGATTTCCTCCCCTTACTGTTGATGGGGCGAGTCTGCTGAATCTTCTCTGAAGGAAACCAGCAGCAGTGATGCACTGCAGCCTCAGACAGGTATTTAGCCCAAACTCGAGGCAGTCTGAGCACTGCTGTTCAAAACCAACAGGTACTTCCCAAAGCCACTGCTACCAAATAGTACAGAAGTGACAGACAGACTGTAACTAAGTGTCAGATCGTGTAAGTATGACTTTATGCATTAAATAGACATTTCCACCACAGGAAACACAGCAAATATACCAATTAAATTAATTTTTAAATACCAATAAAAATACTGAGGACTTGGTCTCCAAGTCCATTTTGGAGCTTTTGAAGCATTTTAACCTGCACTCCCCCCTGTATTATCCAAGGTACATTATTTCCCCAGAGACACCAAGCACTCAGTGCCCAGGCAAAGCCAGAACAGATGTTCTGTTCATGTTCTGAACATCAGGCTTGCTGCTCCCAAGCCAACAGCTCTGCCAGGCTGCAGAGCAGGAGAGCAGTGAACTCCATCCAGGAAATCAGGGAAATGCAAGCCATGGAACATCCCCAGGTGCAGCTTCTGGTTTTCCTTATGAGCATTAACCCCCAACTGACTAAAAATACTGAGCTAAAAATACTTTCCTTTCTAAAAACCCCTTCTCCATAGGGGGTGGAGCTGTGGTTAGCACAGAGGTGGCACCACAGATCTCCCCACAGCACCAGCTCCTGATTATAACCTCATTCCAACCTCCACAGGTTATAATCACACAGGGCTGCTCAGAGAGGGGCTGTGACCAGCACCCAGGGCTGCCAGCCTGGCTGCACCACAAGGGAGGGAGCTCCTTTTCTGTAGAACAAACACCCACAGAAAGCACTGCCTTACATCCCAGGGTGTTCCATAAAGCTTCACTTGAACTAATTCACACATCATCTTGCTTAGGGATAATTAATCCTGATGGATGGGACACCTAATAAGAACTCATTCTGTTTCCTATCTCACCCTCAAACACAGCAATTCTTCAAAGCCAGGGCTCCCAACAAACCCAACAAGCCATGGTGCTCCTCATGATGCAAAGCTCAGCCTGCTTTGAATCTTTCAAAGTCCAAGAAGAAAATGTCACTGGTGTGTTTCTGAAAGATTTGTCCTATTTTAGTACAAAGGACTGAAAATTAGAGCTCTGTTGCTGTACTGCTAGGTGAACAGCAGGAAAAATGCTAAGAGAAAGGAGGGTACAGTGTGAAAATGAGGACATGTACAAAAGAAGATACCTAAACAAAGAGAGGAAAAAAATAATATTCCTGCATAAAAGACTTAACAAAAAATCATTCCAGATTAATACATTCTCTGCACAGCCTTGCAAAAAGCTCGCTATTCCAACCATTAGTAAGAGATATTGAAAGACCAGGCAACAGGGTGGTTTTGAAATGAGAAGCAACCAGATTTCCCAAAAACATCCTCAGTATAAAAAGCAAATGAATACAAAGCCAAGCCACCCTCCTCAAAGCCATGGCCCTCAGCAGCTGAGTCTGGATATCCCAGGTCAGGTCAGGTCAGGTCAGGTCCCTCTGCAGTTCTCACACAGCCAGTGACAGACACCCTCCATCCAAGCCTCGAATTTTACAGAGGAAAGAATATTTTCTTCATTTACTGGTTGCAATAAACTCATTGTTTCCAAAAGACTTTTAATCAGTCCAGTTTTAAGGATGTATATCAGTAACAAGAGTGGCAGTAATTCCAATTAATTAATCCAGCTTAAAAAGCTTACTGTACATTTCCTCATCCAAAGGAAAAAATGCAATCAATCACATTATGAATTCCTGAGAAGTGCAGATGTATGAGATACCCCATGGACAGGAAAAAAAAAGCAGGAGCTTGCCTTTAAGAAGCCAGTGTTGCCAAACATTGGAGCAATGTTTGGAGGAGGCTTCTCTGCTGATCCCAGGGCTGGAGCCAGACTGGGAGAACTGGGGCTGAAGAGAAGGACCCAAGGAGAGCTCAAAGCCCCTTTCAGTGCCTAAAGGAGCTCCAAGAGCTGGAGAGGGACTGGAATGACAGCACAGGGGGATGGCTCCCACTGCCAGAGGGCAGATTTAGGATATTTAGGAGAAATCCTTCCCTGGGAGGGTGGGCAGGGCTGGCACAGGGTGCCCAGAGCAGTTGTGGCTGCCCCTGGATCCCTGAATACAAATATAATTTCTTTCCTTGGCTTCCCAGTGCTTCCCACAGTGCCCCCAACCCCAGCAGGTACAGAGCCAAGCTTGGCTTAAACAGCAGCCAGAACGAGCCATTAAATCCATACTTAATGGAAATCTTCCAATTAATCTCACACATGATACCAGCTAACAGTTTTCTGCAGATTCTAAAATCCAGCAGCTCTGTTTCTGTGAGGCTCTCATTCTTGAATAATTTAAAACAGTCTGTCTCACTTTCTCTGTGTCTCTTTCTCTCCTTCCCCCACCCATTCCTCATTCCTGTCAGTCCATACAAACATTCTGCAATAGCTTTCAGAGTTCAAAAGGAACCACAGCATCACAGCTGCCTCTGAGAAATTTCACCTACATTCCCATACACTGGCTGGGGAACTTCTAAATTAAATATTTCTATTCTCAGCAGATCAGATTGCTGAGAGAAAGCAGATGCCAGGAGGGCTGGAAGCATCATTACTGCCAAGGGCTCCTGCAATGCCTGGGAGTTAATTAGATGAGATAAGGATGAAGATGATGGCATAAAGGAGCCCACAGGCTTTGCTGCAAACCAAGGGGAGCAACACTGAAGAGCTCTGTAAAGCCTGTCTGCTGGCACACCTGAAACTGAGCTTAGCCCCAGAACACATGAATAAAACATGCTGGGCTGGCAGGAGAGCAGGCACATGGGAGCACTGGAACAGCCTGCAGGACAAGCCCAATCTGCTCCTGCTTTCCCAGGGAAGGAACAACACAGTCACCTGTACCACATCCCCTGCAGAGCCCCAGCAAAAGCTCTGCTCCCACTCCTCCTGCACTGCCATGGAAATCTGCATCCTCAGCACGAAGCCAGCCAGGAGCTGCTCCCATTCTGCCTGTGCCACCCTGGTGGCTGTGCCCTGGCCCCGTGGGATCCAAGGGAAAACAAAAGGATCTGCTCCCAGGGCACAGCCCTGAGCAGTGTACAAAGCTGTACAGAGGAGGGAGAGGCCAGAGGAAGGCTGGAAGAGACAAAAAGAAGGAATCAGGTCCAAATTGACTGGATGAAGACAAACTCTGAATGGAGGAGGCTGTTTCTTGTCCAACAAAAGTCTATTGCACAAAATGCACCCCCCAACACACCACTGTACCTGGCCACAAAGCCTTCACCTGGAGCTTTGGCTTTGAATAATTCCACTGCAGAATTCATCTCTTAAGATGAAGCATGTCCCAGGGACAGCTGCTGCTGAAACCACTTTTTAAAAAGAATGATTTATCAGAATTGCAGCCCTCTGGCACAAAATAACACTTGTGGAAGGTGAAAAAAACCCCAAGTGGCAGTTTTTATGCTGCTAGGTGTCTCTCTGCACTGAAAACACTTGAATTGCATTACAGAAGCCCACGGAAAAAAAGCTGCTGTGTAAGAGTTAGCAAACACTGCACCTGGCAGTCCAACCCCAGCCTCCTTGTCAGCCCTTCATCTGTTTTACCTGGAGGCACACACGTGTTTGTGCCATTGCAGCCTCCAGCTGAACACTCAGTGCCCCCAGGCCAGCACAGGACTTGGTGAAGGCAAACAAAACACAACCAAAACACTGCACTAGAGTATAAAACTTGGTTTATCCAGTTTTGGAAGGCTGTCCAAGGAGATGGTTCAGGAAAAAAAAATTAAAATCCAGCAGCACTTTCAGGCAGGTGTTAACTGCAGTCACAGCTAGAAATGCACATTATTTGCCTGGGGAGGCTCCCAAGGAGCGTGGGAGTGGAATGGCAGAGTTTGAAACACACATGGCCAGTCCTTTACAGCCAGTGATATGCAGTGAGATCATTTTCACACAATCACTTTTCCAGTCATTACTACAATTTGAGAAGAAAAAGTCATTTCAGTAAGTATCTGAAAAAAAAAAAAAGCATATTAATCCTAACACAAAAAGGTCTCATCAAGACCTCATCAAACCAAAAAGATCTGCTAAGCACAGTTATTAATAGTTTGCCCGTCTGCCTTGATTATATTTGACATAGTTTCCATATGGAAACTTACACGAAATTTCAGCAAGAGCTTTATTTTGTTTAAAACATCAATCCATCTAATATAATAAATATTTGCAGATATAGGAAAACATCACCTTTGTGGGTTATCCTAATACAGAAGGGTGAGAGAATTCACAGTTTCACTGCAATGCTTCCTACTTCCTTCCTGAATAATGCACACCTTATCCTCCAACCCAGTCCTCAGCTGCTTCACTCTGAATACAGCTACTTTGGCTTCACTGCTTCTATTTGTGGAAAATCCTGTTTGTTTTCTTTGCATCAAGAGGCTTGAGGGGTCACTGAAGTTACTTACATAGATAAACCTTATGAAATCTCCCATTAAAAAAAAATTACTGGATCTAACAGCATCATGCTAATCAGCCAAGTTAAAAAAAAAAAAATAGAGCTGATAAACCAGTAAGACCAGATACTAGTCCTGTCATCTTTCCTTTCCTGCTTTCCCTTGTACACAGTCACAGTTTTTCTGTAATATTTAATGAAAACCCACTAATTTATGCAAGACAGAAGCAGCCACATCAAGGTCAAAACCTGCATAAATAGTTTCACATCATTTTCATTAGGACTGCCGTTTCAGCTCACTCTAACACTCCAAGTACCAAGGTATGATGCTCTCAGGATCAGTCAGGTCAGCACCTGGAGCATCCCAAGCTGAGCCCAGAGCTCCCAGCACAGCCCTGGCACCCAGTGCCAGTGTGACACGAGCACCCCAGGGCTCAGCACAAGGCTCCTGGGCATCCAGCAGGAGCACAGAACCCCACACCAGCCTTGGATACAGCCACGTACAACTGTCAGCAGCTCAAAACATGATGAGAATGCATGAATTGAGAAGTGCACTTTAACTTTCTGCTCACTAAATACAAAGATGTGACGGTTCCTCTCCCTGACAGGCAGGAAGGGCTGACATCAGTACTGACATCAGCACGAGAGATACACATTGCTGCAACAAACCAACTAAAAAAATCATCCTAAAGGAAGAATACAGCAATTGGGCTTGGGGTTTTTACCTTTAGCTATTTGTCAGGTTTATAAACGAGCAGAGGATTAAACTTGGTTTATCTTGAAAATACCACATTCTGCTTGACAAATTAAAAAAAGGTCTATTCTAGACATGCTAGTCCTAAACACTGTTGAACTACCAAAACTAGCAGTTCCTTGGTAAAAATCCAGGAGCTGGCATGTTTTCATTTCCCTGTTATCTGCAGTGCTCCACGATGGAGCAGCAGAGCTCTGGGCTCACCCTCTGCTCCCAGCAGCTTCCCCCAGGAACAGCTGTTCTCACAAACCTCACTGCTGGGAACGTCTGGGCAGAGCTTAAAACAACAACAGCGACTTGAGAAAGAAAACTACAAGAAAATCCAGTCCACAGATGGCACACAGGGCTTCTTGTGGCTAGAGATTGAAGGGGGCCTTGCCAAGCAAGGATGGCAGACACATTCCAAAAAACACTCAATTAAACAAAATTAGGTAGAACAGAAATTGCACGTTGCCTCTTTTTGAGGCCAAAGCCAATGCTGCTTTTTGCAAAGAACACTCAAAAACGCAAACAAGATGCAGCAATAAATTCCAGTGAAAGTCTGAAACTGCTCAGTGAAAGTAGGACAGCTCTGCTCCCTGCCTTGTTATTTGGAAAAGCATCCCTGAGTCCCATGGCAAGTCACTGCTAGTGCACAGAGACTTGGTTTGAGTTTCTGCTGCCCAGGAAACCACCGGGAGCAGCGCACCCCGACCACAGAGACATGGAACCATGAGCCCATGGAACCATGAGCCCCCTGTTCCACACCCTGACCCCATTCCCAGGGCACCCCAGCCACGGAGACATGGAACCCGTGTTCCACACCCTGATCCCATCCCCGGAGCACCCCAGCCATGGAGTCACAGAACCGCGGAGCCCCTGTTCCACACGCCGTCCCCACCCCCGGAGCGCCCCAGCCGCGGAGACATGGAGCCCCGCAGCCCAGCCCAGCCCCGCACAGAGCCAGTCCTGGCTTAGGAATCAGCACCAAGGCCCATCCCACCCCAGGGAGCAGCTCTGCAATTCCCGGCACAGGGAAGGGAGGCTCTGAACCTGCCCTGCTGCCGGCGGCACCGGCACGCGGGCGAGCCCGGTCCGCGTCCGGACAGCCCGGCTCTGCCCGCTCAGCACGGCTCTGCCCGGCCCGGCTCAGCACGGCTCTGCCCGGCCCTGCCGGGACAGCCCGGCCCGGCTCAGCACGGCGGCCTGCCGGGACAGCCCGGCCCGGCTCAGCACGGCTCTGCCCGGCCCTGCCGGGACAGCCCGGCCCGGCTCAGCACGGCTCTGCCCGGTCCTGCCGGGACAGCCCGGCCCGGCTCAGCACGGCCCTGCCCGGACAGCCCGGCCCGGCTCAGCACGGCTCTGCCCGGTCCTGCCGGGACAGCCCGGCCCGGCTCAGCACAGCTCTGCCCGGTCCTGCCGGGACAGCCCGGCCCGGCTCAGCACGCTCTGCCGGTCCTGTCCGGGACAGCCCGGCCCGGCTCAGCACGGCCCTGCCCGGCCCGGCCAGCACGGCCCTGCCCGGTCCTGTCGGGACAGCCCGCCCTGCCCGGTCCTGTCGGGACAGCCCGGCCCTGCCCGGTCCGGTCCTGTCGGGACAGCCTGGCCCTGCCCGGTCCTGTCGGGACAGCCCGCCCTGCCGGTCCTGTCGGGACAGCCCGGCCCTGCCCGGTCCGGCTCAGCCCAGCTCAGCTGAACCCAGTCCAGCCCGGCCAAGCCCGGTCCTGCCGGGACAGGCCGGTCCGGGACAGCCTAGCCCAGCTCAGCCCGGCTCAGCACATGACACGGCCACTGAACAAAACCGTGCTTCAACAGGAACACTTTGCTTTTACTCTCTGTCCCGTGCTGTCTTTTCCCGGCTCGCAGCACAGCCGTCTGGACCAAGCGTGCTCCAGGCAAAACCCAGCAACACTGCAAACACCGGGGTAAATCGGAAAGAGACCTACACGTGTAGCAGTTCCTCTGCGTTTGAATCGCATCCCAGCACGTGCTGCAGCTTCATTTTGGGGTAAATACCACACCAAGCACCAGCACACCCTGCACACCCACTGCCCTCACTGTCCCAGGCACCCGGAACGCTCTTCTGGCTCTTTCCCACTTCTGAACTAATTGGGAACAGTATATTTATTTGCTACTGAAACGTCAACAGAAAAGCAAACAAACAAAATCCATCGGAGCGGCGAGCCTGACTTGGAATTCCCGTTCCCACACACTAAGAGGGCATGAGGAAACTTTCACAATATTTACAGACTTTACAAGCTGACAGACAACATGCATGGTTTTCCTCCAATTTTTAGGGAAGCATGCACAGGATCCAGTTCCTGGGCCAGTCACTCTGCAAAGCATCTGGAAATGGTCCACATCCACAAATACAGATAAGGGAATGAGGATTTGCCACAAAACGTTGAACACAGCAGTATGCTGACACCCCTAGCAAGTGCTGGAAAGCAACGGGCAACGGCACCAGCAACAAAGACAAACCCAAGGAAAAGATGTGTGATGTCTGGTCCAGAGTCACAGGACGTGGTGGGGTCTGGAGGTGCAGCCCCTGCTCACGCAGAGTCTCCCAAGAGCTCAGGGTTTGTCCAGCTGGCTTCCCAGTACCTCCAGCAACGGAGACACCAGTCCCTGGCATTTCCTGATGGGCTGTTCCTGCACTGCTCTGAGAGCAGCAGCTCCTGCCCTCCCTGGTTAATATGCACCTTCATCATACAACACAATGGCCACAGAGATTCATTCTTTTTAAGAAACACAATCAAGTCTTGCACTGAAATTCATCTATTTATCAAGGATATCGCCCTTCACCTGACTGATAAGTTCTGTCTTCGCCCATGCTGGGAGACAGCTTTCTGCTCACACACTTCAGTGACAGCCTGCAAGAACAGGCAGGTCCACACAACAGCCATATCATTTAGGAAAAAGTGGGAAAGGAACTACAGATCTTTCTTTTCTGAGATCAGTAAAAGTTACACAATGGTCATAAATAACAAATACTTTGATATTTAGTAAGGACAGCTGAAGAGAAAGGGTTTTGTTTCCTTTTTGCTAAAAGGCTGTCCCACAAGACAAATGAGAACTGGCTTCAGAGCCTGGTGAGGAGTGGAGCCCAGAAAAACAACACTGCCAGCTCATGAAAATAAACTTGTTTTAGCGGAAGATTTTTGGGTCACATCCAGTTCTCTGAAGTGCGTGGGTTGGTCCCATCACACTGTCCCACCCAGTTCGACTTCTTCATGTGCCTGGCGGCATTTGAAGTTAAAAATAAATATAAAAAAATACCCAAACAGTTTTTCAATTTCTTCCTCCAATAAAAAGCACAATAGGAATTCTAGATCAAAACTTTCACTCTGAACAGATGGTTTTTAAAAACATTTTGAATGTTTTTAGGTCAGGGACACAAACAACCAATACTCTTGTCAAAGGGAACCTTTTTTTGTGCAAATCTGCTGCAGTGCTGGATCCAATGACAGCTGTCTGCCCAAGAGTGCACAGAAAGGTCTTTTCTGCCCAGAGAGAAAGAGAAAAGCACAAATTCTGTCCTTTAATAAAAATTCTGAAGTAATTAAAACAGAGCCAATGCTGGCTGATGGTACTTCATGAGTACAGACTTCCCTCATGTGATTTCTGTACCATTTCATATTCACTTAACACACAGGGCTCAGCATACAGTTCTGAGCTGTTCCTACAGGAAAACTGGTTTTGCTTTTCCAAAAGGATTGGTAAAGCCTCTAAACTTAGAGTTTGCCACACCAGGAAAACAAAAAGCTTCAAAACAAGCTCCCACCACAACACTTTAAAGGCTGCAGTGAAAGAATTCAGAATGAGGTGCTGCTCCCACTGTTCACCCACCCCAGAGCCACCAATACCCAGCTCCTTGCCAACACATCCAAGCATTCCAGGACAATTAAAAGCTTCTTTTCAAGAATGCAGTGGAAAATGGAAAGTGAGGAGTGAACATGTAGAGGCAGCTCTACTCCAGGTGAATTACAACAAACAGGTTTGGGATGCTGGGCTCCCATGGCACCCAGAGCCTGTGAGAATGAGAGCAAGGCTCGTGCCAAGGTGCACGTTCTAGAGAGGGTGACATTATCCACATCCTGTAAACAGTGTCTGTCACCCCACCGAGCACACAGCATCTCTCCCTGCCTCTACCCACTCCCACAGCCAAGGGGAGCTGGTTTTGCTCTGAGCTGCCCAAGCCAAGAGGCTCAGGGGAGCAGGAGGCTCACACAGCTCTGGTGACTGAGCCTTTGTGTGGCCAGGGGTGTCTCCAGCGAGGCAGGGCAGTGCATGCCCACGCAGGCTGTGCTGCACCAGGGCTGCTCTGCTTTCTGGAGCACAGCTGAAGGAACCAGCACTGCCAACAGCTCTGTCTGCACAGCTGCTCCAGCTGCAGAGCCGTGCTCACCTGCCACCACAGCCCTCCACTGCACCAGCCCCAACTCCACACCCTCCAGAGCATCTTTCCAAAATCCTCTCCTCCAAACTCCTCCCTTTTGGGCAGGACCAGGATGGTGAGCTGCAGCCTGTCCTGGGCATGGCAATGCCCTGGGAGGGGCAGCTGTCCAGGGATCACTTTGGGACATGCAGGATGCTCTGGCTGAATGCAAACTGAGCCCTCCTTTCCAGAGCCAGCCCAGCACTCCCACCATTAACCACCACTCCTCCTGGACACACCTTTCACCCTGAGGGCAGGTATTTTTTAATCCAGGCTGTTCTGAGGGTTGGACAGTCCTGGGCAATTGTTGGACAACACAGACACACAGTCCCTGCCTGAACTGTGGTGGCTGCTGGTGTCCCACACAGACCTGGGGTTCCAAATTCAAACCTCATTTAACACAACATATATTTCATTGCAAAGGAAGAGCCCCAAACCACCTCATTCCAGCAGCACTCAGCACACTGTCTAAGAGGAACAGTGCATGGCTTCCAGATGCAAACCAGCCCAAATCAACATGTTTTCCTTCTGGCTTTCAAAGGCCGAGCACAAGCAGGATGTGAGCAGATGCCACGCTTCCAGTGCTCCTGGAGGGGCAGCAGGGGTGCAGAGCAGAGCCCCCATCACAGAGCCAGTAGCTGCTGCAGCCTCCAGCACGGCTGCAGGCAAATGCAAAACCATGTGCACGTCTTAGAAAAGAGCCTCAGGATTTGTTCTCCCTTACCCAATGTTATCCAAAAGCTCTGGCTGAGCAGAGCCCCAGCCAGGCTCAGCCCAGGGCAGCCCTGCACACCACACAGCCCCCATCCCTTCCTTCTGCCTCTGCTACACCTCTGTGTGACATTAATGCCTCTCCTGGCTGTGAACTCCATCAGAAAAGAAACCAAGGTGAAACCAGGGAAAAGAGGAAGAGACAGAGACAGGGACAGCAGGATTTGGCAAGGAACATAGGTGGGAGAGCTTCTCACCAGCTTGGGAAACAGTACAAGAAAAGACCAGAAGCTGCTTTACTGCAGACAAACCAAACCCCGAAGGGAAAATCCTTCCAGTGACAAAGCACAAGTGAAAGGGAAGCTCTCCGTGTGGTACCTGTAACCACACCCCCAGTCCTGTGGATCACAGCCTGGAGGGCTCAGCTGTGCTGCAGGGTGACAACACCCAGGGACAGTCACACCCAGGT
The DNA here is from genome assembly GCA_030060385.1 of Muscicapa striata striata. NCBI lineage: Eukaryota > Metazoa > Chordata > Aves > Passeriformes > Muscicapidae > Muscicapa > Muscicapa striata. The sequence continues at coordinate 331,318 of JAREIS010000069.1, forward strand.
AACAGGGACAGGCACAGCCTGGAGGGCTCAGCTATGCTGCAGGGTGACAACACCCAGGTACCAGGGACAGTCACAGCCCAGGGTTCCCAGCTGTGCTGCAGGGTGACAACACCCAGGTACCAGGGACAGTCACACCCAGGTAACAGGGACAGCCACAGCCTGGAGGGCTCAGCTGTGCTGCAGGGTGACAACACCCAGGTACCAGGGACAGTCACACCCAGGTAACAGGGACAGTCACAGCCTGGAGGGCTCAGCTGTGCTGCAGGGTGACAAACACCCAGGGGCCAGGGACAGTCACACCCAGGGGCTGCTGGAACCCACCCCAGGGTACCAGGGGAGAACAAACCCTGTGCCACCAGCACAGGTGAATTGCCTTCCTCAGCTTTAACGTTCTGCTGTCAAGGATATTGTCTGTTACAGCTGACTGACTCATGGAGATGAGTGCTTAACAACTTGAAGACATTAATGAAAGCCATCAATTATATCTGACTCCAAATATCGTGTAAGAACAATGAACACTTTTGTTTGCTTCACTACATGCTTTAACTTCAAGTTTCGCCAATAACAGGAAAAGTGTTAGAAATTAAAGTGATCAAATAAATTATTTACATTTTAAAATTGTGTGCAAATACTGATAGTAGTGCTAAGAGTGTTGAATAGCTACGACACACCACTGGAAGAAAAGAAGCCAATGTAACATTTTACTTTTAGTACTCTTCCCCAGAATAATGATTATTGTACTTAACGTGACCTGCTCCACAATTGAAAAATAACATATTTCTATGGGAATTCCAGCAGGGGAAGATGCCACTCCAGTAATGCCAAAAGGACTAAAGGACTCTGACAGGCCATTCAAGCAGCCACTGAAGTCAGAAGGTTCTGTTTTCCCAAGACCACTTCTCCACAAAGAGTAAAAGATGGTGAGAGAATATGGAATAAAGCATTAACCTACACTAATACAGATGTATTTTGAGAGCTTCCCATACTAAAAGGGTACAACTGGCTTGCATCACACCTGGCTGCCTGACTTGTTCTCTTTTTCCTTCCAATTTCAGGTAAGAGTTTGGGGACAGAGAACAAGGCAAAGCTGCAGCCAGAGTGGCTGATCCTGTGCAGGGTGGTGGAGACACTTTCCAGAGCCACACCTAAAGCCAGTTTGTCTTCCCAGGTCCTTCAGTCACTGGATTTCCTCTTCCCACTGCCCATGGTGGGGAGGAAGCTGAGTTTAACCTGTGGGATCTCTTCAGCAGAGGAAAGAGTGCTCATGATGGAGCCCTGATGGAGTACAAGGCACCCCAAAACTGCAAATCAAAAACAATCAAACACTCCTTCAAGTGACTCACTTTAAATCATAAATGAGGAGTAAGGGAAAAGCTTTCAGGAGGTGAGTACACCCAGTACCAGAAAGGGAAAGAGGGTGCCTGAGGTAAAAATAAGAAATACATTCATGGGGTTAGAATATACAAACAGTATGACAAAAAAATAATAGGAAAGGGGAAAAAGAGAAATAACATGTCACAGATAGGGCTGGCAACACCATCAGCCCTCTCACTTGCATTTCTTACCAGTCTTAGCTCTACACATCTTCTTCTTCAGACCTTACTCTCATACAACTTTGTCTCCTTTCCTTATAGACCTCTCTGTTAATTGACTCCTGTATCTTATTAGCAGCTTGTACTGAGTGCTTTACCTAGAAGTAATTTCACACAGTTTTGGTTCCTCCTCTCAATCTGCACGGCTGGCCCCAGGCTAGTCCCTTTCCCAGCCTGACCCCAGTGTCCCTCACACAACACAGCCTTACCTCACCTGTCCCTGGCTCCTCACAGCACAGCCAGCAGCCCCCTGCCCCCTCTGCAAGTGCCTCTGGGGCTGGGAGCTGCTGCTCCTTCATGCCCCCAAAACTGATTACCCAAAAAGAAACATCTGTGCCTGGCCAATCAGCACAGCTGTGAGTCATTGGGGAAAATTCCCTCCTGTGTTACCCCAACTCTCCACAACAGCAGGCAAAAACCAGATCAGCTCTTTGTGTAAATCATGAAATCGGAGGGCTTGACTGGTATTCTGTGTCTTTGAAGTCAAATTTTGTGGTAGGAAAATTGATGATGAGAACTTCGGAACAGGAAAAAAAAAACCTTTAAAATATGGCCTAGTGCTTGTCCTAGCTAAAAAAAACATCAGTCCTGCAGGTAAAGCTTTCTTCCTATGGTATCCTGCCCCCATTGCATAATTTCATATTAAAATATGAAATAAAATAGGAACTAAGTCCTTTCAAACCCTCACACTGGTACACTGGTGACTTGTGGAAGCCTTACAAGCTGCAAAATGCCAACTCCACTGCCATAAAACCACATTTAAAGAAAGGTGCAATTACAATGCACTTTTCCACTATTACCTCCTCTTGTCTCATGTGCTCTTATTGTCAGTGATAACATTTAATCAATGGAAAAAAAAGATAGTCTACAAGATAAACCTCTGAGCATCTTCCTTAAGGAAGGCTAAGCACTGAACCAGTTCTTAATGCAAACTTTCACTCAGAGAATTGTTAAACTATTTGCTTAAACTTTTTAAGCATACAACTCCATCTTGGAGGAAACCCCCACCCTCTGTGCTGTTACTGTTCCAGTCATCTTCAGCAAATCAGAGCTTTAAGTTTTACAGGTAGGTGGATGCACAGTAACCTGTCACTGCCTCGCTGCATCTCTGCTTTGGGTCCTGCCCCACACTGGTGCCCACAGGAGGACTCTGCATCTCTGCTTTGGGTCCTGCCCCTCACTGGTGCCCACAGGAGGACTCTGCATCTCTGCTTTGGGTCCTGCCCCTCACTGGTGCCCACAGGAGGACTCTGCATCTCTGCTTTGGGTCCTGCCCCTCACTGGTGCCCACAGGAGGACTCTGCATCTCTGCTTTGGGTCCTGCCCCTCACTGGTGCCCACAGGAGGACTCTGCATCTCTGCTTTGGGTCCTGCCCCTCACTGGTACCCACAGGAGGACTCTGCATCTCTGCTTTGGGTCCTGCCCCTCACTGGTGCCCACAGGAGGACTCTTCTCTGCAGCTGACACTGAGCTGTGACTCTGGAGGGTGCAGGGGCTGCTGGTGCTGAGCAGGACATCACCCCAGGCTGAGGCAGGGCCACTCCACAGCCAGGGACACCTCCAAGTTCCACCTCCTGCCCAGGGAGTGCAGAATGGAGTGAAGAAAGCCTCCTGAAACACAACATAAACACGAGCATGGCAGAAACTGAAAGAAAAACATTTGAGAGGCTGCTACAGAAAACCAAACAAACAGAGGGCGGCAACAATACTTAAGAAACTAACATGGCCCCTCCCACAACAACAACAACAAAAAAAACAAAACCCAGAAAGCAGACATGGAAAGGACCAGAAACTAGAAAGCACAGAGTGCAGAGTCAGATAAAGAGAAGTTGGTGTTCGCTTATTTCTGCAGTTCCCATCACAGAACACTGGAAATACTCTGCACTGGCCTCCTGTGTTACTGCTCTACAAGTGCAGAGCCCCCAGATGCTGTGCACACAGTCCTGCTCAGCAGAGAGAGCAGGGCAATAACCCCAGGTCTGGGTTACCTGTGAGCCAGCCCAGAGCCACATCACCCACCTGCACAGCTCACCTTCCACCCCAGGTAACACCAACACTGCCTGGCCATGGGCTGGGTCAGCAGTGAAACAACAAACTGCTTTTAACAAGTCACAGTGAATCAAACATCACCTTTCACTCAGTCTCATAGCTGTAATTTGAACAGGGGGTGCCTTGAATTGCAACATTACTCTAAATGCTTATTTAGAAATCAAAACCTAACTAATACATTTCCCATCCTACCACATTTGAAACATTCCACAAAATTCAAACAATTAGTCATGGGGGAAAAAAAATAGAACAAAACAAAATTAAAGCCAAAAAACCTTTCATAGTTATCAGTTAATACCAATACAGATGTCCAATACCAAAACAAACTTACACCCACTGCTTCAGAATCAGAAAATCAGCATCAGACACGATAAAGAGAGACTGCACTGTGATCACCACCCATCAGAAAGGCAGGCTGCTTTGAAAAATTATTATGGGAACTATTTCTACTGCAAATTCAATTGACTGGCTTCAGCTTCTAACAAAAGTAAAGAATACTTCAAGTTCATACTCAGAATTAAAGAATAAGTTTATTCATAATAATAGTACAAACAGGGCTTGAAAGAGGAAGTTCCATCCCTGCCCTGTGTGTGCTGTATGGAAAAGGGACACATTCACCCAAACGGGGAGGTGAAGGCCCCCTTGGCATGTCACTGCCCTGCCATGGCACTGTCACACGAAGGCCAGAGCTCTGCAGAGTCACAGAGAACAGGGGCACAGGGAGCAATGCCAGCAATGCTGCCAGTCCTTCAGGCACCAGCACCACACAGCAGCTCCCTGGGCACTGCTCCCCTCCTTCTCCTTTACACTGATAAAGCAACATGTTCTGGTTAACTTTTACCTGCCTTGGCATCACTGCACACCTGTTCTGACTAAACCTGTCCTGACAGTTTAGGAATTGCATACATCCAGTGCATGAAGATGGAAGGGTTTTGGGAGCTCTGACCTGATTTAGGCTCATACATTGCAATTTCAAAGAAAACTGGAACAAAAGAACTGTTTTCCAACTGGGGAGAAGTGTTAGAACCTGTACAGCTACATCTGCTGGGCATCTCAGAAATCCTGTCCCTAAAGACCTTCATAGAGACACTGAACCAAACAGATTGGCAAAGTCACCTGGAACTGACCTGAAGTCAGACCTGGCTTTCAGGTGTGAGCACCAGGGAGCTTTTCCAGCACTTGTGACTGCACCCAGACACACAGGATGGGGTAAGAAAACTGGGGCAGCCACAAGAACAGGACTGCAGCTCTCTGCCCCTGAGAATGAGAACAGGGCTGCAGCTCTCTGCCCCTGCAGCTCTCTGCCCCTGCCCCTGCAGCAGGAGCAGCCACAGCTCCTGTCTGCACTGCCCATGAGCCGAGGGAAGCTTGGTCCAGGGCCTCCCCTCTTCCAGGGGTCTGGCACAGGAAAAACAGCAGCACTGTCCACAAACAGCTGAGCAGAATGAAGGGGATACAGCAGATGGCAAAAAAACCTCAGGACATAAATTAAAGCCCTGTACAGCAAAAGCAGCACAGTGCCAGGCAAATGGATTCTGTGCCCACCACAGCGCCCAGCTCATGGCAAAGTACACGTGAAACTTTGTCAGTGCAGAGAGAGGAGGCAAAGGAAGTGAGGAATTAGGGAGGGAGAGAAGGAGGAGATGGGATCACAGGTTTGGGCTGGAAGGGACTTTTAAAGTTAATCTAATTGAATTCTCCTGCCACAGGCAGGGGCATCAGAGGAGAGGGAAGAGAGAGAGTGTGACTCATAGGTAGCCTGAACTCCATCTTTTTTTACTGTGTATGCTGTGACAAAACCAGGAAATGCTCCTATAGGAAGAAAAGCATTAAATGCTTAAGTAAACACAAAGATACCAAAAATCATATACATTTATATTCATGAGATGCGCATATTCATGCAACTTGGAAGAATATTTGAAGATCTAATACTCCATTAACATTTTTAATGAAGGAGCAAAACTACTAGAGGAACGAAATGAACCCAGCTCAGTCCCTCTTCACTTTGCCATGTTTATTCATGAGCTCCCAGGTCACCACTGCAACAGGCAATTAGTGAATGGGGATGGCTGGCAGGAGCAACCCATGTGTTATCATAACCTGCTTCTGGCAACCAGAGAGCAAAAAAAGCTATTTTCTCCTCTTTGTAAAAGTACAGGCAGGTCAGCAATACCACAGATGTAGGAAAGACTGTCCTACCAGGCAAACCTCCTACCAAAGGAGCTTTAATATATATATAGCATTATATATATATATACATATATATATATATATATATATATATATATATATATATATATATACACACATAGATATAATTTAAAGCTATAAAATGCTGGTCTCAAGAGCATTTGCACACGCAAGTGCTCCCACAAAACACACTGGAGTGCAAATCATGCTGCTGCCACACAGCAGCACACAGGGAACACCTGGAGAGGGGCAGACAGAGCCAGCACAGGGTTTGCTGGGTGGGAGGGGGAGGCAGCAGGGCTGTGTGAGTTTGGGGTACCTGGCCCTGGCACCCCTGCCAGTGCTCCTGCACTGCCCTGTGCAGCACTCACTGCCACACTGCCTCCAGGTCAGGCACACCCGACTGAGTGCAGCGTGTAATTACAATAAATATCACCCACAGAAATCAGAAATACACAATGTGAGTTGAAGGAATGGCTAGTGGTTTTCCAGCCCAGCTCTGGAACAGTCCATCAAAGTAAATCCTTGTCTAAGACTGAAATCATTCCAGGTCACAGCACAGAAACATCTTCCTCGACGGCAGGGGAAGGGCCCAGCGAGCAGAGCAGCCACTGACAGCTCCCACACACAGCCCGAGAGCCAAGTCCCCAAACCCAGGAATGTCACCTTTCCTGCAGCCGAACTGCAGCAGTGTAACTCCAGGCAGCCACCAGTGCCAGCCCCACCACAGCCACAGACGTGCAGAGCAGTCCTTCCACTCCCCACCCTGCAGTGAGATCCAAACAAGCCCGGATTTGCTGTAGAAATCCCGATTTTTCCCGGCAAAGCGGTTCAGAACCGAAGCGTGTTCCCTGCGGCACAGCGAGCACAGCAGAGCCGCGGGTACCGAGGGGACAAGCAGGGAACGGCTGGGGCTGGGGCGAGTCCTGCACTGACACTGCTGCCACCGAGGCAGGCTTCTATCGGTGACAGCGCCGGGACACCGACGTGTCAGCCCTGGGCTCCAGCCCAGAGCAGGAAAAAGGCAGGAGCCACCTGCTGAAACCCCGCTGCACACACCGGCATCACCCGCACATAAACACTGTGTGTGCCCAAGGCCACAGCCATGGAAATCACTCGGAAATGAACATGTTCACAGGGCTCGTTTAATACAAAGTGGCACGCTCGAGTGTAAAACTAACTGTGGTGACAACAATAAAACTCAACTTAACTTGACGAAAAGGTGAACTGCATCCTTGGACTAATCTGTTACAATCCAAGCGTGAACGTCAGAACAGCCTTGAAAGTGACAAGAAGCAAAGGAGACTCTGAAGAGCAGACCAAGCAACCCCTGGTTCCTGCACCCCGGGGCTCCGTGCGCCGGGCTTTGAGCAAAGCCCGTCCTAACCCGCAGCGCGAGCCTGGCCCCCGTTCCGAGCCAGACGTGCATCCCTTTATCAGAGCAAACCCCGGACCGCTCCCCTCCCGTGGGACCGTCTGCACGGCCGGCCCGGGGCTTGGCTCCAGCGGCTCTGGGGCAGCGTCCGGGCTGCGGGAGCCGGGCCCCGGTCAGCAACACCGCACCGAGCAGAGCCGAGCCGAGCCGGGCCGGACCGAGCGCTCCCCGCTCCGCCCGCCCGTGTCCGCTGCGGCTTTTGCCCCGTTTGCCGCGATGAGAAACGCTCCCGACGTGTGCCCGCACACCACGCCGCGCAGAAATTACGCTGCATTTTAGTGTCACACCGTGCCCGCGGCCGGGGAGGAGCGCCGGGAGGCGGGCAGGGCGCTCGGGGCTGCGGGCGGTGTCACACGGTGTCACCGCGGGGACAGGGAACGGCAGCGGCGCTCCAGGGCCGCGCCACCGCCCCGCGCCCGGCCCCGGCAGAGCCGCCCCAGCCCCGGAGGCGCCGGGCACGGCCAGGACGGGACCGGGCCCGCGGGCCCCGCGCTCGGGGCGGCGCCGCGCCCGCAGAGCCCCGCTCCCCGGTGCCCGCGGTACTCACATCGTCGAAGAGGGAGCCGACGTTGGCGGTGACCAGGAGCACCCCGGCGCCGGCCGCCGCCGCCTTCCCCGCCATGGCGCGGGCGGAAGCGCGGCCGGGAGCGGCGGCGCTGCGGGGAGCCCGGGGCGGGCGCGGGGCGCTGCGGCGAGCGGGGCGCCGGGCCCGCCCCGTCAGCGCGGCGAGAGCTCCCGGCGCGGGCAGCCCGCGAACATCCGCGCCCTGCGGGGCCGCGGCTCAGCGCTCGCCCGCCGCCGCGCTGCTGCTGCTGCTGCTGCCGGGACGGCTCCCGCCGGCGGAGGCTGGCGCCGGGCCGCGGCGCATGGCAGGGCGGCGGGGCGGTGCGGGCCGTGCGGGCTCGGCGGGGCCGGTGGCGGTGCCGGGGCGGGTCCGGGCGCTCCGCGGTGCCGCCGCCGCTCCCGGCTGTGCGGGCGGGCGGGCGCGCCGGGATAGCGCTCTGCGCGCGCGACGTCACGGCCGCCTCGCGCCGCTCTTAAAAGGGCAACGCCAGCGGTGGGGAGCGCGCGCCCGCGTCCGTCCGCCCGGCGGCGCCGTCCCGCGGCCCGGCTGTCCCCGTGTGCTCACGGCACGGCACGGCACGGCACGGCACGGCACGGCTGTCCCCGTGTGCTCACGGCACGGCACGGCACGGCACGGCCCGGCCTGGCCCGGCTGTCCCGTGTGTTCATGGCACGGCCCGGCCCGGCCCGGCTGTCCCCGTGTCCCCGCGGTGGCGGCCCGGCCCGGGGACGCGGCGGGCGCTGCACGGGGCCGCTCCCCAGGGCCGGCGGGGCCCGCGGTGCCCAACCTGCGCGCAGCCGGGCTGCGGGACGCGGCGGGGCGGGCGCTGCCTCCCGCGGGGAGCGGCTCCTCCGGGCACCCGGGCTCTGTCCCCGCGCTCTGTCCCCGGCTCTGTCCCGGGCTCTGTCCCCCCTGCTCTTGCCCCGGCGGTGTCCCCAGGAGCGGAGCCCCCCGGCTGCTGTCCCGGAGGGCTCGGTGCACACGGCGATGGGGCCGTGCCGAGAGGGGACGGGGGCGGGGGGCGATGCTGGCCCAGCGAACAGCCCTGGAGCGGAGCCCGGGGGTGCCCCGGAGTCTCCCGCAGCTCAGGCAGCCCCCGCTGCGGAAGGAACCTGCCCCGTAACTTTGCCAAAGAACCCCGAGAAGTGGCAGATCAGTCTCTGCTGCTGTGCGCGCAGCATCCCCCGTGGCGGTCCGTGTGCCACGGCTGTCAGAGGGACACGGCGGGACAGCCTGGGCACAGCCGGGGGACGCTGCGCTCACGGGTCTCTCCTCTCGAGCCTCCCTGGTGCCAAACTTCATCAGGCGGGGATGCAGCTGGAATGGCAAAAGCTCTGCCAGATCCTGAGCGCCGGCCTTCCTTGTCAGAAGGTACAAATGAAATACACAATTAAATAAAAAAGATACTGGAATTCTGGAATTCTGCCTCATCCATGAGACACTTGCTGACCTCCAGTGATCTGTGGCACACAGAGAGATGTAATGCAGAGACACAGACAGTGCTGGACTTCTCTGGAGAGTCTTTCCCAAGGTTTTGTGCAGCTCCTGAGACCATTGCAGAAAGTTGCCCTGTAGATCTGGTGCTCTTACATGGATGCAGCCATCAGAGCTGTCAAAAGAAGCAGATCCAATGAACCCTGCTGGTATGCCTTGATACACTCACAGACAGGGAAAAAGAAACTAAAATGGGGAAGGAACTTTAGCTGCTGTTGTGTTTTTGGCAGGGTCTTGCAGCTTTCGGCCAATAGCGATTACATCAAAGGCAGGGCATGCTGGAGGGAGCCGTGTCGGGTTACACCAGCTGGAAGGGGATCCCAAGCCATATGGCATCCAGGTGAAAAGTTTGGCAGAGCTCGGGACCAGGAAACTAGAATGAAAGAACCCAGTGAGGAATGCCCTGCGATTGCAGGGACTTGGCCAATTGCCTTAGCAGAGGAAGTTCTGCAGTGTGGGAGTATCAGAGCTGCACACGAGCACTGCAGTGTCTGTGAATCCCTCACCTCCTGCACAGGGACAAGTGGGGAAAAGCTCGCAGAACAGGAATTTGAAGTATCACAGCATTTTCATAGAAAGCATTTTCAGATGAGTGCCCAAGAGCCTGCTTCATCCCAGGGATTGTCATGGAAGCCGTTTCCAACAGCAAGGAACACTGAACGCCGAGTGAGGAGCAGTGGTACCCGAGAGCAGGGCTGTGTGTGGGGGAGCACAGGCCAGACACAACATCCCAGAGCATCCCAGAACATCCCCCATCCCCACGGAGAAGGGGACAGGAGCAGCCCAGACGTGTGGCCTGGGCAGCCCCAGCAGTGGGCTGTGGCAGGGAGGATTGAAGCTGGATTCTGGGCTGCTCCAGAGCCAGGACAAACATGATGGAAGGGGCAGAGAGAAGGGACATGAGCTGGTGTGCAAAGCAAGTTGTGCAGGGCTGATAGTTTGGTACTTGTTAAATTTGGATGAACAAGATCTGTGCCTGTGCTGTGTGGGAAAAAAAATAATTGGGCAAATCCCAATATGAAATATGGGGATATGAAATGAATATGAATATGAAAGTTTGCCGGTGGCAATGGGGAAAGGAGCAGTGGGTAAAGCACTCATGAAGGGTGAGGGCTGAGTTAAGTGCCCTGATGTGAATGTTAAAGCTCAGTGGGTGCTGCAGAGCTGATGCTTTCTGTCACATGCTGCAGAGGACAGCTCTCAGAGGGGATGGCTCAGTGTCGTGGTGGGTGACAGGAGTGAGTGTGGAAGTGCCACCGGGTGTCTGTTCAGTGGCAGGGGCTGTGGCTCCTCCAGCTGTGCCTGCAGCAGCTCCAGCACTCCCAGCCCTGCCCTGACCTGGTCCCAAGGCTCAGAGGCTGGTCAGGCATCTCTGTCCCTCCCCCAGGGCTGGCAGGCCAGGGGGAGCTGCTCGGTGTGTCACTGTTGGGACAGTGCCAGCCACGGCTGCCTCAGGCTCTGCCACAGCTCCTCCTTTCCCAGGGCCTCAAACCCAGACCGTGTACTCTGAGCATTTCCAGTCTTGGAGCCTGCCTCGAATGCTGAGATTGAGCAAGAGAGCTCAAGAATCAGGTTGGTTTTTAATAAGGAACTTTGCAACAATGAGATGAAAATGGTCTGCATCAGATATGGAGCCTAAATATCTTCAAGCATCGCTAAGGATTGCTCTTATGAGCTGTCGAGATTTTCCCTCAGGGTGAAACTCCCATCCCAGCGTCCCACACCTGCACTGCCATTTGTATTTAAAGCCTTTTGCTGCGATTCTGGGCAGCTGCAGGCGATCAGTTGAACGCTGAAATTCCATGTGGCACCCAGTGGTGCTGCCTGTTCTGTCTCTGGAGGATGGCAGAGACCCACAGCCTCTGCTCACACTCCAAGCCAGAGGGAGGCAACAAGGACAAATGTATCTTCTGACAGACATGGACTGTTTCCTATAACCTTTACAAATGCCATTTCTTTTTCTAAAATTCTTTTTTAAAATGCTGCATTTGATCAGGTCTGTGATACAGATGAGAAGATTCTTTGTATTTCCTGGAGTGGATGTCCTTTACCCCAACAAGCACTGAATCCAGTGGCAGTCCATGCTATGCACTGAAAACACTGCTTTAAAACAAATAAATAAAATGTAGTTCCTGAATTTGTTATTCAAAAGCAATTTCCAGGTGCACCACAGTGTTTCCCAGTGTGCCTGTGGATGTGGATGTTTCTGTTCTGTGTTTACAGCCAGGGTGGTTTACAGGAGGGACAATGAACACTTTGAGGGTGGTGAGGCACTGGAACAGGCTGTTCAAAGAGGCTGTGGCTGCCCCATCCCTGGGAATGTTCCTGGCCAGGTGGGGTGGAGCACTGAGCAGCCTGGGCTGGTGGAGGTGTCTGTGCCCATGGCAGGGGGTCCCTTCTGACCATTCTGTGATTCTGTGACCTTTGCAGCAGGTAGGATGTGATTCACTTTATGCTGAGAGTACAGGAATGGATCAGGGCAGAAAGGACATCCCAGGCTGGTGCCTTCAGTGAGGCTATTCCAGCTGCTCAAGAAGGGAGATGCTGCTGCTGCTGTTCTTTGGCAGGACAGCCTGGTGGTGCCTGCTGCAGCTCCTGCAGTGAGGTGAGGCTGGGGAGCAGCACTCATCCCACTGCAAACAACATCAGGACACATGGAGAAAAGGCAAGTGGTGAAGTTTGCACCTTCACTGCCCTGGGCAGCTGTGTCAGTGCTTGTCACCATCAGTGACGAAATCCACAGTAAAGGGATCCTGAAGAAAAGGACAGGTACACACAGGAACAAACCTGAGGGCTCACAAATCCCCCCCTGTGACAGCAGGCAGCTGCACTGCTGCTGCAGCACCTCTGCAGGATCTCAGTCTGCTCTCCTGCATCACTGAGCACTCTGTGAGCAGCAGGATGCAATCCCAGGAAGGTTTGTGGTGCCTGGACAGCTCGTGGGCACCTTGTGTCAATGTGAGAGCCAGGGGCACACACCCAGCCATAGCCCAGGGCTCTCAGGGAGAGAGAGTTCCTGCCATCAGCTCCATGGGGTGGCTTCTTCCAGCAGCACAGAGCTTGCTAAGGGCCTGTGTCCAAAGTCTCTTGGGCAATGAGGAAAGTTCACACTGATAATCATCTTCAACTATGGCAGCTGTATGCACAGAATCACTGAGGTGGGAAAAGCCCTCCCAGCCCATCCAGTGCAGCTGTGCCCATCCCCAGCTCAGTGCCACCTCCAGGAATTCCTGGGACACTCCAGGGATGGGGATCCAACCCTCCCTGGGCAGCCCTGCCGAGGCCACAGCACCCAGTAAAGATTTAATGCACAATAGGGACAACAATATCAGCTTCCCCATTCTTCCCTCCTGGGTGTTTTGGGATAATGCAGGTCCAGCCTTGTCCCCTCGTGGCTGGGTGTGCTCTTTGCACTGTGCACATTCATCACAAGTCCAGGCAGCTGCAGGGAAATTGCCAAAAGCCCATGGTGGGTCAGGGGTGGGGATGATTTTATTTGTGCCCCACAGTTCCTCACTCAGCAGTGCCCTGCATCCCTGTCACATCCCATTTCTGACTGCCCAGCCCTGGTGGCTGCTGGCACTGGACACAGCACTCCATGAGCATCTCTGGAGACTTCACAGGCAGCCAATGTGAGTGAGGGGAATGGGGTGAGTAAGTGTTTTATCATCCTTTAAAATGTCTTTCCAGTTCCTGGATGAGCCCTGGGAGGTCCCTGGCACAGTGGGCTGTGGGGCACGGGCACTGACCTGGCTGCTCCTGCATTTCCTGGAGCTCACCTAGGGCTCAGCCTGCTGACTAAGCCTGGCTTTGAGGAGAGCTTAGCTCTGCCTTTGTGCTGCTGTTTCCTGCTGGGCATCCCCCAGTGTTCTCACGCAGGGCTCTCAGTTTCTGGTGGGTCCTTCATGTCTGGCTGCCTTTGTAGAGTTCTCACAGATCCAAATGAGACTTTCTGGAGCTCCCCTGACAGCAAAATCAAACCTACACATGGTTGGGATGGTTCTTTCAGTGTTCATTGTTGTAACACACATTTCCAAATGAAACTTACTGGAGCTTCTCTAACACTAAAATGAAACCTACACATGGTTAGGATGATTCTTTCTGCATTTGTCACTCACCAAATAAAGATTAACAGAGAGTTTTGAGCTTTTAAACTTCAGCCAAAAGAAGTATTATTGTAGAAGCCAAACAACAGCCCTACCCCCAAACTATTTGCTGCTCCTGTTTTTAAACATTTTGCTGAATAAAAGATTTTTTTGTACATGCTTTCACCTCTTTGTGTTTCTCATACTTATTCTCACAGTTCTTTCCCTTGCGAGGATTTAGCCCCAGATGGATCCCTCTGGTCTGCTAAATGCTATCCAAATATTGACTTTTTACAGCTCATAAAGAGTCACACCTTGCAAACACTTCTTGAGAAATCCTAAAGCATTGTATGGGCTTTGTTTTGGGGTGTTGGGTGGGTCAGTGAGGTGCAGCTGCTCCTGGACAGCTCATCACAAGGCCTCTACCCTTTACAGGCAGCGTTGGTAGGAGGGCAGTGCCTGGGAAATCACCCGTGCCATTCCCAGCACTGCTCACCCTCTGAGCAGGAATCCACATTCCAAGCACCAGCAGCTGGGAGAGGCTGAGCCTGGCCTTGGAAAGCTGCAGCACCATTTATCTGTTCAATAGAAATGTGCACTGGGCAGTGATTCATGGCAATACAACAATAAATGTGGGGCTGCCATGGTGGGTCTCAGCTCCCCTGAGTGCTTGGAGCTCAGCACTCCCAGTGGGACAGCAGGGACAGTGTGCTGGGGAGTGTCCCTGGCACTGCTGGCGATGGCAGTGTCACCACCTGGGGCTTTGTGTCAGCACAGAGCGTTGGTGACAAACCCTGAGACTCCTCTGACTGCCCTGGGTTTGCTCCAGGTGCCCCAGTCTGACCCTGCTCCACTCGGGAAACCTCTCGAGGTCATTGATTCCAGGGCTGAGCAATGTGCCCCAGGCTGAGCAGCCTTTGTCCGTCTGTCCTTTGTCCTCTGTCCTCACCCTGGCACAGCCAGGGGTCCTGGGTGTGCAGGGGCTGTGCTGTGAGTGCAGCACCTCAGCCAGAGTGCTCTTGGCACAAGCAGGAAAACCTTTGGCTTTCCTTGCCCTGCCTGCCCCCTAAAGCAGGGTGTGAAGCTGGGGCTCTGTCTCCTGGATCTTTTGTTGATACAAAAGTGAAAAAGTCCCCAAAAACCATTGGCATTGTGGCAGAAGAGTGAGGACACACGGTTTCAAAGGCCAACCTTTACCTGGCATTCCCTGGCACAGCAACAGGGCAGCTCTGACCCTGATTTTCTGCTGAGAGCATTCAAAACTCATCACAGTTGGATTTGGGCCTCTGCCAGCTGGGATGAGCTGTCTCTCTTTGCTCTTGGCTAAAGTTTAGTCTTAGTTGCAAAAAAGCTGTATGTACAGAAAGGTGTGAAATGGAAAATTTTATAAATATATGGAAGAGATTGGAGAAAGCAGGATATCTAAACAACAAACCATTGGTCATTCTGTGGCAATCTCCCAGAGCCCAGTAACAACCTGAGCCAAGGTGCTGGTGGCAGCAGGGGCCAGTGGGGGATCTGTGTGGCTGCCCCAAGGCTTTCCCAAGGTCATGACAAGGAAATTTCCCATCTCATAAGCAAATCTTTCACACATGGAAGCAACTGATTTATAATTGAAGCCACTTACTGTTTCTCAGAATTTGATTTCTTTCAAAACAGAACTATGATATAATTTAGGTGTTTGTCCCAGTGATTAGGCCAAACCTGTCTCCAACAAAATGACTCCAGTCCTTTTTCTGCACCCAGCTTTTTGTAGAAATTTGATTTTCCTCAAGCCTGTTAAGAGAACCTGGGGCTGAGTGGGAAAGGCACAGGGACCCAGGGTGAAGCAGCAGTGAGTCCTGCTGGGCTCTGGAGCCCTGGGGGGAGGGCAGGTCCTGGGATGTGCCCCCACAGAACCAGGGAGCCCAGGGCTCCACAGCAGGAGCCATTCCTCATGAATCCAGTCTTCTCCATCCCTCCCTGAACGGCCCCCACACAAAACACACAGAAACAGAACAGCTGGATGCAGTTAAGAATGGGCAATACAGGAGTTTAGTCTGTAGCCTGTAGGTTGCACAGCCACTGGCACCTGCATCCTTTTTACCCTGCCCTGAGGCTGGGATGGAGAGGCCTAGAGGAACAGAAATTTTAAATTGAATTACACAAGGAGTAACAGTGTCAATATCATTGCTGCACAAAGGCTATTACCTAATCACCTAACATTAAAGAAATAGATTAACATGGTGTCTGCTCTCCCAGGACCATAGATATTTTTGTGGGATATGGCATTATAATAAAAATTCCCCAGACTTCTACTTAATCTAGAAAACTCATTAAATAGATTCAATACACTCTGGAATTCTATATAGAAATATTATTGTTAAATGTGTACCATATTTCTCTGCCTTCTTTGCCCAATCATTTTCATCTTGTAGCATATTTTACAGTGTGAAGGAGATAGAAAGAAGACTCAGAGCTGATGCAGGCTTTACAGACCAACAACCTGTGTGCTTTCATAGAATCACAGAATGCTTTGAGTTGGAAGGGACCTTGGAGCTCATCTCATTCTGCCATGGGCAGGGACACGTTCCACTAGGCCAGGCTGCTCCAAGCCCTGTCCAACCTGGCCCTTACTGTGTGGGAAGATGAGAGAAAATGGGTCATAATTTGTAAATTATTTTATCATAAAAGATGAGCTCAGCATGAACAGAAAATCAGGACTAAACCATCACCTGGTGAGGTTTTGGATCCTCAGCCAAAGATGTGTTACAAAACACACCCATCTCACCTGAGCTACAGCAACACAACTTTCCTGAGACCAGAGCCATCAGCTGGGAAATTTCCTTTGGGAAATTGTACCTAAAGATGAGTCCTGGGGTATGTCTGAGCAGGGTGCAGGAGCAGAGCTCTCCACTCCAGCAGAGACTTTGGGAGCCTCTGTCAAAGCAGGATCTCCCTGCTCCTTGCCAGGCCCCCAGTGCACAGCAGCACATCACTGGATGTGCAGGGAAGGTCATGGGCAGTAGCTTTGCTCATCTGGAAAGAGATGGTGACCTGTGAAACTTTGACTTCAGAGCAGAAAGCACAACTGGGAGGACCAGCTCGAGATTCCTGCAGAAATTCCTGCAGGATCTGAGGCTCACCATGAATCTCAGTGGCTTTGCCTTGCTCACTCGGGTACTGTCATATCCCCCATGGATGTTCAGGTGCTGCACGCTGGAGGAAAATGCCCCACACAGTGTGATTGTGCAGCAGAGAGCAGCCAGTCCCCCCTGAGCTGCAGCAAGGCACTGCCAGGAGCCAGCTCTGCAATGGCTGCAGCCATGCAGGGGCAGCCCCTGAAATGCTGCTCTGCTTGCACTGCTGCTAAAAGCACTGCTGGAGCTTCCTTTGCAGCAGCCTGGGCAGGCTGTGCTGGGACTCAGCTAACCAGAGGTGTGTGTGCACCAGGAACGTTCTCAGGCTCTGCTTTGGATCATTGGGATCACTGAAACACCATGAGTGAGTTCAGGGCATGGGGTTCGGGGTTGTACCCAGGGAGAGCTTTCCTGAAGGAAAATAACAATGTCCTGGGAGGCAGAACCCTCGTTTTACAGCAGCTGATGGAAGCAATGGCTTCAAAATGCTTGGAATAAACTCTCCTGCTGCAGATAAACAACAGGGCACTGCCTGGAGTGGCTGCAGGGCTCTGTCGCTCTCTTGGACACCACTTGAGTTTAAAAAGAAGCTGTTTGGTTTCTGTACCACCAGTGAAAGTAGAGAACGTTCTTGTTTGGGAGGAAATGGCTTCCCATGCAGAGCAGGAGGGAGGCAGCAGGGCCAGCAGCCAGAGGGGAGGAAGAGGGAGTTGAAGGCTGAGGCTCCTCCTTCCCAACTGAGTAATGGAAAAACGATGTAAGAATTCCAGCATCTGAATAAATATGTGCCCTATGACCTTAATCCCCTAGGAACCAAAACCATCCAGAGTCAGATAAAAATAGTAACCCCTTTACATTGGTGAGGGAGAACAGCCCTGCTCACAGCTAATTAGCTAAATCCTGTTAACAGTGGGGAGCTGGGCAGCCACGAGGAAGCAGGTCTCCCAGAGATGGCTGAGCTGAAGGCACAGCCAAGGATGAAGGTGAGGATGAAGCTGAGGATGATGCTGAGGACACAAACAGAAGGGCCAGGGAAGGATCCACCACAGCCAGGGCACTGAGTGGAGACCCCCAGAGCGACTCCTGCCTGATGGCAGCTGCTGTTCTAGACCCAAAACCTCACATTACAGACCTTGCTTGTGCTGGGAACCGTGGCTGGACAGCAAGGATCCCCTAAAAAAAATTTAAAAAAAAAAGAGAATTACAGTGATCCTGACAACAAATGCCAATATATTGTTCAGGTTCAAGTGTGGCACTTTATTTAAAGTATGAGAGCTTCGAAGTGAGCCAAAGTTGAACTTTTACTCAGCCTATAGTGGAGACAAAGGGTTGCTTCAATCAGCATTCACAGCTATTTGCTCTAGTCCTGAATACCTGTGCCATTAGTCAGCATGGGGTTCTCCTTGCAATTCCCTGTGTGCAAACATTAACACCAGGAGAGCTTTTATTCACCCTGCACCTGTACATGTGTGCAAGGTTATGGTTTGTGCACAGCCAGGAGTCCTGTATCAATTCCATTTTCTATTGAATAGCTTCCATTTTTCCAGCTACAGGAAAGCTTGTCAGAGGGCAGGAACCTCACCTGTGGATCTCTGCCACTCTTCACCTTCACCAGCTGCTTCCCCGGCAGGGATGCTCGGTCCCTCCCAGCTCCTGGAGCTCCTGGCTCCCCCCTGCCCGAGCAGTCTCTGCTCCCTGCCCCTCTGCACTGTGCCCCAGGGCTGCTGCTCTGTCCCCAGCTGGCTCAGTGCCCCGTGCCTCTGTCCCAGGTGTCCCTGCCGTGCCAGGAGCTGGGGGAGCCTCTGCTGGGATGGCAGCACCAGGGGCATTAGTGCTGGGAGCAGCACCTCCCTTTGCAATGGGAATCTGGGCTCCTGCAAAGCCCAGCTGAAGGCAGCCCCACTGCCACAGCAGTGTGCCTGTGTTTCAGCAAGCAAACATGAGAATTGCTGTCCTGGGGCAGCTCCTGGCCAGGTGCACAGGTCAGGTACAGCTCTTCCAGTCGGGCCTTTCCATACGGTTACACTGGTAGGGAACAAGGGAATGTGCCAGAACAAAAGCATCTCATCCTGAGTGCCAGCTCCTCTAAAGAGTTTCCTTCTCTCCCTTGTGTCTCCCACTGAGCAGGTTTAAGGAGAGCTCTTCCCCAGGAGCAGGCACCTTCAATCAGTGCCAGAGCAGCCCTGAGGCAAAGCCTGTGCCCAGTCCCAAATCCACCTCTCCTCACCTGCTGAATGCTGAGCACAGCTCCTTGCCAACAGCACCTTTCACCCCACAGAAACCCCTGGAAATGGCTTCAGGAGTTTGTCCATCTCCTGAAGTAGGAGCAGAGCACGGTTCTTGCTCACCAGGTGTCCGTGGCTGAGCGTGGGGAGCTCCCTGCAGCTCTGGCAGCTCCCAGGCTGGGGACAGGGAGGCAGAGGCAGAGGCAGAGGCAGGGGCAGGGGCAGAGGCAGAGGCAGGGGCAGAGGCAGAGGCAGAGGCAGGGAGGCAGGGGCAGAGGCAGGGGCAGAGGCAGAGGCAGAGGCAGGGAGGCAGGGGCAGAGGCAGAGGCAGGGGCAGAGGCAGAGGCAGAGGCAGGGGCAGAGGCAGAGGCAGAGGCAGGGAGGCAGGGGCAGAGGCAGAGGCAGGGGCAGAGGCAGAGGCAGGGAGGCAGGGGCAGAGGCAGAGGCAGAGGCAGAGGCAGGGGCAGAGGCAGAGGCAGAGGCAGGGAGGCAGGCACCACTCTTTGTTTCTCCTGCTCTAGAACACGAAAGCAGGAACCCAGGAACAGGAACTGGAGTTACTCCAAGGCAAGACACAGGTTATTTTCAGTGAATAATTCCTTACTCCTCCCTGCTCTCCAGAAGCCATCCACAGATACACCTCACCATGAGTTTATTTGCCAAAATTGTTTGCAATTTTCAAGAAGCAGCTTTATTTTTCTTTTTCACTAGCTGTCAAGAGACAGATAACCAGAAAAAATATTCTCATGATCCTGTTTCTACTTTTGCCTATTAGAGGAAAGTGAATCTGAGAATAATACCCAGTGCTTCCCTTCACATGAACATTCTGCAAGGCATCGTATTTTCAGCTTACCTGGTGAGCTGGCATCAGGCTCCAACATGGGCTCACTATACTTCCCATGTTACTGGTGAGGGCCACAGAGAAGCACAGGAATGGACGAGACCTGGATGTGGTTAAGTGCAAAGTGACTTTTTCTAAATCCAGCCTTTAACAGAAAAGTTGTTATAAGGACACAATTCCCTTAATTGTAAATGCAGGCAATTATTTAGGAATAACTTTTTCTCGAGACTGACCCAGCTGGCTCCTGTGGGTTTGCTCAGGAGCTCTGGGCTCCAGCCTGGCATGGCCAATGTGATTTCATTCCCTCTCCAGGCAGGGATGGACCCAGGAGCTGCAGGGAATGGGAATCCTGGGCCCACCAGGAGCGTTTGGCTTTGGAAAGCTCAGAGCTCTCAACACCTTGGGAGCTCCTCTCAGATTGTGAGCAAGGGTGCACAATGGGTGGGCATCTGCTGCCCCTCTTTGTACATGTGCAGAAACCTTTTTGGCCTTATTTTAAGTAACTTGGTTTGGTTCCTTCAGGAGCTGTTTGAAACCAAGGAGAGCTATGAGCTGGAGACCACCCACTGGCTTATCCTTATGTAAACCTTTTAAAAACAGTAATGGTCCCATTAAAGGGAATAGATTTTTATCAGGACAGAAACATGGTGAGCAGCAAGAGACTTGGCTGCTTTGGGTATAGATTCATGAAAGTCATTTCAAGGCTCTCTGGGAGCATAATTAAAAACATGAAGTCCTGGGATGTCTTCCTTCTTTTTAATCCAAAACTACTTTTAAGAGCTGCTGGCAGCTTGAAAAATGGTTATTAAAAGAGAAACAACTCCAGCCAGTTTGAGGGACAATCAGCCTGTAAAGTTTCTCTGCAGATTGTGAGGTTTGGAAAAAGATCTACTTATTCAATTGGGAACAGGACACAGGCTGATTCTGGAACAGAAAGGGATGTCAGAAACATGAAAGGAAAGCTGTCCTTTATCTCCCACATGGTGATTTAATTCAAGGTGACAGATACCTTTGCTTTTTGGAGCAACACAACCTGCAGAACTTTCAGATGAAGGGAGGCTTTAAAAGTTCCCACAATCCCATAAAGGGTCCGTGGGAGAGCCTGACAAAAGCTTGTCCCTGTTACATTATCTAGGGACAACAAATCAGGCATAGAGATGAAATCTTAATCTATCCAAGATGTGATTTTCAAAGGCTTCTCTGCCATGTTAAATAATATTTGCCTTTGAGCAGGGCAATAGGTAAGGACAAAGCAGTTACTGGCCATGTGTTAAATTGCTGGAGGTGCTCAGACAGCACTGCAGGCTTGGAAAAGGGAGCCAAGATTGGTGCTTTTCCATGACTGAAAGACAACTTTCCCTTCCCCTTCCCCTTCTGTAGGGCTTGCACAGTGAGATGTAAGTGCACCTGACCTCCTTTTGGTGCTTACTCTAAGGGTAACACATCTCTTTCCTGCTTTCTCTCTTGAAAAGGTTCTGATGATGTTTTAGAGAAAACCACAGAATCTCAGAACTGTTTAGGTTGGAAGGGACCCTAAATCCCCCCCAGTGCCACCCCTGCCATGGCAGGGACACCTCCCACTGTCCCAGTGCTCCAACCCCAATGTCCAGCCTGGCCTTGGGCACTGCCAGGGATCCAGGGGCAGCCACAGCAAATCTGGGAATTCCATCCCAGGGAAACTGTAAATTGGAGGATTCTGGAGAGGGGTGGGCAGAGCAGAGTGGAATGCCCTGCAGGTTTTCCATGACAGTGACTCAAGTGGGTGAACAAAGCCTTTAAAAATCAGTTTAATATTTTCCAAATGTTTGACAATGCACAATGTGTCACAGAGATGTGCAGCAGCATCGGGAGCAGGGCTGAGAGGCTTTGCAGCCTCTCCCTGGGATGCAGAGGAAATGTCAAGCTGTCCTTAGCCTGGATATGAAAAGGTTACACTGAATTAGGAAATCAGCACTGACTGAACGACTTTTTTCCCCCTGAAGTCTGACAAAATGTCACAAAGCTGTCCAGCCTGCAGCACCAGGATGGGGCCCAGGGCAGCCTGGGACCACTGAGAGATGGGGGCCAGGGGACCAGGGGGGCCAGGGGGACCAGGGGGACTAGGGGGACCAGGGCTCTGCCAGGACATGGGGTGGGCAGGGACCCTTGGTGCCTGGCAGCCTCTGGCTGCAGCAGAGCCAAGAGCTGGGCAGGGACAGCCTGTGCTGAGCTGGAGCTGCCTGCCCTCCCTGAGGGGTGAGCAGTGGGGCAAACCCCAGCTCTGGTGTCTGTCTCCAGCTGATAAACAGGGCAGCACGACTGGAGGAAACAGCTTGTCAGAGAGAGAAGCCAGAGGAAAAAGTGACTCATGGCTTGGCCTGAGGAAGTGCCATCCCAGAGCAGCCACAGTGTGCCAGCAGCAGCTCCTCTGCCCACCTGGGGTGCACCCAGGACGCTGGGGGGGCTCTTCTTCTCCAAGCAGGGTGAGTGTGTGAAACGTGGGCACTCTGCAGCATCTCCCAGTCCCAAGCACGTTACAGACTGTTCCTGTTTGCTGTGCCTGTGCTGAGGCCAGCTGGGCTGTGGCTCCAGGCATCAGTCCCAGCCTCTGTCACCTGGACAGGGGACACGCTGCTGTCACCAGACACAACATGCTCTGGATGAGCACCAGACCATACTGCTGTGTGAGCTCTCACAAAATACAAAAATACACCACAAAGCTGGCTGATGCCAGGAAACAGCCACTGCATAAAGTGTCCCAGAGAGGGTCTGTGAAGTGAAACCACCCTGCAGCAGCAGTGCAGCAGCAGCAGTGCAGCAGCAGCAGCGCAGCAGGGGCTGCAGAGGGTCCCTAAGTGCTCCCAGACCGGCTGTGTCACAGTGTCCCTGGGGCAGCAGCAGCAGTGCAGCAGCAGCAGTGCAGCACAGCAGGGGCTGCAGAGGGTCCCTAAGTGCTCCCAGACTGGCTGTGTCAGTGTCCCTGGGGCAGCAGTGCAGCAGCAGCAGTGCAGCAGCAGCAGTGCAGCAGCAGTGCAGCAGCAGTGCAGCAGCAGCAGCAGCAGTGCAGCAGGGGCTGCAGAGGGTCCCTAAGTGCTCCCAGACTGGCTGTGTCAGTGTCCCTGGGGCAGCAGTGCAGCAGCAGCAGTGCAGCAGCAGCAGTGCAGCAGCAGCAGTGCAGCAGGGGCTGCAGAGGGCCTAAGTGCTCCCAGACTGGCTGTGTCAGTGTCCCTGGGGCAGCAGTGCAGCAGCAGCAGTGCAGCAGCAGCAGTGCAGCAGCAGCAGTGCAGCAGGGGCTGCAGAGGGTCCCTAAGTGCTCCCAGACCAGCTGTGTCACAGTGTCCCTGCTCCTCAGTGCAGGCAGTCTGCAGTGCCAAGTGCTTGTAACTTCAGAGAAAGGATATTCTTGGTGTAACTATAATTCTTTTTCTTTACTTTTCCTATAATTGAGGTGAATTAAGCGTAATTGGAAGCATGTGCTCCGGTTTTGGCGCCCGATATAGCGTGGTATTCTGCATCTCCTGGAAGACACTCTCCTTCTCCAACTCCCACCAGATCCAGCTAAAAATAGTTAATCTAAATCACATTCTCTCGGGCAGGAGTGCTCTTCAGCTCCCAGGATTTGCCCCTCTGTGGCAGTGGGTTTCTTGTCCTGGCAGGGGGAAGCACCCAGGCCCTGGAGGGTGCAGGGGACAAGCCCCACTTTGTCACCAGTGTGTCAGCAGGGGGAGGTGGCAGCCCTGGCACAAGGCAGGCTGTGACCCCGAGGGACCCCAGCTCCTGCAGGGACACAGGCTGCAGTGCCTGCACCAGGGCTGAGATGCTTCCCCTCCTGAGCTGGGTCTGCTTTGGTTTGGAGTCATTCCTGCAGGGAGAGGAGCACGCTCACAGACACGGCATCAGCACGGGGCTGTTCCCTCTGCCATGGGCTGGGGGCTCCTCTGGCCCTGCAACCACACTTGTGCTCCTCACAAGGGTAACTGCATCTCCTGAGGTTAGTTTGTCTCCTCACTTTGGAGCTGAGCATAGGCTGAGCAAGCCTGGAGGATTTCTGGAAAGGAAAGAGGAAACTCGTACACAAGGGTTTGCAGGGATGTCTTGGCACATGCAGAAGGCTGTGGCAGTGCCCGCTCTGCAGCCAGCAGGAGCTGCCTGGGAGGTCAGGGCGTTTCCAGAGAGCAGAATTTTGGGGGGAGGGCTCTCTTTGTGCCACTTTACCCAAAATCATCCCCTGGCTGGGGGATCCCCCGGCTGAGCTGCACACACAGAGGATGTGTCTGAACAGGAAAGGTCACAGGAACGTTTTCAAATGCCCAAACCTCTGCCTGTATTTAGTGCACACATTTACACACAAGTGCTCATTTCAGGTTGGTTCCCAGTTCCACTCAATCCCCTGGTCCTCAGCATGTAAAACTGAGCATTGCACTGTATTACAGAAACTGGTTAATTGAGCTTTATTTTGTCTAAAATTTATCATAACAGAACGAACATGTTAATATTTTGTGCAGTTTTTCTTGTAGGCAAGGCTTAGTTCTTTCCAGGGAAGGCTTACAATCTCAGAGCATGGATTTTGATCCAGTTCATGTTCCCCTGCAGGAGCTGCCACTATGACTGAGTCAGGATTGAGAGTACGCAGAGAATGAGATGAATAACGCAATAAGCATGTTGCAGTTTCACTAGACCAATAACCAGAGATTCAGAAATTCATTTAACCCTGAAAATTAAAAGCAGTGAAGCTGTGAAGAAAGCCAGGGTATTTGCTCAGGTTTCTTGGTCTCCTCCCATGCTCATGGCAGCAGCCCCTACTTGTGGGAAGGATTCCCCAATGAACTCTTTTCAGAAAGTGCTTCAGGGTGTGAAGCAGTTAGAGCACAAATACCCAAGTCATGAAATAGCAGTGTCTGAAGACCTAACAGATGATGACAGCCCAGATATTAAGGTTATTTTTTATTTCCTAGTGGGAATGAAGCTTCAACATTTTGTCTTTCTCACTCTGCTAAGCCTGAAGAGCTCAGGGCTGTGGGTGGGACCTGTGGAATCTTGGGGGCTGAGGGTACCCGGGGGACAGATGGGGTCAAGGGGGGCTGCAGCTCCTTCACTGCCAGGCCATGGCTATAGGAGCTGGGACTTATCCCCCCACCTTCCTCCTTCCCTCCATTCCTCTGCCACTCCTTGTCTCAGAGGAGACAAGGGCTGGGAAACTCTGGTTAAGGTTTCTGAATCTCACTGCAACATCTGCTCCCTGTGAGCAGCAGCAGTGCCCCCCATCCCCCCAGCACACTGCACCCCCAGCCCTGTGCTCCCCAGGCTGCCCTGGCCCTTGGCACCCCCTGATCTCAGCCCTGTGCTCCCCAGGCTGCCCTTGGCACCCCCTGACCCCAGCCCTGTGCTCCCCAGGCTGCCCTGGCCCTTGGCACCCCCTGATCTCAGCCCTGTGCTCCCCAGGCTGCCCTGGGCACCCCCTGATCTCAGCCCTGTGCTCCCCAGGCTGCCCTTGGCACCCCCTGATCTCAGCCCTGTGCTCCCCAGGCTGCCCTTGGCACCCCCTGACCCCAGCCCTGTGCTCCCCAGGCTGCCCTGGCCCTTGGCACCCCCTGACCCCAGCCCTGTGCTCCCCAGGCTGCCCTTGGCACCCCCTGACCGAGGCCACGTTCACCCCCCAGGTGCCAGCACAGCTCAGAACAGGCAGTTTTACAGAAGGATTTCTCCTGATCCTGGCTCTGCCTGACTTTGCCTGTGGTAACTGGACCCGTGAGCAGCTCCAGGACGTCAAGGGGGAAAAGGTTTGATGGTGTTCCTTCCCCTGAAACCCCCCTGACCTTGCTGTGGAGGTCAGCAAGCTCCTGCCCACACAGACAGGGCTCCCTCTCAGCTCACAGCTCACATCCATCTTGTGCTCATGAGGGCTATAAATACATCTTGCATTCTACACAAATCAGGCATGCACTGAAAATATTTATACACTGCATCCACTCACACAGTCCTCTGGATTCCAGCCCCTAACAGCAAAAGCTACCATTACTTCACAGTGTGGAGGGGAGGAAACTCTACTGTGGAAGCAGTTTGTCTTTTAGGGACTTTGAGGAAATTTCAGTTGTGCACAGGCTGCAGCTCTGGCAGCTGAGCTGGGCCCTTTAAGGAAATGTCCTCCAAAAGAAGGCAAGGTTTATTGGGTTTTGTGCTGTTGCACTTTTAGACTGCTCAAAATTCTCCCAGGAATCCTTTTAATATTCCCATAAAATTGAAATATGAGTTATGCAATTATAATTAGAGCACCATATTCTTGATAACATTCACTTCAAGTCTTTAGGCTGTTTACTTCCTAACTTGTACCTAGAAGAAATCTTAAAACCTTAAAATGAACAGCTCCCCTCTCCCCTGTCACAGCACAGACCAAAACAAACAGCCAATTGCTCTAAACTCATTAAATCAGTTTTCACAAGCCGTTTCCATAGAGCTGCTGCTGCTGTAACCACAGCTGGGCAGGAGGGCTCAGCACGAGGCTTTTCCACCTCTAAGTGTCAGTGGCACCCTTGAGGCAAGAGGAGCTGAGAGCCAGAAGGACATGTGGCATTATCTTCTCGTCCTGTAAAAGCAGGACATGTGAAACCTGGGATGGATGCATCGGGTCCCCTCAAATGTCAGCTGCCTTCCCTGGGTAAGTCACAAATGTCCCATAAATTACAAACCTACCCCATCCCCAGGTCAGCAAAGCCCTGGGTGTGGTTTGGTCTCTTCTCCCGAGAAACAAGCAGCAGAACAAGAGGGAAACCCCTGAAGTTGCACCAGGTGAGGTTTAGGTGGGATATTGGGAATATTCCTGTCTGGAAAGGGCTGTCCAGGCCCAGCACAGCTGCCCAGGGAAGCAGTGGAGTCACCATTGCTGGGGGCACATCAAGGCCATGTCAATGTGGCACTTGGGGACATGGTTTAGTGGTGGTGCTGGCACTGCTGTCGGAACAGTTGGACTCAATGATCTTAGGGAGTTTTTTCAGGTTAAATGACCTCAGTCACCTCATTGACCCTTCTGGGGGACAGGACTTCATCATTAAGGGCTGGTGGCTCCTTGAAGGAGGAATTTGTGGCATTGAGTCCTGATGTGTCTCAGGTAGCTCAGTGAAAGACAAGAGATTAATGCTGAGGCACTCTGTTCTCTTCCAGTCCAGTTTCATTTGAAAGTAGAAATTACACAGATTAAGCCTTTTATGCTGTGGTTTGACAGCTGTTAGAGCCCAATAAAAGCATTAGCAAGTAATTTCCCTTTTGCTTCCCTTTGATTTTAGCACTCTTGGGCCTAGTGCTGACACCTTTAATTATTAAGCAGCAGTATCTGTGGTGTAACCCACAGAATTTAAATTCTGCAGACTGCTGGGGAGCCCAGATGTTATTTCTAGAGGAGTTCACACAAGTGAACAGCAGAGAGATGATGGCACTGACTATGATGAGCCCTTCAGAACCATCTCAGGATTTTGGTACCTGGCACATTCGGGGCAGTTCCAGTCCCGTCCCCATCCCACAGCCAGGGGCTGCATCCCCTGCATTGCCCTGGGGCTCTGTGCTCCTGACAAACAAAAACTGATCCTGCAGAACAGAGCCTCCTTCCCCTCCCTTGCACCCACCTGGGCCAGGTGTGCCCAGTGCCCTGGGAACAGGAGCTGCCCCTTGCCCAAAGCTCCACTGGTGCCCCAAACTCTGTCCAGCCCCTCATCTGCAGGGCATCTGTGCTCCACTGTCCATCCCCAGAGCACCCTGGCCAACAGTCCCACTGGGATTTTAAAGTCAAAATGTTTAACTACCCTAATTACACTGGGGTTTAAAAGGAATGTTTATACCAAGTACTTCTGTCCTCACTTCACACATCCTCAGAAGTCTTGAACATATCTTTGCCAATAGCTAAAATATTCAATAAACCAGATGTGAACAGAATAAGAACTGAATGCAAGGGGACAATAGAAGCAGCAGGGCTCCAAAGCCCCCTGCAGCCAAACTGGAATTGAGCTGTGCCAGAGCCCTCATCCCAGTCCCCTTCTCCAACCAGCCAGGAGCAGCAGGTAAATGTGTACTTAACCTTTGCAAGGAAGAGCTCTGGGCTTGGTACTTGCTCTTCAAAGCTGGAACCAATGGCATCCTCAGAGGACAGAATAGAGGAGCAGTGTGACACTTGGGCACATAACTACTTTTAAAATCACTCAATATGAAATGTGATGACTGTTAACGTTCTGTGAGCTTGCGCAAAGCTGAGTAATGTTATTCTCAGTGATGTTACTAAACCTCAGACAGCACGTGTCACCCAAAGCTTACAAAGTCCTGCTCCAAATGCTTCAGAAGAGCGAGGCAGGTTTCAGCTGGCTGCAGAGAGCCAGCCAAGGCCACAGGATGTGCCAACAGTGCCGACAGCAGCGCTGAGCCCAGGCAGGGCACCAGCAGTGCCCCCAGCCCACTCTTGCTGTGATGGCAGCAGAACCTGGGCTTGTGCTGGAGGGACAGAGCTCAGGCACGGGATTCCTCCCCAGCCTGTGCTGCTGCTCCCAAAGCTGCTGTCACTTCCCAGGCACCCCCAAAAGGATAAACCCAGGCATGGCCGTCCCCAGAGGGGATGTGGGGGGCTGGTGCCAGGTCCCTGTGGATTAGTGCAGGTTAGCAGTGCTGCTGCACGCCCTCCTGCAGCCACTCCCTGTGCACAGGGGGGCTGGGGAGCCCCTCTCCTACAGGATTTAGAGGGTGAAGAGTTGTGCTGGTGCACAGCCCAGCACGGGGCAGTGTGGCCGATGGGTGGGATCAGGCACAGTGGGATCCCGCTGTGCCTGCGGGACCAAAGGGGTGGAAGAGCTCCACCAGCCACCCCTGCCAGGAAAAGGGACACCCTGCCTTTCTACCAGGGTTGACAGGTTGGCTTTCAGTGCAGAACCAATTTCCTGAAGAACCCAGAAAAGGAGACTGACAGTTGACATTAAAATCTAAAAAAGTTAGAAAAGCAAGGGGACAGATAGTTTAACAAGGAGCCATTTCTGGTGGTTACTAGATAGGATTTAAAAAAATTGTTTCATCCTGACTTGACCTAAATGGAGTGGAAAATTACCATGACTACATTTATCTGAAATCATAAAGTGTGTTCTGATTAGAGCATGATAAAAAGGATGGTATAAATTGATCCAAAGATAAAGAAAGGGCAGGGGAAATGAGATTAAGAAAAGAAGCAGACACTAAAAAGGCAGGATAATACAGCAAGTCTCTGAAGCTCTATTAAAAATAGCTGTAGGAACTGGAACATAAATAGTTTGGTGCTTCACTTTGTGCGTGTTGGGCTGTGGCCCAGCCTGTGCTGGGGAGCCCAAGTTATCACCTCGTTAATCCCAGGGCCCTCAGCAGACTGGAAACAGCAGCACGTCTGAACCAGGCAGCCCTTGCCCAGGGACTGAGCCTGGGCTGGAGAGCACTGTCTGTCCATCTGTCAGCTGAGTGGTGTCCATCTGTCCTCAGCAGTGTCCCTCTGTCCATCCAGAGCAGTGTCCATCCCTCCGGAGCAGTGTCCATCTATCCACAGCAGTGTCCCTCTGTCCAGAGCAGTGTCCCTCTGTCCATTCAGAGCAGTGTCCCTCTGTCCAGAGCAGTGTCCCTCTGCCCATTCAGAGCAGTGTCCATCTATCCAGAGCAGTGTCCCTCTGCCCATTCAGAGCAGTGTCCCTCTGTCCATTCAGAGCAGTGTCCATCTATCCAGAGCAGTGTCCCTCTGTCCATTCAGAGCAGTGTCCCTCTGTCCATTCAGAGCAGTGTCCATCTATCAGACGGATGAAGGGCTGACACCACTTCCTTAGCAGTTTCTTCATCTGCTAATGACTGGATGGTCCAGTGTCTAACAGAACAGGAAGAGTCTTTTACCTATCCTTCATGGGGTCTGATGTCAACCATTTTCCTCTGCATGAAACCCTTCATGTGCATGGACAGCAAGAACTCTCTCCTTCCTGATGAAGCTGCTGTTTCAGATAGGCTGCTGCTGTTTGCTGCTTCCTGTGCATTAGGGGATAAGGCCTCCCACCTTTCCCTTTTTTGTATCCTATTCTGCTAATCTGTGTCCAGCTTCTCTATGAGAACAGGAGGAGTTAGTACCAATCCCTTCATGAGTTGATGTCAACTCCTTTTCCCTGTGCTCCTGAATCCCCAGCATTGTGCTTTCCAGGACCCAGGCACATGGGATTTCCTCTTTGGGACTTCCCCGGTATCCCTGACTGACTTCTCAATGAGGCTCAAAGCCTGGAAACCATTCAGGAATTTCTCTTTCATAACTAGATTTGTTTTGATTAATGTCCAGCTACTCAGCTGTTCCAAAGGGTGTCTGTGCTCTCCCCTCTCCAGCTGTGGATATTCCATCCTTGAAAACAGGGCTGACACAGCTGATGGGGAGGGATGCTGAGGGGGTTAGAGCCAAAGCTGAGACCACAGCCCTGTGCCATCATCAGCTTCATCCTGCCTTGTTCTCCTCTGAGATCTCCGGCAGAAGGGTTTGGAAATGATGTTCTGAGTGCTGGGTGATGTCCCTGGGGACTATCAGCCCTCTGGATTTAGGAGGATACAGGATGAGGGCTCACTTACTCCTTTCACAGGTGCCACGTAAACAAACCAGGAAGGGATTTTGTGTTGCTGTGGCAGCAAATTTGTCTTTGCTGATCAAAGAAACCTGGGAAGATGGCAACAAAGCTGAGTCTGGGTCCTAAGTTCAATGTGATGAAAAAGAGCTCTGTGCATGCCTGGGAGGTGATCCCAGGCAGGCAGAGGGTGCCCAGCTCCCAGAAGCTTGGCAAAGAAACCAGCCCTGGCTGGGGAAACTCACTCTCCTGGGAACTAGAGGATCCAAGACCAATAGAGATGGCAAAAACAACATCCAGCTACTCTCCGGTCTCATCTGTGCTGAAGTCTATTTTCATTCATGTGAGTCTGCCATTGCTGCCATGGTGACCAACTTAGAAATTAATTATATAAAGACGTTAACAACATATTTAAATAGGAACATACAACCCACAGTTCTGGCAAAAAGATCCACGTATTCCTAGCTGGTGCCCCTCCCACCTTCCCCTGAGTCCTTAGATATGCCATTTCTTTCCCACACTTACCTCTATGCTGATGTTAACAAATATAACTAGTCTTCTGCATTTTTAATTTAAAAACCCCCAAACTGACTCATATAAAGCAGATACTCTTTAAACAATTCAGTTCTGTCCCAAGCCCGTGTTGCTGTGAGCACCAATGCCATCCTCATGCAGCGCACGAGGTGTGGGGTGTGCAGCCCTGCCCTCAGACAAGGGCAGCCCCAGAGGGGCACCTGGCAGAGCAGGGGCTCGCTGTGACACACACTGGGCTCCTGCCTTTGCTTCTTTGGGGCTTTCCACAGGAGACAAAAGTGCCCCCAGAACCAAAAGCTCGTCCACGGCTGCGCAGGAAAGGGAACCTTGCAGAGCTGCCTTGCTCCTCAGCCAGGTCAGCCCCTTGGCAGAGGGAGCCAGCATTCAGCCTTGCTTGTGCTCCTCCTGCAGTGAGGCTTTCAGTGCCTGAGGAGACACCTCCCCAGCTGCTGTGACCCAGCTCTGCTGCCTTCTCTTGTCCCCCCTTCCAAGGTGTGCTTTCATCTCTGTCTAATGGCACCTTCTGTGCTCTCCTGTCACACACAGCCTTTGATGTTGGCGCTGTCATGGAAATTATTTTTGTGCTCTTTTCTGAAACTACTTTACCATTGAATCATGTTGTTTCTTTTCCATGCGTGTTATTTAAATGCACAAACATATATCTACCCTTGCCACACTCCTTTCTGCTCAGCTTTGTGTTTTCCCAGGAGATGGGGAGAAGCAAGAGGGGAGTGAACTGCACCTGAGTGTTGGAATCTGGCTTTTTGGAGCATCCAGTGAAGTGAGTGCAAACCAAACTGAGTTGCAGGGAACGTGTGCTGCTGGCAGGGATTTGTGGAGGGAAGGGCTCACCCCTGGGATGCAGCCTGAGCTTTCCCACTGTACGAGCTCGTTTGTTTTGGCACTCTTGGGGCTGGTTCACATGCCTCTGCATCCAGCCACTGCTCAGCTGCAGGAGCATTTCCCTTCAAAGAGCTGCTGGGAAAGAGGCCTGAAAAAACTCTGCAGAGATGCCTGCATTGGTTCTGCTGGAAGGGATGCTAACCAGAGTGCTGGGACAGACGCCTTTCCCCAGAGAAGTGCTGGGGATTGGTAGAGCCATGGCTGAGGTCTGGTGCTGTGGCTCCATCAGAGACAACCAGCCCTCCCAGGATTTGTTGTTCAGAGACTGATTTTCAGAGTTACCAGCCTGTGCAAACAGGAAATAACAAAAGAAGCAAACAAAAACCAGTATCAAGAGAGCTCAATGGACTTACAGACAGAAGGTGACTTCCCCATGGATGGAGTTTGCTGGATCAGCTGAGATGGAGCCTGTTCTATTTCACACACAGACCTCCCAAGAGATGTTCTAAAGCTGCTGGAAGGTACCAACATCTCACAGACGTTTATTCACAACCACCTGTGAAAAGGTTTAATCTGCTCTTCCAACACAGCCTTCCTGGGAGAGGAACACAGTGAATGAGAAAAACTGTAAAGGGTGCAAGGAGGTAAAGAGGGCAGAAAAGAAATGAAATGAGAGAGAGCAGAAAAATTGCAGCTCCAATAAGCAGATAATCAGGATTACCAGGAGGGTTTCCTGGGTTCCTGAAGATCAGTGCACCATCACCTTTCGGATGGATGCCATCCCAGGTGCTGTTCTGTACTTACACAAGGAAAGGGTTCACCTCTCAAATCACTAACATGTCTTGATTTAAAAGTCTCCTTTAATGATCAGCTGGTTCAAGAAAGAGCAAGACCCGATCCTGACTCACCAGAGAGGGTTTTAC
This sequence comes from Muscicapa striata striata, assembly GCA_030060385.1. Classification (NCBI taxonomy): domain Eukaryota; kingdom Metazoa; phylum Chordata; class Aves; order Passeriformes; family Muscicapidae; genus Muscicapa; species Muscicapa striata. The sequence goes on from JAREIS010000069.1 coordinate 363,773, forward strand.
ATCGGCTGCTGTGCCTGAAGCTCTGGGAACAGAGGCCTGATGCAGGTAACAGGAGGAAGCATCAATCTTGTCCCTTTGGAGCAGAGATCCTGTGAGGGTGGGGAGCACAGGCAGAGGGCTGAGTGTGGGCATCTTTTCAGCTTTTTGGTGAGAAACAGTTAGGTCCTGAAGATAGCAGGCACTTGATGGACAGAAAGACTGGGGTTCAGCAAGCCAAATCCATCGTGTCTCTGATACGGTGGCTTTAGGGAACATATAAAACAGGAAGAGAGTAAAATGAATGTACAAAAGATGAGCACAGAGCAGCATCAAAGAAATAAGAACTCTTGGCCTGAATAAAAAGAAGCCTGAGACTCAACTCAACTCAGCCTGAGGCCTGTTCTTGGAGCTCCTGGGGGCGGTGGATATTCAAAATGCCCTGAGGCTGAGGAGGGGGAGGATCCCCACTGGGGTGTCATGCTGGGTGGGTGCCACTGGCAGGGCAGGGTCAGCCCTGAGCTCCATGGTGCTGCCAGGAATATTTCCCCATCTACTTTCCCAAGGAGTGCCTTGAGCCATCACAGGAGGGGTGCTGCTGCCTGCACCCCAAACCATGCTCCCACACCTGGGGAGGGCAGTGGCAGGAGCTCACTCTTGGGAAAACCTCGTCCCTCTGTGGAGGGAGCAGAGCAGCTGGCACAGCTCAGCAGACAGAAAACCTGTGGTGAGACAGAACAGGGACACTGAGAACAGGTCAGGACAGGTGAGAGCAGACAGCTGCTGAGCTGCACATCCAGAACAGGGCTGTGGGCAAATCCACATTCCTTTAGAGCAGCCCAGCAGCTGAAGGGAGGTGGGTGAGCCCCCTGGCACTGCCCATGGCATGTGAGCAGGGGTGGCACTGTGTCCTTTCCCCCATGGTGTCCCTGGCCAGGGCTTCTTGCCCTCAGCTGGGGTCTAAAAACGGATCTCAAGTGTTTAATCTGCAAACCTTTAACAAAGATCACGCTGACATGTGAACAGGAGAATGGCAAAACAATACGTGACAGCCAGCTTTCTTCTCCTCTTTGGAAAACTCAGATGTTTTCTTGTCACAAAGCTGCTCATTCTTCCTTTTAACATAAACATCGTAATGAGAATAAAATGGTTCTCTTTTATAAAATGCTGTGTGTTGGTGGCTAAGCAAAATTGACATTTGTAAAGCAAATGAAGGAGAAAGGCAGCTCTCTGACAAATCCTGTGAGCAGAGAAATGGTTGTTCTATGTTCTGTACAAATTAATTTCACTTTTCTTGGATGCTGACCCAGATGCAAAGCTGTGTCCTGGGACACTCAGAAGGGAAATGGTTAAGAAAGTGAGCAAGTGTCCCACCCCTCCCTGACCCACCCCCCCTTGTGTGAGCCCAGAGAGAAGGGACATTTCTGTAATGCTCACACCTTGTGCCTTCACACAGCTTCACAGGAGGCAGATAAACATCCTGTGCTTGTCTGTACAGCTGCTTCTGAGCAACCTGGGCTGCTGGAAGGTGTCTGCCCATGGCAGGGGGTGGAACGAGATGAGCTACAAACCCAAATTCTGAGAATCTGTGATTCTATAAATCATGAATCCCAAATAAACTACGGTAATTTTGTGTGTTATCACTCACATCAACAGTCTGACTGATTTTTGTGGGACTGTCAGGATAGTCGAAGTTTGTCAGTGTCAATTTTAGCTTCAGAATAATATTCATCTCCAAGAAACAGAATGGAATTGCTCTGTTTGGTAAAAGTGAGGAGACAAAATTGGAATTGTTGTCCTGTCTTGCTGCAGATTTTTTCTTTTAAATTGGAAAAGTGCCTATACCGTAGGCCCTGAGCAGCAGTAAGGAATCTCCTGTTGAGATAAATGGGAATTACGTTTTTGGCATCCGTTCCTGAGTTGCTCAATGAATTCCATTGCATTTTACTGCAAAGACTGTTCCTCAGCACAAGCCCTTCCTGTTCCAGACCTTGGAGTTGGGAATGTGCAGATTAAGGCATTATTTTGACTACAATCTAAAGACCTTGTAGAAAAGTTGAAAAAATTCCAAGGTGCTGCCAGTGGTTTTTCTGGGGACAAGATTAATATTGGCTGGATTTGCCGTATCCTTTTAACTGCTGCTTTCCTCCTCCGTTCAGTAAATAAATCTGCCTATTAGTTAAACAAACTGACTCTGATAGAAACCAAACACAAGAAATGTATTAACAATAATCCGCTGTTCTTAAAATAGAAAGGCAATAGCGGAGAGAGCCCTTGGGTTCCGGCTCACTGCCTGCTCAGGGCTCCTGCTTTGAGCTCCTGGAGGGGACAAACGTGGGCTGTGGCAAGCCCCAGAGCTGCAGAGGGCTGGAGCGTGTGGTGACAGCCGTGTCACCCTGCGGGGACAGGAAAGGGCAGTGCCACCTCCTGCGTTCTCACGCACGGGAGCAGGAGGGGACGGGGAAGGGATGCAGCAGCTGATGCTGGTCTCACTCCCCTCTGAGATTCTCCCCTCTCTGGTGAGTTGTGGTGGCAGACACGGAGCAGCTGGCACTGCCACCTGGCTGGCACAGAATCAGTCAGAGACTCACACACTTGTTCGGGCTGGAAGGGACTTTAAAGTTCATCTCATTCCAACCCCTGTCACAGGCAGGGACACCTCCCACTAGACCAGGCTGCTCCAAGCCCTGTCCAGCCTGCCCTTGGACACTGCTCCTGGTGAATGTGCCACCATCAGTGTCTTTTCTTCAGAAAAATGAAAGCTTTTTTCTAAAAAGTCCAGATTATTTGTTACCCAGAAACAAGCAGGAATATTTGGCATGCAGTTTTTGAAATGAGCATCTGCTCAGCAGAGGTGATCTGTTTCTGTGTGACATTGAAGCACATAGCTCGCAGTGGCTTTGCTGTGTGCCCAGGAGGATGTGCCAGGGGCCTTGCTGCTGCCTGCACAGTGGCGTTAGGCAGCACCAGACATCCTTTTCCACACTCAATTCCCAACAAGCAGGAGCAGTAAATTCTGGGAAGCCTCTGGGGGCCCTTCCTGCCCTCCCTGCACCAGAAGCAAGAGTCTTGGGGTTCTCTGAGCACCCAGCCTGTCCCTGCCTCCCCAAAACCTACTGCTGGGTGCATCAGGATTGCATTAACTTGTTTTACCCTGATTTTTACTGCATACTTGGGACTGTAGGACCTTGCTCTGGAACATCCAGAGGACATTTCCTTGAGCTCGTGCATGCTGTGGCTGCTGTCATGGCCAAGGTGCTCCTTCCATCACCTCCTCTCCGGGATGCAGGGAGCAGTCTCAGCACCTCCCTTCCACTGCCTGGGCTGAATGATCCATTATTATTTAGCAACGTGTAGAGAAAACCCTGAAGCCCACCAGGACCTGGGGATGCCTCATCCCATTCCTTTCCTAATATTTAAATTGGAGTCAGCCTCCCCTGAGGATGGCAGAAGCTGCTTTCCCAGTGGGAAGGGCAGCACTTGTCCTGTGTGGGGAGCAGGGGGTGTGTGGGGAGCACCTGTCCCATGTGGAGAGCACAGGCTGTGTGGGGAGCACAGAGTGTGGGGAGCACAGTGTGGGGAGCACCTGTCCCATGTGGAGAGCACAGGCTGTGTGGGGAGCACAGGCCCAGAACTGGTTCTGGCCTTTTTTGGAAGAGCCGGGCCTGGCCGGCGGCGCCGAGCCTTGGGGCTGAGGGAGGCTCCTACGGCACACATTCCTTGCTAATTTTAACCAGCTCCCTCGAGAAGGGCCTGAAGAAGTATGGTCTTGATTTATTAGTCTTCTCCTTCTGAAAACTTTGTTCAAGTGTCTTGGGGCCGAGGTAAAACCAGACTGGGATTCTGAGTCTGGATCCTGACAGATGTTTGTCTGCATCACCAAGGGCTGTGAGGCTTTTTCAGCATCAGCAGTTTTCTCCCCTGAGGCATCTGGGGCCTGGCCCAGCACGGCCTCTGGCCCAGCCCAGCACGGCCACTGGCCCGGTCCAGCACGGCCTCTGGCCTGGCCAGCACAGCCACTGGCCTGGCCCAGCGTGGCCACTGGCCTGGCCCAGCACTGCCACTGGCCTGGCCCAGCACGGCCTCTGGCCTGGCCAGCACAGCCACTGGCCTGGCCCAGCGTGGCCACTGGCCTGGCCCAGCGTGGCCACTGGCCTGGTCCAGCACAGCCTCTGGCCTGGCCCAGCACGGCCACTGGCCTGGTCCAGCACAGCCACTGGCCTGGCCCAGCGTGGCCACTGGCCTGGCCCAGCACAGCCACTGGCCCGGCCCAGCACAGCCACTGGCCTGGTCCAGCACTGCCTCTGGCCTGGCCCAGCACGGCCTCTGGCCTGGCCCAGCGTGGCCACTGGCCCGGTCCAGCACGGCCTCTGGCCTGGCCCAGCGTGGCCACTGGCCTGGCCAGCACGGCCACTGGCCTGGCCCAGTGTGGCCACTGCAGCCAGAGCCCCCAGAGCCCCTGGAGCCATGCAGGGTTATCCTGCACTGGCAGAGACGGGGTCCCTGGAAAAGCTCCCTACCCCACTGGCTATCATAGCACTTCCTCAGGGTATCAGTCTCAGTCTGCACCAGTAACCAGATCAGCATGAAATCCACAAGCTGGGTATTTATGTAGCAAACATTCCAAAGGGAAATACTGAATGTTTGCTGCTGGCCAATTTCACTTCCTTGTTTCCCATTTCGATTGTGTGTGTGCATGCTCTCACATCCATTGCCAGAGTGAGGCTGTGCTCCTGGACAACTGACAGAAGAGTGCTGGTTATGCTTTTTATTTTCTTTTCTTGTTATTAATGCAGAGAAAAAGATGCTCCGTACTTCTACTTCTGCTTCCCCAAGTGCCATGGGGAAGGTGCCTGGGGCTCTGTGGCATTTGGTACCCATAGCTCCAGCCCGGTGCTGTGCCCACTGCAGCAACCACCTGAAACCCACAGGCTGTATCTTGGAATGGAACAGCTCTGGCCTCGTTACTCTTGCAGAACTGATGATTTCTCCAAGGTGTTTTGTACTTAAGACTGAAGAATTAAGCAATGCCTACAATTTAAGGAGGTTTTGTTTGTTTGTTTGAGATTTTCCTGTCCAGCTGCCAAGAGTTTCTGGCTCAGCGTTCAAATAAATTAACTCTGCTATGACCAAGCAATTTAAATAAACACTGGTTGAAATCTGAGGCTTGAAACAGTGGGGAAAGTGGGACTGGAGATGCTCCAGACGTTGTTGGCTGGGGCAGTGGGGCCCCGAGCTCTGCCTGGAGCACAGCCCTGTGCCCTGTGTGAGGAGGGATGTGGGCAGCAGATGGAGCAGTGAGTGCCCCTGGCCCAGCAGCCACTGCTGTCACCTTCCTGCTGGCAGGTGAGTGACTCCTGCAGCCACCTGCCATGTGTCCCAGCTGGGCTCTGTGCTGGGGCTGCTCCTCTGCTCCCCTTGGCTCGAGGCTGGCACTGCTGTGAGCCCCACGGGACCACAGGGGCTGCTCCCAGCTCACCTGGGCTGCTTCCCAGCCCAACAAGCACCCTGCTCTGTGCAACTGCCAGCTATAATTAAACCATAGGAGCTGAAAACCAGAAATTAATAGAGAAGGAGAATCCTAATTATCCCTCGCTGTTATTGGCAATACTGCTGCTGATCACTGTGGAGTTGGAATTTCGAGATACACAATGAAGAGACTGAGGAGGGGTCTAACACATGGCAGCATGCCAACACCTGGCACTGGCCAAAGCCTCCCAGGACATGACAGCAGTTTTCCTGCCCCTCCCTTTGTGTCTCTCCCTCTTCTTTCCCACATCAAACTCGAGTGCTGCTCACTCTGCTGTCACTGCCCAGAGCTGTCTCACTGCCCAGAGCGCTCACCCTGCCTGGCACACAAAGTCAGTCCCCTTTGGTGTTTCTTGTTGTTTATTTCCCCGCTTTCCACCAGGGCTCTCTGTGGGAACACCTTTACTCCAGCTCCTGTTCCCCATTCCTCCTGTCAGGCTGTATGGTCATGGTTAATATCCAACCCCACTGAGTTTATGAGCCCTGTGGGCTCCCAGGAAACTCTCCATGCAGGAAACAAGCTCCTGTCACCATTCCATGAAAATTGTTTTTTAATTCTTAAAGTACTCTCGAATCCAGTTCAGATTTGTGCACTTTTCCAGCCATATTTAATACATATTAATACTTTTTAGAAGTGATTTCATTTTTCTTAAGGAATTTCTATTATCATTAAAGCTTTGCACAGGAACAAGGTCTGTGGAAAAGGCTGGCTGAGATATCTTGAGGGCCGCACCCCGTGACAGGAAACCCTGACAGCCCCTGGAGCCCAGAACAACCCTGAGCAGCCTCCCAACAGGAGTCACCCCCCAAAACATACCATATGTCTCTTTACATAATATGCTTTTATCTCATGGTCTGAATCTCTTCAAAACAGAAAAAAAAAAATAGTATCTGGGTAACAATGAGATGAGGAAAATGGATTTAGGGACACAAGAAGTTTAAGCTGATGTTGTTCACATCAGCCCATTAAACTGCTCTTGCAGTGCTCAGCAGCATTACCTCTGGGACAATAAATTGGAATTCCTAATCTTTTCTGATTTGCTACAGCCCTAATGCTTTAATCCACCTTGTTTTCTCCTGCAGATACTTCTCTGCTGATCTCATTGTTGCCTGATTAGAAGTAGTAGAAAATGATCAAACAGCCAGGGAAGAAGGGAAAAGAAAATCCTAGTGAGAGGTGCTTTTAGAAAATGGGATTACATTTGAAAAAAGAATTCACATGTTTTACAGAAGTAACAGTCCCATGAGTTAGAGCAGCTGAGAATGGATTTACTTTGCTCAGTATAAATTGATGCTGTTTATCTCCAACATGCGTCATCATTTCCTGTTATTTTGGAGATGGAACAAGGCAAGTGAGAAAATTAATGCACTGTATATCCATATCTTCACTTTTAGGACTTAAAGATTGCTCTCAATATAGCTAGCTTAGGGCCAACACTTAAAAAAGACATTTAAAAATAATTAATAGTGAAAATACTTTTTTCTTTGATAGTGTTTTTGGTCAGTTGAGCTCCCTACAGGACACCCTTTAGGGTGAGCAGCAGTGGCTGCTTGGCTGTGGGGGAGCAGAGGGCACAGTGACAGCCAGGGACAGGGACACACTCCACATGGGGCCAGTGCTGGCTGTGGGGGTGCTGGCCCGGCCGCTTTGGGTCTCTGCCATTGGACACCCTGTGTATCACCCAGCGCTTGTGTTCTTCTCTCCAGGTAGAAAAATCAATCAGGGGTTTTCACTGTGCAGTAAATGTCAATTGTGCAAACATTACAAACCCAGAAACATCTGTAACTATGGAAACTTTAGAGGCAATACTCATTTCAAGAATAAATTATGACAAGAAGCTTTTTATGGCTGTTTTTCAAAGAATAAACATAAATTAAACCAAGTGAATTTCATAGGCACAAGTTAATTTTACTTTTTAACCTTTAGTGCTATAGCTTCTCAAGACATGTTTATCAATATTGATGTAGAGAAAAAAGGTATTTTATCGATGTTTGCATCCTAAGAATTGGCATCACTATTTGTATTGCTTCAAAATGTTCTGCTGAGACAATCTCCACTGTATTTCAAAGGGGAGAACACTTTTCAGATGACTAATGGCCCACCCTTAGAGTTGATGGTGTTATTTATGCTTTTTGCTGCATTTTACAGTTATGAAAAGAAATCATCAAGTGTGTGAAAGGAAAACTCAGTGACACCTTTGTTGGAGTCTCTGGGACATGCATACTGGGACCTGAGCACAAGGCCTGTCCCCAGCCCAGGGCTGGGAAGCAATGTGGGACTTGTTCTTTGCCCTCTGCCCTTGCTCCCTGCTCACAGCAGTGTGAGGTGTCAGCTGAGCTCTGGGTGGGAGCGAGGGAGTCCCCCTCTCTTCACCCCTTCACCATTTGCACACCTCTAATGCAGAGAAGGTAAACCCTTGGAGATAAAATTTGCTGTTACTTTCAAAGAAGAAGAAAAGCCGAATCACTGAAGGTTTTGCCGGGACAGCTGAAGTGCTCTGACTGGCAGTTTAATGCTCATTCCTTGTCTGTAGCACAGAAACCCTGGCACAGCACAGTGTGAGCAGCAGAGTGACCAGCACAGTGACCAGTATGGCGACCAGCACAGTGACCAGCACAGTGACCAGCAGTGAGTACCACAATGGCCAGCACAGTGACTGGCACAGTGACCAGCACGGTGTGACCAGCACAGTGACCAGCACGGTGACCAGCACGGTGACCATCGGTGAGCAGCAGGGGCTCCGCGGGCTCGCCCAGCCCTGCCCGGCTCCGCTGTTCCCTGCACGGCTGCTCCCGGGATGAGTTTGTGTTCGGAAACCTCTTCCTCCTCCTGCGGAGTCATTGGGAATCAGCGCAGAACAACGAGGAGTCAGTCCCAAGCAGGCTCAGACTCCCTCTGCCTGCAGAAATGCAGAAATCTCTCCTGGAAAAGATTCCTTGTCCCTGCCTGCCCCTGCTCCCAGCTCTGCCATCCGGACAGGACAGCGCTGTCCCCTGCAGAAACTGCACACAGGTCACTGGGAAGTGTTCCAGGAACCACTTCCCGAAATCAAAGCCCCGCGTCTGCCAGAGCCTTGGCTCGGACCATGCCAAAGTTATTGTGAGTTGTTGTGAGTTATTGTGGGTTATTGTGAGTGTCCTGCAGGCTTTTAGGAAGTGACAGACTTGGCACACATTACACGAGGAGCAAACTCGTTGTTAACAATGGCCTGAAAAGGAGTGTGCCAGCAGGATGTGTGGGTGATTGTTCCAGAAGTGCTCAGCACATCACAGGGGTAGGGATGGCACAGGAGACAGAAGGACATGAGACAGCATCAGTGCATGGCATAGAGCCCCTGGCTGGGCACAGGACAGAAACTGTGCCTCAGGCCTGGCACCTCGGGACAAATTACAGCATTTTGAAGAACTGACCAGAAAAACAGTTGACTCTGTACCCCTATGATGTCCTGGAGCAGTCCAGCTCCTCCCCAGTCAGCGTTTCACTGGCATTCCACCTGCCCTTGCAGCGATGGCTCAGGATGAAGCTGGTGTTTGACAGAGCATTCTCAGAGATGCCAACACCTCTTCCACAGCTGACCACATCCACCCCACAGCCCATTGCTGCCTCTAATGTCTCTCCTGGTCCTGTACCCTGCCTCTCCTTTTGCCCACCTTGAGCAGCTCCTCAGTATTTGTTTTGCTTGGAACCCATATCACTGTGTTATGGGCAGCAGGCAGTGGCACCTCACTCCCACTCTTTTACACTTGTTTCTTTTTGTAGCTTTTGTTTTGGGGGTTGGTGGTTGTTTGTTTTGTTTTGTTTGTTTTGCCTTTTTCCCTTTAACACCAACTCTCTCTTCCCACTGGGAACTGCAACTGACATCAGCTGTAGGCTTTGGATGCAGAACCACAAAAAGCTGTTCGAAATCCAGGTGCATTTTATCAAACACTCCCCCTCTCCCATTGATCCTTTCAGAGCCCTCAAGAGTCTTACAGGGAATGCTTCCCTTCCACAGCCCCCTGCTGCCTCTTCCCCACCACATCACCCACCAGTGCCTGATAACGTGGCTGGGGGGCAGAGCCCCACTCAGGGGTAAGTGCTTCCTCCCCAGGACTTACATAAAGGGATTACAGTCCCACACGCTGCTCAGGGGATCAATGTAATGCACTGCAGATTAGAAACACCAGTTGGACATTTCAGCACTAAGCCTGCTTTTAGTTCCCTCCCTCCCTCTGTGTCCCGTTATTCTGGCCAAGGGGGGACCAATCCCACTGGCCTCATCTCCTTCAGACAGCTTCCTCTGGGGCTGAAGGACAGAGCAAAATTTCCAGGTCTTTTCTAAATCTAGGTCTTCCACAGGGGCTGCCATGTACCAAGGCCTCAAATGAAAGCTAGGAAGGCACTTTTCAGAATAAAAGGGATATTTCCGCTGTAAATTGCACAACCAATACAGCTGTAAAATATAAGATCTAATTTTAAAGTGCCTTAGTAAAATCAGACAAATTAGAGCTGACTGTTTGCAGAATAACTCCAAACAATGCAGATTCCAGTCAGGCTGCTGGGCAGCTTCAGGAAATCAGTGCTCCTGCCTTGGCTGCTTGCTGCCAGCACCCTCCTGCCTCCAGTGCATCCCCAGCCCAAAGTGGCAGTGAGATGTGTGGGTGTGAGAGCAGGCAGAGCAGCAGGCACGTTTCCACAGGGTGCTGGGGCGTTGGGAACACGGAGCAGCGTGGACTGGGAGCCCCTGCTCCTTTCCAACCCAAACCATTCTGGAATTCCCCAGAATCCTTGAATGAAATGGGTTTAGGACAATGAATCCCTGGGATCCCTTGATGAGCCTTCAGGAGCTTCACTGAGCACAGGGTGAGCTGTGGCAGCTGCTCTCCTGAGCTGCTGTGCTCCCTGGAAATACTTCTGTGAGACTCTGTTCCACCTTGTCTGAAGTGCACTGTGATGGCTTTAAAATGAAGGAGCCTTGAAAAATAAACCTGGAATGCTGCTCTAGTGGTGTTTTAAAACATAATAAATTCCCAAAGAGAAGACTTGGCAGAGGGGAGGTATAAAGGGATTTTTTTTTTTTTGGCACTTGCACTGCAGCCAATTTAAATTGGGTAACTGAATATCTATAAATTGTCTAATTAGGTCAACTTTCATTGCAACCTCGGCCTGAAATGCCCCAGCAATAAGCTTTCTTCAGAGAATGTCTTTTACACCCCTTGATCCCACACAGCACTTCAAAATGATAATGATCCACTTAATCGTCGTAACTGACTTGAGGTTTCCAGAAAACACTGAAACTTCACACAAATACATTTCTCAGGAACGCATGTCTCTTGTATGGAAGTATTTGTCCTGAAAACCATAACATCTCTAACAGAGCTCTGCAATACAGTTGCATAATGACATAAATGGTAGCTTCAAAAGGGCAGTCATGTTTGCTCTTCATAAAGCCCTGAAATAACAGAATTAACGAAGAAAAAGCCGATTTTGTTAAAATAAACCTGCCCTCTCATTAAGGAGAAATGAGGACTGACAAGGTCACAGGCCCATCTGGCCAGAGCTCAGGGTGTGCTTGTACACTGAGAACTCTGAGCTCCTCTGAGTTCCTGTCCCTCCTGCCACCTGCCTGTCCACTCCTGCCCCCAGCTCCTCAGCCCATTGCCCCAGTGGGAAATCATAGAATTATTTATGCCACGAAAGCCCTCTCAGACCACCCAGTCCAACCATTCTCCCAGCACTGCTAAGGACCCCAGTTACCCACGTCTCCAGAGGCCACATCCACATGGCTTTTATGACTACTGGGAAGAGAAACTGGAAAGAAAGGACAAACAGGAGGCCAAAAACCTCATCTTGAAATGCTGAATTTCCTCTCTGATTTGGCCATGGGATCTGTCCCTCCCCAAAGCACTGCAGCTCGCAGCAAAGATAAACCTTTGCCTTTGTTTATCTGCTCAGAAACAGATCATCGCTCCCTAAATTAGGGCAACCCTGCAATTAGTCCTTAATTTGTTTTATTTTTTCCTGCCATTCCAAATAATTGGAATTACCAGGCAGTGTCTTTCTTGTCTGCCTTGAAGAGGATTTTGGTTTAGGTAAGGGCAGGGGGCACGTCTGACACAGCATGGGCTCCCCCAGGTCTGGGAGCCCTGGGGGGATCTGCAGCCCCTGGGAGCACCCCAAGGTGAGAAGCTGTGCCCTGGCATCAGCTGCTGCTGCCCCAGCCCTGGGCACTGACCCCAGCCTTGCCCTGAGCAACGCCCCAGCACCCACCCTGCTCCTCCTGCCCATCCTGTCCATGCTGCCCATTCCAGCCACAGCATCCGTGTCAGCCACACCTCCCATCCCATCCCATCCCCCATCCCCCATCCCATCCCATCCCATCCCATCCCATCCCATCCCCCATCCCATCCCATCCCCATCCCATCCCATCCCACCCCATCCCATCCCATCCCATCCCATCCCATCCCATCCCCCATCCCATCCCATCCCATCCCATCCCATCCCATCCCATCCCATCCCATCCCATCCCATCCCATCCCATCCCATCCCATCCCATCCCATCCCATCCCATCCCATCCCATCCCTTCTCCTGCCCACCCTGCCCACTCAGCCCCTCCTTCCCCACGTGCAGGACCCCTCCATTTGCCCATTCCTGCCCCTGTGGCTGCCCTGAAGCCCCAGCAGTGCTTTGGTGCTGGATCTTTTCAGCCACAGCTCAGGCCCCTCAGGTGCCCTCCCGGGACGCAGGGGGATGTGACAGGACATTCTCCCGAGCCATTCTGGGGCTCTCAGGTGGCGCTGGGCTGCACTGGGGGCTTGGGGACACACCAAGGGCTGCAGCAGGACGTGCCCTGCTCACAATGCAGCCCAGCAGCCGCCCAGGAAAAACGTGTCCAGCCCTTGTGTCTGCTCTCCCCAGCACCACAAACCTTTCATTGTGCAGAAGTGCTGAAAAACCAGGTCCTCACGGCAGGGGGAGAAGCTGTTCCTCATCCGTTACACTGGGCTGGGCAGGCACAGGCAGCACTGATGAGCCCACCAGGGAATCGGCGCCTGGAATTCGCTCCTGGAATCCCAGGTTACCTTCACCCTCAATCTCAGCTCCCTGACATCTCCGGTATTAGATAGATCATTTTTATGGATTATGTCCCGCAAGGGCAACATTTTAATGAATAGTGGAATTAAATGTTTGCCAGAATTTTTTATATAAATGATCAGTTACTGCTGGGCGCATTCATCACATTTATTAGCTCCTTCCAGAAACATTTCTCATAACTTGCAAATTGAAATGAGGTTGAAGTTGAATTTTATTTCTTCTTCAATTGCCTGTAGTAAATACAGTTCCTGCACACAAACCGGTGGGATTTTCATGTAATTGTTTTTATGACATGAGATAAAATTCTTATTAAAATGCTTATTCATTTGAGCCTTTCTCTGCTGGAGTACCAGTGCCGTGTTCCCATGGGTTTTCGAAAACCATTATTAAGAAGAAAACTTGGAAAGAAAATTCTAAATGTTCACTGTTTGGAGCTGCATCTCAAAGCAGAGGCCTTTTCCAAACTGCTATTTCTGTGCTGAAGGGAGCTTCTGCTGCTGCCATCGCCCCTTCCCAGCACCTGCTGCTGTGGCTCCTCCTCAGCCCAGGCTCCTGCTCCCTATGGAGTGGCTGCAGCCTGGGTGACCACATGTGGCTGCAGCCTGGGTGACCACACATGGCCACAGCTGGAGTGACCACAGGGCTCTCTGTCACTGCTCTGTCACAAAGCAGCTTTGTGCCAGCTCAGGGAATGCTCTTTATGGGGTCTCATTTCACAGGAGCCATTTCACAGCTTCCCCAGCCCCTCTATGTGCTCGAGGCTGAAGGAATGGGGTTAATTAGTGCATGCTGATCAATCATGGTGGGCTCTGAGTGCCGTGCACATGAATGCACACATAAATAATACACAGACGTCACATCCCAGCTGGGGCTGTGGCTCCATCACTCCTGACCCCGTTGGTTATTCCCTGGCTCTCTGAGCCCATTTCCCAGCCCTATTCACAGCTCTATAAGCACACGGGGGCTGCAGGGCAGGGCAGCCCTGAGGTGTGTGCTGCAGACACACAATCCCCATTCTGCCATCCTCCTGCACCCACGAACTGGGGCTGAACAGAATCACATTCCAGAGAGAGATTTAGGTTCACATCTGCTTTGCCATGTGCTACTGGTGAACATCTGCATTTGGTGATAATCTGAGAAATAACGTGATAGCAGCTGGAGAGATCCCATCTCACGGGAACCCGAGGTGGTTTTTCTCAGATCAGATCAGATCCATCCCTCCAATGGATTGGTTGTGGAAGAACATTAAAGGAAAACTCCGTCCAACAGCACCACAAATTATGTTCTAAAATAGAGAGAAGTGCATGCAGATTATACCAAACATAGCTGAAAAGCACATAGCTCTATCCCAAAATTGCTTTCTGATGTGCAAGCAGTTGCCAGACCAGCCACAAGAAAAGGGCAGTGGGAACTGGCTCACAGCTGTCCCGAGCTGGCTGAGCCCGGGCTGGGGCCAGGGGCACCTCTGTCCTGCTGGGCATGAGCCATTGTCAGTGCTGCTGGTGCCACTGTGTGTGCTGCTGGTGTCACTGTCAGTGCTGCTGGTGTCACTGTGTGTGCTGCTGGTGTCACTGTCTGTACTGCTGGTGTCACTGTGTGTGCTGCTGGTGTCACTGTCTGTACTGCTGGTGCCACTGTGTGTGCTGCTGGCGTCACTGTCAGTGCTGCTGGTGCCACTGTGTGTGCTGCTGGTGTCACTGTCTGTGCTGCTGGTGCCACTGTGTGTGCTGCTGGCGTCACTGTCAGTGCTGCTGGTGCCACTGTGTGTGCTGCTGGTGCCACTGTGTGTGCTGCTGGTGCCACTGTCAGTGCTGCTGGTGCCACTGTCAGTGCTGCTGGTGTCACTGTGTGCTGCTGGTGAGGACAGCAAGTTCTCTGCAAACCCAGAGCTGCTCCTAGAGCTGCACACATCCTCTGCTGACTGCCAAACCTTGTGGATAAGGCAGCACTCCTTGCTGAAATCTGAAATGCCAGATGGGATGTCACTGAGGCTCTTCAGTCCTGTGTGTCAGAGGAATATAAAACAACTGCAGTTTTTCCCAGCAAGGCCCCGGGGGTCAGGAAGCAAGGAGTGTGTGTGGGGCTGTGTGTGGGTGCTCCCTGTGCCCTGCCAGCCTCTCCAGCAGTGCCCTCCCAGCACACTCTGTGCATTCAAACCTCCCTGTTTCTGCTTGCTAATGCTTCCAAGTGTAATTTTGGTTTTTTGGGTTTCCCGAAATGACTGGGCAGTTGTGGTGCTGTCTGTGGGTGTGCCTGGGAGGGGTCTGTGCCACACACAGTCTGTCCTGAGCCACCAGTGCAGCTGGCTGCAGGACCTGGGGGCTGCTGGGGCCTCATCATTAGTGGCTTTCAGTGTCTCGTTTGCCTGCAGAGCTCACGTGTAATTATCTGCTCTGCCTAGTGGCTGTAGAATAGAAAAGGGGGGTTATTTCTCCCTTTCTCCTGAGGGAGTTATTTCTGCTCCTACTTTCGAGGCCAGAGCAAAGTTGTGGTGATGAAGACGCTCATGTACCACGCAGTTTTACCCGGCCCAGGGTGGGTAATGAGCTCCAAAGGAGCTGTACCCTCTCTCCACGGCCCGAGGGACACGTTCTGGCAGCTCCTGAGCTCTTCTCCAGGACCTGTGAGTCACATGGGGAAGTCAAAACACTCTTCCCTCTCTAGAAAAACCCGGCATTTTCCAAAGGATTAACATTCTGTGCAAATAGAACAAAAAAGTGGAGTCTGCTTTCCTGCAGCATCCCCAGAGGCTGCCGAGCTCTCCTGCTTGCTGTTCCCAGCTGCGGCCAGGAGATGGGATTCACGGGCAGGAGATGGGATGTACGGGCAGGAGATGGGATTCACGGGCAGGAGATCCTTCCCAGCCAAAGAGCACCATGAATTTAGTGAGATGAGTTCTCCCTCTACAGATCTTTTTGGTAGTGATAAAAACCTGTGATAACCAGCCTTGTGCCTTTGCCCCAGTCCCTTGATATCAGGCAGCTGCAGAAGCTGAATACCCACAGAAAACACAAGGAAGAGGCAGGTTCCTCACGATGCTGTAAAAACAGGGTCCTTTCCTTGCACCCTTTGCAGGATCCAGCAGGTAAAATACCAGCACTGAGCTACCAACAGCTGCTCTGAAATTTTGGGTGTTTTGGTTTTTTTTTTTTGTTTGTTTTCATCCCTCCAATGTGTGTCCATCCCTTCCTGAGAGCTAAAACGCCAGGAGCCCCATTCAGGGACAGAATGTTGTCAGGTGCTTAGGGCACCAATCTGTGCTTCAGAAAGGTGTCCCTGCAGTTCAGGGAATATTTTAGCCCTCAGTGCTCACTGCCAGTGTTTCACAGTGCAGGGGAGATGGGGGTCAGTGCTCAGGAGGTGAGAGCTGAGCAGGGGACACCGGGTGCCTCGGGTCACACACAGCCTCTTGCTGGGACACCAGCCAGGGCTCCTGACCCAGGGCTCCTGACCCAGGGCTTTCCAGTTCATCAGCACATTCAGGTTATCCCGACAGGAGGGATGTGCAGACAGCAGCACTTTGGGCACAGCACTGCTGCAGCGTGAGCTGTGTGCTGGGCAGGGAGTGCTGGGATGTGGGGGGGCAGTCCCTGCTCCGCTCCATCCCATCCCATCCCATCCCATCCCATCCCATCCCATCCCATCCCATCCCATCCCATCCCATCCCATCCCATCCCATCCCATCCCATCCCATCCCATCCCTTTATCCCATCCCTTTATCCCATCCCATCCCTTTATCCCATCCCATCCCTTTATCCCATCCCATCCCTTTATCCCATCCCATCCCATCCCATCCCATCCCTTTATCCCATCCCATCCCTGGAGCTGCTGGATCCTATGCCCTGGGCTCCCTGCCCGTGCCAAGGGCCGGTCCCACCCCAGGCTGGGCAGTCTGGGCCTGGCTCATGGGGACAGGGACACGGCAGAGCTGTGTTCATCCAGGACAGAGCATCAGCAGTGACACGAGGGTGGCACGGGGGTGGCACCGTGCCCAGACTGCTCTCTCTTGGGCAGGGACACAACTGCATCCCCCGAATGGGCAGGCACTGCTGACCTGCCCAGCCCCCTGTCCTCAGGGCACTTCTCTGGCAAGAGATGCTTCAACAATTCATTTCCTGCCATAATTTAAAAACCCCATGCTGAATTTGAGGCTGTCTTCCTCTTGTTCAGCTTTTCCACCAAAAGAGAAAAAATCACTCTCCTTTTAATTTCAAACACAATCAATATCAGTCTATACAGTCCAAGGTTCATTGCTTTCAGGCAACCGCTCATAAATATTCATTAGAGAATTAAAGAGCTATTAACAAGGGTAACTGTTGAGGAGCATTTTTTAACTGTCTCCCACAAGAAATGAAATTTGCATTTCTCGGTGTGGAAACCCACAGTGAGCAATGGTCCTTGCATGACAATAAACCATCAGATAAACCATCAGGTAAATCTGCTGGGGAGGCAGGACCCCCTTGGTCCTCACACAAAGGATGGAGCAGACATCTTCAGCTATGGGGAGCTGATGGAAAAGCGCTCCTGGTGACCCTGACTCACTTCATCCTGCCCAGCCCTGGCACCCCAACCCCGACCCCATCACCCCGACCCTGCAGCCCAACCCCAACCCCGACCCCGACCCCGACCCCAGCCCCGCAGCAGCACGCACTCCTCTCCCGTGGCTCCGGTTCGCGCTGATTTGGTATCGTGGTCGCTGCCTGCAGTGAATTCCCAGGGGACACTCACCCGCTGCTGCTCAGCTCTGCCCGCGTTTGTCACCGCACGCGGTGTCCGTGTCCCCGGGCTGGCAGGGCGGGGATCGGCCCCTCTCAGCCCGGGTGCGGCTCTGCACGGGGCTCTGCTGTCCCCTGGCACACGGGACCTGTGCCATGCTCCCCCTCAGCGGCAGCTCCAGCCCTGAGCAGCAGCCAGAGCCACCGCAGCAGCGGGCAGGGCTCCTGCATTGAGCTAGAACCCAGGCAAGGCTTCCGGAGCTGAACCCAGCTGGGGAGCAGCAGGAAAATGGTCATTTGGGGGCAGTGGAAGGAGATTAGCAGCGGGCTGTGCCCCGCAGGTGGGAGTTCTCTGCAGCACCACCGAGGCTCTGCAGCTGCTGGGCTTTCTGCAGCTGCAGCAAGGGGAAATGCACCACTGAATGCAGGGCAGGATCTGTTTGGTGAAGCAATTATTCCTCAAGCTGAAAGACAAGGCAGGAGTCACCTCCTCTCGTGTCTCTCATAAAGCATAATTCCATAATTAACATCAGTTCCTTGGAATTTGTAAAGTCAGGAAAAGGGGAGCCCAGCACAGGCTGAGGTTCCCCTCAGCTGGGTCATTGTGATCCCTGAGATTTCCCTGATGGATGAGCAGTTCCTGGGTTTTGCCCTGGGATTCCCAGACCCTGTGGGTCCAAGGTGCCCACAAAATGCAGGGGTGTTCTCAGCAGCCTGGAGTTCATTTGGCTGCAATGGAGAATTTGCAGGGCTCTGCATGAGGAAAGAAACACGGACAAGCAGCAGCAGAAGGGGTGCCTTTGCTTTAGGGCTTATTTGATGCTGCAGACCGTGGCCTTGGAAGGACAGACGGACACTGGGCTGGTGCCCAAGTTCCCACTGGTGATTTCTCCTTCCCAGGTCTGAGCCAGCTCAGTGTGGATGGCAGGGGAGGAACAGACCCACTGAGCCAATCCTGACTCCCAGGACTCCTGCAGGAAACTCTAGTCCCATTCTGCTCCCATCAAATTAGCCAGAAGTGATTTCCTCCATCTCTGAAAAGGTGTATTTGAAATTGCACAGTCACTGTGGGCAGGAGCTCCCCCATTTTCCTGTGAAACCCCAGCGAGCTGTATATACATGTAGCCATGCTATACATGTATCTGTGCACACACAGGCACACAAAGACAGCTGTTGTGTGTGTGTGTGTGTATCTACACACAGTAAAATACATCTGCAGGTGAGCTAGCCCAGGGCCTGGCAGTGGGGGTCGTGCTGAGCTGGGACAGTGCCCAGTGAGCGCCTGCAGCTCCACACCAGTGCCCTGCCCTGGGACACGGGGGCTGTGGATATTCTGCAGATCCCTCCCTCTCCCACACGAGGGACAGGCCAGCAGTAACACACACAGGAACACTTTGGAAAAAGCTGTGTCCCCTTGGTGAGTTTCTCAGAGCTAAGCTTTGGCCTCCTCACTCTCGGGGTGACTCTCCCGTGGCTCCTGAGTCACAGCCCTGGAACAAAGGCCAGTGGCAAACAGGATGCTGAGGGCTGCTCTGAAGTCACTCAAGTTAGGAAACATTTTCTGACTCTCAGGAATGATTCATAACTTTTACATTTTTGGGTCAGACATTTTCCTTAGTCACCAGCAGGGTTCCAGTGACAGATGAGTCTCTCAAGCCTTCAGCTCTCATTTTCACATCCAGAACTTCATCCCTGGATTATATGTTATGGAGCTCCTTTTCCCCCTCTCTGAAGATGTAGTTAATCTGTCTGCTCCTGGCTTGCAGAAGAATCTGGGAGTTTCTCCTGTGTGCCAGGCCATGGCCAGTGCCTTGCAGGGATGCTGGGTGAGGGCAGGGATGTGGCTCCTGCTGCTGGTGCTGTTTCCTCCAGGCATTGCCCTCTCCCAGCCTTTCTCCTGCAAGAAAGGAAACTACAAAGCACAAACCTTAAAGCTGGGATTGAATTAAATCCAAGAAAAGGTAACATTCAGAGTTAGCTTGATGGAATATCAAGATTTAAAGAAATGTAAATCCAAGAGGTTGAAACTAAAGATTAAGTATTTGCAAATGTGGGTCACAGCCCCCTCAGTCAGTACAGGGACACTGGGAACTGGGATGGAATGGGGATGGAATTGGGATAGAACTGGGATGGAATCAGGATGGAATTGGAATGGAATGGGGATTGAATTGGGATGGAATTGGGATGGAATTGGGATGGAATGGGGATGGAATCAGGATAGAATGGGGATGGAATGTGGATGGAATTGGGATGGAATGCGGATTGAATTGGGATGGAATGGGGATGGAATTAGGATGGAATTGGGATGAAATTGGGATGGAATGGGATGGAATTAGGATGGAATTAGGATGGAATTGGGATGAAATTGGGATGGAATGGGATGGAATTAGGATGGAATCAGGATAGAATGGGGATGGAATGTGGATGGAATTGAGACAGCCCTGGTGCCCCCAGCAGCATCTGAGCAGGTGACCCCAGTGCTTGGGAGCTTTGGCCACTGCCCCCTGGCCACCAGTGCCTTCTGGGCCTGGAGGGTAAATTTCAGCTCATGACAAGTCACTGAAACAACTGAGGCATGGAAAGGTGGATTTTGCCCTGTGCTGTGTGGAAATGAGCAGCCAGTGCAGCTCTGGGAGCTCAGGGTGTTCAGGGTGAGCCCATCTCCTCTGTGCCTGCACAGGAGCCATGGCAGGGATAACTCACACTCTCAAGGGCAGGGTCCCTGAGAAAACTGGGCTGGTGCTGGACAAAAAACGGGCAAATCTGAAGGGGTAAATTAAATTATTAAAGAAAAACTCAAGATGTCACCATACAATGCACCAGCCAGCCTGGGAGAGCTGTGGCTATTCATCCTGGAGAGGAGAGGGCTCCAGGGAGGCCTTAGAGCTCCTTCTAGTGCTTAAAAGGGCCCCAAGAGACCAGGAGAGCATCTTAAAGTTCCCCCAGGAAACACTTCCTTAGTTTTCCTAAGACTCATCACACTTAAGTTTCCGTTTCCCCACGTGTCATAAAGTGTCCCTCAACAAACCCCTGGATGTTAGCACAGAGCCTTTATTTGTGAAACATCTGTGCCAAGCTGGAACCAAAGTGATCCCCTTCCTTCCTGGAATGAGTGGGAATTGAAAGCTTTTTGGGGTGAGTGATGGCGGCTGTGTGTGACACTGCGTGTTCAGGACAGCTGGGACAACAGGTGGGCATTTGCAAAAGTGGTTAATTTTTGAGTCAGAGAGGCAGGGAGGTGGCAGGGGGTGAGAGGGAGGTGGCAGGATGGTGGAAGGGGGGTGTCAGGGGGTGTCAGGGGGTGTCAGGGGATGACATGGAGGTGACAGGGGGGTGACAGGGGTTGCCAGGGGGTGTCAGGGGGTGTCAGGATGGTGGCAGGGAGGTGGCAGGGAGGTGGCAGGGAGGTGGCAGGGAGCTGCAGGTGAGCTGCAGGGAGGTGCCAGCAGTGAAGCAGTGCCAGGGCTGGCAGTGCCAGCACACACAGCTCAGTGTGGCTGTGTGACAGCAGGGGACAGGCAGCACACACAGCCCAGTGTGGCTGTGTGACAGCAGGGGACAGGCAGCACACACAGCTCAGTGTGGCTGTGTTGGCAGGAGGGGACAGGCAGCACACACAGCCCAGTGTGGCTGTGTGACAGCAGGGGACAGGCAGCACACACAGCTCAGTGTGGCTGTGTTGGCAGCAGGGGACAGGCAGCACACACAGCTCAGTGTGGCTGTGTGACAGGAGGGGACAGGCAGCACACACAGCTCAGTGTGGCTGTGTGACAGCAGGGGACAGGCAGCACACACAGTTCAGTGTGGCTGTGTGACAGCAGGGGACAGGCAGCACACACAGCTCAGTGTGGCTGTGTGGCAGCAGGGGACAGGCAGCACACACCCCCTGTGTGCTCACGCACGCCCGCAGGGAGGGCAGCGTGTCCATTTTCAGCATTTCTGCCGACAAAGGAGCTGTCCCAGAGCGCTGATCCCCCCAGCCTGAGTGACACTCCCAAGGAGCTGAACCACCCCCGGCAGCACAAGGTTATTTCTCGTCCAGCAGGTTTTGGAGCCGGCGTGCCAGCTCTGCGCATTTTCCATTGCCCCACCCTTAGGTGTTACTAATTCCTGATAGGGAATTAATTCCCCACACACCGACTCCGTGTTAGACCGGGCCTGCCCGAGCAGCTCCCTCTGCCCAGCAGCACCAAAGCACAATTCCTCTGCACTGCCCAGGAGGGGCAGCAGGTCCTGGAGGGGCAGCAGGTCCTGGAAGGGCAGCAGGACCTGGAGGGATCAGCAGGTCCTGGAAGGGCAGCAGGTCCTGGAGGGATCAGCAGGTCCTGGAAGGGCAGCAGGTCCTGGAGGGGGGTCCTGGAAGGGCAGGTCCTGGAGGGTGCAGTCCAGCAGGTCCTGGAGGGATCAGCAGGTCCTGGAGGGCAGCAGGTCCTGGAGGGGCTCCCAGAGGCAGGATTTGTGCAGGTCCATCTGCCCCAGTGGGGATCACAGGACTCGTTCCCATCCCAGCTCCCTGGGCATTACTGGAGCCTGCTGCCCTGCACAGCCCAGCGCTTATTTTAGACTCGTTTCTACATCTCTCTGTTTAATCTCTGTGTGTTTAATCTGGTTTGGCACTCCCTTCTGACACCAGCAATAGGCAAAACCCCCATCAGGTTTAAAGCCCCATCCCCAAACCCCAGCTCTGGCTGCCAGTGACCACGGAGAGCAAATGCAGACGGGGGGAGCTATTTATAGCCCAGCTGAACAAGGCAGAGGCTTTCCTGAACGAGAGGGAGTGGAAGGGCAGTGCTCACACACAGCCCTGGGTGTGCTGCCCCTGCCAGCCCGGGATGGGCTCCTGCTGGGCTGGGATGTGCTGCAGCCACCCCCGGGCCCCCAGTGGGGCTGCAGGGGCAGGTGTGGTCACACAGAGCGGGCTGGGAGCTCTGTGTGTGCCCCAAGGCACATTCTGTGTGTGCCCTGCCCCAGCACGGGGCTGGGAGCTGTGCCTGGCCAGGCTGCAGGGGAGGATGCTGGGCACGGCCTGGGGCAGGGCTGCTGCTCCAGAGGGGAACCAGGAGCACCTGGCTGTGCCAGGGACCTGGGACAGCCCAAACACACCGCTGGGGCACAGGGGCTGTCACTGTACCCCACACACAGCTGGGCTGGGGCACAGGGGGTGTCACTGTACCCAAACACAGCTGGGCTGGGGCACAGGGGCTGTCACTGTCACTGTACCCCACACACAGCTGGGCTGGGGCAGAGGGGCTGTCACTGTCACTGTCACTGTACCCCAAACACAGCTGGGCTGGGGCACAGGGGCTGTCACTGTCACTGTACCCCACACACAGCTGGGCTGGTGCACAGGGGGTGTCACTGTCACTGTACCCCAAACACAGCTGGGCTGGGGTACAGGGGCTGTCACTGTCACTGTCACTGTACCCCACACACAGCTGGGCTGGGGCACAGGGGTTCAGGGAGCAGGGGTGTCACTGTGCCTGGGCTCAGGGGTGTCACTGTACAGAGTGACAGTGTACAGGTGTCAAAACCACAAACAACTTCCTAAGCAACAGAAGCAGAAGAAGCACCTTATTGAAAAACTGAACTCTATTTCTAGAGTGGTTTGCAAGCTTTAATCAGGACAGTAGTTTATTGGACAATAGGAGAAAGCATCTCCTGTCACATACATCACAAAACTGTTTTTCAGTTAACACCAGGTGTTAATTTTTGTTTAATAATTCCTTTCTGTCATCTTGGGAAAGGCTCAGGCCAGAGCTGAGAAACTGGCTCAGCCTGGGAAAAAGCCTCCCAGCCTGAGAAAGAGAAAAAGAACTCAGGATGTGAGAAAAGGCCTGGCAAACTCTGCCTGGCCTTCAGCAGTGTGCACAGAGGGAGAACAGCAAACACCCCCTAACAGAGCTTTTGCTCAGCTCCTGCTGGTTTGGGTCACTGGGGCCCTGTTTGACACTGCACTGGGGGCTGAGGGGGGGATGGGGATGGAGGGAGCCCAGTGCCCACAGCAGGGACACAGCACAGTGTGACCCTGCACTCCTGATCTGACACCCCCAAATGGCATCATCACCCCTCGTTCTCACCTTGGTGAGCTCCAAGCCACTCCTTTTCCCTTGCCTGAAGCCAGCAGGAATCAGTCAGAGGGTTAATCCCTCATTCCAGGCCCAGGGAGTGGGGCCATGCTAATTCTTTCCTGTAGATTTGCTAATTTGATCTTTCTTTTCCTGAGACATCAAAGCCAACCTCCAGAGGAGAGCTTCCTAATCAGCAAGGAGAAAAGGAAATCACTTATTTAGGGGGAAGGATGTCGATGTACCAAAGGGAAACGTTTCCATTTTCTTTTTATAGCTATGAAAAGCAACTTTACGCTGCGAGTCCCCTAAATTCTATTTTTATTGCAAGGAACTGGAGATTTGGGACCCTTCCATGCAGCAGCCTTGTCTCTGTACAACAACAGCTTCACTGAGATGAGGTGAACTGGATCATCTCTTCTTTCTTTAAACCATTTTGTTATGGATTGGAAGAGGAGGAAGGAGGCCAGGAGGAAATAAAGCTCTTTGCTCCCATCCCCTGCCCATCCTTTCCCATCCCCTGCCCCTCCTGTCCAGCCCAGTGAGGACTCTGGTGATGCAGATACAACTGGCCAGAGCCTGCACATCCCCACGTGCTATAAAGGGACACACTGTGATCCTGCCAAAGCTTTTCTTTTTATTCTAGCCAAGCTATGTGCTTAAATCTTCTCTGTACGTGAATTCCAAAGGGATCCAATACTCTGTGAGAAGAACATTTCTTCTATGAGTTCTAAACATACTGACCCTTCCATTTGTATGTGACCTCTCAATAAAAACGGCTGGGTTTTATTATTATTATTATTATTATTATTATTATTATTATTATTATTATTATTATTATTATTATTATTATTACTACTACTACTACTACTACTACTACTACTACTATATTTTATTTTCCTACCAGCAGCAGCAGGGAGGTGCAGCGTGGGGAGGCTGTGCTGGCCTCCAGAGCTGGGTCTGTGCCCAGGCAGGAGGCTCTGGCACCCAGTGAGCACAGAGTGCAGCACAGCCAGTGTCACCGTGGGTGAGCAGCCCCAGGGCTCGGCAGTCCCCACTCCCCAGGAGTTATTCTGTTCTCTGGGTTATCCTGTAACTTCAGGCACACTGTGGCTGGGCCTGAAGCAGATCCCAGGCTGAGTGTGCTCAGCAGTGGGATGCTCACACTCGTGCAGGTGCCTGGGATTTCTCTTTGCACATCCTGCCAGTGCAGAGAATTCATCCTAAGGAAAGCAAACACTCCAGTCTCACATTCCTGGTACTCTGGTTTTTATTGCCAGAAAAATCTTCCTTTTGATGTCCTTTGGAAGTGTGTCCTTTGAAGGCAGCTCTTGCTGTTGGCTCCCAGCAGCCACAGGCGCCAGGTCAGCTCAGGAATTGTGTCACAGATCACTGAGCTCGGAGCAGGAGATGTGCAAAGCCACGTGTGGAGTGCAGAGCTGCAGCCTTCCCCCAAAGCACAGCATTCCCAACACTCTCCTGCATCTCCAGCATCTGCAGGATTGGGAGATGGAACCTGCCACTGCTGCAAGTAGAAGCCACAGTGTATTTGCCATCACACACGAGTGGCTAAATATAACAGCTGATGGCAAATGGCAACAAACAGGGTGGGTATGGCCTGGGATAAACCCAGGAGACAAATAAACCTCACTCATGAATAAATAAACAAGCACATAAAAGACACTCCCTTTCCCCTCTGCGTGCCCACAGCCTGTTTTGAAACAGACATTTCTGTGTCACTGGTGAGTTTGCAGAGAAAATGAATCAGGTTTAGTGGAGGGGTGAGCCATGTCCAGAGCCCAGCTGTGCTTCCCATGCCATGCCATGCCATGCCATGCCATGCCATGCCATGCCATGCCATGCCATGCCATGCCATGCCATGCCATGCCATGCCATGCCATCCCATCCCATCCCATCCCATCCCATCCCATCCCATCCCATCCCATCCCATCCCATCCCATCCCATCCCATCCCATCCCATCCCTGCAGGGACAGGGCTGGGAAAGGAGCAGAGCTGGGGCTGGCCCCATCCCAAACCCCAAACCCCAAACCAGGGGACCCCATCAGCCATCCCCCCATGGGGAACAAAGCACTCCCAGCTCAGCAGCAGCACCCAGCCAGGGCTGTCAGCAGCCACCCTGCACCCCTGGGTGCTGGCACAGCACTTCTGGGCAGGGGCCTGTCCCTGCTGTCCCCAGGTGTGCAGGGAGCAGAGCAGTGCCAGGGCTGGTTTCTCCTGGGTGCAGCTGCTCCTGCAGCTCAGGCAGGCTCAGGGCAGCAGGGCTTGAACCAAGCTGCCAGAAACCTCCTCTGCTTTCCCTCCTCAGCTTTCAGACCCCGGCACAGCTATTTATAGCTTCCATGCTGAGTTCCTGGACAGATGAAACCTCAGCATCTCATGGAAAATAAACAAGCAGGGGCAAAATAAAAGGCCACAGAATATTAAAAAAATCCTTGAATTCTTGAGCTGCCTCAGCCAGATGCAGAACAAGCAGAGGCTCAGTGCTATCAGCCTGGCACTCAGCCTGCCTGGTCAGCAAAGGGCTCAGCTCAGGCAGAGCTTTCCTCTCCTTTCCTGTCCCCATCCACAGATGGGTTACCAGCTCCTGTTTGTCCTTTTCATTCCTTTGTGTGTGGAGGTGCAGCCTGAGCCACCCAAAGCACACAGGCTGCTGTGACACAGCCCCAGGCAGCACTGGGCTCCTGTTCCTGGGGTCAGTCCTGGCACCCCAGTGTGGCCACTGAGGGCAGAGCTGTGCTGGCCCAGAGCTGGCCAGCCCAGACAGAGCCCTGCCCTGGGGGCAGGGGGAGCACAGCCCCACTGCTGCTCCAGGGGGAAAAAACCCTTCCCTTTCACAGCAGATGGCAGACAGCCACTGCTTGGGCTCTTTAAAGGGAAACTCTGCATTGCTGAGGCACAGAAATGTCTTTGTTTTCTTCTCCAACTCCTTTTCTTAAGCCTGATCCCTGTGCTTCCTGCAGATGACAGGAACACAACACAGCAAGGCACCAGTGGCCAGCACTCACTGCCCATCAGATCCAGGTGCAGCAGAGACCAGCTCTCAAACGTGGTCCTCAGCTCTGTGAAACTTCACCACCACTCAAAGAGCTGAACAGAATTACACTTCCCCCCAGGAAACTTCCCAGCAGATTCCCAGGGCCGGTCCCGAGCAGGAGCAGCACCTTGGGAGGTGCTGTGTTCTGGGCTGGAGCTTCTGGAGCATTTAACTCATCCCTGATCCCCCTGCCACACACAGCTGCTGCTTTTCTGTTCACCATGAACAAACACCCTGTTTGTACACACAGCTTCCCCTTCCAGCTGGAAGCCTCTTTTTTAATTACCAAAATAACCCAGGCACACACTGTGTGTGTTAGGTGTATATTGTGTGTGTTAGGTATATATTGAGTGTGTTAGGTGTATATTGAGTGTGTTAGGTGTATATTGTGTGTGTTAGGTATATATTGTGTGTGTTAGGTGTATATTGAGTGTGTTAGGTATATATTGTGTGTGTTAGGTGTATATTGAATGTGTTAGGTATATATTGTGTGTGTTAGGTATATATTGAGTGTATCAGGTGTATATTGTGTGTGTTAGGTATATACTGAGTGTGTTAGGTATATATTGAGTGTGTTAGGTGTATATTGAGTGTGTTAGGTGTATATTGTGTGTGTTAGGTATATATTGAGTGTGTTAGGTATATATTGAGTGTGTTAGGTATATATTGTGTGTGTTAGGTATATATTGAGTGTATCAGGTGTATATTGTGTGTGTTAGGTGTATATTGAATGTGTTATGTATATATTGTGTGTGTTAGGTATATATTGAGTGTATCAGGTATATATTGTGTGTGTTAGGTGTATATTGAATGTGTTAGGTATATATTGTGTGTGTTAGGTATATATTGAGTGTGTTAGGTATATATTGAGTGTGTTAGGTATATATTGAATGTGTTAGGCATACATTGTGTGTGTTAGGTATATATTGAGTGTATCAGGTATATATTGTGTGTGTTAGGTGTATATTGAATGTGTTAGGTATATATTGTGTGTGTTAGGTATATATTGAGTGTGTTAGGTATATATTGTGTGTGTTAGGTATATATTGAGTGTATCAGGTATATATTGAATGTGTTAGGCATACATTGTGTGTGTTAGGTATATATTGAGTGTATCAGGTGTATATTGAGTGTGTTAGGTATATACTGAGTGTGTTAGGTATATATTGAATGTATCAGGTATATATTGTGTGTGTTAGGTGTATATTGAATGTGTTAGGTATATATTGTGTGTGTTAGGCATACATTGTGTGTGTTAGGTATATGTTGTGTCTGTTGGGCACACCCTGTGTGTGTTCCCAGTCACAGGAGAATCTCCCCAAGCCCAGCCCTGGTGCTGGCCCTGCCCAGCCAGACTCTGCCCATGGGTCACTGAGTGTGAGCCCAGCAGGGCTCCCAGCTCCTTCCTGGTTGTGATTTATGGAAGGGACTGTTCTCCCCAGGCACTGTGGCTGCAGAGCCTGTGATTTATGGAGCCCCATCTGGGCCGTGCTGGTGTCACCCAGGGGTGGTTCCAGGGGGTTTCCTGCTGGCTCCAGCCCCCAGAGCCCAGCAGGGGCTGCACGTGGAGCAGCAGCTCACAGCTATCATTTACCATGCTCCCCAGGCAACAGCATCTAAATTTAGTCCTCCACCTAATTCCCTCTCTGGAGGAAGAGTCAGGTTTCCTCTGGCCCAGGTTGCCAGTGGCTGGCAGCTCGCTGGGAGCCTGACCTGACACCTGCAGCAGCCCCTGCTGGGGCATGGCCCACCCCAAGGGGCTCCTGAGCCCTCCCTTGGATCTCACAGAATGAGCTGAGGATCAGGGAGCCCACCCTGGAGCCCCCCAAGGGACCCCTGGCCCTCCCTGCCTCAGCAGACCAGGCAGGCAGGGATTTGTGCAGCCCTGCTCCTTTCTGTGCTGCCCCCAAACGTGTCCCGAGGGAAGCAGCACTGCTGAATCCCCCTGAATTCCAACAGCTCACTGAATTCCCCCCTCAGCCCTGGCACCCACAAAACCAGCCAGCTGTGTCTCAGAGACATTCACTCCCCATCCCTGGATTTGTTAACAAGGTCTAATAACTGCAACTGAAAGGCCATAACAAAATGTCTGAAATGGCCAATTTCTAGTGCATAAAGTAGATTTCTAGTTCATTTCTTGCCTTTCAGGCAGACCTGAGTCACTGGAATAACAGGCTCCCTGTGTTTGTCTGGCTTCTCAGCTCTGCTGCAAACAAATGTTTATTGACCCAAGTGGCACTTCCTCTCCAGGACAGCAGGAATGTGATGGCTCCCTGCTGGGTTTTAAAGCAATCCAGGGACACCAGGGTGTGCTCCACTGTGGATGTCAATATTTGCAATATTGCAGAGCTGCTTTCTCAGGGATAAGGGAGTTTCTGAGAGATCCCATCTGATCCCTTCTGGCAGTGATTTTTGCTGAAGATGTGATATGGCACTGCCCTGTGTGATGTAACACAGCCCCAGATCTGCTGTGGGCTCTGCTAAGGGCTGAGCCCTGAGCTGAGCTCTCCTGGGAGTCCTGGGATCCTGTGAAACCTGGAATCCTGTGAGTACTGGGAATCCTGGAATCCTGTGAATCCTGTGATCCTGTGAATCCTGTGCCAGCAGGAGGGCACAGCTGGGAGCTGTGCTGGGAGCAGGCACAGTGCTCCTGCCAGCCCCAGCAGGATGGGAGCAGTGAGAGCACATTTTCTAGACAGGAAAAGAGCACAATTGGTCAGGGATGTGTCTCAGCATGAGCTCACTGCTCTTTGTGCTGGGTTTCTGCAGGCCAGGCTGCACCTTGGGTTCCTGGCAGTCCCAGCCCTTCCCCTCCTGGCACTGGGGCTGCTCAGCTCAGCCCTGCCCAGCCCTGCCTGTCCCTCCTGCCCAGCCCAGCCCTGTCCCTCGTGCCCAGCCCTGTCCCAGCCCTGCCCTGCCTGTCCCTCCAGCCCAGCCCTGCCTGTCCCTCGTGCCCAGCCCTGGCTCCTGGCCCTGCAGGGGGACAGGACAGGGCTGGGCTGCTCCTGGGGCTGTGGCCGTGTCCCTGCCCAGAGCACGGCTCATCCTGCATCCAGCTGCAGCCAAACCTGCAGCAACAGCAGCCTGGGTAACCCATTGCAGCCTGAAACCTCTCTGGGTTTTTCTTCTGCAGCAGATGCAAGCACTCCCAGAGGAATGATTGCTGCCCCCCTGAATTGCCCAAGGATGGAGGCCCTGCCCTGTGGCCACAGCCACTGGGACCCCCATGCAGAGGCTCAGGTCCTGTTCTGCAAGGGCAGCACTGCCAAACAGCAGCTTTGTTTGCTGACATGCAGCAAAGGGAAAAGCCCAAAGCCCTGCACAAAAAATGCTTTTCTAAACAGAATGCTGCTCCACACTTCCCAGAGAGACATTGGTGGCTCCTACTAAAGGAAACGCTGGTGGCACCACCCCAGAAAGAGCATCCATGGTGCAGGAGCTGCTCTGAGCTGCTGGGCAGAATTCAGTATCTGTGCTGGAGGGGGCTGGGAACCCATTAATTACAGCTGGTAATTAACATCTGCCACAGGAAGAACAGTTGAGCCTTGGAAGAAGGATGGATGAAATGGGGGTGCAGAGCAGGTCCCAGGCCGTGGGGCAGGGGCCAGGCACAGCACAGGGCAGTGCTGTGGAGCTGCCTGAATTCAGCCCAGCAGCAGCTCTGCTCCAGGGCCCCCTGCAGCCTGCACCAAGGAGGGGACACCAGTTTGTGGCCAGGAACTGCTGGTTTCTCCCCACACAGGGCTGCTGTCCCTGTGTCCCACGTCCCTCCCCACTGCACTGTGCAGCCAAATCCAGCTCCTCTGCCTCCTCTGGCTCCTGCTGGGGAGATCTCCTGGAGTCCCAGAATCACTGAGGTTGGAAAAGAACTCCAACACTGCTGAGTCCAGCCCGTGCCCGATCCCCTCCTTGTCCCCAGCACAGAGCACTCCGTGCCACCTCCAGTTATTCCCTGGACACTTCCAGGGATGGAGACTCCAAACCAGCCCCTGCCAAAGCCTGACCCTTTCCCCACCATTTGTAGGAGAAGTTCCATTCCTGTAGCTCTCACAGCCATTTGTGACTCACTCCAGCACTGTTATAACAAGCTTTTTTCTTTCAGTTGAAAAGATGCTTTCAGAAAGAGGTCAGAGACAAAAAGGTGAAACAGATGTTCCCAAAGGCAATTCTTGCCCAGACCCCTACTCCTGTTTCTTGAAATTGCTGCAATTATCATACCAAGAGCTGTTTCGTGTGTCAGGGACCATCCCCTGGGGCTGAGCTGGCAGCACAAATCAGCAGCTGACAGTGTCTGGCACCAGGCAGAAAAATTACCTGGATATTGTAATAAACGTTGTTAGTTCAAGCCATGGTGGGAGCAACCACTTGGGAAAATGCTGATGGAATTTTTGGTGCACACACACATGCCATAATAAGAAGAAAGATAAAAATCATTATAGCAGCAGGAATAATTCCCAGGAAATGCCTCCCACCATCCCAGAATGTCCTGCAGAGTCCTGCAGTTTGAGAGCTGCCCACAGGGACATGGGCCTGGCCAGGCAGCAGCCAGGGATTTTGGGTTCATGATCCCATCATGTTTGCAGGGGGAACATGGACATTTCACAGAGAACACGTGTGATCCTGCTTCCTCACACACCATTTTGGGGGACTTCAGAAGAAAACATCAACTGCAGAGAAAAGCTAAAAACTCCAGAATTCAGAGAATCTCCTGCATTGGATGGGAGCCACAAGGATCATCGAGTCCATCTCCAGGCCCTGCATGGGACACCCCGAGAATCCCACCCCAAACTCACTTTTGTGCTCCCCCATTACCACCTGCAGCATTTACAGTTCCCAAAACAAACCCTGTCCTCCCCAAACCCCTCTCACTGGGGCATTCTCCCAGCTGCCTGACCCATCCCACTCAGCACAGGCTCACCCTGAGCTGCTCCCAGATTTAGAACACCCTCACACGCTGGGATTCACCCCTGGCTCTGACTGCAGAAAGCAGCTCAGGCTCTGAGCTCTGGGTGTGTGGGGACCCCCTGGGACACCAGCACGCACCCACACAATGGCTTTGAACCCCCACACACCCACACCCTCTCCTGCCAGGGAAGAGACCCAAATTCCCAAATTATGCACTCCAAATGAGCACATTTTCTCAGCCCACTGTGTATCAGCAGGCAGTGAGTAATTCACAGTGGCTCTAAGATTAGCTAACCAAGCACTGTGACTCATCAGCCAAGCCTCTGCACCGCTGGGAAAATTCGATTTTTCTTCAGCAACAGAGGTTCAGCTGTGGAAATTAGAAATAATTAGGGTTCAGAGAGGCTGCAGTAACATGAGGATTCTTCTTTAAACCTCTCTGGTACAGATGCTGGTGCCCCTGGTGCCTTTGTGTCCCCAGCAGAGGCTCAGCTGGCACAGCCAGGGCAGGGGCTGGCAGTGGCAGCTCGGACCAGCAGAGCCTGATCCCCAGGTGCTCATTAGCTCACACCCAGCAGCTAATTAACGCCAGGCAGAGCCATTACAGCTGCTGCCAGCCACGCCGAGCAGGTGATGGGTGGGGAAGAGCCCAGCAGGCAGGATCCCCACCCTGCAGCCCGAGCCACAGAGGCACAGAGGCACAGAGTCACAGAGCAACAGAGGCACAGAGTCACAGAGTCACAGAGTCACAGAGTCACAGGGCCACAGAGCCACAGAGGCACAGAGTCACAGGGGCACAGAGCCACAGAGGCACAGAGTCACAGGGGCACAGAGGCACAGGGCCACAGAGTCACAGAGTCACAGAGGCACAGAGTCACAGAGGCACAGGGCCACAGAGCCACAGAGTCACAGGGTCACAGAGTCACAGAGGCACAGAGTCACAGAGGCACAGACAGAGTCACAGAGGCACAGAGTCACAGAGGCACAGGGCCACAGAGGCACAGAGGCACAGAGGCACAGAGCCACAGAGGCACAGAGGCACAGAGTCACAGAGGCACAGAGTCACAGAGTCACAGAGTCACAGGGCCAGCCTGGGCTCCGCTCTGGTGCTGTCCCCGTGTGCAGGGGGCAGCTCTGGCAGCCCCACACAGCCCAGAGCTGGGTAAGGCTGGGTTTAACCCCCTGTGGCACTGGCAGGAGCCGTGTCCTGCACTCACCTGCCTCCCATGCCCCATTCTCTCTTGGTACCCAGTTTGCTCTGGAGCTCTGTGGCAGATCTAGTAAAGGGTCACAGATGCAGGGGCTCACCTGCAGCACTGAAATGTTACTCCCCTGTTTGATTCTTTCAGCTGGTGTCAGGACAGACAGACAGACAGACAATGTCAGACCAGCTGGCACCACAAAGGACACAGGACAAACAAGGAGAGCTGTCCCTGCAGGGAGGGTCCCTGGGGGAGGGTCCCTGCCCAGCCCCGGCACAAAGGGCAGCTTGGGAACCTCCCTGCTGCTGGCACTGGCATTGCCCCTGAGCTCTCAGCTGCAGAGCCCAGGGCAGGAGCAGCCCTGTGTTTGCTCAGCCAGGGCACAGCAATGTCAGGAATGTCACACACCCAGAGCAGGGACAGCAGGACCCCAGCCTGGACACTCCCTGCCACAGGCACAGGTGTCAGTGCAGGAGCAGAGCCCTGCCGAGCTGCCAGTGCCCATCTGTGCCCATCTGTGCCCATCTGTGCCCAGCAGGGGCACAGGGCAGGGCCAGCAGCTCTCCCTGGGCTGTGGCACAGCCGGCAGGGCTGGGGGGCACCAGGCTGAACTGCAGCAGTGCAGTGGGAGCTGCGCCCTGGGGAGCACTGCAGCATTGCAGGAGGGACACCAGCCCTGGGCAAACCCTCCCAAGGATCCCATGGCCCCACCCTAGAGACAGTCAGTGTCCCACATGTGAGGTGTGACACAATTCCCTCCCACCCAGCAGAGCTGCTCTGGAGTGGCCCCGAGTGCCACGGCCAGCACTCACCTGTGCCCTTGGCATCTCCTCCAGCCTTGGAGCAGCCCTTCACTGGGGATGGGAGCACCAACTGCTTTTCCTGGGAGCAGTGAGGAGTAGGGTCCTGGTTATTCTTGTTTGCCTTTCAAAACTATTTTTCAAGTGAACAGAAGGCTGCTTGTAGCTCCCCACAGCTAACTGCTGTAATGCTACAGCCAAACGCTTGGCAGCACTTTTGGGCAGGAGTTTTGTACAATGCACAACTGTGTGAGCAGAAAACACAAAAACCACCTCACAGCCATCAGGTCAGCCCAGGCCTAGCTCGAGAAGATGCTAGAAAAACCTCACAAAGAGCCCCTGAGGCCAGAGGGCAGGAGCTAAGAAAGGCAGGGCTGTTCTCCTGGAGCAGGAGCACTCCCAGCACAGGAGCAGCTCTGCCAGCCTGGGTAAACACCCACTGCACAGAGCATCCACACAAGGGCAGCAACACAGCTCCTGCTGGATACTGCTGGCCTTCTTGCACTTATTTTTGGCAAACAGGAAGTTCATTGATTTGTTTGCAGAGGTGACAGAAATGGGCTGGGGAAGCAGCTGTCCTGGCTCAGCAGCTCTGTTCTCACCACAGCCTGGCTGCTGCTCCAAGGGATGCAGATTTCCCTTGCTGGGCTGGGCTGGGACTCAGCAGAAGGGTTCTGGTGCTGAGCTCTCCTTGTGACACTCTGCTGCTGGAGGGGGAGGCTCTGACCTCTCCTGCTGACTCCCAGAGACCACAGGCTGCAGCAGCACACTCCAGGAAAACAGCAGTGTGTGATTTCTGACCTGCTCCTCTGACTCAGCCAGAGTTCACCCCTGTGTTTGCTGCAGCACATCCAAAATTGCTGCTGGCAGGAAGCAGGATCAGAGCACAGATCCTGCAGCTCCAGGGCACCTCCCACAGCCACGCAACCCTTCACTGAGCAGGGACACCCTCAACTGTTTTCTCCAGCACCAGAAACGACAGATCACCCCAAATTAATGTCTCTGGACTGAGGAAACCCAAGGAAAGGCCAGACTAATGCAAACCCAAAAAATGAACCGATACAGTTCCAAAATCCTGTCCATAGGTGCTTCAGTTTGTGAACCCTTTGAATTTGGCAAAAATGCTGTTGGTTTGCTGGTTTAGAATGGTGCATCACCTCTTGGCTGTGGGCAAGGAGAGGATCCCTCTGTCCAGCATGTTCAGAGGGCCTGAAATCACACTCAGAGTGTGGGCACCAGCTTCATGGCCATGGCCACGTTCCTGTTCAGTGCACACACAGATTCCCTCCCTGGCTGGAGCCAGCAGCTCAGCACAAACCCTCCTCACACAGCAAGGGCAGGCCCAGGCTGTGCAGCCCTTCCAGGTGACCTGGAAAGCTCAGGGGAGCACCAGGGACACCCAGGTCACCAGCACTGCTTGTGCACATACCTGGAACCAGTGCCCCTCCTGCCCTGCAGTGAACAGCACGAGAGCTTCAGCAGGCAATGAGAGCCACTCTGCTGGGTGTTGCACATCTTCCAAGGTTTAATAGACACAAAGTGAACCCCTTGTACTTAAGACACTACAATGATTTCATTCTATTGCATGTCCTGACCCAATTACATTTCTCAGAGTATTGAATAAAAGTTCCATAGCTTTAAAATTAACAAGTGTGTGAAATCTGTAAGTAAAATAAGCAGCAGCAATAATCTGGGGAATTTTATCAAGAATAGCTAACTTTTAATAATAAATACATTCCGAGGTGTGGTTTTTGCTGTTCTCCTAGTCCATTGCCGTCCAACTGGTCACGTTCTCATCCTGGGGTAAGAGATGCTTTGGCCTTTCCTGCCTCCCACCAGAAGAGCCTCCAGCCCTGTCCTGGTGCCTGTCACTGTGCTGGTGGCACAGGAGCATCTGCAGGAGCCTGGTCCTGTGCTGTGCCTGCTCCTCCTGGAGCACGTCGGGTGTTCCAGGCCCCGTGACCCAGGGAGAACAGCTGTGCTCCTCTTCTGTTACCTGGGGAGAGCCAGACAGGAGAGGGGGAGGGAGAGGGAGAGGGAGAGGTTACTGACACAGAGCAGCAGCAGCAGCCAGGCACACACAGCACTTCCCTCTAAAAATAGCCAGGAATTCTGCTCCCAGCTGGCCCAGCCTGCAGCGCCTGCAGCTTGGGGAGAAAGCTGGCAGGTTAGCAAAGCCAGAGGAAGAGTGGGGATTCTCCCCAGGACCAGCACAGGATGGATTTCAGCCGTGATGGTAAATCCCCAGTCCCTGCAGTGGCTGCAGGGTGGGTCACTGGAGGTTAATCCACCACGAGTCCCCACGGAGCGCGCCACGTGAGGAACATCTGCCTCCACTTTCCAAACACAAGCTACAAAATAGGATTATTGTCCCCTTGGGAGCAGCCTGCAGAGGCTTTGCTGAGTACCTGCAGTACCAGCGAGGTGCAGCAGGATCTGATCTGTGCTCCTGACACACAGCACAGAAGACACACACCAGAGAAGAGCAGATCAAAACCCCCAAACCTCCCTCAGCTGAGGTTTGTGCCCTACAGAGCACAATGAACCAAGAGCACCAAATGCAGCAAGGGGATCACATCTCCAAAGCTGCTGACAGGGCAGCAGCACTGCTTCTGCAGGCAGGGGACCCAAAGTGACACTGATTCACTCAGACTCAGCATCCAGAACGATCCTCAGCACTGCCCACACAATGCAGAATGCAAAGAGCTGAGTCAATACCAGGAACATCTGTCCCTAAAGCTGTGTCACAGACAAGGGCTGCAGCCAGGTCTCATGCACTCCTTCAGGACTGGCAGAAACTGGGAGGTCTCATCCCAGGGCTCTGCTACCTGCACCCAACAGAGTAAAAATTCACAGCTAATCTTACAGGAGAATCTTTGTCTTCTGATGAACAGAGAGACTCTGAAGAACACACAACAATCTCACTTGCAGGGTTATCACCTTACACCTAGGAAAGCCTTCCTGAGGCCAGGGACCTGGAACAACACCCCTCAAGTGGCTTTGTGAGCACTGACCCTTTAGAGACAGATTACAGCCTGAGAAGATCTTGTCTAAACAGGAAAAAATGCATTTCCTGGCTGAGGAGGTAACAGCAAGCCCTCGGGTGGTTGGATTGGATTCTTTGGGATTTCTCACTGGGAGGAAGAAAGAATCCCACCAGAAGTGCCAAACAGGTCCCAGGGAAGGGTCCTGCCCTGCCAGGGCTCCTCCATGGGGACAGGGATAAACCTCAGCTGCTCTGGGAACTACCTGAGGGCAAATATCAGAGGTTCTGTCCTGGGAGCCTGTACCTGGGGGGGACCTGTACCTGTACCTGTGCCTGGGGGGCACCTGTACCTGTACCTGTACCTGGGGGCACCTGGACTGTAACTCTACATGGACCTGTACCTGTACTGTACCTGTACTGTACCTGTACCTGTGCCTGGGGGGCACCTATACTGTAACTCTACATGGACCTGTACCTGTACTGTACCTGTGCCTGTGCCAGTACCTGTACCTGTGCCTGTGCCTTTACCTGTACCTGTGACCTGTACCTGTGCCTGTACCTGTACTGTACCTGTGCCTGTACTGTACCTGTGCCTGTAGCAGAGTGCAGAAGCCAATTTATCTTTGTAGGCTGCAGCACCCCAAGCGTGCCCAAGCAGCTTGTTTTGGGGATTATTTTCTCCCATGAATCAATTAGCAGCAGGCTGTAATTGAGCATGCCCAGGTCAGCGTTTCCCCAGCTGTCTCTCCTGGCAGTGCAGAGCAGCAGCAGCTCAGCTCCCTCCTTCCCACGCCCTCTCTCACAGCAGGAATAAAGGGGCAGTGGGACCCCCAGCTCTGCCCACTGCTGAGCTTTGCAACTGCCTCAGCTCTCAAGGCTGTGCTCTCCAGCACTGGAGCTCTCAAACTCATCACCCAAACATCCCTGTGACAAATCCTGCACTGAGGGTTTCTGTCTTTGGAAAGGCTGTTTTCCACATGAGTAAATGGCTCTGGTTATTGGCTTGCATCAAAACAGACCAAACCATCTCTCACAAGGGAAGTCAAACTAGTAATTTGCTACAATTCATTTCTTCAGCTGCAGAGAGCAGATAATACACTTTATGAAGAAACCCAGGCTGGCTGGTCCTGCACTAGCAGTGACTATTGGAGATGAAACAGGAACTGGCAATCAGTGAAGGCATTTGCTCCTTTAGAAATTCATCAGCTTAATGAGAAGAGTTAACAGTGCCAGAGCCAGCAGGCAGGGAGCAGGCCAGGAGGACTCGGCTGGAGTGGGGCAGCCACAGGCTCAGGTGGAACAGCTCTGGCACTGTGACCCTCCCTGTGTGACAGCACAGGGCCATGGCCCTGGGCCCCTGCAGGGTCCTGCTGCTGCTGCTGTGTCACAGAGAGCCCCAAGAGAAGCAGGGGAGCACTGGCAGCTGACTGAGAGCTGCAGGCTGGGCACAGGGCTGTGCTGCTGAAGAGCCCAGGCTCTCCTGGAGCCAGGGATTAAAGCCCCATCTGTGCCCTTGCTGCCTGTGTGAGCTGCACTAATCCCAGGCTGTGCAGAGTTCATCCTGTGCCTGATGCAGAGCCCATGTGTGCTGTGCAGGTAGGGGCAGCACACAGCAGCTGCAGCAAGCACATTGCAGCAGAATAAAGCAGCCCTGTGTGCAGGTATAACCCCATCCTGCAGGCAAGCAGCTCCCTCCCCAGCATGGCAGCAGAGACAGGAGCTGGGGGACTCAGGAGCTGGGACACAACTCCATAGGGAAAACAAAAACTGCACACACAAACAAAGCAAAACAAGGAATGAAATCCCTGCTTCCATGGGCAGGCAGGTGTTCAGCCATCTCCAGAACAGGGCCCTGTCACATCTCACCATGACCTGGGAGAACAAACGGCATCACTCCAAATGTCCCCCCTTCCTCTTCCTTCCCCCCACTTTGTACACTAAGTATGATGTCACATGGACTGGAATAGGCCCTGGGCCACTTGGGGTCACCTGTCCTGGCTGTGCCCCCTCCCAGCCTAGCACAGCCCCCTCCCCAGCATGGCTGTATAAGGGGCAGGAACAGCCTTGGCTGTGTGCAAGCCCTGCTCAGCAACAACAAAAACATCTCTATTTTATCAACCCTGTGTTCAGCACAAACCCAAAGCACAGCCCCAAATCAGTCACTGTGCAGCAAGCTGATTCTGCCCAGCCAAAAGCAGCACATCAAGTTTTACAGGCAAGCAGCTCTGGGAGTCTTTACAGCCAGGAGCTGAGCTTGTCACTCAGCCACACACCCCTGCTCACCTCCATCCCAGCACCACTGATGGCAACTTATGGAGAAAACACATCAAGGCTGAAAAACAACAGCTTGCATGTTTTTTTAGCATTAAGAGCCTTCACATCAATTTTTGGGATCAAAGTCCTACCTTTCACACCTGAACATGAAAATGAGAAATAGTCAGTTATTCAATGCCAGGCTGGACAGAGCTTGGAGCAGCCTGGGATACTGGAAGGTGTCCCTGGCCATGGTGGGAGGTGGAACAAAATGACCTCTAAGGTGCCTTCCAACCCAAACCCTTCTGTGATCCTACAGCCTTGCCAGCCCATGGTGCCAGGCAGCCCAGGGCCCAGCTCTGCCTGTGCCAATAGCAGTGCCTGGCTGTGTGTGCAGATCCTGTTTGTTCCCCACCTGCAGAGCACAGCCCCCTTCCCCACACAGAGATAACATTCCCAAAACCCCCTACTCATTTTTGGCCCCAAGGAGCCTTTCTGTAAGTGCCCTTTGGAGGTGCTCAGCACTGTACAAATACCTGCTGAGGCAGCACAGAGCCAGGGTGAGCTCTGAGCCAGAGCTGAGGCCAGAGAAGTCCCTTGGGTGCCCCTTGGCTCCCCCCTGCTGCTCTCCATGCCTGGGAACAGGGGAATTGTAGCTGCAATTCCAACACCTCCATTTGAGTTCAAAAACCCAACATGTAAATAAGCGTGACTCAGGAAAACACACAGAAATTTTGGTTTTACTTTATTGGTAAAAGTTTTCAGAGAAACCAATTTCCAGGTCCTTTCTCCACACCTCTCTCCATTCCCTGCCCTGAGAGCCCAGCACAGCCCTGATCCTGTGTGGATCCTACAGGCACTGGGTGCACTGTGGGCTGGGACACTGGGGACACCCAGCTGTGCTGCCCACTGGGGGCACAGCCAGCAGGGCCTGGAGCTTGGGGACACTGCTGGGGACACCCAGCTGTGCTGCCAATGTGGAGCTTTCAGCCCCTCAGCCCAGGAGCAGCTCTGTGCTCCCAGGGAGCTGCTCAGCCCCTGGGTGGACCCAGTCTCCTGCAGCAGCTCCTGAAAGCCAACCTCATTGCTGGGGCAGTTACACATGGCACAGTGCACGGCCTGGTGGCAGTTCCAGGGAGGGGATGGAGAGGGGCACGCTGGCAGGACAGGCAGCACTGACCCAGTGTCCCCAAAGGCAGGTGCTTTGGGAAGAGCAGGATGTCACCTGCTCCAACCAGCTCCACAAAAATGCAGCACAGTCTATTCTGGACCTGCTCTCCCACCTTGCATTGGCATGCAGAGACGCTGACTCCAAGCTGTTTGCAGGAAGACTGTGAAACAGTAATTAAGTTGGAGGCCTGGTTTTAGTGACTGAAGCATCTAGAAAGCAGGCCAAGAAAAATCTCAAGCATTCATCTTCTGCACTGAAATATTCCATGTGAGCAGGCAGGTGTGTTAAAAATACAGCTATCACACCAACCATCCCCCTCACTTTATAACAAGGTACTGCATTTTTGTGCCACTGGGAGAGCAGAGGAGAGGAGCTAAAAGAGGAGTGACTTCTGCTGCTTCCCAAGCACTGGCTGCAGGGACACACAGAGCCCCAAACACCTCTGGAGGTGAAGGCACAATGAGATATTCCAGGTTTTACATTAGTGGTTTCTACAGACAGTGAGCATGAAGCCAGCTCTGTGTTTGCTGCAC
Source organism: Muscicapa striata striata (assembly GCA_030060385.1). Classification (NCBI taxonomy): domain Eukaryota; kingdom Metazoa; phylum Chordata; class Aves; order Passeriformes; family Muscicapidae; genus Muscicapa; species Muscicapa striata. Next base: position 404,040 of record JAREIS010000069.1, read on the forward strand.
ACAGCAGTGTGATGGATGCCTTGGTGTACTGACACTGAGGGTCTGCCAAGCTCACAGCAGATCAAATGAAAGCCTTCAGCTTCTGCATGCTTAATGCTTCCACTCACAGCTAGGGACAGGAGACAGAAAGAATAAAGGACTTTCCAGACTGAAAAAGCAAAGGAATATACATCTTGTCAACTTGTTCCATGCAGAGATGTGGATGAAAACCTACCAGCAGTTTTTACTACAGGTTTTACTGCAGGTCTGTGTGCAGGGAGGGGGCACCTGCCACGAGGAGCTGCTCAGGAGGATCACAGGGCACAGACCCAGCCCTGCCAGGACCTGTCCCTGCAGGGACCCCTCCCCACACAGCAGGGCTGCAGCAACACAAAGCCCCTGACCCAGCACACGAGGCTCCTGGTGCAGGGAGGGGGCCTTTGGAAACACAGGTGTGCCTCCCTCCCTCCCTCCTGGGCCCCAGCCCAGGGCTCAGCCAGGGCTCATTCCCAATAAAACATGTGTGACACCAGCCCAAGGGCCCTCACTCCCCCTCCCCAGCCCCCAGGTGGGGTTTCCTTAAGGGAAAGGCAAACATCTGTCCCTGCAAGCCAGGGGCAAGTGCTGGCCCTGTGCCTGGAGCTGCCTCTGTGGTGTCACACGCCAGGGAAGCCACAGAGCAGCCCCAGAAGATGCTGAGCAGACATGTCTCTCCTGGCACTACTCTAAACCAAGTCTTACAAGTTTGAGTTCTACAGGCTGCTATTCTGCCTGTTGTTTTTCCAGAAACTCGTTTTACTTAATTAAAACCCTGTCATTACCTGACTAGTACTTTCCTTGCAAAGAAACCCCAAGGACAAAGCAGTAACAACAAAAAGTGATCCTACCAGCTTTTCCAACTCAAACCAAGTTAAAAAAAATCCAATTTTTCCAGTTTTGTGCATCCACAAAACTCCTGCAGTGTTTATACATTTTTGCAGTAACTCCTCTCTGCAGAACACATCACACGCCAGAAAACAGAAAGGTTCACAATAAAAAGTGTCACCAGTCACAAACTTCTGCTGTGCCCAGGAGTAGCACAAGTGGTGTCAGTGCTGAAGCCACCTCCTGGACTCCTTCTGATGACAAAACCTTTGTGCCACTGCAGCCCCAGTGTGATAGATTTTATAGTGTTCCCATGCAATATTCCCAGATTTGCTGTGGCTGTCCCTGGATCCCTGGCAGTGCCCAAGGCCAGGCTGGACATTGGGGACTGGAGCCACCTGGGGCAGTGGGAATGGGATGGACATTCCACCATGGCAGGGTGGAATGGGATGGACTTCAGGGTACCTTCCAGCCCAAACCCTTTCATGCCATCCTTCAGGAAAGGACAATGAGCAGCTGAAGGAAACATTTCAGTTCTACCTTGTGGAAAATCAAGGAAAGCAACAAAATCCAATCCTCCCACAAGGAGAGAATTAGGTACAGACAATTCTCTGAAATAATGGGCAGTTTTCTAAGTGATGCACCAAAACCCCAGACATGCTGGTCTAATTGGGAAACTAGGTAAGTGTGACATGTGGATCACAGGCAGCTGTGTAGCTCTGCTTTTCTAGTTTTGCAGTTCTTTATCCAACAGCCGTGCTGTCTTCAGGCTGGCAGACTGTGCTGGCAGCTCAGCTCAGCCATGCAAGGCAGGAAATCCCCTGTGCAGAGCCAGCTGAAGGAGGCCAAAACCAGTGATGTCAGATAAATGTATACACCATACACACATGCAGGGGTTTGGCTGAAGAGCACAGAGGGAAGGAATGATTTGGTCTAATCCAGGCCATCCCATCATTTCCTTATCCACAGGTTCTCCAGATGTTCTTCTTTCCCCCCATTTACAGATCTGCTCTGCACCTGTAGCTCAGACCCCATGGTGTCTGGAGCCAGGGCTGCTTCTCCTCCTCCTCAAGGCCCTGCCCTGCAGCCTGTCCCCATCCTGGCAGCTCCTGCTGGTCCCAGGGCAGCACTCTGGGCTGGTGTGTGGGGACCAGCACCCTCCCATCCCATCCCAGCTCTGGGGACCAGCACCCTTCCATCCCATCCCAGTATCCCATCCCAATATCCCATCCCAATATCCCCTCTCCCAGCTCTGGCCCTGGGACTCCTGGCCACAGCCAGTCAGTCTGAGCTGAAGCACTAGGTGCTTTTTCCTCCTGCAGCTGGGCCATGCCAGCCCCCCAGCACCCACAAGGGCAAGGACAGATGTCAGGAAGGATGACATTCACCACCTTTGTCCCTCACTGCTCACACACAGTGAGGACAGCTCACAGGATGAAGTTTGCTGCTCCTTTAACCAGAGCACTGTCCACACAGGAGCCAGGGATTGGCCAGGACTCTTCCCCTGGCAAGGACAGTACATTCTGGGCAGCAGGTTTATTTATACCCCTGATCTAGCTAATAGGAATTTGGGTCCAATCCAAACACTCCTGATATAATAAAGTCTTTAGCCAGAGCTAAGCAGCAGTTCTGTGGGTAAGATCAAGAAGGAAGCTGCAGTGCTGCAGTTGTCCAGACACCCTGAGCACACAGCATGAACATGTCATGCTCTGGTTATCTCTTCAGCCAGCCTTGCTCAGATGGACTCAGAACCCAAGCACAGCAGGTCCTTCATCACATGCAAGCAAGGGGTGAAGTCCCATGACACAGGGTGTGAACAAAACCCCATTTTCCCACCAGGATTACATGAGCACTGACCACCCCAGTCCCACTGCATTATGACAGTTCAGATGAAGGAGAGAGTCCAGAGGAGCAGCCCTGGCAGAGCAGAGTATGCAGGGGACAACATAACCATAACAAAGCACACTGCAGGAAGCATGGCCTTTGACACACAGCTCTTCCCAGTGACACCTCTGGTTTCTGACAAAAAGTGAATCCCTCCCCTTGTCTAACACCACCACAGCTGAGGTCTTGTCTGGACAGTGATGACTGAAAGGCTGTGAAATGATTCCAGCTTTTACCCAAGGCATTGGATTTTCCCATGGACTTTTATTCCCAGTCACAGCACATCCTGAATTTTTAGGTACCAAATTTTCATCCCAGGCAGACTGTTTGATGAGAAAGGGAAACCCATCCCATCCATTACAAAGAACCAGCTCTCATGTTTCCAGTCCTACCTATTGTCCTCACACAGAGGTGAAGCCCAAAGGAACTGAATTTGACCCATGCCATTTCCCAGAGAAACACTGAAAATTTAAATACAAACCAAACCTCAAGTACTGTGAGAGATATTGAAATACTGTTCCCCAAAGACAGTTTTTTGTACAATCATTTTGAAGAGCCATAAAGGGCCTTCATAAGAAATCCAAACCAGAGGGATCAGAGGGAGGGGAGCAAAAGGGCCCTAAACTGTTCCAGGTAACTGCTGGGCACCAGCACATACATATGATAAATGTCACCTTAATTCCAGTGAGATTTAGCTCTTTGACCCAAGGAAACTGCAAGCCTAGGAGCTGTTAGTGTCCCAGGCACACAGCTATAGCTTTATCAGCTCTTTGAACAGGCAGTGCTGCTTCCCAACAGCATCCTGCCTGGCCTGCACTTCCCTCTGGGAATAGGAGCTCCAATTCCCACAGTCCCCAAAAGAGTTTGGAATTAAAGCCTCTCACCACCTCTCAAATGACCCCACCAACTAACAGCCAAGCACATACGTTTCACAACTGTCAATCTGAGATTTAATGGGAAAACAAATGCAAACGAATAGGAATACAAATTAAAAAAGCACCAGGGGACTTTTCATGGCAAGCATTAGTGTAGCAATCACTCACCTGATACTGGAGGCAAAGTTATGTCTCAAACTGTGTTAAGAGATCTCTTATTTCTGGGGTCAGGTGCTTGACTGCCTTGGCAGCTTCTGTGATGGCTTTGCGGTACATCCCTTTCTTCTTGCGATTAAATCTCAGTTTGAAAAACTCCGAGAAAGGAGAGAGTTTTGAAACAGACAAGAAGGAAGTGGTGGGAGAGCCGAACCATGACACTTTAGCTTCTTGCCACGAGGGCTCCCCGTTCTCCTTCTGGCTGAGGTTTATGTCAAGAACACGCGCTGGCCACCACGGAAAGCCGTGGATTTTACCCCAGACAATGTCCCCCACCGCCACAGTCCTCCCATCTTCTGTAACACATTTAGACACACTCTGGGTGTGCAGTCTGACTGTCAGGGGCGGCACAATTTTACGCTCATCTTTTGAAGATGAAGAGACGGAGGCATCATCACCAGGCAAAAAGTCACACAGCTCTGGTGATGTCACTTCTGAACTAGAAGACTTGGATTCATCTAGGCTGTCATTGCTACACACCGATAAACTAGAAGAATCTGCTTTTCTTTTACGGTAATTCATGAGGAAAGCCAAGTTATCATGTCCATCTTTTCCCTGGGGGAACCTTTTAAAGTCATCATCTTCACCTGAGCTGCCTGAAGATATCTCAGCCAAGCTTCTGTCGGTGGGCTCATCATGGTAAAACGCCCCAGGATCGGGCTCCCTGCTGTTCTGGAGGACATTGATCTCGTCAATCAGTTCTGCCTTATAAATGGAAACGCTCTGCCCATCGTTGATGCGATGGGGCTTCAGCCGTATCTTTGGGGGTGGGACATCCACACTGGAATGCACTGGCCGTGTCAGCTTCAGTTTTGGAATGGAAGCAAGCGGGCTGCCTGCTGACTTGTCCATGAAACATTTGGTTTGTCGGCACCGCTCAGAGTCCCCGCTCTCCTCTTGGTCCCCGGCTCCGTTCTGCAACGCTGGCTCCGGGCAGAACGGTTTGACCGAGCCATGAACCCGGGAAGGGATTTTTACCACTTCACCCTTCCCTTGCGGAGTACTGTAGGATATTTTTATAACTGGGGTTCGATGCACCAGCTCCCCAGAAAACTTGTCATCCTCCCTCTTCTCCCTCTTGTTCCTTTTCTCCAGGCAGTCGGAGTCGCCGTGCTTTTTCTGCTCCTTGTCCTGAGCGCTCAGCCTCCTCCTGGCCTTGGCGCCCTGGGGCGGCGCGCCGGCCTCCTCGGGGTTCAGCGTGTTCTTGCACTTCTCGCAGAGCACCTGCCGGGGCCGCAGGCGGATGGTGCTCAGGATGAGCCTGCCCGGGTCCCTGTTGCGCGCCAGGCGCCGCCGCGTGCGCTTGATGGTGCGCGGGGGCGGCTGCGGCACCCACTGCTGGTACGAGTGCCGCAGCCACAGCGGCCGCGGGAACGGGGCGCCCTCGAAGTAGGGCGGGAAGGGCGGCAGGCTGCCCGCGGCCGGCAGCAGCGGCGGCACCGGCCCCGGCCCCGGCTCGGCCCCGGGGCCTGCGGCAGCCTGAGGCCCGGCGGGCTGCGCCTCCTGCTCGCCCTGCGGGCGGCCCCGCCCGCAGCGGCTCCGGCTCCGGCAGCGGGAGGCTCCTCGTGCTTGGGCAGGGAGGACGGCACACAGAACAGCCCAGACCTGCATCGGGGTGAGAAGGACAGGGAGGGAAAGAAACAGGGTCAGGAGCTTTGAAACGTGCTGCTCTGTGAACCCAAAACATCCCAACGTCCACAACTTCGACTCAACGCTTTCTCTTCACTTTTAAGATCAAGCAGCCAATTCTGCCACTGAAAAAAATAACAGCAGTGCAGAGATCTGGCACTCTTCTCCCAGAAAGGGCAGAGGGATCAAAACCTCTATTTCTACGAGCTCTGCACAAAGTTTTGCTCTAAGAAGTTGTAAGTTTTATCCCACAAAGCAGTTTAGTGCATCAGCAGGCTGGCAAGGCCAGAGGAGGGATGTGATCCGGATTAGCCCAGGGAGCTGTGAAACTGCCCTTCTCACAGGAGATGCATGGCTGCTTTTCCAGTTTGGCATTCTAAACCTGAACACCTCGACTTGGGTGGGTAACTGCTTCACCAAGACACAGCTCTGCTCCTCCTCCCCAGTCTCCCCACATTCAGCTGTATTTGGTGACAAAAGGCACCACCACTCCTTCAGAACAGCAGGGTTAACAATGATATTGTTAATGATATTCTGTCCCTCAATGCCAAGACTCACTACAGGCCACCAAGGTCTGGACACAGTATCTTGCCTGGACATTGGCAAAGCAAATCCTCTGAAATGCTGAAACTCACAAGTGCAATTCATGTCTCCAGAATGTATGAACTGATGCCCTTGGCCTGGCATTAGAAATACCAGGCTAACACAGCATGGGGACAGATTCCTGGGACAGATTCTGCCCTGAAACACTGACTCTGACTGGGCACTGCTCACTTCCTTGGCTTCCCAGAGACACTCCTGCAGAGAGCACACGGTCAGTGAAGCATGTGGGCCTTTTTAATAATAACCAAATGTTGTCTAGGAGAGCCACAAAGAAGAGACAAGGGAAAGGAGAACAGGTACAGACCAACTACCAGTTTTAGATGCTACATTCCCATTCCCCTCCTTGCCAGCCATTGCTTTCTTTTCAACCACCAGGAAGGAAGGAGCCTTCCTGAGCAAGGGGGGAGTATCCTGGGGGTGTCACAGAGAGGGACACTTTGGCCAGCCTTAGCAGAAGGGCACTGCAGAGCAGCTGAAGGCCACACCTCAGTGCCACACCTCTCAGCCGTGGGTCTCCCGACAGACAGGAGCCTCCAAAGTCCTTCCCCATTACTGAAAAAGTGCAACAACCCGCTGTTAAACATCAGTTTAACTGGGAAAGGATTAGGCTGTTGAAATCACATAATTTGGAACAAAATATTTTTGTTCTAAGAGGGTTTTTTTTAAACAGAGACAACCAAGAATGTAGGTGTCTTTAAATGACAACCCAGAAAACCAGTACAGTTTGTACAGCCAGACAGAGATGTTGGCACCATTCATAATCCAAAGTGAGACTGCTTCTCAATGAAATGATGGCTATAAATGATGGCTATTTTATGCAGTGAGATTGCAAGATTTGGTCTCAACAGAAAACTGCTCCTCATGTAGACACAAGCCCATTGCCCCTGTCAGGTCCCTGAACCCTGCAGAGCAGCACGGAGCTCCCAGCTGGCAGAGTGCAGCACCAAAGGCTCACTCACAGGATGCTCTGTGCCTGCAGGGTTAATGTCCAGCACACTGCAACCCCCTGGGCTGGACACGGCCCCTGTGCCACTGCCCTCCCCTGTCACCCTGTGCCAGGCACCAGCTCAGCTGGAAAGATGGGGACAAACTCCTCAGTGGGGCCTGCTGGGACAGGACAAGGGGTGACGGCTTCCCACTGCCAGAGGGCAGGGCTGGATGGCATTTGGGCAGGAATTGTTCCCTGGCAGGGTGGGCAGGGCTGGCACAGGGTGCCCAGAGCAGCTGGGGCTGCCCCTGGATCCCTGGCAGTGCCCAAGGCCAGGCTGGACACTGGGGCTGGGAGCAGCCTGGGACAGTGGGAGGTGTCCCTGCCATGCTGGGGGGGTGAAACAGGATGAGCTTTAAGGTCCCTTGCAATCCAAGCCATTGTGGGATTCTGTGATTAAAGCAGCAGGAAATACTGCTGATGGGATTTCACCCTGCCTGTAATCCCCCTTTCTGGGGCAGCTGCAGCCAACTGGACTTGGCTGCCTCAATCCAGTCTCTGCTCAGTACAGGAGATGCCATCTTCCTTTATTTATACCCCTGCATAATTAAAACCTAACTTTTAAAGTAAGTTCGACTGCAGCAAAACTATGAAATCTTGTTGCCAGAAACACTGTAACTGCATTTAAATCTCTAGTTGAGCATGCACACTACAGAGCTCACTTTGAGCAGAGCCAGTTTATTGGAAGCAAGTAAGTGCCAGCCACTGGGCAGGCCCTGGTGCTGCTGCATCATCCAGGCTGGGGCAGGAAGGGACATGCACAGGAGGGACACCAGCCCTTTTTTCTGCAAATAATTCCCCAGTGATTGGAGGGTCAGGCATGACTGTTCCCTACATCCATCCCCCCATTCCTAAAGGCCCAGGGGACACACAGGGGACACACAGGGGACAGGCAGTCCTGCTGCCCACGGGCTGAGCCCTTGCAAACCCAGCAGGCAGCTCTGGGTTCAAACCTGCACCTGCCTTTGTGACAAAATACCAGAGGCACCCAGCTGGGACCTGGAGGGACAGGGCAGCCCTGGGCACTCAGGGTGGCAGCCTTTCCTGTGCTCAGCTCCCCACAGCACTCGCTGCAGCTCAGAGAAGTGATCATGGCATTACCAACTCACTGTGTCGAAGGAACCCTAAAAACCATCCAGTTCCAACTCTCCTGCCCTGGGCTGGGATGTCATTCATTAGACAAGCTGCTCCAAGCCCTGTCCAAGCTGACCTTGAACACTTTCAGGGATAGGGCAGCCACAACTAAAACAGATTCATGTACTGTGTGATGCTGAAACCCCTTTCAACCACAAAAGAAAGCTGAAGAAACACCATACCGGCCCTCCTTCTCTTTTGGGGTAATCTCCTCTTTCTGTGCAGGTAGAACTACCTGCTCTGCTGGCTCCTGTCCTGCCAGTCCCATCTCAGTGTCCCCTGGGTGACCCCTGCACAGGGACAAGCTGGTGGGACACAGCTCCATCAGCCAGGAGGAGGAACAGCTCTGCCATGTATCCATTTCAGGCACTCCGAGTGGATAAATTCCTGCTGCCTTCGGGACAACCCTGACCTTCACCTTCCAGGCACTGCCAGGCTGACTCCTGGGTTCTGCTGCAGGATGAACAAGATCTCTCCTCCCCTGCACACCCCAGACTGGGCTGACTGCAGTGCTTGCTCCAAGTCCCCAGGGCCCACCAGGAGCCAGGCGCTGCCTCACACACAGTCCCCTCCTGAGAGCCATGAGCAGAGGCCGAGGCTCTCACCTTGTGCTGGCCACCACAGCTCCCTGCCCTGCCACGGGCACCACAGGGCAGGATGTGGCACCAGGGGACGGGCACAGAACGAGCACTGAGCCTCGGGACAGCCCCAGTGCTCGGGGACATCACTGCCCTCCCACCCACACGAGCAGGGGCAGCACCGGCCTGCAGGGCTATCCTAGAGCCCGGCTAAAACACCCATCTGGGTGGTTCTCGGACCCACCGGGGGCAGAGGGAGGAAGAAAGAGGGAGAAAAATAATGGAGAAAGGTTAGGGAATAGAAAAACAGGAAAAAGAAGTTTCACTGCAGAGGAAGTCTATGAAATGTGAGAAGGCAGAAACAGCTGGTATAGGGGGCTGGAGGGACACCAACTGCTGGGGCTGGGAGCAGCCTCCAGGGTGGCTCTATGCAGCCTTAGGTGCGTCAATGCTTCCGAAAATCTGTCTCCAGTGCTCCGGGATAACAATGCGAAACTAAATAAACGATAAAAACGAACCTCAGAAGCCCTGCTCTGCACATCTCATAGCATGGGTCAGAGAGGTGAGGCTGCTGTGCTCCCACCAGCACCGATCTGTCCTTCAGCCAGCACACAGCACCGAGCCTGGGCACAGAGAGACACGGCCCGGCCCGGCCCCGCACCGAGCCCGGGCACAGAGACACGGCCCGGCCCGGCCCCGCATGGCCCGCCCGCTCCTCGCACCGCTCCCCCGCAGCCCGGCTGCCCTGAGCACGAGGCCGCTCCCGCAGAGCCGCAGCCTGCGGGGCCTGTCCGAGAGATGCGGAACCAGGGCAGGGCCCGGCCCACGGGACCCGGCCCCGCGGCGGGACCGCCCGGGAAGCGCCGCCCGGCCCCGGACCGCGCGGGGCTCGGCGGGAGGCAGCGCCCGGCGCGGGGCCCCCATGCAAATGCTGATCCAAATGCATCCCAATGCAAATATTTACAAATATTTATTTTATTTATTTATTTTTACCGATGCTTTTTGGAAAGAGCCTGGTGGTTTCCCCAGTTGCTGGCAGACTGATCCAATGGAATCAATACAGTGTCTGCTGGGACTGAAGCTGAATTCTCAGTGTGCTCAAAGGGCTGAGACCCAACTGTGTCAAGCAGAAACTTGCAGAAAGGCTAATAAATGATTAATCCCATGGGCAGCGCTGTGCTTCCTTGCTTCTGTTAATCCAAACGGCAAAATAGGAACAGAAAATCCCAACTTAGTTGGTGTTTAGTGTCATTTTTATGGAACTCTGTTGGTGTTTCAATTGTTGTGTCAAGAGGGGTCCAGGAGCCAAAGTCCTGGGGCTGCCTTGGAAATCCAGAGTATTTCTGGATATGAGAATAGGACACAGGCACAGAGGGAAGTTCAGATGTCCCCAAGGACAGAGAAACCAGAACTCATCTTCAGAAGGAAAGGGATATTTTGAAGCATCCTGCAAACACTGGTGATTGTGTTCAGGAGGTTCAGCTGATGTCCCTGCAGCGTTCCCTGTCATGCACTCCCTGAATCCAGGGACTCTGGCTGCACCCGGGGCAGCTGGGCCATCCTGGAATATACAGAATAAATCATGGCCTGCCACCAGCGTGGGCCCGGGGGCAGGCGTGACCACACCTTCCAGACAGTCTCAGGAGGTGTTTCCAGAGCAAATGGAGCTGGGTTTGATGGGATGTCCCTTTTCATGTCCCCTCTCCTGCTTCCATCATTCCCGTGTGCTGTTTGACATGCTCCTCTGGTTTATTTTCTCTGAGGCATCTAAGTAAATATGGTAAAATTAGTATTTCAGTTGCTTTGCTCGATATACTAACTTTGTGTGCAATCAGACCTGTCTGGCCACAGCCGTGGGGTCTGGAGCCACCTCTTATTGTGAGATAGTTTAATGATGTGTATTTTCCCTTAAAGCTGATGAAAATTCCCCTCCATTTACAGGCACTGGTTCAGTAACCACACCCTGAGAGGATCACCTGGGACATGCCTGTACAGTCAGTCGAGACAGAGCCTCAAATACAAATACTCTGATTTTTAGAAGTGCAGAATGGAGCAGAGCAAAGCATGTTGTCATCAGGACACCCAGCAGGACATCCCCAGCCTTCCCCACGCACAGCCAGGTCACAGAAGGGCAGGTGCTGTGTGTCCTCCAGCCCCCAGGGCCCCCTGCCAGATGTTCTGACCTCTGGCTGCCACAGGAGAGGAGCAGCTCTTTCTGGAGCCCCGCTGTGCCGGGAAGCACCGCTGGCTGCTGACTCAGGAGCCCGGGGGCCACGGGCGCCAGAGCCAAGGCAGAGCCCCACCTCCAACTGCTCACATTCCCAGCCTGCTGCTCCTTGGCACTCTGCTGCCTGGCCAGGCCCTTCCCTCTGCAGTCTCCAAATTAAGCAACAACAACAAAAATGTCTTTGTTCTGCCTGGTTGGATGCCTTTAAATATTCTGTGAAGCAAATGATTTCCTAGACAAACCACCTCACCCGTGCTTCAGGTTAATAAATCCCAAGGTTTTCCACCAAGGGAAATTATTGTGGTGGATTGGAGTTGCTTTATAGGCACTTCATTTCTGGCTGTGCCAAGCTCCCCTCTGAGCTGCTCAGGTCCTCTGCCAGGTCTATTTTAGCTGCAGTGCCTGTGCTGCTGCAGTCACTCAGCTCCCAGAGCAGGAATCCCACAGAACAAACCCTTTCCCAGAGCTCTGCCCCATGGCCCTGTCCCCAAGGCTGGCACGGAGCAGAGGGGGCTCTCAGCCCCCTGGCACACAGATGGGGAGAGCCAAGGTGTGCTGGAACCACGGGCACTCACCTGGCCTGCCTTTGGCACTACTGCTCAGAAACACGATTCTAAACCAAGGAAAATCCCAGAATTTTCTGAAATATGTTCTGAATTGTATTAAGAGCAGCTGCCTCGGTTTTTTCCCCTCATTCCAACAAGTATTTGAAATCTTGGGGTTAAATAAAGGAATATTCTCTGTCATGCCTGAGGAATATGAAAACTGCTTGGAACTAAGAAATACACTTAGCAGGAGAACAAAAATAAAGCAAAATCAAAGTATAAGAATTCATTGCAAAGTTCTAATTAATGTCATTGGCAGGCATTAAAGACCCCTAACCCAGGAGGGCAGGGAGCTGGGGTGCTGGGACAGGAGAGCTGCTCCCAGTGCTCCCCCAGTGCTCCCAGTGCTCCCCCAGTGCTCCCAGTGCCCCCAGTGCTTCCAGTGCTCCCAGTGCTCCCAGTGCTCCCCCATTGCTCCCAGTGCCCCCAGTGTTCCCAGTGCCCCCAGTGCTCCCAGTGCTCCCAGTGCCCCCAGTGAGGCAGGCTGGCTGTGCTGCCAGGGAACGCCAGAGGACAGCATTGCCTTGTGCTGCTCCAGCAGCGTGTTGGGAGCTTTGAGATCGCAGGAAAAGGTTCCTCCATCACCCCAGCCCAGCCAAGGTGCTCGCAGGAAGGAGTGACCCAAAGGAACAGGGATCAAGGAGCAGCACGACCATGCAGAGACAAAACTTTTCGAAGTGAAAGTACAGAACAGGATTCACAAGATGCAGAATTACAGGCATTGCTCGATTCCCCTGAAAATGTTCATGAATGTTGTGGGGAGAAAAAAACCCCATTGTTACCATGGCAATTATTGACCAACAAAATAAAATTAGGAACATCTCCAGTGGGTTTATTCTCTCCTTCAAACAACCTGGTATTCCCTGTTTCAGAAAGGATTCACCAGTACATTCTCTCCGTTAGGGTTTGTGTTATATGCATGTTGCAAAATGTATCACATAAGACATTTCTTAAGTGCTCACTATGCCAATGTAAAGGAACATAACATCTTGTCTTGTGTTTATATACAGTAATTTATCATATTGCATATACTAGAAATGAAAAAATAAGTTACCTATAGGATTTTACAGTCCACTGTTATTCAGCATTATAAAATCCTGTTGGTTTGCAGTAAAAAGAATCCAGATATTCAGGAGTACAATTATCAAAATAGGAATACAAAAAGTATCAACTGAGAAAACAAAAGACTGATAGTGCTTTTAATTCTGGACAAAAAAATATTTTCAATTACAGAAAATAGGAAAGTTGGTATGACTTAGGTCAGAACATCATTCATTCATCGAATACAGATTTGATAGTGATGCACATTAAACTGCTTTTACATTTTTCAGTAGAAAAGTGGAGTTCTGCAGCACTTGCATGGTCCTTGTCACACACCCCAGAGGCTTGGCCACCTGCACAGAGCAGCTCCTTGGTGAGGAGCTGCTCTTCCCTGTTCCAGTAAAATCCTGGTCTGCACCTACACGTTCATTAGCAAGAAATTCTTCTTTTACATCTTTTATTGTTTCTCCTTTCAGCTCCTAAACTCTTGGCCTGCCCCTTTCCTTAGGCTCCATCCTGCAGCCCCACACTGCAGCTGACAGTTCACTTGAGGTCAGCTTCCCAACAGGAGCCTTTGTGTGATGGGAGGGACATTGCTGCAGAGCAGTGTTACCTGGGCTTTCAGCAGAACACTCTGTGTGTAGTGTCAGTCAGAGCCCCTGCAAATGGGTTACTGGTCTATTTGCCTTTAATACATATTTTATTCTCAAGGATTTTTCCTAAAGCAGTCTGTGTTCTGGAAGAAACCAGCAAACTCTTGATGCACATGAGCACAGCAGTGGCTTCCTTCTGATGGATAATTAAAGGATCTCAGCATTAATGGGTTCACATAGTTAATGGATCTCATCATTTGGCAAACTCTTCACCTGGATTTTATCCATCCCACCATGGAGAAGCTAATCCAGCTTACAATCACTTTTGTTAAGTGCTCAGTATTTCTGACTCAGGCCAAGTTTGAGAACCCCTTGTCCTCAGCACCCTGCAGAAGTGAAGTTCTCAGAATGTGTCCAAGCCCTGCTGAGGCTCCCTGCTTGCCCTGGCCATGGACACGTAGGGCTGAGCACGAGCCCACACTGCTGCCTGAGCCTGGGCTCTGCCAGGGCCACCCAACCCCTGCAAACCCAGCACGGTCCCCAGCAAGGTTGGAATGTGTCAAATCCACTTAGAAACAACAGGGAATTCTGAAACAGAGCAGAGCATGCCAGCAGAAAACCCCAGCTCTGTGCTGGGATCTCTACTCTGAAGAAAAAATAGAGTGGAAGCCAAGAGTGACGTAAAGAAAGTGCATATAAGGACTGAGTTAGAGCCATATATAACCCCAGCTTCTCTCACTGCGTTCTCCTGCAGCATTTATAGGCTGCCAGTGCTGGCTGGGGTATAAATAAGTGTTACATGAGCTGTGTATGATTGAGTTGAAGACGGAGCTCTACACATGATGAATAGGAGTTAAAAATATGTTCCATGTATCAGAGGAAGCAAAAAGGCAAAGCAAACAGCTACAATAATCATTAACATACTACGAGGGCCCAGATGCAACCTGTGAGTCAAAACAAGAGAGATCTTCTAATATAATCAATTTAAATTTCAAGGCCAGATTCGATGGGGCTGGGAGCAACCTGGGCTAGTGGAAGGTGTCCTTGCCCATGGCTTTAGGTCCCTTCCAACCCATCCCTCCTGTCATCCTGTGATTCTAAATGTGACATAATGCCATGTAATGATGACGACCAAGAAATGAAAACTTTTGCACAGCTTGCATTTCATCCCAGCTGGCATCTCAGGTTAAACAACTTTGCATTATCTCAAATTACACCTTTACAGGCACAGAACCGAACTCATTCACTGATCTTTCATATTTACCTGCTGCTGATTAATGTGAAGGTACATTTACACTGTGCTCCAAAGCCTGACTTACTCACTGGGAACTGTGTGACGAATTCTTGGGGTGCCCATGGAAGTGCCCAGCTCATCAGTTTGACCCCCCCAGAACTCAGCCCCCCTTTCAGGCATGTCTGTGCCCAGATCTGCTGCTGCAACGGCCACTGCAATGCCCAGAGATTGTGAGGTTTGGCTCTATCTAAACAAAGGTTTGGCTCTGTCCAAACTCGGGGGGTTTCCTGGATCCTGAAGCAGACACATGCTGGGATTCCACCTCCCTCCCCTGCACACATTTGGGAGCAGGGACCTCATTCCCAGCACACTGCATTATTCCCTGCACTGTGTGTGCAGCTGTGCATTATTCCCTGCACACTGTGTGCAGCTGTGCATTATTCCCTGCACTCTGTGTGTGCCTGTGCATTATTGTGCAGGCTGTGCATTATTCCCTGCAGGCTGTGTGTGGCTGTGCATTATTCCCTGCAGGCTGTGCGTAGCTGTGCATTATTCCCTGCACTCTGTGTGTAGCTGTGCATTATTCCCTGCACGCTGTGTGCCTGTGCATTATTCCCTGCACTCCGTGTGTGGCTGTGCATTATTCCCTGCACGCTGTGTGCCTGTGCATTATTCCCTGCACTCTGTGTGTGGCTGTGCATTATTCCCTGCACTCTGTGTGCAGCTGTGCATTATTCCCTGCACACTGTGTGTGGCTGTGCATTATTCCCTGCACTCTGTGTGTAGCTGTGCATTATTCCCTGCACACTGTGTGTGCCTGTGCATTATTCCCTGCACACTGTGTGACTGTGCATTATTCCCTGCACACTGTGTGTGCCTGTGCATTATTCCCTGCACACTGTGTGTGTAGCTGTGCATTATTCCCTGCACTGTGTGTGCAGCTGTGCATTATTCCCTGCACACTGTGTGTGCCTGTGCATTATTCCCTGCACACTGTGTGTGTAGCTGTGCATTATTCCCTGCACTCTGTGTGTAGCTGTGCATTATTCCCTGCACACTGTGTGTGCTGTGCATTATTCCCTGCACACTGTGTGTGGCTGTGCATTATTCCCTGCACTCTGTGTGTAGCTGTGCATTATTCCCTGCACACTGTGTGTGGCTGTGCATTATTCCCTGCACTCTGTGTGTAGCTGTGCATTATTCCCTGCACACTGTGTGCCTGTGCATTATTCCCTGCACACTGTGTGTGCCTGTGCATTATTCCCTGCACACTGTGTGTGTAGCTGTGCATTATTCCCTGCACTGTGTGTGCAGCTGTGCATTATTCCCTGCACTCTGTGTGTAGCTGTGCATTATTCCCTGCACTCTGTGTGTGCCTGTGCATTATTCCCTGCACACTGTGTGACTGTGCATTATTCCCTGCACTCTGTGTGTAGCTGTGCATTATTCTCTGCACACTGTGTGTGGCTGCTGCTCCCACCCAGCACACACAGATGGGCCACGTGGGAGGAGCAGAAACTCTCCTGTTACAGAAGGTTCCCAAACCTCATGTCCATGCCCACAGATTCTAAATATTAAGCCCATGGGAATATTTTTCTTTAGATACACACTGTCTGAACTGCCATTAAACGTGATCACAGAACTAAGTTACAGCGCTGCTCCAGCCCATCATTTATGCTTGGTTTGTCATTCCAACCTGAGTTACACTGAACAGACCAGAACACAGCTCCAGGTACTTGTGCAGACAAAAATCAGCAGGAACAACACTTGATTTGCTGTTTTGAAGAACAGTAATCAAATCCTGAAAACTTTCAGGATTGTGTCTCACAGAAGGGGAGTTTAAACCCAAAATCATGGCTAGAGTGATTCAGGTATGCTGGGAAATAGATCTCAGGACTTTGGAGGTCTAGCTCTATCATAAATACTAGATATAAAATCATACTAGGACTGGACTTCTAAAACCACACAATATCTTTAGAAGCACAAAAGTATGCTTTTAGAGGCTATTTAATTTATCACTAGTCTCCTTCCAGGAAAACCCTGTGAAGGTTTCCAGATGAGGGATTCACACTGATTCACACCAATTTACCCTGATTTACACTGATTTACACTGATTCACCCTGACTTACACTGATTCACACAAGATTTACATTGATTCACACAGATTCACACAGATTTACCCTGATTTACACTGATTTATACTGATTCACACAGATTCACACAGATTCACCCAGATTTACCCTGATTTACATTGATTTACCCTGATTTACACTGATTCACACTGATTTACCCTGATTTACCCTGATTTACATTGATTCACACAGATTCACACAGATTTACACTGATTTACATTGATTCACACAGATTTACACTGATTCACCCTGATTTACATTGATTGACACCGATTTACCCTGATTTACATTGATTGACACCGATGTACCCTGATTCACACTGATTTAAAACAGCCAAGCCAGGAGGGCACACAGATGGTATCTTGGTCTGGAGCTCTACTTGTGATCCTGAAAACTTCAAATATTCAGTAAGCAGGTTTTTACACACTTTGCACACTGAAATAAATGTTCACTAGCATGGAAAAAATGATCCAAACATTAAGCATGGGTAAGCCAGACAAAATGTGTCTCCTTAGAAAAATGCACTGCTTGCTGTCAGGTCATGCTAAAATGTGGCAAAATTTGAAGGTAAATAGTGCTAATTAAGCAACACTACTGCTTAATTAGAAAAGAACAAGAATTAAAAGCAAGGTCTTAAAGCACCAAGACATTCTGGGAATGCATGTGGTTGCCTTTAATGATCTGCACAAGGAACTGAGATTTATTTAAAAAAGAGTAATCTGTACATCAGTATTTTGATTAGTTTCCAGTCTCACAGTGTTTTGAGCTGATATTTTTGTATTTTAATATTTCACCACATGGTTTAGCACTTCAAACACTTCAAGCAGCTAAACTTCAAGTAGCTCATTTATGCCCCAAGTTTGCTGCATTTCCTTGAATACTATCACATTTTAACACTGCTAATTCCAGCCTGATACTAATGGTGCCCTCAGTAATTAGCCTTCATTACAGGAAAGCTTAAGTATGAGAAGAGGCATTCTGTGGGAATATGCCCAGTATTTCCATTATTAATGGCTTCTGGAATCCATCAGACCATAAATAATGCATCTCTCCCTCTCTGCTGACAACTTCTTAATTCTATCCTCCTAATGTAAATTTATAACTGCAATACTGGGGGAAAAAAAAGAGAAAGTGTGAGAACAGACAAACACAATTTGCTCTATAAGAACAGGAGCTCAAACACCTCATGTAAACACAGACAACACTCAGGCTTCTGCTGTGCGGATGAACAACATTGAGCAGCTTCTAAAAATTACTTATGGGGTATTTACAGTGCACTAAATTATTTTCTAAAGGTCTGAGCATCACCTGTGATGATTCTGAACACAAATGTGATGATTATTTCCCTTGACACACGAGCACACAGAAGGCATTTCCTCCATATGTATCAGCCAGTAGTGCATTTCCATTTTCCCCAGAGTCTTCTGCTAATTCACTGGCCTCCTTTGTTCCCTAATTCCCTAATTTCCCTGTGTCCCCTGTAAGATGTCAGCTCTCTGCACACATTCCTCTCTGCTGCCATGCAAACAGGCATTTCCATCCCAGCACAGCAGCCCAGCCTCTGCTGGAACCTTCAGCTGGTGTTTCTCCAGGCACATTCCCTGGGATGAATGCCTCTGCCTCTGCACAAACACAGCCTCCTCTCCTCCCCTCTCTGGGCTTCACAGCTTGGTGTTTATCACCCCTCTGAGGAGTTTCTCTTTCCTCACTTCTCCTGGCCCAGCATCCCCTGGCTGCACAGGGTGACACCCCCACTGGGAAGGACACGAGAATTTGTCCCCTGGCTCACACTTCCCAGTGAAGGCTCCAGACATCCAGAGCAGCTCTCCATCCCCAGAAGGCACCAAGGAAGGATTTTAGTCCCTTTGTAGAACCCCTCAAGGTGGAATGCCAGGGGACAGGGCTCAGGCTGAGGGTCCAGTGCAGGGAAGGTTCCTGTGCAGCAGGTCAGGGAGCAGGTCAGGAGCAAACCCCAGCCCAGGTTATTTTGGAGCAGGTCCATGGGGCAAACCCCAGCCCAGGTTATTTTGGAGCAGTTCCATGGGGCAAACCCAGCCCAGGTTATTTTGGGGCAGTCAGGGAGCAGGTCAGGGAGCAAACCCCAGCCCAGGTTATTTTGGGGCAGTCAGGGAGCAAACCCCAGCCCAGGTTATTTTGGAGCAGGTCAGGGAGCAAACCCCAGCCCAGGTTATTTTGGAGCAGGTCCATGGGGCAAACCCCAGCCCAGATTATTTTGGAGCAGGTCAGGGAGCAGGTCCTTGGACCAAACCCCAGCTCCTGATCCAGCCCAGCTGGGACCTCCAGGGACCCAGCCTGGGAAAGGGGGTGGGTGCTCAGGGGCCAGAGCAGCTGAGCCAGGGCTGGGATGTGCTGGGATGTGCTGGTTCTGATTTTTGTGATAATTCCCAGTATTCCATAGGCAGACACTATGTACTAGATTATTCAGCTGGCCAAGTCTAGTGATTCTTAACTAGTCCAAAACAGACTGTCATGCTTGTAGTGATGCCTGCATGCTTTTCTTCTTTTTCCTTTTTTTTGGCCTTATATTCTCCTGTTGCTTAATAGCTTTGCAAATTTTGTGGTTTTTTAAAATCTGGTTCTTAAATTTTTTGACTGTTTCTCTACACAGATTGTTTGCCCTATTCAAGCTTAGTCAGACAAAATGAACTTTGTCAGCTAACCCAGTGCTACCACCCACTCATAAATGAATGGAACCTTCTGATAAATAATTTTTATTTGTAGGAAAGAAAATGAACTGAAGCTTTAAACTGAAGTTTTCAATGTTTTCTTTCTAGTTCATGGTGACTTTCTGCTGCTGCTGCTGAAATCCTTGGGTCTCTATTTCCTTCTCAGGCCCAGCATCACCCAGAGCCATCCTTGCCCAAGGAAACCACGAGCAGCCACTGCCTCCTAAGCAGAATTATGTGCAGCACAGGTGGAGAGAAGTGACAGTAGGGTGGCAGTCACCTGTCAGGTCCTGCTGAGATGGGAGCACAGTGCCAAAGATGCACAATCCATTTCAGAAATCTGGTTTAAGCTGATTATTTATACACATTTATAAATTACATTTTGTAGCAGTAAAGCAAAAGAAGCAGTCTTCCCTTTCTAACTAGATCTTGCAGAATTAAATAATACTTTCCATTATTTTTTGATTTTAAAAAAATGCAACAGCTGAAATCTGGTAAATCTTTAAGAAAAGAAATGTACCAAGGCTCTAAGGGAAAGGTAATATCATATTTTGTCCTGACATTTATCTTGGATGGACATATGGTTTATAAAGATGTATTTTGGAAGTGCAGCACCAACAGCCCCACAGACAGTCTCTATCAGGATATATTTTCACATTGTACTGTTGGAGTCACTGTAAATCTCCATTCCCAGCCTAACTGCACAGTCCAACCTGCCTCACCTTTGACAGGCTGGCTGCTTAAAATTCTGCCTGTGTCTGTCTGCCTCCCTCATTCCAGTATGAAATAATGTATTTGCCCTTTGTGAATGTTTCTCTAAAACCTCTCTTGCAGAAATGACAAATACATTGCTCATGGCACAGCTCTTTGGTTCTAAATTACCAGTAATTAAAGCTGAAAGGAATGTTACAAAACAAATCTTGCAGTGTGATTAGCAGCTCCATTTGACAGCACTTCCCTGGAAATGTCAACTCCTGCAATATTGACAAGGTGCACTTGGAGAGGAAAACCAAAACCCAGCACGAGAGAACTGCAGGCCAGGAGCAGCAGAGGGAGGCACTGGGGGCTCTGGGACACTGGGAGGTGAGGGGGTGTTCCCAAGCACTGCCATGGGGACAACAGCTGGATGCTCCTGGGACAACAGCTGGATCCTTCTGGGACAACAGCTGGATTCTCCTGGGACAACAGCTGGATCCTTCTGGGATAACAAGATGGAATCAGCCTGGAATGTCTCATAGAATCACAGAATGTCCTGGGTTGGAAGGGACCCCAAATCCCCCCCAGTGCCCCCCCTGCCATGGCAGGGACATTTCCACTGTCCCAGTGCTCCAACCCCAATGTCCAGCCTGGCCTTGGGCACTGCCAGGGATCCAGGGGCAGCCACAGCAAATCTGGGAATTCCAGCCTGTGCCAGGGCCTACCCACCCTCACTGGGAATTATTCCTTCCTAATATCTAATTTTAACTCACTCTCAGTTTGAAGCCATTCCTCCTTGTCCTTTACAAGCTCTTGTAAAAAGTCCAGGAGTTCTGAAGAGAGGTCAGGAAAGAGGATTTACCTGGGACCACAGAGCAGTGGAAATATTTCAGCCAGGCAAAATGGCCAAGAAAAACCAGATAAAGGAAGAATTTACCTACAAAGCAAAAATCCAGCCCAGAAGTGCCATATGTGCAATGATGGTGCAGAGTAACACAAGTGGATAAAACTGAGAACAGGTGTTCACTGCACAGACAAATATGCTGCTGTGTAATTCCTGCTGCTGGTTTTGTGAATGAAAATGTCTGCAGAGCCCCAGCAGGACGTGTTCCTGCCAAACCAGCAAACATCCCGTGCCCAGCCCATCCCTCTGACTGCTCAGCACACACTGGTGACACGGGTGCTGGCCTTTGGGCTTTGGCAAAACTGAATCTGTTCCCACTGTCGAAACCCAAACGTTTGCTGAGCAAGATACAATTACCAGAACACCTTTTCATAATGCCATGAGTCACAAATGAGAAAATTACTTCAAATAATCATAAATTACAAACACAGAAATGGAAGAGTTGGTTATTAACAGGCAGAAATGGCTTTGAAAATGCACCTTGTAAAGGACTACTTGGGAATACAATTAGATTTAAAATAGTTTATTACTAAGAATCTGAATCTATTTTTAAACAAAAATGATCAAAATGAATCACAGATGACTTCACTATTGGAAAAATGCAAACTCTTTTGATCTTGCTGGAAGCACTGAGGTTTGAGCACTGTGATGTGAACACAGAGGGAAGTGACAGGAGCAGCAGCTCAGCTCTGCTGCACTGGCACACCTTGGGGGGCAAACTGGCACTGCACCCTTCAGCATCCCTTACAAATTCACTTCCATTCAAACCACAGCCCCTCCTGGGGGCTTCACTCTAGAATTGTTCCTAAATCCCTCCCAGTCCTAAAGAACCCTTGGGCAGAGGCAGCCACACCATTGCCCAGTGCCTGGGCTTTCTTTGCTGGGCTGAAGCGCTGCTGGCTGTGCTCTCTGCCCTGCTGGCAGGGTGGGATCAGGGAATCAGGAAAACCTTACAGATAGGAGTGCTTAGCAAAAGGTTCTGAGAGTACAGAAACCATCAGCGAGATTGGAATGAAAGCGTCTCTGAGACACCAAACCTCAGTTACTAAATAACCAGAAGCCAATAGGATGGCCGGCAGAGGGTAATCCCCTCTGATAGAGCAATGCCTTCTGCTGGAGAGCAGCTCCAAAGGGCAGAGCAGACCCTGCTGGCTTGGCAGAAGGCTCCAAAGAGTCGTTTTTAGGGTTTACAGTATAACCCATGATGGTAATGCAATGATTCTTACAGGCTGTATGTGAATGCTGTAGGATTTGTATCTTGTGTTAGATTGGTTAGTGGGAATTAGAATATTCAACATAGAAGAAGATTTATTGTATTGTAAACGGGAAAATCACTCTCTTGCATCTCTCTCTCACCCCCTTACTCTTACTCTCTTACTTCTCCCTCATTCTCTTGCCATCCTGCTCTGAGCTGTGGCTGACACTCTCAGCAGGGCCCTGTACACCCACACCTTTTAAAATAAACTGCAACCTTCAAGACCAGAATATGGAGAGCACCTGAGTTTGTCCTGACCACTGTCCCCGTGCAAAGATTCCCACAGATGGGCTCCTCTGCCCTGCTGGATGCCCTGGCAGGGTGGGATGGGTGGGATGGGTGGGATGGGCTCCTCTGCCCTGCTGGCAGCCCTGGCAGGGTGGGATGGGCTCCTCTGCCCAGCCAGGTCTGGCTGTGCCCGGCTCAGCTCCCTGCCTGCTGTGCCTCTGCCATCTGTCACTGCCCTGCTGCTGCCCTGCTGCTGCCGGGGTCCCTGCAGTGCCCCTGCCCTTGGCTGTGGCTGGGCAGAGCCTGGGGCACTGCAGGGACACTGGCAGCCTGTTTGAGAGCTCCCACCCCCAGGGCCAGCAGCAAGGGATGGTGGCACATATGGCAGGAGAGCCCTTGTCTCAGGAGCGACCTGGGAAACCTGCAGTGATCAAAGGATGTCAGTGAGGAAATGCAGAGCTGGGACCTGGCCAGAAAAAAGCATTGCACGAATCCAGCTCACTGCAGGAAGGCAGCAGTCGTGGGGCTCACGCTGCTCCAGGGGTACAAAGATGCCTCAGTAGTCAGATAATGCTATTTTGATTTGTCACTGCTCAGCTTGGGAGAAATAGAGCAGAGCTATTCCAGGAACAGGCTGCTCGTGGGAAGCAGGGATGGGGTGCCTGATGTCCTGTCCCTGCCCTGCCTGGCTGCTGCTCATGCACTCTGCCTGGGGCTGCAGAGCTCACCCAGCCCAGCCCAGCTGGGCCAGCTCCTGCCCTCTGTGTGCTCTGAGTCTCTGCTCCAATCTGCACTAATCTCTGTGGGAGCTCCTTTAGAGGATTCCTTTCCCAAAACAGAAAAAAGCAGCAACTGTAAAAGGTAAGTTCACTGAATTAAATAGAATCACAGGAATATTTTTCCTTTTTTTTTTTTTTTCCCTGCCTTTGTATCCTTCATTAAGACGGAGTAGGAAAGGCACACAAGACAAACCCAGATTTCTCCATCACTAACATCAGTGCTGGAAAACAACACACCCCAGATCTTTCCAGCATGGCAAACTCAAGTTTGCATTTATGCCCATTCATTATAAACCACTCAATATTTAGTATTTGATCTTTGCAAATCCTGCTTATCACTTTAAAGTCTGGTACTGACTTCACAAACACATCATTTGTTGTTGTTTACAGTTTTGCTGAGTGCCTTCCTCCGGCTAAATCTGAGCTAAAGCTGCTCAGCCATTTTTGATAATAAGATTAGAAAGAAATATGCCCTGTTTCCATTTAATTTCATCAACTTCCTGTTTTGAAAAACTCTGCTGTTCCTGTTCTGGGAAGCAGCTTTGCACAGGGCACAAAAGACACTCATGTCACATATAAGATAATATTTTTTGATCTATCTGAAAACCTGTTAGCATTTAGTCAAACCCTAAGCTTCTGAAAAAAGCCAGCATGTCTGGGCTCAGCACACAGCTGCTGCTGCTGAGCTGTAAAATGCTCAGTGCTGGGGGTCCAGGCACTTCATCCCAGCCACAAAAACAGGGACTAAACACAAACCAGCCTTAACTAGTCCTGATTTCTGCTTCCATTTCACCATTTCAGTCACAGCCCTTTGAACAGCTTTTATATCCAGCAGCAGATCAGCTCCAAGGAAACTCTCTAGACAAAGGGCTGGTTTGATTTCCTAGCATTGCAAATTGTTTACTGTTCAAACTAACAAAACAAACACTAAGGAAGCTTGCTAGGTTCAGTCATAATATTTCATTACCTCTAGGAAGGAGAAACAAACATTTTGGCAGCTGTTCAACACCACATTAACATTTGTGGCAATATTTTAAGACATTTCAATTCAATCAAAGCCTGAAAACACTGTGCTCACATTCATGTTTTGAAGTGGGGAATTCAGTGGCTTTTAAGGCAGAAAAAGGAGGGAAAGGATAGCCACAGAATTTCCAAATAGCTTAGAATACAGCTTGTGGAGCAACATGTAATAAGGACAAAATGCAATGAAGGAACATTCAGGGGGTATTTCAGTGGGCATTGCCTGGGGCTGAGCTGCTGGCTGGAGTCAAAGCACAACACATGAAGGGACTAAGAGCTGGCATCAGACTGGAGACAAACACACAACTTAAAACCATACAAAATACCATCAGTCCTGCCCAATTTAAAAATTGGACACGAGAGCTGCATTTCAAAACTTGGCATTTCCCAGCTATTTTTGAGCCATAACCTTTGTTTGCTGCATTCCTCTAATCACGATGATTAGACAAATGATTCACCAACAAGAGATCTTAAAATACCTGGAAGCACCTTGTTCCAGTCACGAGATAGAAGCATGGAATAGAAAGGTTTGGGTTGGGAGGGACCCCAAATCCCCCCCAGTGCCCCCTGCCATGGCAGGGACACCTCCCACTGTCCCAGGGCTCCAACCCCAGTGTCCAGCCTGGCCTTGGGCACTGCCAGGGATCCAGGGGCAGCCACAGCAAATCTGGGAATTCCACCCTGTGCCAGCCCTGCCCACCCTCCCAGCCAGGAATGCCTATGAAGAATTTCCCCAGAGACATCATCATTTTTTTTTTTAAACTTTGGTTAATGCTTTAGCATCTACTGACAAGGGCTGCCTCCTTTTCCTCCTCACATTCTCACAGAAATGTTTATTTCAGCACCACTACTGCCAACAAGCTGATCTGTGCTGCTCTTTTGTTTCCTTCCAGTAAAAAAGGAATTTCTTTGTTCCAGTTAATTACCACAGCTATATTGGGACTGTGTCCCCAATATTGGGACTTCTTGTCCTGCACTTCTGGAGAGCATCAAAACCCTCACCAAACGAGAATGGCACAAATCTCACACGAAAAAAGCAACAGCTCTTACATTTCTGAAGTTAAAAGGGTTTAGAGATTCACCCTGTAGTATCAGTTGGACCTTTCTCTTCATCTGAGCTTCAGCAAACAGCATCAGGCTTATCTGCCACTGACCTGCACCAAAGCCAGCACCAGAAAAAAGCATCTCAAAGCCTGACTGTGGCAATGAAATTAGAGCCAGGCAAGGGGGGGATAAATACAATTGTTATTAGATTGCCTGCATGACCAGGGATCTTACCTGGGGTAACCAGTTTAATCCTTTTAGACTGGAGAATCAGCCAGAGCAGATCTGGCAGCTCCTGACACAAATTGTCAGGAATTGTTCATGGCACATTTTCTTCCAGATGCCAGTTCTGAAAGAGAAAAGCACAAACATGTTTTAACCCCAGAAAGAGGGGCTGGCATTCCTTGGTATGTCAAATGTCACATGAGAACACTGGAGGGGGCTCTGTGTTTCTGTGGCAGGAACACCTAAAGGGCAGAAAAGAATGCACAACTACCTCAACTGCACATGGAAGTGATTTATTCAAGGATTTTTTTATTAAAAAAAACCAAAAAACCAAAAAAATCCAGGAATTAAAGACCATAGCTAAGAATCTGTGGCTGCCCCATGCCAAGGACAGGGCTTGGAGCAGCCTGGGACAGGGGAAGGTGTCCCTGCCTGGGGCAGGGCAGGGCTGGGATGAGCTTTGGTGTCAACCCAACCCACCCTCTCTCTGAAACACTCTCTGAAACTCTGAGTACCAGGGGCAGGCCAGTCTGACACTAAAGCAGGGTCACACTTGCTTCTCTGCTCCCTGAGATCTGTCCCCTGAGCAGGGCAGAAAAGGCATTGCATCATGCTTTTCCTGGAACAGATTTTCTTTGAGGCTACTCAGGTAATTAAATCTTAATTACAAGCAGTATTTGTAAACCAGAGGGCAACATTCATGGCAAATACCCATGGATCAATGGCAAGGGAGTGCTGGAAGAAGGATGGCTTTGTATTTGTTTACCTGAAACAAAAAATATTTGAGGGTAATTTTATTTAAGGTTACATAAGAAAATACATTAGGATTGAAAGCAATTACATCATTCCATTAATTAAAGCAGGAATTATTTCAGCAGTTTGATCTTAGCATTGTGTTTAGAATTTTATAGCGCAAAAGTAATGGAGAAAAAAGTTCACTGACATTTCAGGTTGAGAAAGTGGATTGGGAAAGATCCATAGCTTAGGGAAACCATCCCAAAGCAGGACTTTCAGTGCTCCTTTTCCAGATCTGGTTGTCCAGTTCAAGCTCCTCACTGAAGCCTGAGTTGTCTGCAGCATCAGCACAGTAACACAATACCATTCCTTTACCATGGCACTGTCTTAGAAGATTTTATCCTAACGAGGCAGAAAGAAATAGCAGAGCAAAAGTCAATAAGCACATCCCTCCATAGCTTCATTTGACTTTCAGCAAACCAGAGTCACGAGCTCCAGTCCCAAAGCAGCAGCCAGAACAAATGTCTGAATCCTCAGAATGCATCTTATTAAACTGTAGCAGCATATGTCGTTAATTTCTTACTAAAACACTTGGCTAATGGAAATAAATGAATGACACAAGGAGAAAAGCAAACAAACATGGAAATGAAAAGAAAAACAACAACAACTTAAAGGAGGCAGAAGTCACCAAAAATTAACGGGCTGAATTGCTCAAACAGTGCCAGAAATAAAATCACTCCTTCACACGATTAGGCAAGAGAAAGCAGCACAGCACAGAGAAAATTAATCAGGGTACACATTTGGTACTGCAAAAGGCTAAACCAAAACAAGCAACTGCAGAGCTGCACGTCCCTGAGCAGCGTGGGAGCGGCCCTGGCAGAGCAGCAGCGCCTCCAGCCCAGGCTGCCTTTGGCACCTGCAGCAAAGGGGCAGCTCCTCCTGCCCCGGGGCTGCTGCTGCACCTGCAGGAGCCTTGGCTGCCCTCGGGGTGCCAGACAGCCCTGCCCTGCCTGCCCTGCCTGTCCTGCCCTGCCCTGCCCTGCCCTGCCCTGCCTGCCCTGCCCTGTCCTGCCCTGCCTGCCCAGCCCTGCCTGTCCTGCCCTGCCCTGCCTGCCCTCCTGCCCTGCCCCTGCCTGCCCTGCCCCCTGCCCTGCCCTGCCTGCCTGCCCTGCCTGCCCCCCTGCCCTGCCCTGCCCCCCTGCCCGGCCTGCCTGCCCTGCCCTGCCCTGCCCTGCCCTGCCCTGCCCAGCCCTGCCCCGCCTGCCCTGCCCTGCCCTGCCTGCCCTGCCCTGCCCCTGCCCTGCCCTGCCCTGCCTGCCCTGCCCTGCCTGCCCTGCCTGCCCTGCCTTGCCTGCCCTGCCTGCCCTGCCTTGCCTGCCCTGCCTGCCCTGCCCTGCCCTGCCCTGCCCTGCCCTGCCCTGGCTGCAGGGCTGCCCTGCTGCTGTTCCTGGGGGGCAGCTCACAGCCACGGGATGCTCTGGGCTGGAAGTGATCCCAAATCCCCCCAGTGCCACCCCTGCAGTGCCATGACAGGGACACCTCCCACTGTCCCAGTGCTCCAACCTCAATGTCCAGCCTGGCTTTGGGCACTGCCAGGGATCCAGGGGCAGCCACAGCAAATCTGGGAATTCCATCCCAGCTCCCAGGGAACAATTCCTGCCCCAAATCCCATCCAGCCCTGCCCTCTGCAGTGGGAGCCACTCCCTGTGTCCTGTCCCTCCATCCCTTGTCCCCAGCCCCTCTCCAGCTCTCCCGGAGCCCCTTCAGGTCCTGGCAGGGCTCTGAGCTCTCCCTGGAGCTTCTCCTGTCCAGGTGAGCAGCCCCAGGTGTCCCAGCCTGGCTCAGAGGGGTTCCAGCCCTGCAGCAGCTCCTGCCTCTCTGGGCTCTCCAGCAGCTCCAGGTCCCTCAGCCCAGGGCTGGGGCAGCTCTGCAGGTGAGGTCTCACCTGAGCACAGAGGGGCAGGACCCCCCATCCCTGCTGGGGCCAGCCCAGCTCACGGTGCAGCTCTGTGCTGCCAGGACCTGTGACTGGGTCCTGTCCAGCAGCCTGGAGCCCCTGTCCCCAGGGCTGTTGCCCTTGAGCCTGGCTGGGGCTGGGGCTGGCCTGGAGCAGTGCAGGGCTTTGTGCTGGGCCCTGCTGAGCCCCACGGGGGTCACACAGCCCCAGCTCTGCAGGTGCCATGTCCCTCTGGGTGCCACAGACTGTGACCTTGCACGAGGCTCGGTGTCCCTGTCACTCCCTCTGCCCTGTCCCCAAGGGCCCAAACAGTGCCCATCCCCACCCCAGCCCCCAGGGCCACTCGTCCCTGGCTGCCTTGGTCACAGCCCTGTGTGTGACCTGCAGCCAGCCCCACACCCACCCAGCCCGTCCATCACCCCCTGCTCCCAACACGAGTCACTCCTCGGCTGTGCTGCTGCTCAAAGACTTGCAACAGCTGCCTCAGAGTCAGGACTATTAGCATCTTTAAAAATAGAACTGGCAGTATTTACAGAAACACTAATGATAGGAAAATATGTGAAATTTCCTTCTTATGTAATGTTTATTGAAAGAATTATGTGTTCTCTTAGAGGGACTCTCAAAAATAAACATAGGCTTTTCTCTGTGGGCTTTCTTCTCGATGAAGAAGGCATGTGAATTTTGGGAATCACAGTAATATTCCTTTCATCATCTTAAACATGTTGCAATTACAGCCATTATATTCTGGATAGGGCTTTTTAAGGAATTTAATATCATAGTATCTTCCCCCCCTTGTTTCTATGCCCAAATTAGGAGTTTCTCACAATATTTGCCTCCTTTGCAGTTTTGTGATAATTGGTATTTTTGTTTAGAAACCGCTTCATCAGCTCCCTGAGACCAGATAACCATGAAGAACATAATGCTGCTTCAGGCACTTCTGTTCCTACTGACACTGCTTTGATCCAGGATAATTTCACTGGTACCAGGGAACCTGATCCTGATTTACAGCAATGAAAGGAGCAAACTGGAATGGTTCTGTGCCACCAGAAACACGGCAGGATGGGAGCTGGAACAGCTCCCAGTAGGGTTCAGCACACCAGGGTAAACTCCAGGATCTGGGCTGCTTAACTGAAATGTGAGAGGAATGGTAGTTTAAATAGTATAATAATATATATATATATTTATATATATTTATTTTTATTTTATTTATATTTATATTTATATATAATATATATATAAATATAATAGAAGTTCAAATATTATCTTCAGTTTCCCTCGTACTAATTTTGACACGCTATAAAATACACAGCTCATGATGCTTGGCAATGAGAACCATCAGTCACTCCTCGAAGAAGACTCATTCACCTGCAGAACTGAGGCATTAGAGAAAAGTGGGATGAAATGATAACTGATACAAATACTTGATTAAAACATTAATCCAGGAATTTAATAAAGAATTTATTTAAATTTATTTTATTGATTTATTATGGCGCCTCCCAGTTAAATGAATGCACGTTGACTTTGCCCACTGTCAGTGGATTTTGGTGGTGGTTCTGGCTGGACAGAGTGAGTTTGGCTCAGCAAACCCAGCTCTGTGAGGCTGGAGATGATTTCCCGGTGCTGGAGTGAGAGAAAACTCTGTCCCTTCGACTGTGGGAGAAGAGTGAATGCACAGAGTGAACCATGGATGGGAAATGCAAACTGTGCCCAAGGGCCGAGGGGGGCTGTGCCCTGTGCCAGCCTCTGCTCCCAGCAGGGAAACCCTGCGGCCAGCTGGGCAGCCAGGGCTGGGCAGGCTGCAGCACGGGGCTGGGGCTGGCCATGGCCACGCTCTGCTGGTCATGGCCACGCTCTGCTGGTCAGTGGCCATGCTCTGCTGGGCAGTGGCCACGCTCTGCTGGTCATGGCCACGCTCCTCTGGCCAGTGGCCACGCTCTGCTGGTCAGTGGCCACGCTCTGCTGGGCAGTGGCCACGCTCTGCTGGTCATGGCCACGCTCTGCTGGGCAGTGGCCACGCTCTGCTGGTCAGTGGCCACACTCTGCTGGTCATGGCCACACTCCTCTGGCCAGTGGCCACGCTCTGCTGGTCATGGTCACGCTCTGCTGGTCAGTGCCCTTGCAGCACTGTAAGCCTTGGACCCCAGGGGTGTGTCCAGGCCCCCCTGCACAGCTGGCACAGGGCAGTGCCCCCTGCCCACTGCCCCCTGCCCCTGCCTACTGCCCCCTGCTCCCTGCCCCCTGCTCCCTGCCCCCTGCCTACTGCCCCCTGCCCACTGCCCCCTGCCCCTTGCCCCCTGCCCCCTGCCCATTGCCCCCTGCTCACTGCCCCCTGCCCATTGCCCCCTGCCCATTGCCCCCTGCTCACTGCCCCCTGCCCCTGCCCCCTGCCCATTGCCCCCTGCTCACTGCCCCCTGCCCCCTGCCCACTGCCCCTGCTCCTGCCCACTGCCCCCTGCCCCCTGCCCACTGCCCCCTGCCCCCTGCCCCCTGCCCCCTGCCCACTGCCCCCTGCCCCCTGCCCACTGCCCCCTGCCCCCTGCCCACTGCCCCCTGCCCACTACCCACTGCCCCCTGCCCACTGCCCCCTGCCCCCTGCCCCCTGCTCCCTGCCTACTGCCCCCTGCCCCTGCCCACTGCCCCCTGCCCCCTGCCCCCTGCCCACCACACAGCTCTGATTTCCCTCAGCTTTTCTCCTGCCTTCCCCACACTTCTCTCCTGCTTTCCCCATGTTTCCCTCCTGCCTTCCCCACAGTTTTCTCCTGCTTCCCCAGGGGCAGAACCTTCTTGCAGCCCCTCTGTCTCTGTGGTCCAAGCAAACCATCCAGTGTGCTTCATGCCAGGACTGACAGACACACAGAGCATCCCCAGGACTGCCACTGCTAAAATGCCTCATTGTCTCTTCATAACAGAGAAACCACAAAACAGGACTGGGAAACAAAGAGGAGAATCTGAAAAGCAGGAGTAATGGACTCACAGTGTTTCCAAGGACAGCCTGTTCCCAGGGACCCCTTTGGCCACCCAAATTAAATGTTTGCCCCTTAGAGGGGCACTCAGAGCTACGGCCAGAGATGTTTGAGGAATAAATGACTGTGAAAGTCAGCTTTTATTTAAACTCCCTCATTTCAAACACAAAGTGCTTCTCTGTTTCCCTGGAGACCGGGATATGTAAGAAGGCAGGATTTTCTCTCCATTTCCCTTTCCTACACTGGACCACTGTAGAGCAGGGTTTGGATTTTCCTTTTTCCCTGCTGCAGGACTGGCATTAATGATGACTGGTCACTGTGCTCAGGTGGCTGCAGCTGGCACTGAGGTGGGTGACCTGTGCTGAGGCTCTGACATGCAGCTGCTGCTGAGGGGATCAACACCTTTCACTGCACCTCCCTCACTGGGTTTAAAATTGGTGCCAGACACGAGTGCCCAATGAACAGAAAGGGAGACACTTTCCAAGTTCTTGAAGTAGTAAATAAATACAATTAAAATTAATATAATTCTGCTACAACAGTGGAGCACTAAAAAAAAAAACAACAAAAAACAAACCACAAACTAACAAAAAACAACCAAACAAAAAACTTACAAGAGCTTTTATTTGTCTCCTATTCAGCTCCTGTTTAGAAGGTAAAAGCACTTACTACCTGCTCAATGAAGAATAGATTGAACAAACCCTGTGTTGCACTGTCTGTCTCTGCACAGAGAAAGGAATTAGGAGATGGAGTGGAATGAAACCTGACTCTGGCATGAGGACAAAAACATCCTTATGTCCCAATCCTTTTCCTATACTACATCTTGAAAATTTGTTGGGAAAAGACTCTGTGCTCTGGATTTCATTGTCCAAATATTAGTGGAGAATGAGAAAGAAATGACAACTGACTGAAGCTGTTTCATGGCATCTTTCATGCTTTTCCTACAGAATGTAAAGGCAGGGAAAGGAAGGAGGAAAGCTGATAGCACAGAGATTCACTGTGTATTTTAACACAAACCTATACCTAAGCAAAGCTAAAATTACTGTCTTGTATAAAAGTGTTCTATTGCTTTATTTGAGAGCAAATTCATTCTGACTTCTCAAATAAATATTCTTTGAGAACTATTCTTTGCCTTTGGAAAACTGTTCTTAAATGACACCCTTCCATTGTAATCCTTTTACAACTTCCAGGCTCTTTGAAACAATGAGTGCCTCCTGCACAGCTCTATGAGGAGCACAGTGACTGACTTCAGAACGTGCTGGGAAAGCACACAGCACCAATTTCAAGTGACAACTTGGCAAACAGCATCTCAGGGACCATGCAGGTACTGCTGGTGTGACAGCTGTGGGCTGCTGGCTCCAGGGCCACCCCTTGCCATGGTGTTTCTGATGTGCTCTGCTGAGTTATACATGAGAGAGCTTTTCATTAGCCATGCCACGAGACACTCCAGCCATGAAAACCAAGTCACGAGCCTGTTCCAGCTCAGCATTCTCACGAGTTTAGCAAGGCCATGTGCTGGTGCTACACCCGAACTGGGGCCACTCACCTGGGTGAAGTGGGAGAAGGAGCTGGGTGCTGGGTGAGCAGCCCTGGGAGAAGGAGCTGGGTGCTGGGTGAGAGCAGCCCAGGGAGAAGGAGCTGGGTGAGAGCAGCCCAGGGAGAAGGAGCTGGGTGCTGGGGGTGAGCAGCCCAGGGAGAAGGAGCTGGGTGCTGGGTGAGAGCAGCCCAAGGAGAAGGAGCTGGGTGCTGGGTGAGAGCAGCCCAGGGAGAAGGAGCTGGGTGCTGGGGGTGAGAGCAGCCGTGCCCAGCTCAGAGCCAGAACCTTTCCTAATTCCCTGGTGTGGAGGATCCTGCCCTGCTCAGGTGAGACCCCACCTGCAGAGCTGCCCCAGCCCTGGGGCACAGCACATCGGCCTGTCAGAGCAAACCCAGAGGAGGCTTGGGGATGGTTTGAGGGATGGTTTTTGAGCCTGTCCCGCGAGGAAAGGCTGGGACAGTTGGGATTGGCCCGCATGGAAAATAAAAAGCTTCGTGGCTACCTTATCGCGGCATTCCAGTACCTGGAGGGGCCTACGAGAGGGACGGAGAGAGATGATTAGAGGTGCCTGGAGTGACAGGACACGGGGAACGGCCCTCAGTGAGCCCCAGGGAGCGAGGCAGGGTGAGCGCTGTGCCCGGGAGCCGGGCCAGTGCGGGCGGCACAGCGAGACCCGCCTGTGTGCGGGCAGGGGCACCGCACCGGGGCTGGGGACAGGGACGGGGACAGGGACGGGGGGAAAGGGGGCCAGTGGGACAGCGAGGCCAGCGGGCCGGGCGGGCTCGGCGCGGGCAGTGCGGGGCCAGCATCGCGCCCCCCCCGGCCCGGCCCGGGGATGCGGGCGGAGCCGGGAGGTGAATCCTGGCCCTCCCGGGCCCGCCCGGGTCCCAGCCCCGCTCCGCTCCCCCGCTGCCCGCATCCCCGGCCCAGCCCGCCCCGGCCCCGCTCCGCCCCGCTGCCCGCATCCAGCCCCGCTCTCTGCCGCCCGCCCCCCGCATCCCGGCCCCGCTCGCTCTCGCTCCCCGCGCTGTCCCCGCCCCGCGCTGTGCCCGCGGGCAGCGGGCTGAGCGGTACCGGAGTGCGGAGGTACCGGCGGGGCGGAGCGGGGGTACCGGCGGTGCGGAGCGGTACCGGCGCGGGCGGGGCGGGCGGTACCGGCGGTGCGGTGAGCGGTACCCGGCGGGGCGGTACCGGCGGTGTACCGGCGCTGCCATGCGGGCGGGCGGGGCCGGGGCCGGGGCCGGGCCCGGTGCCGGGGCGCGGGGCGGCTGAGGGCGGCCCCGCGGGAGCCGCCGCGGAGAGGCCGCAGGGCATGCCAGCCGCCCGCCCCGATGTTTCACTGGAGCAAGTGGAAGAAGAGGATGGGAGCGAGCGCCTCCTCCTCCAAGAGACCCGTGTTCGACGAGCGGGAGGACGGTGAGTGCGCACCGGGATGCTCCGGGTGCCCGCCCTGCCCGGGATGCTCTGCCCGGCCCTGCCCGGGGTGTCCAGCTCGGGGCACTCTGCCCAGTCTGGGGTGTCCAGCTCGGGGCACTCTGCCCAGTCTGGGGTGTCCAGCTCGGGGCACTCTGCCCTGCCCTGCCCTGCCCAGCCCTGCCCAGCCCCGCGGTGCCTGTCCCGGGTGCCGAGCTGTCCCCGCCTGGCTCTGGGGTCCCGGGCGCTGCCTCCCCGCAGGACGCAGGGGCTCTGTCCCCGCCAGCCCCCGGGCAGCCCCGGACACGGGTTCGGACACGGCGGACCGGGAGGGTCCAGCAGCAAAGTTTCGGTCCGTGCACGGACAGCGCCCCTGGTACCAAGGCAGGGCCGAGTGCGCCCGAGCGCTGCTGGCCGGGCAGAAAGCTGCTCTGGGGTTTTTCCCAAAATACTAGTTGGGTTGTTTGGGTTTTTTTAGAAATACACGGCGAAATAACCAGCTGCATTAGGAATGTCGGGTGCAGGGTGAGATTTCAGAGGAACGAAGGAAGGAAACTTTGCCTGTGGGTGGGGAAGAGTCGGGAGAGCCTTCGGGCACCGGGGCAGCCCCGAGTGCTGCGCTGGCCCTGTGGCACCAACCCGGCACTCACAAAGAAATCCCTGGTGGGGGTGCTGGAATCGTGCGCTGGATAAAGCTGGAATTAGGTGTGCCAGAGTCTGAGCGCAGGATTTGCAGGGCAGGCTCTGCTGGAGCTCCCCGGGCCAGGGGACCACGCCTGGCTGTGCTGCTCTGGCTGCTGGCAGGGGTTAAACCCGGCAAACTCTCCCTGCCACAAGAGCTGATCGATTTCTCCAACACGTTTTTATTAGCAATTCACACTGAGCGAGCTGAGTGAAGACACTTAAATGGGAGGCTTTGCTGCAATTCCATTCTGAAAGCAAAATTTCCTTCTGAAAGCAAAATTTCCGTCTGAGAGGCTTTTAACTGTGCCCTGAGCCTGTGTGCAGGCAGCCAGGGCGAGTGATCTCTGCAGCTGAACGGGGCTGACACGAGCCTGGAACACCTCTGCAGGTACTTCCAGGCAGTGCTTTCACTGTGTCCCAATTACTGGCACTCTGCTTCCTTGATATCTCCTGCTTTTCCATAATCCCTTGTTAGAGTGTGCTCAGAGCAATTACAGTGTTGTTCCAGTGAACTCATATTTACTGTCATGGCACAGTTGCTATGGTGATCTCTTCAGACATCCCAATAACTTCCTTAGATAAAGAAGCCAGTTGGTACTTGGGCTTGTGTGTGACATAATGTGGAAGAGTGACTAGTGACAACACTTTAATGAGAAATTGATTAAAAATATAAAAAGGAAAAGACAGTTTGGTACATGAAATTTTGCCCATCCGTGGTTCCTTGTGATGGGCAATGAAACCCAGCAGACAAGCCCTGTTCATTTTGTCAGGGTGCATGTAAATAGAAGGGTAACGTTTATTGTAGTCACTAGTAACACAACTGTATTTTCCCTCACATAAATCTGACTCCAAATCATTGCAGACCTTACAGTCTTCATCCCTGGGGACTGCTCTGGGGCTCCACTGAGTCCCTGGTTCCCGTCCCAGGGCTGTGGCTGAGCCAGCACATGGGATGTCCTGGGGGTGAGCAGGGATGTGTTTGCTCTCCCTTGCTGTAAAACTGGCTGCAGAGGGTTCCCCACTGCTCACCCCTCCGTGAGGAACTGCCCCAGGCTGCAGCTGTGCAGCCCCAGCTGCTGCAGGACCTGCCCTGCCCTGCCCTGCCCTGCCCTGCCCTGCCCCAGGTGAGCACACTGTGCTGCTCCCTGCCTGCACACACAGCCCCAGAGATGTTTCTGGGCATTTCACAATTGGAAATAATATCCATAAATAAGTAAATAAATTATTATTATTATTATTATTATTATTATTATTATTATTACTACTAAAGCTGTGTGTGAAAGGACAGTGCCTGTGTGTGGGTGTGTGCTCCCTGGAGCCCTGCTGTGGGGAGATGGGTTTCTCTGGCTGTGGGAGCTGCTGCTGCAGCTGGTTCCAGTCCCACAGAAAGCCTGGCAAGCTGCACATCCATCAGCTGGGAGGGAGCTCCAGCCTGCCCAGCTGCAGATGCTGCCTAGGGAGCCTTTTAGAGAGCTCAGGTTTGGTGAGCTGCGTTGTACCCTGTGCATGGACAGAGAAAAGTTAGTGAATGGAGGGGAAGGAGGAAAAAAGTGAGGAGGAAAGTGTGGGAAGAAGAAAACAAGGCAAAAGAGCAGAAGGGCTGCAGGGTGGGGCACTCAGGGCTGTGGTGGGCTCAGGGAACTGGAGTGGATTGTAGTGGGCTCTGCATTACCACTGGGGGCTGCTTTCCACCAGGAAAAACACACCTTGTCTGCAGGGGCTTCTCAGGTTTGCTATTTATCCCTGGGAGGATCTTTTAAAAACTCCTCAGCCCAGGAGTGGGTTTGTTCTCCAGCCCCAGGGAGGGAGGTCACTGGCTGAGACACATCTCTGTGCAGGGCACAGGGCTCTGGGCTCCCACAGAGTCATTTGGGTTGGAAAAACCCTTCAGGGTCAGAGAGTCCCAGCTGTGCCCATCCCCACCTTGTCCAGAGCACCCAGAGCCACCCTCAGGAATTGCTGGGACACTCCAGGGATGGGGATCCAACCCTGCCTGGCAGCTCCAACCCCTGAGCTCCCTTTCCATGGGGAAATCATTCCCAAAATCCACCCTGAGCCTGCCCTGCCCAGCCTGAGGCCGTTCCCTCTGCTCCTGTCCCTGTTCCTGTTCCCAGATCCCAAATCCCCCCGGCTGTCCCCTCCTGGCAGGGAGTTGGAGAGCAAGAGGAGGCACAGAAATTGTGAGGCTTGTTTGTCATTTGGGCAGGAATTATGCTGTCATTCTGGGAAACTGCCAAGCAAGTTTTATTGACATCTCTCTCCTTTTTTTTTTTTTTTTTTTTTTAAATAGTATTTTTAAAATATATATTTTATACCAAGTGAGGCAAACCTGTCATTGTGAAGCCAATGGGAATGTTTCAAGGCAGATATCTAAAAGGTGCTCAGCAGAGTTGTTGGACTGGGGCTGAGCAGGAGGAAGCCCAGGGCACACTCAGTGCTGTTAGCACTGCCCACAGTGGTGCTGCAGGACAGAGGGGCAAACCACAGCGTGATTTATCTCTCTGTGACATTATGGCTGAAGAGGAATTTCAAGAGTGCATTTTGGATGTGGTTTCTCCTGAATCAAAGTGGTTTTACTAAAAAACCTGTGTGTAAATATCCACGAGAATCTGCTGCTTTTGCTGTGCTGTGCCTGCCCTGGCTGACACCAGGCCAGTGGTCCAGGGCTCCTGCCCTGTCCTGATGCTGAATTTGTGTTTCTGCTCATGTACAAGGTTTTGGTGGTGCAGCCCAGTGACTTCCATCATGGTCAGCATCTTGTCTCAATCCCCTTCCCCCATTCCTGGGGTGACTCTGCCAGAATGCAGCTGCTGTTTTGTGAGGGGCTCAGGTGCCTGTGTTTATCCTACTTGTATCAAAATCAAGTTTAAACTCGAGTTTCCAGTTCTACAGCTGTGCCAGTGAAGCAGCCTGGCTGTGAGGAGGGTGTGCTCAGGTTAGTCCAGGCCAGGTGAGGTGTCCATGGGTGTCCTGTGCCCTGTCCCCCATGGGGAACAAGCTCAGGTAACCCTGGGCAGGAAATGTGTCCCTTCTGTTGGAAATCTCTGCTCTCGTGCCCAGTAAGGCAACTGTCAAACCCCAAACAGCCCTCACTGGGGCCAGATACAGATGGGTGAAGTCTCCATGCTCTGCACACCACTGGCTAAATTGTTCCCTGCTCAGACTGCACAAGGACTTTTCCCATCCCTGCCTTTGGGCTGTGGGCTGGGAGCACAGCTGCCTTCCTTCCCTGGTGTAACCACAAGGGAAAAAGCCTCTCTGTGTGATCAGAGTGGTGGCTAAGTCAGCAGGGTGGGGAGGAGGCAGTGGGAGCTGCAGGGAGGCGTCAGCCAGGCTGAGCTCAGCATTGTCAGAGGGGCTTTGCTGCAGCTGCCCCAGCCCTGGGCAGTTCTGCCCCAGCCCTGGGCTGTTCTGCCCCAGCTCTGGGCTGTTCTGCCCCAGCCCTGGGCTGTTCTGCCCCAGCTCTGCCCAGGGACTCACTCCCTGCATGGCTCTGTGTCCCCAGCTCCCAGCACAGCCCCTCACCCCCCAGCACAGAGCACTGGGGTGGGGCTGGGCAGGGGGTGTGTGGTGCAGAGCTGGGGGAGACTCAGCAGTCCCAGGGATGGAGCAGGGTGGTCCCAGGGTGGTCCCAGGGCAGCACGGGGGCCCTGGGCTGTGCTGTCCCTCTGTCCCTCCCTGGGCTGTGCTGTCCCTGCTCTGTCCCTGCTCTGTCCCTCCCTGGGCTGCTGGATGGAGCCTGCAGAGGAGCCCTTTGCTCTGCAGGGGCTCGTGTGTGTCCCTGTGTGTGTCCCTGTGTCTCTGTGTGTGTCCCTGTGTGTCCCTGTGTGTGTCTCTGTCCCTGTGTGTGTGTCCCTGTGTGTGTCTCTGTGTGTGTCCCTGTGTGTGTCCCTCTGTGTGTATATTCAATATACAAAATCCATGACAGGGGGATTTAAACAGAATGGGTTTAATAATATATTTCCCTTTATCTAGGTCCATGTTCTTCTCTTATTTTAAGTATTCTGGTTTATACGAACTCCAAAACTTGTATGATTAACAGGAATCATTTATCAATTATCACAATTTGGAGAAACACTTTTGGGTGAGGGTGAATGCCCTGGTGCTGGCCGGTGTCGCTGCAGGGATGGGACATGTCCCCTGTGAGGGTGGCACTGGGACAAGTGGCACAGCATGAGGAGAGCTGTCCCTGCCCTCTGTGCAGGGCTGGCAGGCAGGGGCAGCCAGCAGGGAGCACAGAGAATGATCCACGTTGTGTTTGCACTGTTGGAAAACCTGCTCGATGCCTCACAGAGAACAGGGCCAAAGCTTGCTCCCAAATAATGTCACTGGAAAGGCCCCGTGCCCTCAGAGCCTGGGAGCACAGGGATCACTCAGACACTGCAAACAGGCCCCAGGCTCTCACCCTCAGCCTGATTTGGGTTTGCTCAGAGCTTTGAGCTGGCACGGGGCAGTGGCTGTTCCAGCACAGCATGGAACAGTCCCCTCTCCTGGCACTGCTGGTGTCCTTGGGGGCTGGGGGCTTGTCTGGGGGGCTGCCAGGGGCCCTGGCACTGCCCAGGGCTGGGATGGGCTGGGATGAGCTGGCCAGTGGCTCTGGTAGTGGCCCTGGCAGTGCCAGAGCTGAGCTGGGCTGGGCTGGCCAGTAGCCCTGGTAGTGGCCCTGACAGTGCCCAGAGCTGGCTAGTGGCTCTGGCAGTGGCCCTGGCAGTGGCCAGTGGCCCTGGCAGTGCCCAGGGCTGGCCAGTGGCCCTGGCAGTGGCCCTGGCAGTGGCTCTGGCAGTGGCCCTGGCAGTGCCCAGTGGCCCTGGCAGTGGCCCTGGCAGTGCCCAGTGGCCCTGGCAGTGCCCAGTGGCTCTGGCAGTGGCCCTGGCAGTGGCCAGGGCTGGCCAGTAGCCCTGGCAGTGGCCCTGGCAGTGCCCAGTGGCTCTGGCAGTGGCCCTGGCAGTGGCCCTGGCAGTGGCCAGGGCTGGCCAGTGGCCCTGGCAGTGGCTGCTGCTCTCTCCCCTGGGTTTATCCCATGCTAAATGCCACAGCAGGAGCGTCACAAGCAGGTGTCAAAACAAGCACAGCTGCAGCGAGGCAAACTTAGGGATTGATTAATGAATACTTGCAGCCTGTTGTGTGTTTCTCTACATGGCTTTCTGATGTAAAGATCAATCTGTGAATTTATTAAAAAAATAGCAGGTTTCTTTTAACTAGAGCAAATTGCTTCTGTTTATCAAAAGGCTGAGAAACATCAACAAATAGTTCAGTCTCTGTTGCCCCTCAGCACTGCTTGGGAAATCATTTCAGTCAGTTCCTCTTCTGGCCTTGGGTTGGATTTTCCCTGCTCTTAGCCTGGCATCCCCAAAGCAGCCCTGCCTGCCCCTCTGCTCTCTGCAGAGCCCACCCTGCTCCTGCTGCTCCCTGTGCCCATGGGGCTCTTCCCTTGCCAGCTCCTCTCTGGCTCCCAGGCTGAGCTGCACTGGGCTCATTCCTGGGGCTGCTCTGGGGTGCCAAGGGGTGGCCCTGGTGCCCAGGGGTCAGTGCTGGTGCCCAGGGTCAGTTCTGGGGTGCTGGGCAGGGTGACAGGGGCTCCCCAAGGGCCAGCCCTGTCCCCTGCAGCCCCAGTGCCCAGCCCTGCTGCAGGCACTGTGCAGAGCTGGTCCCTCTCCTGAGCTGCTCCTGGCAGCAGATGTGCTTCCCTTCCAGAGAGCTGCACAGCCCCATGCTCCAGGGAGCTCCTGATCACAGGCATGGCATGCCTGCCTTCCCCAGAGAGCCTGAGCCTGCTGAATAATTCTGTCTGACATCTGCTGTGAATCTGGGTCTGCTCTCTTCCTGTGGGGCTGGAATGGATCCTGAGTGGCTCTGGGCACCTGTCCTGCAGGTGCACTGGCCCAGCCCAGCCCTGCCACGCTCAGGTGCATCCCTGGCTCTGCCCGTGCAGTGCATCTCTCCTGACACCTCCACAAGAGAGAACAGCCTTGGTGTTGGCTACAGGGAGCACCAAAGGGATCACTGCTCCTGCCAGGGCTCAAGCAAAACACCCTCAGGTATTCATCACTCCCTTGTGGTTAATTTTTCCTTCCCAGATTTACTGTCACTGCCAGCACATGTCAGTGATACCCTCTCATTCACTGTCTCACTCCTAATTTTTCCTTCTTGGCCAAAAAGAGCCTTTTCCACTGCCAGAACTGTGGGGAATGCCTGCCCAGCTCAGTGTGTGGCAGGAGCAGACCTGCATGTGGGGACAGCAATGGTCCCAGAGACACCAGAGCCCCTCGGGGATGGGGATGGAGCTGGGATGGAGCTGGGATGGAGCTGGGCTGGGGATGGAGCTGGGATGGGGCTGGGATGGGGCTGGGATGGGGCTGGGATGGGGCTGGGATGGGCTGGGATGGGGATGGAGCTGGGGCTGGGATGGAGCTGGGGATGGGGCTGGGATGGGGCTGGGATGGGGCTGGGGATGGAGCTGGGGATGGGGCTGGGATGGGGCTGGGGATGGAGCTGGGGATGGGGCTGGGGATGGGGCTGGGATGGAGCTGGGGATGGAGCTGGGGATGGGGCTGGGATGGGGCTGGGGATGGGGATGGAGCTGGGATGGAGCTGGGATGGAGCTGGGATGGAGCTGGGATGGAGCTGGGGATGGGGCTGGGGATGGGGATGGGGCTGGGATGGAGCTGGGGATGGGATGGGGCTGGGGATGGGGATGGAGCTGGGATGGATGGGGCTGGGATGGAGCTGGGGATGGGGATGGGGATGGGGCTGGGATGGAGCTGGGGATGGGGATGGAGCTGGGGATGGGATGGAGCTGGGGATGGGGATGGGGCTGGGATGGAGCTGGGGCTGGATCTGGAGCTGTGCTCAGCCTGCTGGGGCAGCTGGGCTCCCCTCTGAGCCCCTGTGCCCCCCTCCCCAGCTGGGTTTATGGCAGG
This sequence comes from Muscicapa striata striata, assembly GCA_030060385.1. Classification (NCBI taxonomy): domain Eukaryota; kingdom Metazoa; phylum Chordata; class Aves; order Passeriformes; family Muscicapidae; genus Muscicapa; species Muscicapa striata. The sequence continues at coordinate 445,666 of JAREIS010000069.1, forward strand.
ACTGGGCCAGTGCAGGAGCATTGGCACAGCCCTGGCTCTGCAGCAGCAGCACATCCCCAGATCCCAGCCAGAGGTATTTTGGGAGCCTGTCTGCTGCTCACCAGCCTCTGGGACAAAGATAGGACTGAGTGCCTGAAATAGCAGCCTGGAGCCTGCACACCCCACCAGTGGCTGCTCTCGAGAGGGAAATCCAGAGTTTGTTTTCAAGTCGTCATGGCTGTGTTGACAGGGCTGTCGTGGGGAAAAGTGGGAATGTCTGAGTGAGCTCCAGTGCAGGGTACACACAGACAGTGCTCAGTGCTCAGGGTGGCACAGCAAGGACTCTGCCTCTTGGAACGGGAATTTCACACAACCACAGAGCCCCTGAGGCTGGAAACCCCTCCAGGACCACAGAATCCACCCTGTGCCCATCCCCACCCTGTCCCCAGCCCAGGGCACTCAGAGCCACCTCCAGGAATTGCTGGCACCCTCCAGGGATGGGGATCCAGCCCTGCCTGGGCACTCCAAGCCATGGGGCAGGTTGTGGTGGAGGCTGTGCACAGGTTAAAACCCACAACCCCAAACCCCAGACCTCCATCATTTCATGGTGCTGATCCCTCCAGCTGCCAAGAAATGAGCAGAGCTGCCAGATCAGCTCTTTTTCAGGAGATCTTTTTCCATTCTTTCTGATTTGCTTTGTGGTGCTCCAGTGGTGTGAAATGCTGCAGCAGAGTCCATCCTCAGTGCTGTAATTGCAGTGTGTGCAGCAGGGCTGGAGTGCTAGAAAAGGAGGACATGGCATTTCAAAATGAAATATCTCTTCTGCTGCATCTCTTGCAGCTCAAATGCAACCTGGCAGGTGTGCAGCTTGACTTTTTGGTGCATTTTCCCATGTTCTGGTAGTTGTCACCAGCCCTAGTGACACAGCAGGAGGAACAAGACTTGGTCTTTCAGGACCCACAATGAATTTCCTGTGTGGTAAAGTAGTGAAAGCTTCTTTTGATGGAAATCCAGAAGCAGCTGATTGTAGAAAATATTCTTGGGTTCTCTGGGTTACAAAGAGCTGTTGTCCCAGGGCTGTTACACACTGTAAGGAACCCCAGTGCTTCTGGATTGATCTGGGAAAAGCAATGATGGTCAGGAGACAGAAAATCAATGACAGAATATGTGATATCAGATAGAATGAGGGAAGCTGTGCTTGTCTCAGACCTCTTAAACCCTCTTGTGTAATTTTTTTAAAAAAAGGAATGCTGAATTCTGTTTGGTTATCAATGGTTTTTAAGTTCTCACTTAAAAATGCCTCTGTGTGACCCATCACGCTCTGGCTGCTGCTGAGCCCAGCAGTTTTGTCACAATGCCTGGCTGTTTGTTGCTGCATGGAACACAAAGTTAAACAAGATGGGGGCAGCTCCTTCTCCTCTCTGTCCTGAGCAGCTTCTGTGGCTCTCCTTGGGTGCACAGAAAAAACCCTCCTGGTCTGAGGGCTTCCATCACCTCTGGTGACTCAACTTGATGTGGCTCTTTCTTGGAAAAGTGTTCTCAATTATTAATATTGCTGTTTTTTCTATTAATTAATATTTTAATCTCCCAAGTGTTGTGCTGCTGCCACAGCCCTGGTCTGTGCACTCTGAATGTCCCTGTGAGCCTCTCCTGAGCTCTTCATACAAAGCTCTGCTGTTTCCCTTCTCCCTCCCTGCAGGAGCAGCTGTGCAGATGCAGGAGGGTGGGATCCTGTTCCAGCAGGGAAAAGTGCTCTGGGTTTCACTGGTGCATCTCTAAATGACTCTGTGCTCATTATTATCTGTATTTCCATGGCAATGGAAGGGCTGGGCAGGGTCCCCTGTGCCACCACACTGGGGACACGGCTGGGCTGTCCCTGAGAGCTGTGTGCAGCTACTGCCTCACTGAGCTGGCATTTCCCTGACCCTACTGCAGCCCTCCTTGGCTCCAGTGCCACTGACCCCAAATGAGATCCCTGAGCCCTGCCAGGGACCCCTGAACCTGCCCAAGGCAGCTGGGTGAGCAGGAACATCTCCTGAAGAGATCCCAGAGCCATCCCAGGGACCCCTGAACCTGCCCAAGGCAGCTGGGTGAGCAGGAACATCTCCTGAAGAGATCCCAGAGCCATCCCAGGGACCCCTGAACCTGCCCAAGGCAGCTGGCTGGGCAGGAACACGCCCTGCTGTCCCTGGTGTGTGCTGTGACAGAGTGTGAGTGTCCCTATTGCTCCCTGAGCCCGTCAGCCTGCCAGTGCTAATCCAACCTGACAACTCTCACAAAACCCAGCTGGAGAATCTCTGCTCCTGCAGTCTGGGGCGCTCGTCCCACAGGTTGGCTGTTGCTATATAAAGAGATAAATCATCTGTTGTTTCCAAATTTACCCTGTTAATGTGACAGAGCATAAAGGAAAGTAGCAGTGATGGGCTGGCACTGCAGGCAGGGCTGGCAGTGCCCAGCTGCTGGCAACTGTTTGCTCCTGTCCCTTTCTGTCACCTGTGTGTGCCTGTCTGCACTGCCTGTGTCACCTGTGTGTGCCTGTCTGCACTGTCCCTGTCACCTGTGTGTGCCTGTCTGCACTGCCTGTGTCACCTGTGTGTGCCTGTCTGCACTGTCCCTGTCACCTGTGTGTGCCTGTCTGCACTGCCTGTGTCACCTGTGTGTGCCTGTCTGCACTGTCCCTGTCACCTGTGTGTGCCTGTCTGCACCCCACACCAGCTCTGGTGCTGCCACTGCCTCGGGCTGGGGGCAAAGGCCCTTGTCAGGATTTTACAGGTGAGTGGGACGGCAGTGGGGCGTGGCCCTTGCACAGGCAGAGCAGAGCTGTGTGCCCAGGGGGAGCTGAGAGCCCTCTCCAGTTTTGGGGAAGGAACCCTCAGGTTTCAGTTGCTCAGAGGTTGTTGCCAATCTCCTTGGCCTTGGCAGAATTTGGATGTGGCATCATTCTGCCTGGAGTGTGGGTGTGTGACCAGAGCTCAGTGTGTGACAGTGCTCAGAGTGTGTGTGACAGTGCTCAGAGTGTGAGTGCTCAGAGTGTGTGACAGTGCTCAGAGTGTGACAGTGCTCAGAGTGTGTGACAGTGCTCAGTGTGTGACAGTGCTCAGAGTGTGACAGTGCTCAGAGTGTGACAGTGCTCAGAGTGTGTGACAGTGCTCAGAGTGTGACAGTGCTCAGTGTGTGTGACAGTGCCCAGTGTGTGACAGTGCTCAGTGTGTGACAGTGCCCAGTGTGTGACAGTGCTCAGTGTGTGACAGTGCTCAGAGTGTGTGACAGTGCTCAGAGTGTGACAGTGCTCAGTGTGTGTGACAGTGCCCAGTGTGTGTGACAGTGCTCAGTGTGTGACCAGAGCTCAGTGTGTGTGACAGTGCTCAGTGTGTGACCAGAGCTCAGAGTGTGTGACAGTGCTCAGTGTGTGACAGTGCTCAGAGTGTGACAGTGCTCAGAGTGTGACAGTGCTCAGTGTGTGACAGTGCTCAGAGTGTGACAGTGCCCAGTGTGTGTGACAGTGCTCAGAGTGTGACAGTGCTCAGTGTGTGACAGTGCTCAGTGTGTGACAGTGCTCAGTGTGTGACAGTGCTCAGTGTGTGTGACAGTGCTCAGAGTGTGACAGTGCTCAGTGTGTGTGACAGTGCTCAGTGTGTGACAGTGCTCAGTGTGTGACAGTGCCCAGTGTGTGACAGTGCTCAGTGTGTGTGACAGTGCTCAGAGTGTGACAGTGCTCAGTGTGTGACAGTGCTCAGAGTGTGTGACAGTGCTCAGTGTGTGACAGTGCTCAGTGTGTGACAGTGCTCAGAGTGTGTGTGACAGTGCTCAGAGTGTGTGACAGTGCTCAGTGTGTGACAGTGCTCAGAGTGTGTGACAGTGCTCAGAGTGTGTGACAGTGCTCAGTGTGTGACAGTGCTCAGAGTGTGTGACAGTGCTCAGAGTGTGTGACAGTGCTCAGTGTGTGTGACATTGCTCAGTGTGTGTGACAGTGCTCAGAGTGTGACAGTGCTCAGTGTGTTGCAGTGCTCAGTGTGACAGTGCTCAGAGTGTGTGACAGTGCTCAGTGTGTGTGACATTGCTCAGTGTCTGGGCCAGCAGCCTGGCTGGGATCACCCCAATTAAAGCTGGGTGGGACCATGGAGAGTCTCTCTGCTGAGGCTGCTTGGGTGACACTAATTGTTTAATTGAGCAGCAGTTGAGAGCTCTTTGGGGACACTGGAGAGGGCACAGGGCTCCTGCTGGGCTGGTGTCGTTGCCAGTTCCCTGTGACAGCCCTGGCTGTGCCCGTGGCTCTGCTGTGCCCTGGAACTGGGCACGTGCCTCTGGGCCAGCCCTGGCCATTGTCACTGTCACCCAGCCCTGCCCCGTCTGCCACACCCAGCCCAACACTTGCCTTTCCCCACTCCCACTGCAGATCTGCATCAGCAGAAGAGCAAAGGAACCGTTGCTTGTTTGTTGTGGCAATTAGAGCTGAGGTTTAATTACACTCCTTGGGCACAGCGCTGAATGTCAGCGAGGGGAAACAGAGACATTCTGTGCCTGGGAGTGCTGAGTAAGGACCAGCCTGGGCTCTGCTCTGGGCCAGCAGCTGCACCTGCTCCCTGTGCTGGGCGAGGGAAGGCAGTGCTGAGCAGGGAACAGAAATGGGAGAAGGAGAGGAAACCACCTCTGTGCCTTCAGTGACTCTGAGGCAGCACCTTCAGGTATCATAGCACATTGAAATATTGAATACAATAGTTCAGTCTCTGAGTGAGTTCTCTGTTCAAAACAGTGGGGATCCTCAACTGCCATCACAAAAAGGGCCCCATTTTCCTGCTCATCACTTACTGCCTTTGAAGCATCTGTCTCAGAGCCTGAGCCTATTGTGTCGTGTGAAAGCAGCTGTAGCATTGTCTGGCAATGGTAAATTGGCAATGACTTTGCATTTCATAATTAGTTAACAAGGAATCATTTACAATGTGCACGTCTCTCAAACCCCATGGAAATGTGCAGCACATGTTTGATGTTATTCATTAAAAATAGGAGCTGCAAATGCTCTCTGGCAGCAGCTCCTTCCTATTTCCCCTCACTCCATGGGGCCATTGGCAGGGACGAGGCTGCATTAAGGCAATGATTTGAAATTCTTTCTGAAAAAAATACTTTGGGGCTCCAGAGTTATTGAGGAGGGCACTGACTGTTTCAGATCCCTCCAGCCCCTGTCCTGAACAGGGCTCTGTGAGCTCCCCCCACTCCCAGGGAAGGTCAGTCTCTCAATTACATCTCGTCAGAAAACCTCTCAAAGAGGTAATTCGAGGGAGAAATTATTTCTAGAGATTCTTGTCGAATTACAGAGAGCCTTTAATTAAACGAGTGTCCATTACTTAATGGCAATTCTGGAGAGAAAACCCTTACTTCTGAAAGGGGCAAAGCTCCGCCTTCCTAGGGAAAATTTACTTTTAAAAATAATAAGATAAAGATGGCTTGTTGTGCTCCAGAACCGAGGCCTGAAAGAAATGAATGTGCGAGCTGGGAGGGGTTCAATTGGGAAGGGAGGAGCCCTGGCTCAGGTATTTGTATTTCTGTGTGCTGTGGGGGCAGCCCTGCTGCAGTGCCAGTCCTGGCTGAGCTTTTGGGGTGCCAGCACCCCACTCCTGCTCTGGGCTGCAGCTCCTCCCCAGCCATGCAGAGCATCCCCAGCCCTTTCCAGCCCTGCAGCTCCTCCCCAATTATCCAGAGCATCCCCAGCCCTTTCCAGTCCTGCAGTTCCTCCCCAATTATCCAGAGCATCCCCAGCCCTTTCCAGCCCTGCAGTTCCTCCCCAATTATCCAGAGCATCCCCAGCCCTTTCCAGCCCTGCAGCTCCTCCCCAGCCACCCAGAGCACCCCCAGCCCTCTCCTGGAGCATTCCCAGGCAGCCCTGGAGGAGCAGTGTCCCCAGAGGGGTGTGAGCAGCAGTGCTGGGGGCTGCAGGGCTGAGCTGGGGCAGCTCTGGGCTCTGGGTCCTGCTGCCCCCACACCTGTGCCAGCCCTGTCCTGTGTCTCTGCAGGGCTGCCTGTGGCAGTGAGTAGGAAGGCACGGCCTGGCCCTGCTGCTTTAGCACCCAGGCAGTGTTTCTGAGCTCTGCCTTACGTCTTTTGGGTATTTTTATCTCCTGCCTCATTGGAGCGGCCTCAGCTGAGTCATCCCATCCCCAGTTTAGATTGCTGCTCCCTCCACGCCCACTCCAGCAGGACCCAAATCCTGCTGGCACAGCCCTGCTGGAGTCAGGGGAGGCTGGCATTAAACCATGTGGGCACTAGGTCAGGGAGTCAGGAATGCTGTCCATTGTATTTAGCAGCCTGCTGGACTTAATGGGTGTCCATAACACAGCAATTCATGATTTATCATAAAGAAAGACAATAGATTAGGTTGCAGATTAATTATTGCTTATTTTTGTAGCTGTTGTGGGGTTTGTGTAGCAAGATACAGACAGGAGCAGCAGCCTTCCCAAAGTTCCAGCCCTTCCTTTGTGCAGGGTTTGGGGAATTGCTGCACCCTTCCAGTGGCACTGCTTGTGGGATGAAATGACAGGACTGAGCAGGAGCCTTGCTGAGTTTTGAAACTCCAGTAATCATTATTCCAATGCACAGAGAATCAGGGGTTCACTGACCCTTTTTTTGTGCTTGCATTGACTGGCAGTGTGTGACAGGAGCAGAGGGAACCCCTCAGGGTGGGCAGGGGAGGCTCAGGGGGGACAGCAGCAGGAATTTCCCCATGGAAAGGGAGCTCAGGGATTGGAAGTGCCCAGAGAGGGCTGGATCCCCACCCTGGAGTGTCCCAGGAACTCCTGGAGGTGGCACTGAGAGCTCTGGGACAGCCCCAGGATGGGCTCCATGGGCTGGGAGGGCTTTTCCCACCTCAGTGGCTCTGGGGGTCTGTGATGTTCCTCCACAGACACCTGGCTTCTGGTTATTTAATGAGCAAAACCCCTCCAAGTGGGACAATGGACAGCTGCTCCCCTCGTTAATTCCAAATGGTGAATGCTGTATTTATGAGAGAGATCCAAATATGTCCATCTGGTCCCAGCTCCTCAGCTGTTCACTTCACAGAGAAGAGAACGTTTCCATTCCTCTCCCTGGTGCTCACACGAGGAGCTGAGTCTTTTAAAGCTGTTTAATGCTTTTCTTTGCTGAGGGGTTGTGTACGTGTGAGAAATGCCACTAAATCCTGCCCTTTGTGTTCCCAAAACAGCAGGGCTGCACTGGTGTGTCAGGTTCTGGAGTGCAGCCCAGGCTCTCACGTGTGTGTGTGTGTGTGTGGGTGTGTGCTGTGGCTCAGTGAGCTCTGTCCCACCTGGCTGTGACCTGCCCATGGCTCAGGTGAGCTCTGTCCCACCTGCCCATGGCTCAGGTGAGCTCTGTCCCACCTGTCTGTGACCAGCCCATGGCTCAGTGAGCTCTGTCCCACCTGTCTGTGACCTGCCCATGGCTCAGGTGAGCTCTGTCCCACCTGCCCATGGCTCAGGTGAGCTCTGTCCCAGCTCTGTCCATGGCCAGGTGAGCTCTGTCCCACCTGTCTGTGACCAGCCCATGGCTCAGTGAGCTCTGTCCCACCTGCCCATGGCTCAGGTGAGCTCTGTCCCACCTGCCCTGCTGGGAGCACTGGTTCCACCCCTCTTTTCCAGTCTCTGTGCTGTAATGTGAAGGTGCCAGCTGTGTTAAAATGGAAACGTTGCTGGTTGTTGAAATAGTGCAGAATCAGGCAGAGCCATGGTGTGGTGGGTGCAGGGCAGCCATGGGAGGTGGGTGCTGCTTCTGCTCCTCCTGGGGGGCTGAGGGCTGATCCCAGGGGTGCTGGGGGAGCCACCCTGCCCCTGCAGAGTGTCCTGGGCTGGCTCTGAACAGCTGGCAGCTCCTCTGGGCTCAGCTGAAGCTCTGGTGCTGGATGCCATGGGTGCAGGTGGACGGCACAAAAAGCTTTGGGAAGTGCAGGAGGAGTTTTTTGCAGGGTTTTAATTTTGCATTGAGCGTGAGGGGAGCAGAAGGAGTCAGGCACAGTCAGGAGAGAGCAGGAGCTGCCCAGAAATAACGCTGTGTGTGTGCCTCTGAGAGCTCTGGGAGCTGTGGGTGATCCCAGGGCAGGCAGCACTGCAGACTGAAGGGAAGGGAAGTTCAGAGATGTGGGAGGTCAGAGCTGGGATGGATCCAAGGACGGGGATCTGAGAGCGGCTCAGAATAGAGCAGGGCACAGGCAGCAGTGCCAGGCAGCCTGAGGGGGGACAGCAGAGAGCAGGACTTGGGCACACTGGGGACAGTGTGCTCTGCAGGAGCAGCAGCTGTGCCTGAGCTGGGCTGGGTGACCCCAGATGGAGCCTGGGATGGCACAGCCTGGGGTGACACAGCTGGGGTGGCTCTGTGCAGTGACCTGGAGCAGGTGACAGTGCCAGGGGGGGACACCTTTGGCTCCATGTCCATCCAAAAAGCAGAGGCTGTTTGTCCCCCAGGGAGGGAGCAGTGGCTGCAGCTGCTGGGGGGTTTCCTCTGCCAGGGGCAGCTCCATGTGCAGCTCCACACCTGCAGCTGTGGCACCTCAGGGGCTCCTCACGGTGCCCATGCCCTGCTGGGCAAACAAAACCCTCTGCAGGTGCATCTGCAGCTTCATGCTTCCCCATAAAATATTCATTACTCCATTTTAGAAACTGATTTTTGCTGAAAATTGTTTCTTAAGAATTCTTGATCGCCTCAATTAGGAAGAAGAACAATTCCAGCAGGCTCAGAAATGCAGTGGCACAAATGGGAATAAAAGCCTTTGGTTTCCTGTGCTGCCATTGCCATTTCCATAGCACACACACGCACACACATTAAATTTTGATTCACATCTCTGACATCTCGAAAATTGCTCCTTAACAAAAGGAACATTATAGGCATGCTACAAAATACAGGCTTGGTCTGGCCACATTTTGGATAACTCTACCCTATTCTTTAGAAAATTGGTTTTATTGCTGATAATTGGGCTAAAAGGAAGACTATTTAATCCTGGCCAACCCAACTTTCTGGGACATTAAGTTCTAATAGGCAGATATAAACTGGTCTTAATAGATGAATCTGACATCATCTGGCTGCTTATTAACTATTAAACCTTGTTTCAGTAATTCTCTTGGCAGCTCTGTGTGTGTTGCCATAGTTTCTTTGTTAACAGAGCAAGACATTAATGCATTTTGAGTACTTATTGCCCAAAAGACATGAAAAAACACCTTCTGTTGGAAGGTGCAAGCTGGCTCCTGCTGTGTGTGGTGGCCCTGCAGCTGCTGGCACCCAGGGCGTGGCTGTGCCCCGTGGAGCAGCACCAGCAGCTCTCTGCTGTCACCTGGGCTCTGTCACCTCTTGGAAATGCAGGGTGCAGTGGCTGGGCCAGCAGAGGGGAGATCCCAGAGCTGAGAGGTGTGTCTGCCTGGGGACACCTGGGGACACCTGGGGACACAGGGCTGGGCAGGAGGGGGCTCAGCAGGTTCCTGGCCCAGGGTCCTGGCTCAGGGACCATTCCCCAGTTCTCCTGGGCCATGAGCTGTGTCCCTTCCATCCCCTGTCCCTGCTGGCACCTGCCCCCCTTGTGACTGCCAGCTCCAGAGGGGACCGTGGGCACTGTCCCCTCCACGGCCACGCCAGCCTGGAGCTGTTGGACTCTCAATAAACATGAATAACATCCAATGGTTCTCTTCTCCTCATCCGTGGGACAGATCAAACTGCAGGATAAATAGGCTGAAATCAACTCCTGTCTTTCAGCTGACAGTCATCAGCTTCAGCCTGAACTCACAGAGGGAAAATCTGTGGGAGATCTCTGCAGTAGTGGAAGGCTTTTCTAAGTAATTACAGGCTGAAGGAGAGTTGTAGCACTGGATAGTGACAAGTGGTATTTATTCCATATTTTGTTCAATATTGTAAATTACATATTTATTTAAAAAAAACAGCAGGCATCAGCTGGACCAGCATCTCCTCCTGCCCTGGGGATGCAGCAGCAGCTGCCTCTGGACTCGCAGCTCCTGGCAGGGCCAGTGCAGCCAGCAGCAATTAACACTCAGTGCTAAAGGAAAAACAAATGCCCACGTGTGTGCCCAGGCAGCCCGGGTTTGCTAAAGCAGCTGGGAGGGGCCAGGAGAGTTCCTGTCTGGGGGTGATTCAGTGGCAGCTCCTGGGTCCGTTTCCCTGGGAGATGCTCTGGAGGGATCCTGCAGGTGGCTGCTGTTGACAGGACAAGGCTGAAATGTGCCTTTGGGTGGGTTTGGGTGCCTGGTGTGGAGGGGCAGGCTCTGCTGGGCAGCAGTGTGGCCACAGCCCAGCAGGGTGGCACTTCTGGGGACAGGGGGGCTCTGCTCTGCTGGGCACAGGGCTGTGACCCGGCTGTGCTGTCACTGGGCTCTGTCCCTGTTGGGGTTCTGTCCCTGTGGGTACAGCTGTGTCACTGTGCTCTGTCCCTGTTGGGATCCTGTCCCTGTTGGGATCCTGTCCCTGTTGGGGTTCTGTCCCTGTGGGTACAGCTGTGTCACTGTGCTCTGTCCCTGCAGGGATCCTGTCCCTGTTGGGATCCTGTCCCTGTTGGGATCCTGTCCCTGCGGGGATCCTGTCCCTGTTGGGGTTCTGTCCCTGTGGGTGCAGCTGTGTCACTCTGCTCTGTTCCTGTTGGGATATTCTGTTCCTTTGGGGTGCAGCTGTGTTGCTGTGCTCTGTCCCTGTTGGGATCCTGTCCCTGTGGGGATCCTGTCCCTGCAGGGATCCTGTCCCTGTTGGGATCCTGTCCCTGCAGGGATCCTGTCCCTGTTGGGATCCTGTCCCTGTTGGGATCCTGTCCCTGCAGGGATCCTGTCCCTGTTGGGATCCTGTCCCGTGGGGATCCTGTCCCTGCGGGGATCCTGTCCCTGCGGGGATCCTGTCCCGTGGGGATCCTGTCCCTGCGGGGATCCTGTCCCTGCGGGGATCCTGTCCCGTGGGTGGCACTGGCTCAGCAGGGCAGTGGCAGGGGAGCAGGACGCTCTCAGCACTCCCAGCCTTGCTGTGATCCCCAGCTCCGGGTGCTCACAGGCTCGTTCTGTGCTGGGATGAGCACAGCTCAGGGGCTAGCAGCTCAAACACCTCCTGGAAAACTGCCACAAAGAGGAGCAAAAGGCAAGAAAAAGAGGAATTTTTGGAAGTGCATGAGTTTTTCCCCCTGTGGTCCCCACGGGTATCATTTGTGCCAGGGTCAGGCTGTGGTAGGACCCTGGTTTACAGCTGGGAGGGACAAAGCAGGCTGTGCTCTCACAGCTTTTGCAGGAAGGGTGGATCTGTGAGCCTGCCAGACACTGATCTCCATCCTTGCCATGAGCACAGCACTCAGCCCCTCCTCTGGCAGCAAATGTACATATTCTCCATCCTATGAAGATACATTTATATCTCCATTATAACGGCTTTTTGATATTTCTGGATACTAGTAGGCTAATTTAAGAAACATTTAGTCTTTTTCTCTCTGTTTCTTGATCAAAAGGAAGCAGATTTTGAACAATTCTTTCCCCAGGAGGTAGAAAAGTAGTATTTGCCTTTAGGGAATAAAAAAGAGAACACTTTCTGTTCATTAAATCTAACTGGAAAGTGCTCGAGATGTCAAGTGTGAAAACAGAGGCTGAGAGAAGGGAAAGGTTTTGAATTAATTCAATTGATTCCGTGGTTTATCAGGAATTTGTTGAATTTGATATTTCTGAGTGCTGTTCACAGTGAGATGCACAACAGAGGATGTGATCCAGCTGTAGATAAAACAGAGTATGAGGAGGTGGGGGAGGGATTTGGGGCAGGATCACAGGCAGGTGAGAGGATGGGATAGCCCCCAGTGTTTTTGGGATTGTTTTCTTCCCTATTTTTTTCATGGGGGGAATTGCACTAGTTTGAGCAAAGGCAGAACTTCACTGGCTTCATTCTGGGTATTTCAGAGTTATATTGATGGTGTTTCATAGGAGTTTATTCCTTTGTCTATTCACTTGGGTGCTTCTGGCATCAGCTGGATGCTGGGTTTGAGGTTTTTCCTAGTTTTGGGGTGAGTCATGGTGTGGCTGCACTGTGCACTGTGCTGGCAGGCAGACAGGGTTCCTGTGCCTGTGCCAGCCTGGAGGGGCTGCTGGGTGACCACCAGAACCTGTGAGTGCAGTGCAGTTGTGTTTAATCTGGTTTGCTGATAGAGGAGGGGACAGTGTGTGCCAGGTGTGGGCACAGCCCTGGCACTGCCCTGAGCAGCCCCCAGCTGTAAGGGTGTGGTTCTGTGAAAATCTCTGAATTCTGCTGTGCAGGGCTGCTCAGGGACAGGAGCTGCTGTACATCCAGCACATCAGCAGCCACATAATCTGGAGGATAAATCACACTGACATGTAGCCAGGAGCCCATCAGCTCCAGATGACACCGTCTGCTCTGTGATGTCACTGTCACTGATCCTGGGCTTCTCCTAGTGCTGCTTCCCTCACACAGCCATGCTGGGGATGGGCACAGTGACCCTGGGCACCTCCTGCTCAAACAGCCATGCTGGGGATGGGCACAGTGACCCTGGGCACCTCCTGCTCACACAGCCATGCTGGGGATGGGCACAGTGACCCTGGGCACCTCCTGCTCACACAGCCATGCTGGGGATGGGCACAGTGACCCTGGGCACCTCCTGCTCACACAGCCATGCTGGGGATGGGCACAGTGACCCTGGACACCTCCTGCTCACACAGCCATGCTGGGGATGGGCACAGTGACCCTGGACACCTCCTGCTCACACAGCCATGCTGGGGATGGGCACAGTGACCCTGGACACCTCCTGCTCACACAGCCATGCTGGGGATGGGCACAGTGACCCTGAGCATCTCCTGCTCACACAGCCATGCTGGGGATGGGCACAGTGACCCTGAGCACCTCCTGCTCACACAGCCATGCTGGGGATGGGCACAGTGACCCTGGGCACCTCCTGCTCACACAGCCATGCTGGGGATGGGCACAGTGACCCTGGGCACCTCCTGCTCACACAGCCATGCTGGACATGGGCACAGTGACCCTGGGCACCTCCTGCTCACACAGCCACGTTCCACCTGGGCACAGTGATCCATGGGCTGGCTGAGGAGCAGCATGGGAGCCTGCTGCTGCTGCTTCTCAGCCCTTGCACAGGAGCTGGGGCTGTGCCTGGGATCCAGATGTGTGCACAGCTGCTGGGGTGGCTGCTCTGTGCATCTGTGACTGCTCTGTGCGTCTGTGACTGCTCTGTGCATCTGTGACTGTGCTCCTGCATTGGCTGCCAGGGCAGAAAGGTCACACGAGGTCTGGGAGTGCCCACAGAAATACTGCATGGGGTGTCAGTACAGTGTGGAGACTTTATAGTGGGTATCAGGGAAAATTCCTGCATGGAAAGGTTTGTCCAGCCCTGCCACAGGCTGCTTGGGGCAGGGCTGGAGTCCCCATCCCTGGAGGGATTTAAAAACCACCTGGATGTGGCACTTGGGGACATGGGTTACTGTGGCCTTGGCAGTGCTGGAGGTGTGATTGACTCGATGGTCTCAGGGGGCTTTTCCAGCCCAAACAACTCTGGGTTTCTGTGGGCAGCACTCCTCTGAGCTTCCCTCCTTTCTCCCAGCGAGCACAGGCAGGTTTGCAGGCTCACAGGGGCGGGCTGTGGGCAGAGCCTGGGCGCACAGCGGGGCTTCTGGAACATTTTGTTTCCAGTTTAGACAACACTGCAAAAGTTGCACTTGGCCCCCCAGGAGTCCTAATTAGCTCCATCAGTGAATGTAGACAGGAATCATTAAATGTGTGTGGTTGGGTTTAGCTAAGGAGGAAGGAACACCAAGAGCCACCTGGCTGCACGTAATTAAGTTTAAAGCATGAAGAGTTAATCCTGCTGTGAATTAGAATTTGTGCCGTTTGGGTGTGAACTTCTCAATACACGGGTGTTAAAAGTTGCTGGGAATTAGTGTAAGCTGTTTTTGAGCCGAACAATTGGAACAGGCTGAATGCTGGAATACGATTGGGAGCAGTACTATTATTAGCACTCGTGCTCCTGAGCTGGTAATGATCTCTTCGACCTGCCACGGGAACAAATGATCCAGTAATTAATGCTCTGCATATGGCAGGGCAGCTGCGCTCCGTGAGCAGCGCCCCTCGCTCTGGGCTTGGCGGGGCTGGGCTTTACAAGAACTGGGCTTGGCGGGGCTGGGCTTGGCTTGGCGGGGCTGGGCTTTGCAGGAACTGGGCTTTGCTGGGCTGGGCTTTGCTGGGCTGGGCTTTGCAGGAGCTGGGCTTTGCAGGAACTGGGCTTTGCTGGGACTGGGCTTTGCAGGAGCTGGGCTTGGCAGGGACTGGGCTTTGCAGGAACTTGGCTGGGCTGGGCTTTGCAGGAACTGGGCTTTGCTGGGCTGGGCTTTGCTGGGCTGGGCTTTGCAGGAACTGGGCTTTGCAGGGCTGGGCTTTACAAGAACTGGGCTTTGCTGGAGCTGGGCTTTGCTGGGACTGGGCTTTGCAAGAACTGGGCTTTGCAGGAACTGGGCTTTGCAGGGCTGGGCTTTACAAGAACTGGGCTTTGCTGGGCTGGGCTTTGCAGGGCTGGGCTTTGCAGGAACTGGGCTTGGCAGGGACTGGGCTTTTTCAGGGAAGCCAGGGGAATGCCCTGTACTCCCACATTAAAATCTGTTTATTTTGGAGATATTTAGGTAGAGAAAATGAAAAGAAGGAAATCTACAACCTGCTCCCCTTTCAAGGCAGGTGCAAACCCCACTTGGCCAAGGGCAGGGGTGGCTGGGCTCCAGGCAGGATGGAGCTTTCCCAAGCCACAGTAGTGGCATTGGAAAAGTGTGGTTATTTCCTTTGCAGTTATCATGGAAGCTTTGCTCAGGTCTACAGGAACACCAGACAGAATTTGGTCTGTTAATATTTTCACTGGGTACAGTTTATTAAAAATGGAAAGTCAGGGCACATGGTGCAGACAGTGGGAGCAGCATGAAAAATGCAGACGGTTTAAATTTGGCCCATCCTCACGTGGAGCAGAGCTTAAAAATGGAAACTGGGGAGGGGAGCACATGGAGTGTATGGTAATTCTTCTATGGGATGAGCATGACCTATTTCTGTAAGTCATTCTTGGCTGCCAGCTCTAAGAAATGAAAATGTATTTTCTGAGCAGTGAATAATTTAGCAACTTTGAAGTGATTAACATAGAGGAGAGGCTGGAGCATGGAAGGTGGAGTGAGACACGCTCCCGGGCAGGATGGCAGCACAAACCCTTTGCACCTTTTCACTCCTGTGAATTCACTCCAAGAAGGTTCCTGCTGAGAGAGGGGCCAAGATTTAGGCTTGTCTCATCCTCAGGGCACAGGTGGGCTGGAGACCTGAGGGTGGGGAGCAGTTTGTGGGTCAGACCCTCAGAGGGGGCTTTGTCACAGAACAACTTTTCTTTAAATTGTGGATTGAAATGATTTAAAAATTGATTTCTTGTTTAATGGTTTCCCTTGTACAGTCAGGACCACAGGGTCAGCCAAGCTCATGGAAATAAGCAGATTTATTTCTGATACAAACCCTGTATTTATTACACTGCAAGTTGGGGACACTCAGTGGAACTATTACTGTGCCATAAGTGTGAAAAAAATCTGTCCTTGTTGCATTAGACAGAACTGAACTGTGGTTAATGCTTTAAAATGGTGCCAGAGCAGCAGAGCTCAATCTGCCCCTCAGCCAGGCAATGTGTGCTTCATTGGCATCATAGGATGAAAGCTCAGAGAAAACACTGAGGATGGAGGGATGGATGGATGGATGGATGGGGGATGGATTCCTCCTTCTCAAGCTTCTGCTTCACCACAAGGGTCCCCTGTGCACTTCTGCTCCATCAGATGTTGGCAGCTGTCATCTCGTAGAACTGGGAGCACTGGAGCTGACTTAGAATAACAATGATGAGTTTCTTCCTGGAACCAGTGTGTGTCTGCTGGCTGGATTTGATTTCTGATTACTAAAGGCTTCTACATGCCTATGAGAGTTCCTTAATTGTATTTAAGCTGGGCTTACTCAGCAAATCTCAACACTGAAGGGCCAGAATGTGCAGAACACGCACAAAGCCATGGATGTTTTCCCAGGGGTTGAGGTGAACCCAGGCTGACAAACCCCAAAATTTGTGAGCAAACTGGTGGAAATGGAAATGGCAAAGACACCCCAAACTTTGTTCTCAGCCTTATTTTTGGCACTGATGGACTGGAGTGTGTGCAGAGAGGGGAATGGAGCTGGGAAGGGGCTGGAGAATTCCTGAGGGAAATGGGAAGGGGCTGGAGAATTCCTGAGGGAAATGGGAAGGGGCTGGAGAATTCCTGAGGGAAATGGGAAGGGGCTGGAGAATTCCTGAGGGAGGTGGGAAGGGGCTGGAGAATTCCTGAGGGAAATGGGAAGGGACTGGAGAATTCCTGAGGGAGATGGGAAGGGGCTGGAGAATCCCTGAGGGAAATGGGAAGGGGCTGGAGAATCCCTGAGGGAAATGGGAAGGGGCTGGAGAATTCCCGAGGGAATGGGAAGGGGCTGGAGAATTCCCGAGGGAAATGGGAAGGGGCTGGAGAATTCCCGAGGGAAATGGGAAGGGGCTGGAGAATTCCCGAGGGAAATGGGAAGGGGCTGGAGAATTCCCGAGGGAAATGGGAAGAGGCTGGAGAATTCCCGAGGGAAATGGGAAGGGGCTGGAGAATTCCTGAGGGAAATGGGAAGGGGCTGGAGAATCCCTGAGGGAAATGGGAAGGGGCTGGAGAATTCCTGAGGGAAATGGGAAGGGGCTCAGCCTGGAGCAAAGGAGGCTCAGGGGGAATTTCTGGCTCTGCACAACTCCCTGCCAGGAGGGGACAGCCGGGGGGATTTGGGATCTGGAACAGGGACAGGGACAGGAGCAGAGGGAACGGCCCCAGGGTGTCCCAGGGCAGGCTCAGGGTGGATTTTGGGAATAATTTTTCATTTAAAAAGTTGTTACCCTTTGCACTGCAGTGGTGAAGTCCCCATCCCTGGGACTGCTCAAAAACCGAGGGCATTTGGCACTTGGGGTCCATTGGTGGTGCTGGGGATGGTTGGGCTGGGTGAACCCCAAGGTCTTTTCCAACAGGAATGATTCTGTGATTCTATGATTAAGGGTTTTTTTCCTAATGAGAGTGTTTTCCCCCAAAGCAAAGTGTGTTCCCTGTGGCCAGGGCTGGGGAGTCACTGCCTGCATGGTCAGGATGTGGGGCTGGAGCTTCATCAGCATTCCACAGAAATGGTGAAAAATTCCCAGTTTGGGTGTTTCACCTGAAATTCACACTTTTTCAGAGGAGAAATGAAAACTTCATTTAGCTCAATAATTTAATTTTCTGTAACTCTTTGTTCTTTTTATACCTTTTAAAATAAAACTGCAGAAGAGTCTTTATTGTGCTAAAAAATGCTGGCATGGCCAGTATTGAAAACACTCCAGAAGAGACAATTTTACACGTTGTAAACAAATGAATGGAGGTAATTAATTCCGAGTCCTGGTCCAGCCAGCTTTACAATCCTTGTTGGAATTAATTTGTCTGAAATTACATGGCTTTACAAAGGTGCTTCTGTTCACTTTGGGGATTTTAGCAGTCCCAGCTGGTACAGCCTCAATCTTTCATGAGGCACTGAGACTCAGCCATTTATCATTTCTAACATATGCTGCAGAAACATTAAGTAACATCCAGCAGCTGTTTATTGCTAACGTTATGCTACTATAAACATGTGCTATCGAGGCTTTTTTTTTTATTATTTTTTTCCTGTAAATCAATTTTAGTTCCTTGAAATAAAATTTTCTTATTGGTAGAAGTGAGGAAAAAAGCAAGAAGGAAAGTTGTGCTGCTGTGAGGCAGAAGCTGAGGGGGCTGTGGCACAGCCTGGGCACAGCCTGGGGACTCTCCTTCCTGCCACACCAAACTTGTGGCATTTTGTGGCAGCAAACTTGTGGTTTCTGTGGCCACAGTTTAATGTTTCTGCATCAGTTACTGGGGTGCTCCTTCCAAGCTACGTTGCAGAAACACAGTGGGTAGAGAAATGCTATTAATTATGGGTAGAGAAATGCTATTAATTATGCCAGTGTGTTAGAAATACATTGATAGAAAGTGGATCATGTCATACTACCCTGACATGTTTGCTGATACAAGTTGTAAGAAATAATTTCTTAGGCCTTTAGTGTTGAAAAGAATCGTTCTTGGAGTTAAATGTCCCTGTTGATATTAATGAGGCTGGAAAACATGCAGCCAAAGAGTGAAATGCTGACTTGAACCTTAAAATGGGATTTATTTTGCTTCCCCAGATTTGAAGGTGTTGTAGACCAGGTTTACTAACTGCATCTTAATATTGTTCTCCTGCTCCTGGAGATTATTACCAGGTCCTGCTGTTGAGCTCTCACTGGGAGTCCACTGTGCATCTGAAGTGTTATTTTTAGGTATCTTGCAAATAAATGCAGAATAAACAGAAAAAAAAAAAAAAAAAAAGATGAAAACATTCATAATTTTAGAAGAGTGAAGACAAAGCCCTAATATTTATTTTGCATCTCTCATGCCTCTGTGTAATGAATTGTTGCAGGGAAATGTTCTCTTGTACTCTTGATTCTCTCTGTTTCACTGGCAAGTGGAAGCTGTGTACCCAGCGTGCTTTAATTACATCTTGTGACTACAATGAGCTCTTAATTACAGGGGTGTCAGAGCAGCACCTGGCACTGAGTGCAGTGGGCAGGGCTGGGCTGGGCCAGCTCTGGGGAGGTGCTGTGGGCACGTGGAGCCCTGCCATCCTGCCTGTCACACTGTCACCCTGTCACCCTGCCACCCTGCCATCCCTGCCATGCCCCTGTCATCCTGCCATCCCTGCCATCCTGCCATCCCTGCCATGCCATCTCTCTACCATCCCTGCCATCCCTGTCCCCTTGTTCCTCTGCCATCCCTGCCATTCCTGCCACCCTGCTTGTCACGCATGCCTGGAGCTGGAGAACAAAGCCACAGCTCAGGAGCAAAGCCAGGCTATGGTATTTATCCTCATCTGTGATTCATGCTTTGTCACTGGGTGCCAGGGAGAGCCAGGAAGCAGCACATGGCAAGTGCCAGCATCTCCTGTCCCCTGGGAAGGTGACACGCTGGTAAGGAGTCAGGGAACAACTGGTGTCCTGTTCTTGTGAGGGAACCCCCATGGGGACACTGGAGCAGAGCAGAGGGGAAAAACCCCTGTGGGGACATTGGAGCAGAGCAGAGGACATTGGCTGGGTGTGATGGGCAGGTCAGCTCCTCTGTTTGCACATTGTACAGGGTTTTGGGATGGGATGGGATGGGGTGGGATGGGATGGGATAATGGGATGGGGTGGGGTGGGATGGGATAATGGGATGGGGTGGGGTGGGATGGGATGGGATGGGATGCAACAGAAGAACAGAATATTTTCAGTTGTAAGGCACCTACGAGTCCCACTCACCTGGACTGGTGTAGTCTCAGTTTGGTGCTCCAGGACTGCCCAGAGCAAAGCAGACTGTGGAGGGCATTGTCCAAATGCCAAGCACTGCCAGGGTGAGGGTGAGCAGGGTGAGGATGAGCAGGGTGAGGGTGAGCAGGGTGAGGGTGAGCAGGGTGAGGATGAGCAGGGTGAGGATGAGCAGGGTGAGGATGAGCAGGCTGTGAGAGGCAGCAGCTGCCACCTCCTGCTCACTGCCACCAAATTCTCTGCTGGTGTCTGTGGCTCAGGCTGGAGCAGTCACCCCCAGATCATCAGCCCTGTGCTGGGGTGAGTGACAGCTTTGCCCTGCCAGGCAGAGAGTGCAGCCTCTGGAGCATTCCCAACTGTTCCAGGCAGGCTCAGGGTTTCTATTTCAGGGCAAATCACATATTCTGTAGTGATAAGTTAACGTGCTTAGTAACCCAGTGTGTTGTGCACAAAAAGCAGCACACTGCTACTATGATTTTCTCCTTCAAGTGCTGAGACTGCTTTTGCTTTGTTGGGATCATGTACTCATAGAATCATTTACTTACACAGAATTATCAGACTGCCTGCTGAATCCTGCAGAAAATACTGGAACTGGGAAATCAGTGCATCATCTCAACTCCCCATCAGCAGAACTCTGTATTAATTTATTAAGAGTGACATCTCTGCTGATGGGTTCAAGGGCCTGGTGAATATTCATACTAGGTTTGTTTCCTGCCTGCTGACTCCAGCAGCCTTTCCAGAGCAGTTGTAGTCATGGATACATGGAAATGACACTTTGGGGTTTGTTTTCTCAGTGGCAATGCCTTTTCACACAATATTCCAAACACTATCAGGAAGAATTGTCAAAAGCTCCCCTCCTGCAGTGATGGCAGGTCAGGAGCACTTCCCTGAGGTTAAATTGCCAAGGAAATGCTCCCTGGGGCTCACTGGGCCTGGGCATCCTCTCGGTGGTGGGAGGTTGGTTCGGTTGCACGTGGAAAACATTTGATGAGATGCTCTGGCCAGAAGATTTCAGGGTATTGATGAAGCTGCAGCTGCAGTTTTGCATTGCTCACTGGTAGGGGTGGTGGGGAAATCCTCAGGAAAATCACTGCTTAAACAAGAGGCCCAGGGGAAAGGGAGGGAGGTGATGGGGAGGGGACAGCAGCCCTGGAGCTGAGCCCTGCCCTGGGAGGCTCTCAGGGCTCCTGGGGACACTGTCAGGGCTCCTGGGGACACTGTGTCCCCTTGGGCCTGTCCTGGGCTCTCCTGGAGAAACCTCGGGCAGATCAGAGTCAGGGGGGTTGGAATAAACCTCTGAGATCCGGGAGTGCAGCCCTTGCTGATCACCACAAAGTCAGCTAAACCAGCTAAACCAGCTAAACCAGCTTAAACAGCTTAAACAGCTTAAACAGCTTAAACAGCTAAACCAGCTAAACATGTCAACCAGCTAAACCAGCTTAAACAGCTAAACTAGCTAAACCAGCTAAAAAAACTAAACCAACTGAACCAGCTAAACCAGCTAAACCATGTCAACCAGCTAAACCAGCTAAAACAACTAAACCAATTAAACCAGCTAAACCATGTCAACCAGTTAAACTAACTAAACCAGCTAAACCAGCTTAAACAACTAAACTAACTAAACCAGCTTAAACAACTAAACCAACTAAACCATGTCAAGCAGCTAAACCAGCTAAACCAGCTAAACTAACTAAACCAACTAAGCCAGCTAAAACAGCTAAACCAACTATACCAGCTAAACCATGTCAATCAGCTAAACTAACTAAACCAGCTAAAACAACTAAAACAACTAAACTAACTAAGCCAGCTAAAACAGCTAAACCAACTAAACCAGCTAAACCATGTAAGTCAACTAAACCAGCTAAACCAACTAAATCAACTAAACCAGCTAAACCACGTAAGTCAACTAAACCAGCTAAACCAACTAAATCAACTGAACCAGCTAAACCATGTAAACCAACTAAACTACCTTAAACAGCTAAACCAGCTAAACCAGCTAAACGCTGTAAAGCAGCGCAAGCAGGGGGAGCTGGGGCTGCAGGGACACTCCGAGTGTGAGCTGGCCCAGATTCTGTTTTCAGCTTCATTTGGCAAAGTCTTCTGAGCTCTCCTGCAGAAAGCGTCCCACAAAAGTGACAATAACAATATTTTGGATATAAGCCTAGCACAAAAGGGTAATAGGAACTCCATGGGCATGCGTGGGCTCTTGATTCATCCTCAGAGATGACAGATGTGCATTTATTTAAGATCTGGGAGTGGGACTGGTAATATTTATAGTGAGTTCTTTGTTCCCACTCTTCCTGAGCATGGCCAGTGAACAGGCCCAGTGCTCACCCTGACCCCTCCTGCTGCAACCCCCAGCCCCTGCCAAGCTTCTCCTTTCCTGCAGGCACCTGGCCAGGAGTGCTGAGGGTCCCCTGCCTGTCAGGGTCTCGTGGTGGGGCTGGCAAGGGCTGCCAGCTGTGCCTGAGCAGTGGGCTCAGTCCACCAGCAAGCTCCTCCTCGCCTTGCCTTTTGTATTTGAAACTGGTATTAAAATCAATCCCAGCAGGAGTTTGGTATAAAAACAACTCTGCTTGCAGCAGCAGCTGCTGGAGGCAGTGGCTGAGGTGTTAGAGCTGCAGCATCAGCTGCTGGTCTGGGGCAAACAGTGCATGGGTCTGCACTGGGGGGAGTGGGGGCTGTCCCTGTCCCCTGAATGCTGAATGCTGTCCCTTGGCACAGAGAGGGCAGGGCAGGGCAGGGCAGCCAGAGCTGGCTGGGCAGGGCACGGGCAGGGCCAGGGGCACTGTTTGTGGGGCAGTGTTTGTGGGGCAGTGGTTTTGGGGCACTGTTTTTGGGGCACTGTTTGTGGGGCAGTGTTTTTGGGGCACTGTTTTTGGGGCACTGTTTTTGGGGCACTGTTTGTGGGGCAGTGGTTTTGGGGCACTGTTTGTGGGGCACTGTTTGTGTGGCACTGTTTTTGGGGCAGTGGTTTTGGGGCACTGTTTGTGGGGCACTGTTGTGGGGCAGTGTTTGTGTGGCACTGTTTTTGGGGCACTGTTTGTGGGGCAGGGTGTCCCACACTCCCCACTGTGCCACTCTCACTGTTTGAGCTCTGAGTAGCTCCCCTGGATCCCCACAGGCTAAGCTGTATTTTAACCTGGGCTAAACATTTCATAACCTCGTCCAACCCTCTGCCAGATCCCTCAAACACCTGAGAAGAGACTTGAAAGGAAGGCAGCTGCTGCCCTGCAGCTTCCCCAGAGGAAAACTTGCAGTAAAAGCTTGGCCAATGCTCTCTAGTTGTCTCCCTGCCTTCTTTCAAATGCAAGCTTATTTGTAGTAAAGCATTTACAAATGGAAATTCTTTTTTCTTTCCCTTGCAGTGAACTTTGACCACTTCCAGATTCTGCGGGCGATTGGGAAGGGAAGCTTTGGCAAGGTAGGCTGGAGCTCTCACTGCCATGCTTTATCTGCTCTTATGGACCTGTGGTTTATTGGAACAGGAACTGGGCTGAAATTGGCTATTGTTGTTTTTTTTACAATGGCTGCTCAGTGAACACAGGGAGAATGTTCATGAAAATACCTTGCTGCCATTTGTTTTAATCCCTGGTTCAACAGGTGTGCTGTAAGTTACCAGCACAGTTGTGACCCTTTCACAGCAAACATTCCTTATGTTTTCAGTGTCCTGTGGGGATGTCTGGGCTGTGGGGGCCAGTGAGGCAGGAGGGGCTGGAAGTTGTCCTTGGGGATGGACTGAGCTGGCACACTGCTCAGGAGGGTTCTGTGAAGCCCTGGGCTGTTTTCCCACTCAGAAATCAGTAAAGCTGAAGAGGTTTTGTTGTTTATTTTTAACAGTTTTTTCTTGCCAGGCTGGTGGGAGGATGTGGGAGGTGATGATCAGAAAGCTGTGTATCCCTGGGATTGGCTCCTGCCTGCTTCCAGCCCAGCCCTTCTGCAGCCCCTGCTCCTCTGGCTCTCCCTCTGCCCCGTGCAGTGACTCTGGGCATTTGTCCCCTGCTGTGGCAGTGCCAGCCTGGCCTTCCTGGGGGTGTGTGTGTGTGCTCACATGGCCCAGGGCTGCCCTGGCACCCTCTGTGTCCTGTGTGAGCCAGCAGCAGTGTCCCTGCCTGCAGCCACTCACCTGAGTGCCATGGGTGACAGCTGGAGTGACAGTGCCAGTGGTGACCCCTGGGCATGCTGGCAGTGCCAGTGCTGGTCCCTGGGCATGCTGGCAGTGCCAGTGCTGGTCCCTGGCCAGTGCTGGTCCCTGGGCATGCTGGCAGTGCCAGTGCTGGTCCCTGGCCATTGCTGGTCCCTGGGCATGCTGCCAGTGCCAGTGCTGGTCCCTGGGCATTGCTGGCAGTGCCAGTGGTGACCCCTGGGCACTGCTGAGCTGCCTGTGTCACCTGCCCAGGTGACTCTTGTGTGCCAGTGCTGTGCCAGCACTGAGGCTTTGGGTGGTGACCTGCCCTTGGAAAGAGGGTGAAATGTGCAGTGACAAGGCTGTGGAGTGGCCCAGCCCAGCTCAGAGGGTGGCAGCAGTGTCCCCACAAACACTGGTGGCACAAACAGGACACCTGAGGGGTTGGGATAAGCTGCACCTGCTCGTGTTTCCCTCTGGCCATCTTCCCCCAGTGTACTTTGATCAAAAGCTGAAGCCATGAGGGTGAGAAAATCCAGATGTGGCTCTGGAGCTGACCCACACTGTCCTTTGCCTTCTCCCTGACGAGGTCTTGTCCCACTGGGCACCTCAGGAGCAGCCTGACCTGCTAGGCTTGGATGGCTGGAAGATGGAAACTTTGCAAAAGCAGGAATTCCCCAGGAGATCTGAGACTTGTTTGGTCAGAAGAACCCAATTTTTTACTGAAAATGCCTTTTTGAATACTTTATGTGTATGAAGCAGTTTTGGTGCTGAGCAGTGGTGGCAGCACAGAACCAGCTGCAGTCTGGCCTGGGAGCAGAGAGGGGACACTGCCAGCTCCAGTGCTGCCAGAGGTGTTCTGTACAGCCCCACTGCCTGACAGGCACCAGGAGATGGAGATGGAGCTCTGCCAGGCTGCTGGGCTCCTGCTGGATGGTGGGGAGGGGTTAAACACCAGCTCAGCCCCTGTGCTCTGGGGATGAGGCAAACAGCAGCAGAAAGTGTCCCCAGACACTCCTGGAACACTCAGGCTCTCGTGTCTTCAGCTGCAACCAAAGACCAAACACTCACTCAAAACCTTAGTGAAAAAAACCACTCACATTTTTGTTTGGAGCTGATAGGAGAAGATTCATACTTCAAGTATAAACTTTCCAGAGAAGGAGGTTTTGTTCGTTTAAGGAGAGGCACCTGGAAAATTAATTCTGCTCAGGACATGAAAGAGAGAAAAAGCAATTCCTGTTCAGGGCAGGAGCGTCCTGGCTTTGAGGGGAGCTGCTCCCTGTGGCTGCTCACTCTGTGCCTGGCTTTGCACAAAGGTTAAGTCTGGCACACAGCACTCCATCAAACTGTCCACACTCTCCCAGCAAAGTGCTGCAATGATTCATCTGTCACCTCTCTGCATTATTGTGTCAACGTGCTGAGTTTCCTCTGACACTGAGAAAAGCTTTTTGTGTTTACAAAATCATTTCCAGCTCACATTTGATCAGGAGAAACACAAAAGTACCTCCTGGCAAGTGTTAGTGTGTCTCCTGAGGAAATCTACGTGTGTTTTGGAGCTTCAAGTCAAATAATGTGGCCCTGCATTTGAATCTTGTTTTTGTTCTGACAAGGCATCAGAGCCCACACCCCCAGCAGCTCCCACATGGAGCTGAGAGATGGAAGGTTCCAGCACCAGATGCAGCTTTTGGCAGCAATAAAATTGAAGCTGTGCTGGACATTGGGGTCATGCACAGGTCCCTGGGAGCTGCAGCCTGTGAGTTTGGGGTGTTGTGTTAATGCTCAGGGCTGGACAATCCAATTACAAACCACTTAATGCCATAAATGAGAAGGAGCAGGGTCCTCAGTTCTTATGAAATTATAGATAATCAGCTTGATACATCAATTAGAGATTATGAAGGAAAATGCTGCCTGGGTTTGTCCAGAGCATTACAGGTGTACCCTGGTGCTGCTCTGGGCTGTGGTGTTTGTTCTGATTTCTTCACAGCAGTGAAGAGTAAATAACGAATTCAGCATGGAAATTCAGCAGGGAAAGGTCAGGCTGCTCAGGCTGTCACTGCACAGGGCTCCTGAGAAAAAGCCAGGAGACACAGGACAGGTCTGTGAGCAGCATGGGTATCAGGGTTGGATTTTTGGGGGGTTTGTTCCTTCCCCTGGATCTTGCCATCAGTGATGCTGTTGCCAAGCCCAGGGTGAGGGGCCTCAAGGTCAACCCAGCAAGGGTCACCTGCTGAAAAGGATTTATTTATTTACATAAATAAATAATTATTTATGTAATGTACAGAGCAAAATCACAACTGTTTCAATAGTTCCATGCAATTAAAATTTCAGCAGTGAAATTGTTGACAAATTCTAAATTTAGTGCTTTCCATTTTTGTACCAACTGGCCATTTTGTTCTCTGAAATGAAACTGTAACTACAGGATCACTTTGACAATTACAAATTGGATTTTCTTATTTTTTCTTAATACTTTTTTATTCTTACTGACTCATCACATTTGGAATAGATTATATTTTACCTGTACGATCAGGGATTCTACCTCCCTTCAGAAAACACTCTGGACTGTAAGTCCATGAGATTTTTTAAAGAAAGAAGAGCATGGCAAGAAACCATGTTTATTGAACAGAAGCCTTTTGTGTCTCTGCTTTCCACCCTCACCTCCCGTTTATTTGCTATTTCTGTCCAAAATCCACTGAGATTCCTTCTGTTCCTGTCGTTCTCTCAAGGCCTTGCAGTAAGATTGTTGTGCCACGTTATTACTTTTGATCTAAAAATTGTTTTTAAAAGTAAGTGCTAAAAATTCCTCTCAAGAAAGGGCAATGCAGTATGAAACACTTCTCTGTTCCTGACAGCAAGGGGTGCAGTTAGAGCAAACCATGCTGAGGGTGCTGAGCACCTTGTTCTCCCTGGAGGGGTGAGGATGGACACAGGAGCTCCAGCCAGCCCTGCCCTTGCTGGGTGAGGATGGACACACAGCTCAGCCCTGTCCATGGTGGGTGAGGATGGACACACAGCTCAGCCCTTGCTGGGTGAGGATGGACACACAGCTCCAGCCAGCCCTGCCCATGGTGGCACTGTGCCCCTGTGTGCCCCTGTGTGCCCCTGTGTGCCCCTGTGTGCCCCTGTGTGTCCCTGCTGCATCCCCAGGGGCTCAGGTCAGCTCTGCAACTCGATTTTGGCCCCTGCTGCTGTCTTTGGGCTTGTCAGAGAGGTTGAGGTGCTTGCCCAGATTTGCTGTGGCTGCCCCTGGATCCCTGGCAGTGCCCAAGGCCAGGCTGGACACTGGGGTTGGACATTGGGACAGTGGGAGGTGTCCCTGCCATGGCAGGGGTGGCACTTTAGGGTCCCTCCAACCCAAATCTTTCTGTGATTCTGAGATCACAGAAATATGGAGAAATGGGAAGCACATTTCTTTATGCTGGTAGCTTGAGGCAATCAGGTGCTGTTTGGCAGGGATGCCAGAGGAGCTCTGAAGGGGAAGGAAGGCAGCCCTGGTGTGACAGGCAGGGTGGCTGCAGGGACAGGGGCAGAGCAGGCAGGAGGAGCAGGTTTGTGTGAGCACAGCCCAGCCCTGTGCCCTGTCCTGGCTGGGCTCTCCCTGTCCCCACCTGCAGAGCTGCCAGGGCCAGCCCTTGGTGCAAACACAGCCCAGGGGAGCCAGGGAAACACAGGAAAACCCAGCACTAGGCTGGGATTGATTCCTGCTGAGGGTTTTGCCCTGTGGAACACGAGCACCCCGATTTCTTGGCTGAAAAGAAAGGCCTGAGGTTATTTCCTGCAGCCCAGAGGGGAAGCTCTGCTGCCTGGGCTGTGCTGTGCACAGAGAGGACACTGGGGCCACCTGGGCCAGGGCTGGATCACAGTGACTGATGGGCCTTTTCAAACAGCACAGCCACTGTTCCTGCCTTGGGGTCAGGGAACTTCAACATCAATTTGCCTTCAGTGATTAAATAAGGGCAAACAATCTTCATGGGAAGTAATTAGATTTCTTTCTGTTCCCAATATCTGTCAAATACGTAGCTAAAAAAAAATACTTTTGCCTCTTTAACCAGCCTATCACAGAATTAGTCATGGCCATAAGGAGAGAGAGCTCCAGTATCAGACACAACTCAAGAAGTGTGTCCCCACAGGAAACGTTGCACTCTTTATTCAGACAGTGCTCGTGGCTGTGCCTGTGCACAGGCTCCAGGTGCTCTTGTGGCTCTGCAGAGGTGGAGAGATGGGGGATGCAGGTCTGGACCATCCACAAGGCACAAAGGTGGCTCACAGAGTCCCCAGGGATCTCTGCAGGCTGGCCTGGCTGCCCATCGTTCTACCTGGATGATTGAAAAAGGAGCCCAGTGAGATCTCTGAGCCCGTGGTTAAAGGCACCCAGGGATGCAGGAGCTGCAGCTCCAGAGCAGCTCCAGGGCTCTCTGCTCCTGCTGTGCCCTGTGCCAGCACAGCCCTGTCCTCAGAGCTCCCCAGGGCAGCAGTGCCACCCCCTGCCCACAGGAGATGTGCCGTGGGCTGGGGCCAAAGGCTGACCCCAAATCTCCACATTTCTGTGTTAACTCAGAGTGAGACTCCAGGTTTGGGGGCCTGCCTGGTGATGAGGCAGGGCAGAGGTGGAGAACCAGGACAAGTAAAAGCAAAGGAAAATGCTCCTCTTTCCTTTTTGTTCTTTAGTGTTCTGTGCTGTCACTTCTTCAGCTTCTCCTTGTTTATTTGGATTAGTGTGTCTCCTGAGGAAATCTACATGTGTTTTGGAGCTTCAAGTCAAATAATCCCCCATATCCAAACTCAATTACAGAAACATCTGCTTAATGTCTGATGGGACCTTATTTTCTCAGTGTGACATTAAAGGGAAATGCTTACTCTGAACCACCTTAAACTGCATTAAATCACAGGGTTCAGACCCTGCAGATAACAGCCATGATGCCTTGCAGGGAAACTGGGAAATGTTCCCTGGTACCAGCTGGAGTGCCCCAGCCCCGTTTGCAGGGTACCAGGGAGGAGAGATTTTCCTGACACAGTTTCCAGGGCTGCTTGTCCCATTTGTGTGAGCAAGACAGAATAAGGCTCATTCTGGAAATAAAAACCAACCAAAGCCATGGACAAGCTGAGCTTTGCTGTGCTTTGAGCCACTCCAGCTGCACCTGCCCAGTGGGTTCCTTTGGGCACACCAGAGGGGACACAGAGCCAGGGGGGCTGCAGAGCCCTGGGGGGCAGCACAGAAGCACAGGAACACATTGCTAGAACTGCAGAGTGGAGCTCTGGAGATTGCCCTGCATCCCTGGCAGTGCCCAAGGCCAGGCTGGACACTGGGGTTGGGACAGTGGGAGGTGTCCCTGCCATGGCAGGGGGGACACTGGCTGGGATTTGGGGTCCCTCCCAGCCCAGCCCAGAGTTCTGTGATCCTGTGCTGCACAGCAGCTGAAGTGCTGCTGGGAACAGCAGGTGTTATTTTGGGTCAGAAGACTTTCTTGGCTCTAGCATAAGCAACTGAGAAAGACATTTTTTATGGAAGTGTTGACACGACCTGGAAACACCGACAGGCTTGCTGTGAATAAAAGTTTCATCAGCTGCTGTTACAACTTGGCTGCAGCAAACAGCAGTGCTGCATAAAAGAGATTTTAATGATTTATGGTGCTCTGACAAACGAGTCCATCAATCTCGTGGAAAAGCACAGCTTTTCAGCAGGGAAAAACTGAACTTGTAAGGCTCCATGGAAAGTATCTCAAGGAGTGAAATGTGGCAAGGTGTCTGGAAACAGAAACAAAATCAGCACTTAAGGATGTGAAGGCAGATTTGTTGAGCTGATAACTTCATACTCAGAGCATGGCTCCTGAGGGTCACACTGGTTTGGCTGCCACTGCAACTTTAGAGGTTTGGATGGGATTTGGGGCAGGAATTGTTCCCTGGGAGCTGGGATGGAATTCCCAGATTTGCTGTGGCTGCCCCTGGATCCCTGGCAGTGCCCAAGGCCAGGCTGGACATTGGGGACAGTGGGAGGTGTCCCTGCCATGGCTGGGGTGGCTCTGGGGGGGGATTTGGGGTCCCTTCCCATCCAAAGCATCCTGCAGGGGAGGGAGCTGGGGCTGCTCAGGCAGGGAGCTGCTCTGGTACGCGGGGAAGGAGGTGCTGCCAGCAGAGTCCATCAGCCTGCAGTGGTTCCTGTGCTAAATGAGCCCCTGACACTGAACTGTGGCACTGCAGATACACCTGAGCTTTGAGCTTTGCTCTCTTGGCTGTGCCTATAAACAATTTGATTAGCTGATTTTATCCTTGATATTTGTGAGGATTATAGAACAAATTATTATGGACTTTTTGATTGCCAGTATTGCACAGATGCTAATTGCCAGGGAAGGGCTGTATTTTAATTGTCAACAGCAGCATCATACAGGATGGATCCAAAGGCACATTTGAATGCCAAGGGAATTAGTTCTGTGTCCTGTGCAGCTGTGGCCTGTCCAGAACAGAGTGATCCCTGTTTGCAGCTTTCCTGACTGAGAATTTAAATGATTTTATTTTTTAAATGGATAATTGGTGAGGTTCTGCCTGCAGTTCTTGGTACAAGAGCCAAGCAGGGGGCCCTGGGGATGTGCTGGTGACAGGGATTTCCCTCCAGCCACTTTCTGAAGGATGAAAACCCTGGGAAAAGTGAACGATGTCTTGGTGTAAGAGCTGAGCCATTCAGGAGAACTTGGCTGAAGGAGATGAACTTGTTAGGAGTCAATAGTGAGCTTATCCTTTCAGCAGTGCATGGGTGCAGCAAAGCCCTTCTCACCTGCTTTACTCTTTGCTCAACGAGCTCAGGAAACCAGCAAACACAATTGTCCAGCCTGTCCTTGCCCTTGCAGTCTGCCTCCAAAGTAAAATCTAGAGTTCAAAAATCAAATCAGTCATCAAAAAAAGCTTGAGCTGGTTCTACATCATGGTAAATGCCTTCTCACTGCTTCAGGTGCTTCAGAATGAAAGACTTAGTTCTTGCTAAGAAGTGTTTCCCCGCCCTGAGGCTGCTGCTGTGCTTCCCCCACAGCAGAGAGTTCTTCCCCCACGCAGTCCCCGAGCCTGCTGATGCTTCTGGTGCCATGGGCAATTTGATGTTAATGCTCTGCATTTCAAATTTCAACCTTTCTGGTAAATGGCACTTCTATAGATATGGGGGAAACAGGGAGGGATAAATACCCAGCAGAAGCTGGAGGAGAAATCAATGCATGTGGGCAAGGTGCAAGCACTGCAAATAAGCATTTTTATAAACTGGAGCAGTGTCTGGCCACGGTCCAGAGCTGGGTGGGATTTAGGGGTGTGGTGTAGGTGTGTAGTGTTGGCTGACTCTGAGCCTTGGCTCTGCTCTGAGCACAGAGAGTGAAATCCAGGCTTGTTCTCTGAAATGTCCACGTGGCCTGAGCCACAGCCCCAGTCTGTGTGAGGAGGGATTACAGGGCACTGGGCTCGTCTTTCACAGCAGGAGCCAAAGAGGGAGAAATTCAAGAAGGAAACCCCTGTGCCCAGGCCAGATCGCTGAGTCAGCTGTGGGTGTGTGCAGAGCTGTGACAGTGACACCCTGGGGTCACCAGCACCTTGCTGTGGGTGACCCTGCTCATGGAGAGGGAATCAGTGTCAGTGTGCAGCCAGGAGAGCTGTCCCCAGCTGTGCCAGCTGCAGGGACAGCCCCAGTGCAGCCAGGAGAGCTGTCCCCAGCTGTGCCAGCTGCAGGGACTGTCCCAGTGCAGCCAGGAGAGCTGTCCCCAGCTGTGCCAGCTGCAGGGACAGCCCCAGTGCAGCCAGGAGAGCTGTCCCCAGCTGTGCCAGCTGCAGGGACAGTCCCAGTGCAGCCAGGAGAGCTGTCCCCAGCTGTGCCAGCTGCAGGGACAGCCCCAGTGCAGCCACAGGCTTTGTGTGAGCCCAGGACACTGTGCTGTGCCTGCAATTTGGGGTATCTGGGGCTCTGGGAATTGCCCTCTGGGGTATCTGGGGCTCTGGGAATTGCTCACTGGGGTATCTGGGGCTCTGGGAATTGCTGTTTGGGGTATCTGGGGCTCTGGAAAAGCTTTTGTGTGCCGTGTCTCCAGCAATTCCCTTCCAGCTGCTGCCCCTTCTGCCTGGCAGGGCTGGCTGCATTCCACTCCTCCTAAAGGTTGTGTTTAAGCACCAAACATTTCCTTTGTGTGCCTGCATTGTGCAGAATGAGCACAGAGTCATTTCTGCTTCTTGCTTTGCTCTGCATTTGCCTGAAAATGGATTAATTTAAGAAGTGCACTCTTGACTTGTGACTGAATGGATGTTTGTTCCTTCCCTGGGAGTGGATGCATGAACGGAGAAGCACAAAAAGAAAAAGGATACATCTCGTGTCACTGGCAGTTCGGGGGGACTCGGACACATTGATGCATTTCTGTAAGCAGGGGCTCCTTGGGAATGGTCACTGCCTGTGACAGGGGCACCGAGAGGCTGAGCCCAGCCCAGGCAGCGCCTGCAGCGCTCCTGGAGCTGGTTTGGAGGGAGTTGGAGCCTGACCAGGGGTGCTGGGATGTGAGCAGTACCAGAGAGAACAGCCCTGGTACTAGAGAGAACAGCCCTGGTACCAGAGAGAACAGCCCTGGTACCAGAGAGAAGAGCACTGGTACCAGAGAGAACAGCACTGGTACTAGAGAGAACAGCCCTGGTACCAGAGAGAAGAGCACTGGTACCAGAGAGAACAGCCCTGGTACCAGAGAGAAGAGCACTGGTACCAGAGAGAAGAGCACTGGTACCAGAGAGAACAGCCCTGGTACCAGAGAGAACAGCCCTGGTACCAGAGCATCACCCCAGAGCAGTGTGATGTGAGCAGGGATGTGAGCAGGGTGTGAGCAGGGCTGTGATGTGAGCAGGGGTGTCAGAGAGCACCACCCCAGTACCAGAGCATCACCCCAGAGCAGTGTTTCCAGAGTGCCCAGAGCTGGTGCTGCTGTGTGTGGAGGTGATGCTGTTCCATTGCAGAAAACTGTTTATCACAAGTACAGAGTACATGAAGTTTTCATCATTTTTCTCATTTACTATGCTGGGCTCTCATTTTCACTGTGGAGAAACAAGAGACAAATGATATCAGGATAGCATGCAATGCTGATTAAGGTACAGCAAGTCACAACCTAAAAAATAAATCACCTAGAAATTAATGAGCTTCCAGCAATGATATGGAATAAACTGACATCAGGACAGAATGTTGCTCAGTGCCTTGACGGCTGTTACCCAGAGGATTGTTTTCAGAGCGGTTCTACAGCAATGACCATGCTTTAAAGGAAAAATTTCAGGGCTTTGCTGCTCAAAGAATTTATAATATATAAAGTTATTTTTGTTTATTGAACATACAACCAATTCAGCCTGCTCTAGGCAGGGGCTGGATCCCGCTGGTGGCGTGCATTGTGCCAGGTGGTTTATTATTATTATTAAGTGTGTATGAAGAAGGTTTTCCTTCAGTTTTGTGCCTTGAACGGTCCCTGGCAGCTGGAGTCGGGCTCGGCTCGCCCATGGGCACCGGAGGGGTCCGGGCGCAGGGAAAGAGCTCGGGTCACTCCCACGCCGTGCCCTCCCCGAGAGCTCCGGGAATTACAGCAAGGGCAGATTTCCAGCTCTCACCGTGCCTGAACGGCGGCGGGGAACAATCCCGCTAATTCCCGCGCGCCGCTAATTGGGGCTTTCTCAGGCTAACGATAACCACCAATTACTCTGTCACCTCCCCGCGGCAGCGTGTCCCTGATGATATTATACCGAGCACCATGAGCGCTTGGAAATGCTGATTAATTTAGCGTTTAGCGGCGCGGGGCTCCCACCTGTGTGCGCTCCCGGGACCCGCAGAAATTCCCTTTTCTCTGCGCTCCCGGCACCCGCAGAAATTCCCTTTTCTGTGCTCCTGGTACCCGCAGAAATCCCCTTTTCTCTGCGCTCCCGGCACCCGCAGAAATTCCCTTTTCTCTGCGCTCTCGGCACCCGCAGAAATTCCCTTTTCTCTGCGCTCTCGGCACCCGCAGAAATTGCAGAAATTCCCTTTTCTGTGCGCTCGGTGCGAGCGGGACCCGCTCCCGCCTGCCTGGAGAACGAAGTGCCCGGGGAACCTGCCCAGCTCACCCTAATTACCGGCTGGTGATTAAAAGAGGGCAGATGTAATTACAGCCGATGTAGACATGCCATTAGTTCATTTAAAAATCGCTCCCGCGGTAGCTGATGAGGCTGTTGAAGCTGTCACTCGGTTATAAAGGTGTCATCGGGGGAGGCACCGGGGCCAGCCCGGCACAGCGGGGTCCAGGCCGCCTGTTGGTTGGAATAAATTCGCATTTTAGCTGCTTCTGCCGGCCCCAAGGGCTCGTTCTCCCCTTCCAGAGCACAGCGATGTGCGGGGCATCCCCCAGGATGAGGAATTGGGGATCAGGGATGAGGGATCAGGAATCAGAGACTGGGCATCGGGGATCAGGGATCAGGGATGGAGGATGAGGGATCAGGGATCAGGGATTGGGGATCAGGGATTGGGGATCAGGAATCAGAGATCAGGAATCAGAAATTGGGGATCAGGGATCAGGGATCAGGATTCAGGGATCAGGGATCAGGGATCAGAGGTGTGTGAGGCGCTGAGCACAGCGGGTCTCAGCTCCCCAGGCCCAGGTGAGGCTGTGGAGCTGCTGCTGAGTGTCCCTGTCCCTGCCCTGTCCCTGTCCCTGCCCTGTCCCTGCCCTGTCCCTGTCCCTGCCCTGTCCCTGCCCTGTCCCTGCCCTGTCCCTCTCCCTGCCCTGTCCCTGTCCCTGTCCCTGCCCTGTCTCTGCCCTGTCCCTGCCCCTGCCCTGTCCCTGCCCTGTCCCTGCCCTGTCCCTGTCCCTGCCCTGTCCCTGTCCCTGCCCTGCCCTGCCCTGTCCCCATCCCTGCCCTGTCCCTGCCCCTGCCCTGTCCCTCTCCCTGCCCTGTCCCTGTCCCTGCCCTGTCCCTGTCCCTGCCCTGCCCTGCCCTGTCCCTGTCCCTGTCCCTCTCCCTGCCCTGTCCCTGTCCCTGCCCTGTCCCTGCCCTCTCCCTGCCCTGCCCTGTCCCTGCCCTGTCCCTCTCCCTGTCCCCGCCCTGCCTGCCCTGCCTGCCCCGCCCTGGCAGGTGTGCATCGTGCAGAAGCGGGACACGCACAAGATGTACGCCATGAAGTACATGAACAAGCAGCAGTGCATCGAGCGGGACGAGGTGCGCAACGTGTTCCGCGAGCTGGAGATCCTGCAGGAGATCGAGCACGTCTTCCTGGTGAACCTGTGGTGAGCAGCCCCCCCTGGCAGTGCCCAGGCTGGCAGAGCCCCCAGCACATCCCTGCCTCTCACACTGCCCAGGGCTGCTTCACTGGCTGTGCACCGGCAGGAATGTCCTCCTTGCTGAGCAACGCTTTGGGGGCTCATTTTAAAAACACTTTAAATCAGGTGAAAATCTGACAAGTAGCAGTCAGCAGTGCCTGTGAGATGTATCCTGTCCAGACAGTGCCAAAGGCTGCAGTCTGTCTCTGCCCTACACCCCATGGACCCCTGAGCCCCCCAGCATTCCTCCCTGTGCCCTGCACCTCGCTCACTGGCCAGATAAAACACAGCCTTTGGAGCTCAGACACAGCACTACCAAATCTTGCAGGAAAAGCTGATTTACAGTTCTAGAAGGCAGAGCATTTTATCCCAGGGCTGTTGGTCAGTGCTGCAGGTGATCTGTCCTTTCTTAGCCCTGCCCTGGGAGGGGTCCCCTCCCTCTCCAGCAGTGCTGATGTGCGCCAGGCTGGACGGGAGGGGGACACTTCTAAAAGTTGAGGAAGTTTTACACCCAAAGCGATGGAAATGGGTGATGTGTCACATTTGGTTTGTTGATCTGTTGCTCCAGAATAGCCAATTGAGTTAATATTGATATTTTTCAGCTTCTTAGCAGTTGCAAATATTTTTTCTCAACAAGCAAAGAAATTCTGGAGTGAAGTTGCTCTCGTAGCAAACCTTTTGGCTCACAGTTTTGGAATAAACCTACATTTAAGATGGGAGCAGAAGTGAGTGATTCATAAGTATTATACAATCCCACATACTCTTTCCTTGAGCTGCAGTCACCAAATATAACAATGAGCCTTGTTTTGGTGTATCCCCACTGCTGTCAGTCTCCTGTGGGACCCACGGCACATTTAGAGAGGCGGTTTACTCCACAGTAAATATAAACCTCTTCTTCTGGTTTATCTGGTTAAATTAGCAGTTGTGTTCTTCAATTCATCTTCAGGATAGGCTGAGGTATTTTAAGTAGGTTTTATGAGATTTTTTGCCGTTGAAAATGTGAAGTTTCTGTGCAGTGTGTGGCTTCTGGGAGCTCTGTGCTGGTGGGCTGACATGGCCCAGCTGCTCAGGGACAGTGAGGGGTGAGCAGGGGGACATTACCTGGATACTCATCTCTTCCAGGGAAGCACTGCTTAGTGTAGCAATTGATTTAAAAACAAGCGAGCATCTTGAGCTGGACTTGCTTGATTGCAAAGGTGCAAGCAGCAAAGCTGCATCTTCGGATCTGGGCGCATCACTGCCAGGACCTGGAGGGGCTGGGGCTGGGTTTGTGGGGAGCAGAGCTGGGGAGGGGTGTGTGAGCCCCTGGGGCTCAGCCCCCCTGTCCCACAGGTATTCCTTCCAGGACGAGGAGGACATGTTCATGGTGGTGGACCTGCTCCTGGGAGGGGACCTGCGCTACCACCTGCAGCAGAACGTGCAGTTCAGCGAGGAGACAGTGAGGCTGTACATCTGTGAGATGGCCCTGGCCCTGGACTACCTGAGGGGCCAGCACATCATCCACAGGTACCAGGGCTGCTGCCAGGGCCCTGTCCTGCTGTCCCTGCCCTGCTGGGACTGCCCTGCTGTCCCCTGCCCTCCTGTCCCTGCCCTGCTGGGACTGCCCTGCTGGGACTGTCCTGCTGGGAATGTCCTGCTGGGAATGTCCTGCTGTCCCCTGCCCTGCTGTCCCTGCCCTCCTGTCCCCTGCTGACCCCAGGGTGGCTCGTTCTGCCCGTGCTGGTCCTGGCCACCCTCTGCCTGCTGGTCCTGCCTCCACCTCTCAGAGCTTCACTGTGGGGCTGAACATTTCAGGAGAGGTGTTAAAGCCATCCAGGGCTTCACACAAATATCCCCAGTCCTGTTATTCCTTTTCCTTGGGAATGAGGCCTGAGCAAGTCTAATGCTTGCAGTTTTTCACCAGGTTGCCCAGGAAAAGTTTATTTCTAGTCCATCATAAAGGGGCTTGCCTCACGTTAGAATATTTTTATTTAATTTGTTCCTAATTTCTGATAGATAAAATTGCAAGATTTTTGTGTTTGAGTCTCATCCCTGGTCTGACTGAGATTCCATCAGCTGTAATCTTTCTTCTTTTCCCAGAGATGTAAAACCAGACAACATCCTCCTCGATGAGCAAGGTAGGATCACTCTGCTCCTCTTGGTTTGCTCCCTCACTCATTCCAGGGACAGATTCTTTACAGTCCTGGGTGCTGGGCAGCTTTTCACCTGGGGAGGGTGTGGGAAGAGCTGCTCTGCCTTTAGGATCTCGTTTCTGACCATCCCTGTGCTATTTAATGTGGGGAGGATCCCCCAGCTGTGACCCCAGTGCTGTGCTCAGCCCCACTTCAGCCCTGGGGATTTGGAGTCATTGCAGCTCAGGGGCTCCCAGGGCTTGGGACACCCAGGTCTGGTGAAAGCTCCATGGCAGGATGATCCCTGAGCTGATCCCTGAGTCCCTTCCAACCCAAACATTCTGTGGTTCTATGGTAGTGTTTCCCTGGTCTTTTTCACTCCTCCAGCTTCTGGCCAGAGCAGTTTGGCCAGTGCTGGAGGGTTAGTGGCTAGCTCCAAGTGGGATTTGAAATCAAGACCCAAAGCTCCCAGCTTTATTCACCTGGCCAGCCCAAATCTGGGGAAGCTTTGGGATCCTCTATGGCCATTCCATGGGATCTGACCCTGCCCTGCCTGTCTGTGCTACCCTGTCTGAGGGCAGAAGCTGATGAAACAAATGTGTCTGCATTGCCACTGCACTGCCATTAATTCCTTCTTAAAATGTGTCTTTATTTAAGGTCATGCCCATTTAACAGATTTTAATATTGCAACAATCATTAGGGACGGTGAAAGAGCGACAGCACTGGCTGGGACCAAGCCATACATGGGTAAGGAACAGGGGCTGCTCTGTGCCTGTGCCATGGTTTGGGTGCTCAGCACACGCTGGGCAGGGGCACCCAGTTCATTTAGGAATTGGGGTTTGTGCCCAGTTCCTCCAGCAGAGCCTGATTGTTTGAGAAGGGGCACTGCCAGTGTGAAGGCATCGTGGTTGGCATGTCACCCCAATCCCCTCCTGTCCTGTCACCCCATCCCCTCCTGTCCTGTCCTGCCCTCTGCATGACATCCTGTCCAGTCCCCTCCATCCCCTCCTGCCCTCCCCATCCCCATCCTGCCCTCCCTATCCCCTCCTGTCCTGTCCTGCCCTCTGCATGACATCCTGTCCAGTCCCCTCCATCCCTCCCAGCTCTCCCCATCCCTCCCTGCCCTCCCCATCCCTCCCTGCCCTCCCCATCCCACCCTCCCCATCCCTGCTGCTGCTGCTCCCCTGGCTCTCACAGCCTCCCCTGGGGCAGAAAAGCTGCCATGAGGGCTGTGCTCTGGCTGAGGTGGAATGTGGGACAGGGAAGCACACCTAACCCATTGCTGCACCTTTTCCTTTGTGCTCAGCCCCGGAGATCTTCCACTCCTTCCTGAGCGGCGGCACGGGCTACTCCTTCGAGGTGGACTGGTGGTCCCTGGGCATCATGGCCTTCGAGCTGCTGCGGGGCTGGGTAGGGCTCAGCTGTCCCTGCCCTGGAGCCCCGAGGCAGGGGAGGGGACAGCCCTCAGCTGTGTGCTCTTGTCCCCAGAGGCCCTACGACATCCACTCCAACAACCCCGTGGAGTCCCTGGTGCAGCTCTTCAGCACTGTCAGCGTGCAGTACTCGTCAGCCTGGTCCAGGGACATGGTGGGGCTGCTGAGGAAGGTGAGGGGCCTTGGGGCTGGGAGTGGGGGAAGTGCTGGATGGATTGTCCTTGGGGCTGGGAATGGGGGAAGTGCTGGATGGATTGTCCTTGGGGCTGGGAGTGGGGGAAGTGCTGGATGGATTGTCCTTGGGGCTGGGAGTGGGGGAAGTGTTGAATGGATTGTCCTTTGGGGCTGGGAATGGGGGAAGTGTTGGATGGATTGTCCTTTGGGGCTGGGAATGGGGGAAATGTTGGATGGATTGTCCTTGGGGCTGGGAATGGGGGAAGTGTTGGATGGATTGTCCTTTGGGGCTGGGAATGGGGGAAGTGCTGGATGGATTGTCCTTGGGGCTGGGAATGGGGGAAGTGTTGGATGGATTGTCCTTGGGGCTGGGAATGGGGGAAGTGTTGGATGGAGTGTCCTTGGGGCTGGGAATGGGGGAGCTGCTGGGTGGATTGTCCCTTGGGGCTGGGAATGGGGGAAGTGCTGGATGGATTGTCCTTGGGGCTGGGAGTGGGGGAAGTGTTGGATGAATTCTCCTTCTAGGGTGGAACTGGGTGAATTGTTGGGTGAATTGTCCTTCAGGATGGAGCTGGGTGAATTGCAAGATAAATTGTCCTTCTGGGGTGGAAATGGATGAATTGTTGGATGAATTGTCCTTCTGGGGTGGGTTTGGGTTCAATGACAGCTGTCATTCAATTGGGTGCAGGCAGGACTAGCTGGAAAATTATCAGCATATTAAAAAACAATGAATAATAAGAGTAATAATGATACTAATATACAAAAGACAGGCTGGGAGAGTCAGGGATGTTGAGCCTTGAGCAGAGAAGGTTCCAGGGAGTCCTGAAAGCCCTTTCCAGTGCCTCAAGGGGCTCCAGGAGAAGCTGGAAAGGGCCTTGGGACATAAAGTGGAGGGCCAGGGGCCGGGAGTGGCTCCTTGGAGTGCTCTGCTGCTTTCCCCGTGCTGCTGCTGGACAGGGCTGGGATGGCTTGGGGCGCCTGGTGCAGCTCTGGCTCGCTCGAGACTCTGGGAAGGAGCTGGCGAGTTTGCTGTAGGAAAAATACAGCCGGTGCCAGCAGCCAATAAATGCTATGAGAGGTATGAGTAAATGCTGGGTGGGTAATTTGCAGAATGAGATTGGGTGTAATGAGGAGCAGCGCTGCGGGCAGAGGCGCATTCCCAGGCTCGCGTTGCCATCTGCTGGGCAGCCGGGCTTGCTGGGCTCCAGCCTCTCACAGGGCTGTGCCAGCGGCTGCGAGGGACCCCCGTGTCCCCCCGGGCGCTGGGGACCTGCAGAGCGGTTCTGAGCTGCTGTTCTGCCGTGGCACCTCTGTCCCACAGCAGCAAGGCTCCTGGCCGGGCGGGCACCTGCCTCCTCCTGGCAGGAGTGCTCCTGTCCCCAGCCCTGAGCACCCTGGTGGCACTGCGTGCACTGCAGTCGTGTAGAACAACGACAATGCCTTCCCCAGCTGTGTGGCTAAAAGCAGTGATTTATGATATTTATCATATTTATAATATTTATGATATTTATAGTGGGGTTTGCTCACCGCTGTCCGGACAGCAGCCCATTGGACCAGAGGAGAAAACAAACCTTCTCTCAGATCACGAGAACTGTTTGTCAGTGAACACTAGGTGCTAATCTCGTTATTAATTCCTTTCTGTTTTTCCCAAATGTTATTATTCTGGGAAAGGCTTGTGGCTGGAGCTAGAAACTGTTTCAGCCTGGGAAAAGTTTCTTTAGCATGAGAAAGAGAAAAAGAGCTCCAAGCCTTGCAGTTTTTAGCCTGGGGCTTCAATGGTGTCCCCACCTTTATCCCCCCAGCTGCTGACAGTGAACCCTGAGCATCGCTTCTCGTGCCTGGAGCACGTGCAGGGCTCGGCTCACCTGGCAGGTGTGGCGTGGGGTGACGTCAGCCAGAAGCGCGTGGAGCCGGCCTTCGTCCCCAACGTGAGTGACCAGGGTCCGGCCAGGCTGGGAGTGACCAGAGTCCAGCCCAGGCTGTGAGTGACCAGAGTCCAGCCAGGCTGGGAGTGACCAGAGTATGGCCAGGCTGGGAGTGACCAGAGTCCGGCCAGGCTGGGAGTGACCAGGGTCCGGCCAGGCTGGGAGTGACCAGAGTCCAGCCCAGGCTGTGAGTGACCAGAGTCTGGCCAGTCTGGGAGTGACCAGAGTCTGGCCAGGCTGGGAGTGACCAGAGTCCAGCCCAGGCTGTGAGTGACCAGAGTTCAGCCCAGGCTGTGAGTGACCAGCCTGAGACCAGCCAGGCTGTGAGTGACCAGCCTGTGCCTGGCCAGGCTGTGAGTGACCACTCTGTGTCCAGCCCAGGCTGTGAGTGACCACTCTGTGTCCAGCCCAGGCTGGGAGTGACCAGAGTCCAGTCCAGGCTGTGAGTGACCACTCTGAGTCCAGCCCAGGCTGTGAGTGACCACTCTGAGTCCAGCCCAGGCTGTGAGTGAGTGACCACTCTGAGTCCAGCCCAGGCTGCTGCTCAGGGGAGCTGTCCCAGCAGGTTCCTGGGGGCTGCCTGCCCTGGCTGGGCCTGAGTCCCACTCTGTGTCCTGGCAGAAGGGCCGCCTGCACTGCGACCCCACCTTCGAGCTGGAGGAGATGATCCTGGAGTCCCGGCCCCTGCACAAGAAGAAGAAGAGGCTGGCCAAGAACAAGTCGAGGGATAACAGCAAGGACAGCTCCCAGTCTGTATGTGCTGCCTGGGGTGACACCAGCTGGGCTTGGGGGGGCACTGCAGCTCTTACTGGGTTTATTTTGATGGAAACCTGTCCTTTCAGTAGCCATGTGTTCCTCTTGTGGAAGTCTGGCCAAACTTTCACAGCAGTGAAATGAGCAGCAGGGTCTGGGCAGCCCAGTGTGCTCAGCCTGTGTCCCTGTATCCTGCTGTGAAGGGCAGGTGTCTGCCAATAAAGGCAGGAGCTGCTCTTTGAAATGGAGAATGTAAACCCCTTCCCTCTGAATTATTGTAATTTTGAAATCAAGGGGCTCTCAGGCAAAGAGATGGGAATTAGGAATAACAGTTCTTTACTATGACAATTAAAATAGAAATGCAGTGTTACAAAGAACAATCCCAAACCCTGCCAGAGTCAGAATCCAAGCTGACACCCGTCAGTCAGTCAGGGTGTTGGCACAGTCCCATTCCATGGTGGCTGCATCCTCCTGCAGTGGCAGATGTGGCTCAGCTGGAGCAGTGCTCCTGGAGAAGGGGCAGTTTCCTCTGAAGGTGCAGGGATGATGTGGAAAGGTCTGGCTTTCCTCTGGGATCCAGTGGGAAGAAGGTGCCTTGGTGTCCAAAATGTCAGTTTTTCTCTGGGTAGGAAAGGCTTGGCTCCTGCCCTGCCTGGAGCATCTCCCATGGGATGATGGAATTTTATCAGCCATGCCCTGGGACTCACTGGCCATGAGCAGGAGATCTCTCCTGGAGGGAGGATGGGCTGTGGGAAGATAAAGATGATTGCCCCAGCTGGTTTAAAGCTGCCCATGAGCAGATAATGTGTGCCAGGAGATCAGGGGCACTGCCCCACCTTTAACAGATGGGGACAGAATCCACATTTCTGTGTTGCAGCCCAGGACACCTGCCCAGCCCCAGCTCAGCACAGGGCAGCACTCCCTGTGTGCCTCTGCAGGGACTCCCACCCTGGGCTGTGTGCTGGCTCTCCCCAGGCTGCCCCTGCTCCCCTGGGGCTGGCAGCACCCCCAAAATGCAGCATGCATGGATAAATGTCCCTGTCAGGCAGAGTGGCATCTGTGCTTTGTGGAAAGCTGCTGCTGTGGGTGGCACAAGCCCCTGGAGAAAGCCATTGGCAGCCAGCCCTGCTGCCCCCAGATGTGGGGCTGAGACTCAGGGGCTGGGGGCTCCTGCACAGCTGGAGTGCTGGGGGCTGCAGGCAGCCACGAGATGCAGATGGGGCTGCTTCTGCATGTTTTGTTTTTCTTCTATAGGAAAATGACTATCTCCAGGAATGCCTTGAAGCTATCCAGCAGGACTTTGTCATCTTCAACAGAGAGAAGTGAGTGTGTG
Organism: Muscicapa striata striata; assembly: GCA_030060385.1. Lineage (NCBI taxonomy): Eukaryota > Metazoa > Chordata > Aves > Passeriformes > Muscicapidae > Muscicapa > Muscicapa striata. The sequence continues at coordinate 488,172 of JAREIS010000069.1, forward strand.
GGGTCCTTTTTTAGGGAAAAATGCTCCTTTTTCTGTCTTCCCTTAGGAGCCTGTGCCAGGGCCTGGCAGCCAGGAGCACCTTGCTGCTGGCTTAGCCCCAGTGAATGGGGTCAGCACAGGAGCCTGGGTTCTGCCTGTGCATGAAAAATGGTTCTGGCCACAAAGGGAGGCAAGATCAGGGATTATTAACTGCCATTAAATAAAATATGCCCTAGAGAGACTTCTGGGATTTAGTGTGTGTGTGACACTGCCTCCATCCCCTGTGGCACCTCCTCAACCCAAGCAGGTGATATTTTGGGAAATGAAGGCGAGGAAGGTTGGATTCAATGGCTGGGGAGGTCTTTAACTCATAGATTAGATTCACAGGATGATGAAGGCTGGAAAAGTCCCTGGTGGGAGTAAGAAGGCAGTGAAAGTGCTGGCAGGAGCCTGGCTGTGCTGGGTGCCCCTGGTTGGGGTTTTTGGGGGTGCAGGAGCCTGGCTGTGCTGGGGTGCCCCTGGTTGGGGTTTTTGGGGGTGCAGGAGCCTGGCTGTGCTGGGGCACTCGTGGCCAGGCTCTGGGGGGCTGAGGCCCTGCAGGCTGTTTTGGGGTGTTCCAGAGCGGGTCAGTGCTTTGCTGACACTTTGCTGGGCTCTGTCCTGACCCCTCTGTGAGCTCTGGGTGTTCCTCATTCTCTGGGGGCTCCAGGGCTCCCTGCCCACTCCCGGGGGTGGTTTGGGCACAGCTGAGTGACTCCTGCTCCCTGCTGTCCCCAGGCTGAAGAGGAGGCAGGAGCAGCCCAGCGAGCCCGTGCCCAGCTCCGAGAGCCCCGAGGAGGCTGAGGCTGAGCCCCTGCCCATGTGCAGCTCCGTGTGCTCCTCGGGCAGCAGCTAGCCAGGGCCAGCCCTCACCTGCCCAGGTGTGCCGAGCCCTGAGCCTGCCTCACCTGCCCAGGTGTGCCGAGCCCTGAGCCTGCCTCACCTGCCCCAGGTGTGCCGAGCCCTGAGCCTGCCTCACCTGCCCAGGTGTGCCGAGCCCTGAGCCTGCCCTGGACAGCGCCAGCAGCTCCCCTGAGAGCTGGAGCCAGCCAGAGTTGCTCTCCAGCCATGGATTGCCAGCCCAGTTCCCTTTGAGAGCTGGAAGAAGCCAGAATTCCCCAGGACTGCCCTTTGAGAGCTGGAAGAAGCCAGAATTCCCCAGGATTGCTCTCCAGCCATGGATCTCCAGCCCAGCACCGTGGCTGCCTGCTGGGGGAGGACAGGACCTATGCAACTTGTCAGGGGAGGAGATCAACTGATTTAATCTTTCTGTTTTCATGTCAGATGGCTGATCTACACGTTTTTTATGCAGTGAGAGGACAGGGAGAGAAGCCATGTCCTTGGGAGGAGGAGGAGCAGGGAGGAAGGCCAGGGAGGGGGTGTGAGCTTGGCTTTGGCACCCCCTGCTCACAGGGCATGGGCAACGGGCAGAGCAGCCCTGGCACAGTCCCTGGGCAGAGCAGAGCAGCCCCAGGTTTGGCTCCTGCAGCACAAGGGTGTCCCAGGCACCTCTTGTCCCTGTGTCACTTGTCAGGTCCTTTCCCCATTCAAGGCAAATCAATGTTTTTTTGTGCACCCTATGGATTCTTCAGGGGCTGGGTAGTGGCTCAATGTGTATTTGAGCTGCAGAATGCATTTATAACACTCCCCCTGGCCGTGGCTGCTGCAGGCAGTGAGGAGCTGTGGGTGGGTTTGGGGGCTGGCTCCTGGGCCAGCCTTGGAGGACACAGTTTGTCACAGGCTGAGCTTTTGTTGGTGACTTTGCAGGGCTGCTTGGGTGTGAACTACAGGAATGTCGTATTTCACCCTTCAATTTCCTTTCTTTTCAGTGTGAAGTACAAGTACTGTATATAACTTGCCAACACCTGTCTTAACTTCTCAATAAGACAGGAGATGTGCCCTTGCTCCAGCTGTGGCTGTTGCCTTTCCTGCTGCAGGGGCCTCACTGCAGGAGCTGTTCAGGCTGCTGCAGAGTGGGTTTTGGTCACTGAGCCTGAGCCCTGTGGTGCCACAGGGCTGCTCTGGTGGCCCAGGTGAGGTGGCACCACAGTCACCATCCAGCCAGCAGTGTTTGCCTCCTCCCTGGGCATTCCTGAGGCAGAAATGGGTGGGAGATGTTTTGGACAGATGAGGCTCTGTCAGGAGCAGTTTTGTTGTGGGTTTTGTTTCCAGGAATAAACCAGGAAGGCAGAGGGCTGTGAAATGATCTTGCACAGCCAGGACACAGCAGGTGTGTCCCCCCAGTTTTATGTGGGAGCAGTGTGTGGCTGAAGCTGTGCAGGGGTGTTTTTTGGAAGGGTGTGCAGGGGGGGCAGCCAGAGCCCTGCTCCAGTTTCTGGCTGTTCTCAGGGCAGAGCCAGGAGATGCTCCAGGCCAGGGTCCCTGGTGTCACCCATGGTCCTGCACACCCCCTGCTCGTTAGCAGCTGCCTAATGACAGCTCAGGGGCTGTGGCCATCAGTCAGGGGCTGAAATCAGTGTGTCCCCCTGCTCCTCCCAGCTGCAGGAGGGCACCCACCCTGCCTGTGACCCCCGGCTGGGCTGGGGGACCCTGCCCTCTGTGCCCCCAGTAACTCCCAGTCTCTTACTGGGTACCAGGGAGCCCCACTTGCCTTCTGTCACTGTCAGAGCTCACCTGTGTGTGCAGGTGGGCACAGCTCTGCCCTTTGCTCTCCGTGGCAGCCTGGTCCTGTCCCCAGGGCTCTGTGCTGCCCTTGTGTCTCCAGCCCACATCTCTCAGCTGAGCACCAGCTCTGTCTGAGCCTGTGTTTATTCAGGAGTTAGGAATTACAGGTGGTTTGCTCCATGGTGTGGGTAGGCTTTTCCAGTGAATTCCATTGCACTATTTAGCAACTTCCTGTAAATAATGGCAAAATTTTGGGCTACTGGAATGACAAAGAGCATCACTGATTTTTTGACCAAACTACCCACAGATGAGTGATGAAGATACATCCAGCTCAGCCAGAAGCTCTCAGGCTAGGAGAGGTGTTGGCAGTTACAGGGTGTGTGTAACTGATGTTTTCATTGCTTTCCTTAGGACAGGAGACAGGTGTGCCCTGAGGTGGGGTTGGTGTGTGTGGGCAGGAGCTGGCTTGTTTCTGAAATGGGGGTTTCTCAGCCCAAACCCTCTGTGTCAGTCACCTGCACCCTCTTCTCCAGGGCATTGTGCAGAGCAGCTCAGCAGCCTGGCAGGAGCCAGGAGAGCTCCTGGGGGATGCCAGGGAGTGGCTCCTTCCCAGGGCAGGTCCTGGCAGCACCCTGGAGTCCAGCAGTGCATCCCCAGGGCTGTGCTGGGTCCCTGCTGAGCTGAACCCCTGAGAGCAGCACCAGGACTCAGAGCTGTGGGGTCCCTGCTGAGTGGGGTGACACCATGGGCATCACTGCAGTGCTTGGTTCTGGTCTGAAATAATATTTGGGCATAACCTCAGCAGAGCCAGGGTGGCAGGGTTGCACTGACTCCTGTTTGCACTCAGTCCCTGGAGAAGGAGTGGCATGGAAAGAGCAGCTGGAAAAGGGACAAGTGATAGGAGAGAGCTCAGTGTTACCCATTGTCAGAACCCCTGGGGAGGTTCAGGGCTCTGGGGCCTCCTGTCCCCACTCTGGGCCCCTCCTGTGTCCCCATTGCTGTGTCCCTGTCATGAGCCAGGGCCAGCTGAGCCCAGCTCACTCCTGTGGGCCCTGCACATCTCTGTGGCTCCTGCTGGGGTCTCCATGTCCAGCTCCCCCATGCACAGAGGTTTGATCCTTCTCCTCCCTGTGCCACCCCCTGGGTGCTCCCTGTCCCTGTCCCTGGCACAGGCTGGGCTGGGGACAAAGCTCTGGGGCCGTGGCAGGGCTCTGGTGCCCATGGTGGTCACACCCCAGCTTGGGAGGTGTCACTGACAGCTCTGGGCTGCACCTCTGCTACAGCCAGGACAGGAATTTTCTGTACATAAATATTTAAATACCTGTATTTTTTTGTATGACAGATTTATACAGTGTGTGCCATTATCTGCTGTGAAAAGTCTACAGCACCTATGAATTATTCTCCTTTAATCACTTGCCATGAGATTGTTTTTCTTATCTCTGTTGTGTTACGAAATTTTGCAAAGTTGCATATTTTTAAGTGTTGGCATTAAATTCCACAGCCTTCACTGGGAATTTTGTGCAGAAGACAAATGTCAGGTCAAGTCCTGATGTTTCTTCTGTTGCCAATTCTCTATTACTCCAGAGCTTGCCAAAAAGAGTCTGAGTAATAAAATACTAGCAGAAATACCAGTAATGTGGACTTGGCCATGGACTGTGCTGAAATCCTGCTGCCTTGGGAGGGTATTTTTAAAAATTATTTCAGTGCAGATATATGTAAATATATCTTTGTATTTTATGTTAATACATCCCTGTAATTTTCTTGCATGACAATTTTACCACACCACAGAATATTTAAGTTATGACAAGGTTGTGTTTTTGCAGATACTGTCAGAAGGCATTGCACATGTGGAGTAATAAATGTGTATTTTTAATATTGTCAAAGATTTCGTGTCATTTCCAGGTGTTTCCATGTCCCACTTCTGTGCCAGCTGGTGGTGGTGGTTCCATGGGGTATGGGTTATGTGATTCCATAGGGAATGGATGATGTGATTCCATGGGTCCACCCCTGAGGACCATTCCTGTCCTGCAGGGAACTGAGGGGTGCATCCCCACTCCAGGCACACGTGTGGGGTCCTGGGGCTGCTCCATCCCAGCTCTGGTGCTGCAGAGCCGGGGCTGTGCCTCAGCCCGGGGCACTGAGCGTGTCCCTGCTGTCCCTGACCCAGCGCCTGCAGCAAAGCTGTCCAAAGCAATTGGGGCCAGTGACCGTGTGGGGCCGCGGGGGGGTGTTTCCTGCAGGCTCTGGCTCCATCAGCAGGCGCTGCTCAGCCTGTCCTGCCCTGGGGGAGCTGCAGGATGCTGCTGGCTCTGATCCTGCACTGGGGGAGGCTGGGCAGCTGTGCTGGCTCTGGTCCTGCACTGGGACAGGCTGGGCAGCTGTGCTGGCTCTGATCCTGCACTGAGGGAGGCTGGGGGGCTGTGCTGGCTCTGCTCTGCACTGGGACAGGCTGGGGAGCTGTGCTGGCTCTGATCCTGCACTGGGGGAGCTGCAGGATGCTGCTGGCTCTGATCCTGCACTGGGACAGGCTGGGGAGCTGTGCTGGCTCTGATCCTGCACTGGGACAGGCTGGGCAGCTGTGCTGGCTCTGGTCCTGCACTGGGACAGGCTGGGCAGCTGTGCTGGCTCTGGTCCTGCACTGGGGGAGGCTGGGCAGCTGTGCTGGCTCTGGTCCTGCACTGGGACAGGCTGGGCAGCTGTGCTGGCTCTGGTCCTGCACTGGGACAGGCTGGGCAGCTGTGCTGGTTCTGATCCTGCACTGGGACAGGCTGGGCAGCTGTGCTGGTTCTGATCCTGCACTGGGACAGGCTGGGGAGCTGTGCTGGCTCTGATCCTGCACTGGGACAGGCTGGGCAGCTGTGCTGGCTCTGGTCCTGCACTGGGACAGGCTGGGCAGCTGTGCTGGCTCTGCTCCTGCACTGGGACAGGCTGGGCAGCTGTGCTGGCTCTGGTCCTGCACTGGGACAGGCTGGGGAGCTGTGCTGGCTCTGGTCCTGCACTGGGACAGGCTGGGCAGCTGTGCTGGCTCTGATCCTGCACTGGGACAGGCTGGGCAGCTGTGCTGGCTCTGGTCCTGCACTGGGACAGGCTGGGCAGCTGTGCTGGCTCTGATCCTGCACTGGGACAGGCTGGGGAGCTGTGCTGGCTCTGGTCCTGCACTGGGACAGGCTGGGCAGCTGTGCTGGCTCTGGTCCTGCACTGGGACAGGCTGGGGAGCTGTGCTGGCTCTGATCCTGCACTGGGACAGGCTGGGCAGCTGTGCTGGCTCTGGCAGCTCCCTGACACAGCGAATAAATAAATAAAGGCAAACCCCCCTCTCTGAGAAAGGGCTGGCAGGGCTGGAGCCTTGAGCTGGTGCAGATGATGGAGAGACCTAAACTGGGTGGTGAGAGGGAACTGGGTCTGCTGGGTCCCCACTGGCCCAGGGGCCTGGGACCAACCAGGGCAGCTGTGAGAAAAGGGACAGGGACAGAGCTGCCTTTGCTAAGTGTTTACTGCGGGGGTGTTGGGGTGCCCCTGTCACCCCATGGACCTTGGGGTGATGGGGAGGTCACTGCCATCAAACTGTGCCTCCTATCCTTCCCATTCCTTGTGGATTTCCCACTGCTCTATTCAGGAAGAAAAGAGGTCATAGAATTGTAAACAGGTTGGGTTGGAAGGGACCTTAAAGCTCATCTCATTCCACCCCCTGTCATGGCAGGGACATCTTCCACTAGATGTTAATTGCCTTGATGCAATTTCAGGGAAAAACATCCAAACAAGTACATTCCCATATGCTTAATGCAGAAATTACTGCAGCATTAAGCTGTGAAATGTAGGTCATACCAGATAATAAAATATAAAAAAATTAAAAAAACCAACATAAAATTAAATCCCTCCCTGGTTTACATTGGTTCATTCCTAATTCATGATTTGTGTATCTAGAGCTGCCACATGTGTGGTTCAGCTCCCACTCACAAACCGGATCCTGTTTGTGCCACCACGAGCCCTGCTGCCCCCCTCGTGCCTGGTCAGGCACAGCTGCAGGGCCAAGCTGGCAGTGCCCGGGAGTCAGCGTCTCACAGGCACACAGTGACATCTCACACGTCGTGACATCTCACACACATCGTGACATTTCCCACGTCGTGACATCTCACACACATCGTGACATCTCACACACGTGGTGACATCTCACACGTTGTGACATCTCACACGTCATGGCATCTCACACACATTGTGACATCTCACACACATAGTGACATCTCACAGCCATGTCATGACATCTTACACACGTTGTGACATCTCACACATCGTGACATCTCACACACATCGTGACATCTCACACACGTTGTGACATTTCACACACATCGTGACATCTCATATACGTTGTGACATCTCACAGCCATGTCGTGACATCTCACACACATCGTGACATCTCACACACGTCGTGACATCTCCCACATGTTGTGACATCTCACAGCCATGTCATGACATCTCACACACATCGTGACATCTCCCACACGTGGTGACATCTCACAGCCATGAGCAGGGTGGGGCTCTGCCCACGCCACCCTGCAGGTCAGGGTGGGACAGCACAAACCTCGCCCAAAACACTCGAAGGAAGAGAACACCCAGATGGACTCGGGTGGATCAACCACTTCCACCATTTCCTGGTTTCCCACCGAGTTTATTCCAAGCAAGGAGCAGGCAGGAGCAGAAAGCCATTCCTGGAGGTACAGGCACGGCTCCAGGGCCAGAGGTTCACTGTACACACCTTTAAACACAACACCTGGGCTAGAACCACCTTGGTAAACCAGTGTGTCACAGCACCTGCCCTCCAGCGCTGCTGGGTCTGGGCTCACGCTCAGCTCCTGAAAAGCTGCATGAACAACCTTTAAAAAGCCAGGCTGACAGAAGGACACTGGCCCACAGGCTGCCCTGAGCTGTGACCCGAGGGACAGAGGCTGTGGGGGGACAGGAGCGTGCACTGGGAGCTGTGCAGGTGCTCAGCACTGGGAGTCCTGTGGGGTGAGCGGGTCCAGCCTGGACAGGCCTTCATCTGCGCCTGGCCCCACAGAGGGCATGCACAGGGAAGGGCTGGGCTAGTGAAGGAATAAATGGAGAACCCGTGGGGACACTGCCTCAGCAGCACTGACACCTCAGCATCGCTGTGACACTGCCTCGGCACCACTGTGACACCTCAGCATCGCTGTGACACCTCAGCACCACTGACACCTCAGCACCACTGACACCTCAGCACCACTGTGACACTGCCTCAGCACCACTGACACCTCAGCACCGCTGTGACACCTCAGCACCACTGTGACACCTCAGCATCACTGTGACACTGCCTCAGCACCACTGACACTTCAGCACCACTGTGACACTGCCTCTGCACCACTGACACCTCAGCATCACTCTGGCACCTCTGCACCACTCTACTCTCTACCTACAAGGGAAGGGGCTCACTCGCTGCTCCTCCTGCAGGGAGGACGGCACAAGGGACCCTTCCCAGCAGCGACAGTGCCAGGACGGTGCCAGGACAGTGCCAGGATGGTGTCAGGACAGTGCCAGGACAGTGCCAAGACGGTGCCAGGATGATGCCAGGACAGTGCCAGGACGGTGCCAGGACGGTGTCAGGACGGTGCCAGGACAGTGCCAGGACGGTGCCAGGACGGTGCCAGGACAGTGCCAAGACGGTGCCAGGATGATGCCAGGACGGTGCCAGGACGGTGCCATCAGGACGGTGCCAGGACGGTGTCAGGACGGTGCCAGGACAGTGTCAGGACAGCGAGGTGATGTTGGACCTCCCTCCTGGCGGGGCCATGATCTTCTGCGCCGTGCGCCGGGCAATGTGGTCATCGGCCTGGGACCCTGGGGAGAGCAGAGAGAGGGACAGTCCTGCTGCTTTACATGCCACAACCATAAAACATCTCCTCAGGAAATACTAATCATTTCATGGCATGTCATTTTGGACACTGTGTAAGCATTGCACAGTTTGGAATGGCTGCGTTTGCCTGAAATTCTTCATTTTCCATTATTTCTTTCTGGGAGATTTATAAATGGCTTTCCTATAAATAAATTTTGCTTATAATAAAATGTGGGGACTGGTAACATTTATCAAACAATACAGAGACCCATCTGATCCAACCAGCTAAAGAGCATGATGGAAGTCATCTTACAGCAGAGCTTTGCCCTAAACTGGAATTGGCTTTCCAAGCTCCTGCAGAAGGAATGAGGCTGAATCCCTGAGCCTGGGGACAGAGCCAGGCTTTGTGCGTTGACATAAATACTGCAGAATGTTTAGAGCTTTCCGTGCTGCACTGTTCCCCGGCGCTGCCGTGGCACAAACCGCGTTCCCAGCGAGCAGCACGGAGGTGTCTGTGCCCAGCCCAGCCCAGCCCAGCCCAGCCCAGCCCAGCCCCACGTACCGGACAGGCTGAAGCCGGACTGGTGCAGGTTCCGCACGGGCGGCGCCGCGGCTTTGCCGGCGCAGGGCGGGGGGCGCGCAGCCACGGCCCGGACACTGACCGGCACCTCGTGCACTGGCCCGTCGTACATGGCCCGGGGCACGCCCAGCGCGGCGGCCAGCTGCGGGGAGACGGGGTCAGACACACGGACAGACAGACACACAGACAGACAGACACACTGTACATGGCCCGGGGCACGCCCAGCGCGGCGGCCAGCTGCGGGGAGACGGGGTCAGACAGACAGACACACGGACAGACAGACAGACACACTGTACACGGCCCGGGGCACGCCCAGCGCGGGCCAGCTGCGGGGAGACGGGGTCAGACACACGGACAGACAGACAGACACATGAACAGACCCATGGACAGACCCATGGACAGACCCTGGGGCACGCCGTGCACCTCAGCCAGCTTCATAGGAGAACAGGGTCAGACACACAGACAGACACACGGACAGACCCACCAAACCACGGGATTGTGGCAATGAAACTCTCCTTACCCTGTTTCTTGCCTTTATCCTTTTATAAACAAAGTCAGGGAACGTCTTCCTCGGGATGAAGCGGCCTGAGCCCGGGGTGACATTCAGATTTCCATCTTCGAGGACAACTCTTCCCTGACTTATGACCACGGCTGGGACCCCGTGGCACTCAGTGCCTTCAAAGATGTTGTACTCCACGTTCTGGAAAAAGCAAACTCTGATATTCAGGCCAACAATGCCCCCATTTTTGTACACTGCACCATCAGTCAGAGCTAACCAACCCCTCATATTTCAAACAACAAAATTCCAGTGGGAAACAATCTGGATTGGAGAAAACAAACCTTAAAACCAATCCTATTAAACTACAGCAATAATTTAATCCTTTTATTAAATTATATTTATATTATTATATTATTTATATATTCTTAATGGAATATTTAAATGATGCATTATATTAAGATGAATACCATTATATATTAAATGATAGCAATAGTTTAATAAATTTTAAACTATAACTAATACATATTACAGTTTAGCAACAGTTCAGTACTTCAGTACTTTCATTTTTCTAGTCCACAGTATATTACACTGACATTGAGATTTCTGATCAGATGGTGACTGTCTTGGAGTGATTGCCCAGTACCAATCTCACCTTTTACAGCAATAAAAGGATATTTTCCCAGTATTTTTAAAAGCAAAAGCAAGGTCCTTCATCAGTTTACCCACACAGACTCCTCCCCTGCTGAATGATCAATCTAGCTAAGGACATGCATTGCTTTCAGATCTCTTCTGCCCCTAAAACCAGCCCCAGAAAATGATTTAAAATGCGTTTTACCGAGTGGTGGGTTTTTGCTGAGATGATTTTGGTAGCCTTGGGGTTCCAGAGCACCAGGTCTGCGTCGGAGCCCACAGCCACGCGCCCCTTCCTGGGGTAGCAGTTGAAGATCTTGGCAGCGTTGGTGCTGGTCACCGCCACGAAATCGTTCTCATCCATCTTCCCTGGGACCTGGGGAGGGGTGAGGGAACATCCCAGATGGACACAGCCCCGAGCCTGTCCCTGTCCCCTGGGCTGTCCCAGGGCAGGAGCTGTGGGACCCACCACGGTGGGGTGAGGTCTGCACTGGCACAGGGGAGGGGGATGTGAGGATGAGTCTGGTCCCTGGGGATAAAGATTCCAGAGCCAGGTTTTATTTCCCTTGGACTCCAGAGGCTGAAGTCTCTGGAGAACAAGACCCTCCCTGGTTGGCTCCAACTCCTGCACAGGCATCTCAGGATCACTGCAGAGGGCTAAGGACAGCCCCCAAGAAAGGCTGGGAGTGAACCTAACCAGAGCTATTTGTCATCTTCACAAAAGTTTTATTTCTCTTTGAATGAAGCCCACCTAAGAGAGGTTTCAGGGTGGCTTGACTCCCAAGCTCCTGCAGTCTGCACAAGGAATCTGCTCTGGGGGGTGCAGGACAGAGCCCCCAGGGATGCTGCTGGCAGGGAAGTGTGGTGCTAGCAGGGACACAGACTGATCCCACCCTCAGATCACAGCCCTGCTGCCAGGCAGACCCTGAGGTGACACCGACACCTGTCCCCACTGCTGGGGTGACCAGGCAGGTGGAAGCATGGCCATGTCCCACAGGAGGGACACCCTCTCCCCATGCACCTCCCCAGGTGAGCACCAGGGCACAGGAACACCTCACCACCCTTGGGAGAAAGCACTGAAGTCACTCCTGTGACTGTGAGAGCAGAGGGTGGTCCCTACACAGCAGCCTTTGGAGACTCTGTGAAGCCATTTGTGTGTCTCAGTCTCTTGTGGAGACATTTGTGTGTCTCAGGCTCCCTCAGCAGCTCTCTGAAGCTGCAGCAGTGTCTAGACAGTGTCAGCCCTCTGGCTGGTGTGGATTAACGAGGCAGTGACAGCCCAGCACAGGCACAGTTCAGTGTGCCCCCACATCTCAGTGTGCCCCCACAGCTCCCAGTGCTCCCAGTGCCCCCACAGCTCCCAGTGCCCCCAGCCCCAGTGCCCACGTACCACACACTTCTCCCAGACGATGGCCATGCGCTCCTCGGCGCCGTGGGTGCCCTCGGGGATGAGGGTGAAGTTGTCCTTGCCCACGGCTTTCTGTGCAGTGCTGAAGGTGCAGTGGGCACTGCCTGTCACCTGCAGGTCCCCGCTGGGGCAGGCAGGGACAGGGACAGGGTCAGGGTCAGGGAGGGGCACTGCTGGCACCCCAGCCCCCCTTGCTGGGCAGCTCGGGGGCAGCAGTGGCTGAGGGGCTCAGCCCCACAGGCGATGCTGGGGCTGTGAATGTCACCCAGGTGGGTGACAGGGGGCAGGCAGGGCAGCGTGCCCAGCTGTGGCAGCAGGTCACCCACCTGGCCAGCAGAGTGCTGAGGTGCTGGGGCGTGCTGGGGTCGGGGCTGACGGGCGGGGACGTGACCAGGGCAGCGGCTCTGGCCCAGTTCTTGCTCCAGTAGTGGGAGCCGTCGGTGCCCAGGCTGGCGGTGATGGGCTCCCCGAACACCACGGTGCCTGCAGAGCACGGGGCAGCAGGGCACAGGCAGCACTGCTCTGACCACTCACCACAGCTCCAGCTCCTGCAGCATCCCCTGCGCTGCTGGCTCTTGCCAACCCTTAATTATCTCTTAGCTGGGACACGCTGTCACAGCAAGCTCTGCATCTGTCTGTCCTCTCCTTACAGCAGGCACACATTCCTACAAGCTTCATGCCTTCCTCTGAACCCAACCCGTGTCTGTCTGGCAGCCACAGGCAGGGGAAGCCCTGACCGAGCTCCCCCTTGCACCCTGCTCCCCACAGGACTGATCCCAGCCCTTCCTGCTCCCCCCCAGCCAGAATCTGCAGCTGCTGCACATCTGTTTTTCATTCCGCTCACACCAAACGATCACAAGTGGATTATTCCCCGTTTCTCAGCTGTGTCTGCCAAGATGGAAGTGTCACAGTTTCCAACGCATCCCTTCCAATCTTCCCAGCTCCAAGCAATTAACTGCAGCACAGGAGCATGAGAACCAGCGGGAGCCTCGGCCCTGGGAGCTGGGGGGGCTCAGAGGGTGAGGAGTGATCAGGGCTCACAGTGAGGATGGGATTCCTGGGGGATTCAGAGGCTCAGGGACTGCCCGTGCAGGCCAGGTTACCTTTCCTCTTGGCCTGAGCCAGCACATCTGCAGCACCCCTGCTCATGACCTTGGTGACATAGAGGGGACAGTTGGCCTGCCTGGCGATGGTGATGGCACGGAACACGGCCTCTGCCTCCACCTGTGGGCACAAGAACATGGCACAGGTGTGCCAGGACACAGGTGTGCCAGGACACAGGTATCCCATTATACAGGTGTGCCAGGACACAGGTGTGCCAGGACACAGGTATCCCATTATACAGGTGTGCCAGGACACAGGTGTGCCAGGACACAGGTGTCCCCACACACAGGTGTCCCAGCTCACAGGTGTCCCAGCCCCTCTACACAGCAGGCCCAGAGCTCAGCACGAGCCTGGCCCTGCAGCCTGCCCAGGGCACATGGACACAGCACAGCTTGTCCAGAGCCCCCGAGGGCAGGGGGAGGTGCTGAACCCCTGAGCAGGTGGCCGGTGGGGCACTGCACTGGGACACCCCAGTCACCCCAGAGACCTGTCCCTGCTGCAGGGATGCTCCTGCACGGAGCTGCTGTGTCCCTTAGCACAGGGACACAGCTCCAGCAGAGGGACAGGGGCCACCCAGCACCTGAGGCTGCTGGAGCTGCTCAGGAGCCCCTGCAGGAGGCAGGGCTGGGCACAGGGATGTGGCAATGTCACTGGGGTGCAGCCAGTGCCACCTCTCCCGAACACTCCTGTCCCTTTGCACTGCACCGTGTGGCACGGAGGAAAGGGAACCCAGGGTGACAGCTGCTGAGCTGGGGTGTCCCAGGTCACTCATGTGGTATCTGAGGGCAGATGTCCAGCACACACCTCCCCCCGTCCCTCTGCACTGCTCTGTGTCTGTAACCCCAGCCAGCTGGCACTAATGCAGGGCTGTTATCCAGCACCACAGAGCAGATCCCACAGCATCCCTTCAAGGACCCTGCTCTTACAGGGTGCTTATTTGTCTGTGCTCTTGTCACAGATCTGCTCCAGGTTTGTCCCCAGGGCTCAGGTGTCACCATGCTGGCAGCTCCCAGAGCCACTGCTGCAGCTCTGACTGCCTGGGGTCACTTCATGCTGCACAGCCAGCTGAGGAGCAGAACCAGCTCCAGGAGGTGGGAATCAGCCTCTGTGCTGTTTGTTCAAATAAACCCATTGGAAGGATTGGACCTGGCTTTCAGTCCAGCCTTCCTCCCACACCAGACTGAACTCTGGTGTGACCACAAGCCAAAGGAACTGCCAGTCTGACTGAGGCTGGAGCCAAGACTGTCTTTTCTACAAGTAAAAAGGGAAAAGGAGGCCCAGGAGCAGAGGCAGTGACACCTGGGAACTCCCCAGCACTGCTGGTGGAGTTAAATACTGCCAATGTCACGGACATTACTGTAAAAGCCTCAACCCCCCCGATTTTTTCAAGTGATCCAAACTCCTCAACACAACAGACAATGAGAAAAAGCATCACTTAAGGCATCCAGCCACCCTTAGGAATCCCCCAAGTGCTTTTGGGAACCCAAACACATGTGAAGATCCATGGGGACACTGATGATTCCATGGGACACCCCGATCCCCCTGCACATTCCTCTGCCTGCACACACTGCTGCACAGGGTCCTGTTCCCTGCAAGGCTTTGGGACAGGGACGGGGACAGGGACGGGGACGGGGGCAGGGACAGGGGCAGGGATGGGACAGGAACAGGAGCAGGGGCAGGGGCAGGGACAGGAGCAGGGCTCTCCTCCCCAGCCCCTGTCCCCCCCAGGTCTCAGGGGACACAGACACGGCACCTCCTCGATGATGTCCCCGTTCTCCGCGTGCACTTGGGCGATGGCCCCCAGGTCCCGGATGGTGCAGAAGATCTCGTACATCTGCCAAGGCACAGCAATGCCCAGTCAGCCCTGGCACCACCCCGTGGCTCAGGGGGAGGCTGTGGCCATGTCCTACCTGGCCATCAGTGCACTGCAGCTTGTCCTTGTAAGCCATGAACACCAGGAAAGAGTTCACACCTGGGAAAAGAAAACAACAAGTGTGGGCTGGGCAGGGGTGGCTGAGCCAGGGGTTCTGCTGGTGAGGGTTACACTGGAAGCCAAGCAAAGCCAAGGGCTGATGCAGGAAATGTCCCCACAAGCACTGACCCCAAAGCTCGGGAGTTGTGAAAGACAATAAACCCCTCCTTTATGGCGCACCTGAAGCAAAAAATGAAACCCCTGTGGTCCTTGTTTGGGGTTAGGTGCCCTCTGTGACTGCTCCAAATGCACACTCAGCTGCCTCACTCCCAGGCTGGATTTCCTCCAGTGCTGGCTTATGTCTATGGCTTATCCTCAAATCTGGGACAAGGGATGGAGGGACAGGACACAGGGAATGGCTTTAAGCTGAGAATGGGTAGATTTGGATGGGATTTGAGGCAGGAATTGTTCCCTGGCAGAGTGGGGATGGAATTCCCAGATTTGCTGTGGCTGCCCCTGGATCCCTGGCAGTGCCCAAGGCCAGGCTGGACATTGGGGTTGAAGCACTGGGACAGTGGGAGGTGTCCCTGCCATGGCAGGAATGGGATCAGGTCCTTTCCAATCCAAACCATTCCATGATTCTATGAATTGCTGCTGTATTTTGTATGGATAGAGGCAATAAGCAATACCAAACCATGATCAAATTGCAGCTGTATTTCATATTCCAAGGAACAGCTCCATTACTGCAGCCACTCTGCATTTTAATAGGAAATTCACTGGGAATTTCTATGGTAATTGACCAATTAAACCCTTGCTTGCAAGACTACAAATTACACTGAAGACATTGAGCTCTGTATTAGCATATCTGAAGGAAAATGCAGCTCCACACATAGGAGTGGGTATTAATGAATGCATGAATCCCTGCTGCTTGGTCCACTTTCCTGCTTTCCAGCCAGCCACGTCCCACAGAAAGCGGCTCCCGCCTCTTCTTCAGTGCCCGAGCTGGGAAAACCTGAACTCTGAACCGCCCAAATGTTGTGCTGTGGGTGATGTGGAGTTCAGGAGGTTTTCCTGAGCCATCCCTGCCAACCCTGGGGCAGCAGCAGCGCCCCCAGCCCGCGGCGCCCCCGTCCTTACCCTTGTCCTTGGCCAGCGCCTCCATCTCGGGGCGGAGGCTCTCGTGCCAGCGCGGGATGTCCAGCCCCAGCCCGTAGTCACAGCAGGCCTGGCTGTCAGCACGGACACGCCACTGCTCGTAGGCCGCCAGCAGGCTGCTGCCAGGCTCTGGGGACACGTGCTCGACTGCGGGGACACAGCCAGGGACAGGGACATGGTCAGGGACGGGGACGCAGTGAGGGACAGGGACACAGCGAGGGACAGGGACATGGTCAGGGATGGGGACAGGGTGAGAGACAGGGACACAGCCAGGGACAGGGACATGGTCAGGGATGGGGACAGGGTGAGGGACGGGGACACAGTGAGGGACAGGGACATGGTCAGGGACGGGGACAGGGTGAGGGACGGGGACACAGTGAGGGACAGGGACATGGTCAGGGACGGGGACAGGGTGAGGGACAGGGACACAGTGAGGGATGGGGACAGGGACACGGTGAGGGACAGGGACACAGTGAGGGACAGGGACATGGTCAGGGATGGGGACAGGGTGAGAGACAGGGACAGGGACACAGTGAGGGACAGGGACACAGTGAGGGACAGGGACACTGTGAGGGACAGGGATAGGGACACGGTGAGGGACAGGGACACAGTGAGGGACAGGGACAGGGCAGCTGGCCCGCCAGAGCTGCTGCTGCAGGGGGAGCGGGCACTGCAGGGCAGCTCTGCTCCGGGCAGCGAGAACAGGTCTCCCAGACACAGAGAGAACAAACAGCAAACAGAGCTGAGCCCCCAAGCCATGGCTCTGCCATCTTTGCCTCGGCCAGCACAGCCCCGTGAGTGCCGGGGGCTGATTCTGCTCTGGGCACAGTCCAGGATCCAGAATCCCATGGGCAGCACCCCCTGCTCATCACCTCCCTCAGCTCTGGGATGGGAACAGCCCACAGCTCTGGGATGGGAATAACCCATATCTCTGGGATGGGAATATCCCATATGTCTGGGATGGGAACAGCCCACAGCTCCCGTTCCCTGCCTGTGGGCTCAGTGGGGAGCTCTGCCAGGACTGTTGACACTGCTGTCCTGCAGCCACACACCACAGTGGTCCTTGGGAACAGGACAGGAACAAAACAGAGAGCAAAACCATTTCACATTAACAAAAAAAATTGAGCCTGTGCTTAAAGCTGAGAAACGCAAAAAACCCCAGACTTGCAAAGCTGTTAAAAACACATTAAAAGGTGTTTAAAGTGTTGTTCTCTTTTGCTCTCTGAGGAGGTGAGGCAGGAGCAGACACATATATTGAATACAGGTGTGTGTTTTTAATACCCATGTGCAGCAGGGGAAGGAGGCTCTGCACAGCACACACCACCTGCAATTCGCTTTGTGACGCTTTGGTTTGCCCAGCAGAAAGGGACATTTCTGTGCTATGAACGCAAACAAACACCCCTGCAGCCGCTCCAGGCCTGCTGCACCCTGCTGGAAACCCTTACTGATCATGGTGGTGCCTCCTGCCAGCGCTGCCCTGGTGCCCTGCAGGAAGCTGCTGCCCGAGCCCGGGGCCAGGGCGGGCGCCTGCAGCCGCGTGTGAGCGTCGATCCCGCCCGGCAGCACCAGCAGCCCGCGGGCATCGATGGTCCTGCTGCCAGCCCCCACCAGCAGCTGCTCCCCGATCTGCCTGCAAGGAAACCAGCACCCCCTGAGCCAGCAGCACCTCTGAAGGGACTCTGAGAATTATAGAAATAATTATAAATTATATTTTTATATATATATATATATATATAAAATATATATATATATATATATATATATAATATATATATTATACATTATATATTATATATTATATATTTTATATATTATATATTATACATTATATATTATATTATATTATATTATATTATATTATATTATATTATATTATATTATATTATATTATATTATATTATATTATATTATATTATATTATATTATATTATACATATTTATATATATTTTATATATTTATATATATTTTATGTATATAACTATATATAAATATATGATTAAACCCATTCTGTTTAAATCCCCCTGTCATGGATTTTGTATATTGAATATTGTATACCAGTTTGTAAAAGAGAAGAAAAAAAGGGGGTTTTCCACAGTCTGAAAGGTTTTTTTGCAGAATCAGATT
The DNA here is from genome assembly GCA_030060385.1 of Muscicapa striata striata. NCBI lineage: Eukaryota > Metazoa > Chordata > Aves > Passeriformes > Muscicapidae > Muscicapa > Muscicapa striata. The sequence goes on from JAREIS010000069.1 coordinate 506,076, forward strand.
TCCTGCCTTTGTGTGATCAATCACAAACTCTCTGCTAAAGACCAGATTTCCCACTTCTGTTTTTATCTCCCAAGAGCAGATGGTTCCATGACCAATTGTCCCAAGAGTTGTCCCATGGCAGTTTGGAAGTTTCTTTGCCCACCACTGCTCACCTTGCAGAATTACTACAACAAACCAACAGCAATTATTGATTACTCCAAGGAAAACCAGACTATAAAAAGGGAGCTGTAACCAAGTTGGGTGGAAGCGTGGAGTGGGCGCTGACCCCTCACGTTCTCCCCAGTTCTGGCTATAGAAAATAAACCAATCTCAATTTTGCTGAATGTTGAGACTTTGTTTCTCATTTATAACATGAGGGTGCCAAACCAGCTCTGCTGCCAGTGCTTCTCAAGTTTTGCAGCTGCAGAGCTGCACCACTGTAGCTCTTTCCTGACACGACTCTAAAATGCAGCCTCTATTTTTCCTAAAAGATTTTCAAGAAAAAAAAAATTATGGGAAGCAACCTTGTTCAAATCCCAAAGCACTGTATCATTCTAAGAAATTACATTAGCAAATATAAGTTTTTAACTTACTTTATTACGCCGTCCTCCACATAAACGTCTGCATAAAATGACTGATCATCGTTGACAATTTTTCCTCCTTTGATTAGAATCTGGTCACTCTAATGGATAAAAAAAAAACAACACAGATTTTAAAGATTCCTTGGTTTGGATTCCATTTTACTCATTCTAAGCTTTAAGTAAATCTAGGTTTAATATTTTCCCTCCAATCACCCAGTCTGATAATTCAGTGACTATCCAAACTATTCTACAGCTACATTTGCAAGGGGAACCGTATGAAATTGTGCCCTGAGCCTGGCAGCCCTGGGCACCCCCAGCTCCGAGGGCTGAGCCCTGTTCCTCCTCCCCCAGCTCCAGCTGAGGCTTCTCAGTGCATCTCATTAACCTGGTAATTTACTGCCATTCATTCCTTCTCACAGTCAGAGGCGGATAAAGCCTCGAGCACTTGCCTCACTTCAAAGCCAGACAGTGGCACAGTTTTCAGATTTGCAGAATCTTCACCCAGAATCTTTAACTAGGAAATTTAGGAAGCAGCAGCACTGATGTCTATGTGGAGCTGCAGCCTAATTTCAGAGGATTCCTTTCCTGCTCTCTGCTATTGCTTGAAAAATTATTTCCAGTGCTGAAATTGGCAACACAAAGAGCAGGGGCTGGGCACAAAACCAGCCGAGGGACGCCAGAGCACGTGGCAGCAGAGCCTGGAGATGCTGCTCCACAAAGAGCCGGGTCCTGAGGCAAAACTGCCCGGGAACATTTTGGGGCTTGTTAAAAAGAGCATCGCTGGTATATGAGACTAAATTAAAGAATTGTATTCTCCTTCTTTGAGCTGTCAGGGATTCATTGTCTCTATTGTTTCCTCTTGTCCCATGACATCAATCAAAAGAAGCCCCAGTGTTGCTGCCCCATGGGAGAGCCTGACGGCCCCTCCCCTTGTGGGGGCCATCTTCACCCCGTCCCCATCCTTACTCCATCCTTACTCCATCCTTACTCCATCGTCACCCTCACTCCATCCTCATCCTCATCCTCATCCTCATCTCACCCCATGCCCACAGCCGGCCCCGCTCCCCCATCCCAGTAACGCTGCTGCTCCCTGTTTCCCGCACCCAGGGCGCTTTTCCCCAGGGAGTTCTGCCGCCAGCCAGCGAAAGGAGAGGAAACAAAACACCGGGCATCGCAACCGAGCGGTTTGTCCCGACTGCTGCAGGGAGAAGGGAATCCCCTCCCACGCGGCGCGGCCGGGGAGAGCAGGGACACGGGGAGCTCAGAGATGCGCCCACCCCGCCCAGCGCATCCCCCGGTGACAGCGGCCCCGGAGCGCATCTCCCGCCCCGGGGGCACCGGGGGCACGGCGGGGCAGCCCCGCAGCCCGCCCGCCTTTGTCCCGCCGGGCCAAACCCGGGACAAAGCGGCGGCACCGCCGGGACCCGCAACAAAGGAATGGAGCGGGGCGGCTGCACGGGGCAGGGCACCGGCACCGGCACCGGCACCGGCACCCCGGGCTCCGCTCCCCGGGCTCCGCTCCCCGGCTGTGCGAGACCGCCCGCCCCGCTCCAGCTCCGGAGCGAGCGCCCGCAGCCCGCAGCCCCCGGTCCAGCAGCCCCCGGTCCCGCAGCCCCGGTCCCGCAGCCCCCGGTCCCGCTGCAGGGTCCCCTCACCGCGGCGCGGGTCGCGCTCTTCCTGCCCGGCTGCGACATCGCCGCCGCCTCCGCCGCCGGTGTCCGGGGCTGCCGCGCGTGCCCGCCGCGCGCCCCCGCCTGCGTGCGCGCCCCCGCCCGCCCGGCCGCGCACACGGACGGGGCGGGGGAGCCGAGACCCCGAGGGAACAGCGGGGCAGGGGCCGGAGCTCCCGGGATGGGATGGGATGGGGCTCCATGGGATGGGATGGGATGGGACGGGATGGGATGGGATGGGATGGGATGGGATGGGACGGATGGGATGGGATGGGATGGGATGGGATGGGGTGGGATGGGATGGGACGGAACGGAACAGGATGAACGGGACAGGATGAACAGGACGGGACAGACAGGATGGGACGGGACGGAATGGGACGAGACAGACGGACAGACAGGACGGGACGAAACGGGACGGCAGGAGGACCCGGACAGGTCCTGCTCGCCCTCCCGGGGCGGTGCTGGCCAGGCTGGCTCCCGGCGATGTCCCCAGCCCGTGTCCCCTCGCATTCCCGTTACCTGCCGGCAGCCGTCGGGCGCCGCAGCCGGAGCCGCTCTCGGGGGCAGCGCGGCCGCGCCGGGGCCGGGCTCGGGCTCGGGGCTCGGTCCCGTGTCGGGGTCGCGGCGCTGCCCCCCGACGGGTGTTGCTGTTCCGGAGGCAGCGAGCGAGGCGAAGTTCAGCGTCTTGTTGTCGAAGGCATCCTCCACGCTGCAGAACATCCCGCCGCGCTTCTGCCGCGGCCGCGGGCTGCCCGCACCCAGCCCCGCAAAGCAGGCGGGCAGAGCCTCCTCCTGCCGCCCCGACATGGGCCCGGCACCCCTGTGCTCCCCTACGCTCCTTGCACTCCCCTTGCACTCCCCCTGCTCTACCTGTGCTCCCCTGCTCTTCCTGTGCTCCCCTGCTCCCCCCTGCCCTCCCTGTGCTCCCCCTGCCCTCCCTGCGCTCCCCCTGCCCTCCCTGTGCTCCCCCTGAGCTCCCCCTTCTCTCCCTGTGCTCCCCTGTGCCCCCTGCGCTCCCTGTGCTCCCCTTGCACTCCCTGCTCTCCCTGTGCTCCCTCTGCTCCCCCTGCTCCTCCTGTGCTCCCCCTTCTCTCCCTGTGCTCCCTCTGTGCTCCCCCTGCCCTCCCTGTCCTCCCCCTGAGCTCCCTGCTCCCCCTGCTCTCCCTGCTCCTCCTGTGCTCCCCCTTCTCTCCCTGTGCTCTCCCTGCTCTCCCCCTGCTCCTCCTGTGCTCCCCCTGCTCTCCCCCTTTCGCTCCCTGCGCTCCTTTTTCTCTCCTGCTCTCCCCCTGCTCTCCCGCAGCCACTCTCCCTGCGGAGCCGAGCCCAGCGCCGCGTTAAGAGCCGCCCAAGGACCCCCCGCCCCTCCCGTGCCCACCCACCCGTGCCTGTCCCCACGTACGGCCGCGAGGTGACATCTCCCAGCGCCCGTGCTGGCAGGGACAGGCGGGGCTGGCTGTCCCGGGGATGGGCTGAACGCCCCCCGAGCCCCCCCAGTCCCCGGTGCCACAGCCCAGCTCCCCTCAAGCCCAAACCAGCTCGTCTAATTTGAAGGTTTAAAACAGATCTTTTTAATTAAAAGTTGACAATAATTTATGTATTTTACAAAGGAATAGAAAGTCTCTTGCTATATATCATAGGAATCACAATACAAAAATATCTGTAAAATTCTCTAGCTGATCTCTCCAGCCCGTTCTCGGGCTCCGGTTGCTGTCACAGCACTGAGCCCAATGCTCTGGATTTGGGATATGATTCTGGATTGGAGGACACAGGTCAGGGCACCACAGCCAGCAGACCAAAACCCTCCATTTTCTCTGCCTCACGTTTTGCATAAGTTTACAACAGTCCCTTTTTATAAACTGTACAGCACATCATACAGGGTTTAATACACATATTCACACGGCGAGTTCCTGAGTCGAAGCTGAATCTCTTCTGTGCACACCCACTCTGCTGGTGAGGGGCACAGGGGCGTTTTCTCCTCCTGGTCAGGAATTCTGTCCACAAGCCATGTAAGGCACTCAAGGAATCACTGAAGGCTACAGATATTATAGAGCAGAATACTGGAAATAACAGCCACGTCCTCCAGCAGCTGGAACAAGAAGTCCCTGCCTGATGCACACACAGTGGTGGGCTTGGGGCAAAAAAACCTGACCCTAACCCAAAATTCCTCACATAGAGCCCAGCCTGGCCCTGGGCCACCAAAACTCCCCACACAGAGCCCAGAGGGGTGTGGGCAGCGAGCAGAACCAGCTGGATCAGAGTGGGGGAGCACATGGATGCCAATCTCCTGCCTGTGCATTTGAACAGTTCTGAAAACATTCTTTGAGCCATTTTTTCTTTCCTATGTACAAAACTTCACACATATTTATAGTGACATATAGGGAAGTACAACCCCTTATTTACACACAGACCTGTCCTGTACAATTGGCTTTGTACTTAAAACCCCCAGGATTAAGGAAGGTAATTGGAAAACAGAACTGATATTTGAGACACACGAACACACCTGGCAAGAGCACGTCCTCAGTGAAGAGCCATGGGATGGACTCAAGCCACCTCCTAACGTGCCCTTTGTCACCTCAACCACCACCTGCAGGGCTTCCAGTAAATGCAGTATTTTAAGACATGAAGTATTTCAGTAAGAACTCAAAATGGACCCGTTTTAGGCGTGAAATGCAGAAGCAAAAATGCAGCTCATCCCAGAATCCAGCACTGGTATTGGTGTCTGGTAGAACTGGAGCTTGTTAAATCAATTCCATGATGGAATCATATGCTGATATAAAAATCCACAGCCTTGGCCTTAAAACATCGCATCCCTTCAGTTCAAATCTCACTTCTCTGACCAACACAACTCCTTGTGTGCCTGCAGCTGAGCTCCCTGTGCTGGGTTAAACATGGCCCATGTACGAGTGCAGGAAGAGGCTGAAGAATTTCAGTATCAAGGGGTTTTCTTCATAGCTTTATAAACTCCAGCAGCACAGGTACCTACAGAATAAAATAAACACAAGGTTTAGCTACAGCAATGGCCGTCTCCTCCACATGGGATTTTTAATCCCAAAATCTACATCATTTCCATCCCACAGATTGTGCTGGGTTGTGTTGAGCAGCTCTCAGTTAAGTCTAAGTTGGAGTAGGCTTAGCCAGTTACTGTGTTTGCCGTAAAAAGAAAAAAAAGAGATAATTTATTTAATGTTAAACGTATTGTTTTCTCTAGGCTGTGCCATACATCACTCATTTTCCTTAAGCAATACTCCCCTAACAGTGGTGGGTAACACTCAGAACATGGTGATGAGAGTGATGAATGGTGAATTTAAAACCTGCCTCCTCTGAGGAGCTCTGAGAGGATGAGTTAATAACCACGGAGCCAAATTCCACCTTCCCAGGGGAGGGGAGGCAGCCCGAAGGAGTGGTGCCTGTAGGTGGGAGGGGGCTGCTGCAGCTGCCCTGACCCTTCCTGTGGCCCTCCCTGGCCCTGTGTCCCTGCTGCCACCACACCCAGGCAAGGGCAGTGCCAGGGGGATGGGGAATTCACACCTGGGCAGCAGGACAGCCCAGCCATGGCTGGAAAGGAGAGAATCCCCCATTCCCTGTCCCTTCTCCCCCAGACCTCAGCAGCGCACGTGGGAAAAGGATTAACCCTTCCCAGCCTGCCCTGCTGCCAGGGCAGACAATCCTGGACTGATAGGGCTGGAAGGGACCTTAAACCTCATCTCATCCCACCCCCTGGGACAGCTTCCACCAGACCAGCTCCTGCAGGTCACCAGCTCCTTTGTGCCCCCTGAACAGGGGATGCTGCTCACGGGAGCACAACCAGGATTTCAGAAGAATCCCCAAGGATTTCAGAAGCAATTCCTGAAAAGAGCCTGGGAAGCAGATGCCAGAAGAGGAGCCAAGGGTGGCTCCCACGGGATTTTCCAGCCTGTGAGAAGTGAATGCCAGAGGAGGAGCTGAGAGTGGCTGGCAGGGCTCTGCTCTGCCCCGCTCCTGTCCCAGCGCGTTGGGCGCTGCAGCGCTCCGAGCGCGGTGCCAGCGCCGGTGTCACCGGGGCTGCCCGGGGCTGCTGCTCCTGCTGGCCCCACACAGGCACATCTCCCTCTCCCTCACCCCACTGCCTGCTGCCAGCCACGGAGAATCGCTCCAGAAAACCGTAAAAATGGGACAAAAGCAATTTCAAAATGGGAACGGATGGAGCGCTCATGTTTGTGCTCCTGAGCACTCATGGCTGGTGGGAAACAGCAGCTTTGTTGGACAGAACAATGCAGGAACGCAATTCCTCAAAGATTAGGGATCAAATTTCATATGAGAGGAAACACAAAACCCCAGAATGGTTTGGGTGAGAAGCTTTGACCCCAAATCCCCCCCAGTGCCACCCTGCTATGGCAGGGACACCTGCCACTGTCCCAGGGGCTCCAAGCCCAGTGTCCAGCCTGGCCCTGGGCACTGCCAGGGATCCAATCCCCAGGATTCCAGGGTCTGCCCACCCTCACTGGGAAGAGTTTCTTCCATACATCTAAGCTAAATTTCCTGTTTCAGTTTGAAGCCATCACTCCTTGTCCTGCCACGACAGTTAGTGATGAAGAATGATGACCTTCATCAGCACAGCCCCTTACCAAGGCTGCAATGGAAGGAAATATATATTTACACATTCATCTTTATCTAGATATACATATATACATATTTACATGCTTATTTATACATATATCTATGTTCATTTATATATGACAAGGGATCACTTGTGAGCAGGATGAGGGGGTGAACTCAGGAAATTTGCTAGAGAGTCTGCAAAAATTCAGATTCTTGACTGCATTTCAGGCCCCAGTGCCATAGTTTTTGTGGCTGCAGGATGGGCTGCTACCCTGAGAATGTCAGCAATCAGCAGCCCCTCACTGTCCACTTAATTTGTTATGCAATTGCTCATTTTCAGTGTACTAATGAAGAGCACCGTTTCACAGGACATCCCAGCGAACACGTCCGTGCTGTATGTTGTTCCTGTCTATACTGACTTGGGCAGTTCTGGCGTTTTCCTCTCTTAAACCAGTCCAATTTACCAGGCAGGAGCGCTGCCCCCCGCATCCATCTGTGCTGCAAGTGCTGAGCTGGGAACTACCCACAGGCATAAAAACATTTCACCTCATTTACAGCCATAGGCTGGAACCTGAAATGCTGCTCTGGGCCCTGAAGCTCTCCAGCAGCTCCAGCAGCCTGCGGGGAGCTGGAGCTGGAGCTGGGCTGGACATGCTGGGCATCACATCCCTGACATCAGTCAGGGACAGCTCAGGGACAGGTCAGCAGGGACAGGTCAGGGACAGTTCAGCAGGACAGGTCAGCAGGACAGGTCAGGGACAGTTCAGGGACAGTTCAGCAGGGACAGGTCAGGGACAGTTCATGATCACGTCAGGGACAGTTCAGCAGGACAGGTCAGGGACAGTTCAGGGACAGTTCAGGGACAGTTCAGCAGGGACAGTTCAGCAGGGACAGCTCTGCAGGGACAGCTCTGCAGGGACAGCTCTGCAGGGACAGGTCAGAGGCAGTTCATGATCACGTCAGGGACAGTTCAGCAGGGACAGTTCAGGGACAGTTCAGGGACAGTTCAGGGACAGTTCAGCAGGATGGTGCCCGGTCAGGCTGAACAGGCAGAGCTAAGGCAGGAAATGCAGGAAATGCAGTAAATACAAGAAATGCAGGAAATGCAGGCTGAGACCTCAGCCTCCCCTGCACCTGCTCCCAGGAAAGGCACTGGGTGACATCGGGGGGACACCAGCCCTGCTCCCACCCCACAGGAACTCTGGGTGCCAGCACAGCTCCATCCTGCAGGAACACCCTGCTGGAACACCCTGCCCATGTCTGCACCACCTCACAGCAGCTTTTGGCAAACAGCCACAGAGAGCCCTGGCAGAACCTGGCATTTGTGAATTCACAGCTTTGGGCTGAGGGATTATTTGCCAGCGCCCTTCCAGGACCATCTCAGCACTGCCAGCCCTGCTGCCTGTCCTGCCACTCCACTCACCAATTTGCTGGATCCCGGGGCTGTTCACAGCATCCTTGTTTATAACAAGGAGCAAAGTGTCCCCCGGGGCATTGTTTCCAGAAAAAGCCATTGACAGAACAGCATCTCCTCGTCTGCCTCTACAGATCTGCACGAAGCCAGCACAGCCTTAGTGACTTGGACGTGTTCCCCTTTCCTGGGGAGGTTTCTCTGGGATTTCTGCTGACCTGGAAATGCAGACACATCACTGAGCACCCCAACCCCCTCCACAGCAGGGCCATTTACACTAAGGTTAATTTACTAACAGAATGCATTCTTTTAAAAAAAGCTAACTTTTAGATAGATTTTCCAGCTGAATAATTCTTCAGGCCAACACTGACTTTGGTAAACTACAAAAATACATGCCCTTATTATTTGTAAGAGCTCAGCAAGACCCAAATTAAGGGGGAGAACCCTTCAGCTGTGATGAGGATGAAGCTGCTCTGCCCAGACGTGCTTTGGGGAATGAAAGGTGAACTGAATGATTATCCTCAAAACCAGCTGGGTGGAGCAGGCTTTCACCCTGCCAGTCCCAGCTCTGCACAGTCAGATGGAGTTTTCTCTCTGAGAGCAAGCTGAGGATGGAAGGTGCTGCGTGCTGAGGAGGAGGCACACAGGACACCAAACTGCTGCTGCTGCACAAATCCACACTCCAAAAAAGCACCTCTCTACTCCCCACAGAAAGAGGAACACCCATCTAATGGTTCAAGGGGAGGCTGGATGGTGCTTGGAGCGACCTGGGGTAGTGGGAGGTGTCCTTGCCCATGGCAGGGGGCAGTGAGATGACCCTGGGAGTCCCTCCCAACCCAAACCATTCTGGGGTTCTGTGCCGTGTGTGCTATCCCTGCAGCAGCACAGGAATGGGAGGCTTTTAGTTGCAGAGAGGATAAATGGAAGGCTAGCCCCACACCCTGCCCAGGAAGCACAGCCAGGAGTTCCTGCTGTAATAAACCAGATGTTCTGCTCAGAAGGAAGATCCCAGCTGGTCTGTGACAAAGTGTTTTCCTGTGGGATTGGGCAAAACCGTGGAGGAGCAGCCTGTGCCCAGGCAGAGGTGTTTGGGATGAGCAGTGGGATGAGTGAGCCCCCAGCCTGCTCAGACTGGCTGGATCCTCCTTCAGCAGCAGCCACCACTCCTGCCCCAGGGCTTTCATCTCCTCATCTCCTCATCTCCTCATCTCCTCTGCCTCATCCCTAAATTCAGTCTGACACTGTCACCTCCGTGCACTTCAGGCTGCAGCAGCCCCGAGCCAGCGGAGCAGAAGCGCCGTGCCAGGAGCACCCCCGCTTTATCCAAACTGACAATCACTGACCGCTGGGAATCTCCGTCGGTGCGAGCCCAGCCCTGCGCAGCCCGCAGCGATTCCAGCACAGAGAAAGGCACTGGCAGCTCCCGAGCCCTTGGCTCAGTGGGAGCCTCCTTGATGGGCTGAATTTCCCATGTTCGGGGTCACCCTGCACCGCAGACTGCCCAGTTTGCATTCTGCTGCCGGAGCTCATTAGTGCCCTGGGTTGGGCTGGTGTGCCCACAAATGTGTATTCTATCGCCATCTGTTAAAACCGGGTGGGGAATAATTCCTTATCTCCATGGCACACAGTCTCTGCTAATGGGCCAGCTTTAAGACAAGATGGGGCAATCATCTTTATCTTTTTCACAACCAGTAACCCATTATCAGCACAAATTTGAAAAAAAGTGCGTGAAATTGTGAATTTAAATATTTTTCTGATTACTATTTGTCTTTTCTATGCAAAATGAAAACTGTTTTCATCTCCTGCATTTAAAACATTCATTTTTAAAAGCAGCATGACTGCTTGCTGTCCATACAAATCTGACAGTGCATTTAATTACCTCCCAATTATTTTGTGTTAAGTGACAACTGATCTAAAACATAAAGCCAGCATTTGTTATTATATCAGACTGAAATTCAACACCTAAATTACTGCAGTAAAATAACAATAATTAAATAATGTTTACATTAGGACTCTGTTAATTTCAACACCAAATTCAGTATTTCCTCTGTTATCACCTGAAGTATTCTAACCCAAGTGGGAGGGAGCAGAGGGTGAGGGAGCCCCAGAGGACACAGAATCCCGGGATGAAGGGTTTCCAGCTGATCAGCCCATCTTACCTGGCCGGAGCTCTGGTCCCTTCCTGCCCCGTGCTCCTGGGGAATGGGCACCACGGGGCTTGGCTGCCAGCAGGACTGGGGCTGTCTCCTTCCTGCTCTTCTTCCTGGTCTTCTTCCTGGATTTATCCCTCATTTCTGGCTTTGTCCCTCATGTCTGGCTTTATTCCTGGCTTCATCCCTCATTTCTGGTCCTGTTCCTGGCTTTGTCCCTCAGCCCCACATTTCTGTGCTCAGCTGTGGATCCCACGTGGTCAATCACACTCTGGAATTTCTTCTGGATTTTCCCCTCCTCACCTTCACTTTTTCTAGGGGATTCTTTTTCCTTCCCAGTTCCTGTGCCAGCCTCCTGAGCTCGGGCTCTGTGGGACTTGTGCTCCCTTTCCCCAGGTGAGGACATTTTCCAGGTGACAACAACTTCCAGGTGACAACATGCTCTGTTCCCCCTTGCTGCCTGTCCCAGCCCAGTGCAGGTGGATCAGGGATAATCTGGTTGAATTCACTCTTTTCCAGGTTAAACTTTTTGCTGGGACAGCGATAAGCCATTTTTTTTTGTCATTGTTCAGGGACAGGCAAATATAAATTATTGCCTGTTTTCCTCATTGTGGTTTACTGACAACTCAAAAAAAAAAAAAAAAAAATTACAGCTTGACTTCCTGAATGTAGCTTTACATATTTTCCTAAAACTGGGCTCATGGGACGTTCAACAAAGCATGGGACATACCCAATGAAGAAATACCTTGGAACAAACCATTCCATTTTCATCCATAATTTCCATTCACATTCATCCTTTCACAAGCTTCTCCTCTGGAACAGTTCCTGAAACCTTCTCTCCAGACAGATTTTTGTGGGTAACAAACACGAAGGTGTGGCATACAAACAGGACACGGGCACTTCTACACAGAAGCAATTTGCCACCTGCTTGGCAGGGAAGCAGAAGGAATCCAGAGCATCTGAATCAGTGATGGGGCTGCTGCCAGAGCACAGGGAGGAGCAGAGTTTGGCTTCTCTGTGGGCTCAGTTCATCCTCTCCCAGCACTCCTCAGGATTTCAGGGGTGCAGGGACCCCCCCAGCCCAGCCCCACCGGCTGCACCTCCCAACTCCAGCAGCAAAGGACGAGACAGGTCTGGGGGTGCCAAGGGCTGGGGTGGGTCCCAGGCAGGGCTGTCCCCCTGGGGAGAACAGCAGGAGCAGCTGGATGGGCCTCAGGGGGCTAGAAAAAGGAGAGAAAACAGGAATGAAAGGAAAGCCCACCTGGGCAAAAATAACATTCATGAAACTTCTGGGAGCTGCTGTTTGTAATTGTCTGCTGAGCTGTACAAGTGATGAGAGAGGATTTGGGATACATCCCATTCATGCTGTTAGTGGGGAGGGTTCCCCTCTGTGCCACCCATGCTGTGCCCATTTCTGGCTGCACACACAGAAATAGGGCAAGAATCCCCTATTCACGTGGGAAAAGGGGATTTGGGGCACAGTGCCTGGAGGAACACACCCCAGTAAATGCCCTGCTCCCCCAAACCCAGCTGGCTGCAGTCCCAGGGGCAGGACAGGCTCTCTGGCTGAGCAGGGAGGCTTCCCATGCACCAGCACACAATACAAAAAAAAAACCCAAAAAAACCCCCCAAAAAAACCAACCAAACAAAAAAATATATATATATATATATATGTATGTGTATATATATATATATATATATATACATGTATATGTATATATAAGTATAAATACAAATGCATAAATATATATATAAATATACAAATATATAAATATAAAAACTACATTTAGCTGTTTTTCTCTATATTTTACTACCTAATTGTTTTTCTACATATTTTACCATTTCTTCACACACTTTGCTTCATTTTTCTGTATATTTCTTAGTTTTAACCAGTATTTATAACAAGTGTACAAAATAAGCCATTTTAAAGTGTTTTTCTACTTGTTAAAACCCTTCAAAGCCACTAAAACTTAAATTGTACTAAATAAATTAAAAAAGCTAAAAAACAAAATACCAAAATTAAAAAAAAAATTCTAAACAATCACCAATCATCACACTTAAAAAGCTCGTGCAAAGCACATAAACAGCATAAAAACACCAACCAAAAAATACCTAATTGCACAAACAGTAGTCTTAAAATGTATAATTAAAACTAAAATATAAACAATAAATCAGCTTCTACATAATCAAATTAGTTTACTGTCCAAAAGTCCTGTTTCTCCCACACTGGAGATTTCCATTTTTGGGTTCTCTGGGGTGCCCAAGAGACCCTTCAGTGCTGCTGATGGAGCAAAAGGAAAGTTCTGGTGCTTCATGAGCAGAAGAGGAGAGAGCAGAGGAGACCCCAGGGCTTACCTTGTGCATGTGGCCTGAAGGACTATGACCAAAGAATGAAAGCTAAAGAGAAAAATAAAAACAAAAATAGAAACTGAAAAGGGGAGAGGAGAGAGGGAGAAATGGAAGAGAAGAAAGAGATTAAGAGTTTACAGTGTGTTTAACCAAGAAATAAGCTGTGGTTACAGACAGTGCAACAAAACTCTCAGGTGAGAGGAAATGAGGAGTGTGAAGGGGAGTCAGAGTGCTGGGGGCTCAGCTGGGCTCAGGAGGGCTCCTGGTGACAGGGAGCTCTGGGCTCTGTCCCCTTTCCCCTGGGCTCTGTCCCATCCTGGGCTCTGTCCCCTTTCCCTGGGCTCTGTCCCCTTTCCCTGGGCTCTGTCCTGGGCTCTGTCCCCTTTCCCTGGGCTCTGTCCCCCTCCCCTGGGCTCTGTCCTGGGCTCTGTCCCCCCCCGCTCCCTTCCCAGACCCTTCAGGCTGCACCCAGGAAGGAATGCCAGGAAGGAAGGACTCCATTTAACCAGTTCCTCTGCCCTCCTCACAGGGACTGATGCAAACACAGACTCTATTCCTGGGGCTGTCCCCTTTCTCACTGCTCTACAACACAAACTGGTGAAATGGACAATGGTCATGTGCACACACAGCAGCTGTTCCATCTGCATCACCTTACCTTTTCCTCTAACTCTTTTATTTGTCTTTTTTGGCCTTCAATTCTTTCTTCTAGCTCTTTAATTCTCTGTCAGATGTCAAATAAAAAAACCATTTATTAACCAACCAAATACAGACGTACCCAGCAGATGCATTAGCTCAGGGGATGTCAATTGTATGTGCTGTGCTTCCACCAAAGATAAATCAGGCAGTCATTGATGATGAGCTGCAGGTGAGTGCTCAGTGGGGTCACTGTGTGTGACAAAGCCAGGAAAGGCACAGGGCCAGCTCCAGGACAGGCTGGTGCTGCCAGCTGTGTCCTTGCCCCAAGCCCCGGGCTGCTGGCCCACACCTGTTGTAACCCAATACCTTATATTATATATACCTTATATACCTTATATACTCCTATACCTGGAGGTATAAGGAATGTTTAACCCTTCCCCTCTGTCCCTATTCTATTGGCAGAAAGCCACATTCCCCTCCCTGACCCTTTCCTAGAAAAGACTGTTATCTGAGGACCTCTTCCTCTTTGCCCTGGGACCACCATGAAATAAACTCCCAACTCTGACAAAAACAAGGGGCCTCTTTTGATCCTTTGTCCTGTTCATGCTAATCACCTGGCTCCTTCTGAGAACTAAAATAGCTGGGAAAGATGTTGGGAAGGATGAACCAGGAAAACTTTACAGATATGAGTGCTTAGCAAAAGGTTCTGAGAGTACAGAAACCATCAGCGAGATTGGAATGAAAGCATCTCTGAGACACCAAACCTCAGTTACTAAATAACCAGAAGCCAATAGGATGGCCGGCAGAGGGTAATCCCCTCTGATAGAGCAATGCCTTCTGCTGGAGAGCAGCTCCAAAGGGCAGAGCAGACCCTGCTGGCCTGGCAGAAGGCTCCAAAGAGTCGTTTTTAGGGTTTAAAGTCTAACCCATTATGGTAATGCAATGATTCTTACAGGCTGTATGTGAATGCTGTAGGATTTGTATCTTGTGTTAGATTGGTTAGTGGGAATTAGAATATTCAACATAGAAGAAGATTTATTGTATTGTAAACGGGAAAATCGCTCTCTTATTTCTCTCTGTCCGACCCTCTCTCACTTCTCTCTCATACCCCCACTCTCTTTCCACCCTGCTCTGAGCTGTGGCTGACACTCTCAGCAGGACTCTGCACACCCACACCCTTATAATAAACTGCAACATCAAGACCAGAATATGGAGAGTGCCTGAGTTTGTCCCTGAGCACCGTCCACCCCTGACCACAAAGACTCCTACATACTGCCCTCCCCAGCAGAGACTTTCTGAGTTTGTTCATCCTCTCTCAGACTGGTGGAAACGTTTTTGTCACCTGGGGCTGTTTTTTCTTGTGTTGGAGAGTGCGTTTTTGTTTGCTGAACAAACAGGGTTTTTCCACTTTTCCTCCGAGGAAATTCTTCCCGAACCCGGTGGCGGGGGGAGGAGTTGTGGGGGTTTGTTTTCCGGGGGGCTCCTTTTGGCGGTTTTGCCCTGATTTGCCCTGAAGCAGCGCAGCGCAGCCGTGTCCCCGCCCGAGGCCACCCGCTGTCCCCGCACCTGCTGGGCGTGCTGGACGAGCTCCATCCTCTCGCGCAGGATCTGGGCGTCCCTCTCGCGCAGCTCGCTCATCACCTGCCGCTTCCACTGCTCCACCGCGCCCCGCAGCTTCTCCTTCTCCTCTTCTGAAAGAAGGTCGGAAATTTTGGCTCCAGCTTCTTGCTGCAGGGCATCATAGAGCATGGCTTCTAATTCCAGAATTTGCTAATCAAAAACAATATAAAGCTGTCAGCTCGACCTTGTGCCGGGTTGGGTGAGGAGTTTGCGAGGAGCTGGACGTCCCTGAAAGGCAATGGGAGCAGCGGAGGGCTGAGCCTCCCACACAGCAAAAGGGAAATACTCCAGGCCGGGACTGGGACAGCCTCTGGGCCCAGCCCAGTCTGCCCCACAAACATCGGGGAGTCAGCTCCTCCTTCCTGGGGATGGGAGGTGGCCGTGGGGAGAGGAGGGAAAAGGGAAAAAGTTAAAAAAAAAAGGGGGAAAGGGAGAGGGAAAAGGGAGAAGGGAAAATATAAACAGGTAAAAAGGAAAGGTTCATAAAAGACTCATTTTGTGAGTTACAGGTATTTGTACATGTATTTTTCAGTCCCTTTCCCAGCCATCCTGCTCTCCAGCAGAGGACACAGCAGCAGCCGTCCGTGCTCCTGCCAGGAGGAACAACCAGGGGAAAGTGCCTCGTGGGAGAGATTCCTGCCCCTCCCAGGCAGACAGATCCCTCTGGAGTCCCTGGGATGGAGGAGTGTGGAAAGGGAAATGGACTGGCCAGGTTTCCCTGGGGCCACTGAGCCTGGCACCCAGGCAGTGCCTCCTGCCCTGGCATAAAGGCTGCTCCCCCAGGCAGGCAGTGAGCTCAAATCCATCCCAGCAAGTTTGATCCAGAGCAGAGGAAAGGCAGCATGTGGCCTGGAGGGCTATGGCCAAAGAATGAAAGCTAAAAACAAAAATAAATACAAAAATAAAAACTGGAAAGGGGAGAGAAGAGATGAGGGCACCTTGCAGAGCTCTCCATGGCCTCAGGAGAACCCCACTGCAGCAGAATCATGGAATTGCTGAGGCTGGAAAAGCCCTGAAAGCCCCCAGTGCCGTGTCCCCCAGCACTGCCAGGGCCACCACCAGCCCCTGTCCCCACGAGCCACCTGCACACAGCTCTGAAATCCCTGCTGGCTCTGCTGTGATCATCCAGCTCAGTCCAAAATCACCTTTTGCACTGAGGCTGCTGCTGCTGTTTGGGTCTCAGCAGAGCCAGGAGAGCAGAATGCTCCCAGCAGAGCAGTGGCACCATGGCAGGAGCTGTGTGCTGGTGAGAACTGGTGAGGACTGGTGAGGACTGGTGAGGACTGCTGCTCCTCATCTCCAGGCACAAAGGAAACACAGAACTGAAGCAATTCTGTAAAGCCAAAGAGCTTTTTCCACTCCAATTCCAGGGCAGAACAAAGCTTCCCTTGCTGCTTGCAGGCTGCATTTGTGCCCTGGAGCAAAGCTGTGCCTGGGACACGAGTGACGCCTTCAGGAAATACAGGAAAATAAATAAATAAATAAATAAATAAAATAAAATTAAATTAAAATAAACAAACAAATAATAAATAAATAATAAATAAACAAAATAAATAATAAATAAATAAAAATAAAAATTAAATAAATAATAAATAAACAAAATAAATTAAAAATAAATAAATAAAATAAAATAAAATAATAAATAACCTCAGCCCCTTGCAGGGCTGCACTCTGCACTCACTGCTCCCATGAGCAGGGCCAGCCTTCAGCAGCACAAGCTGCTGCTCAGGATGGATTATGGAATCACAAAGCCCAGACTGGGGCCTCAAAGAGCATCTTGTTCCATCCCCTGCCAGGGGCAGGGAAATCCCTCTGAAAGCTGTGGCTGAGGCCACAGGGCTGCTGTGCTTTCCACTGTGTGCTGGTTCCAAATACAGCTCAGAATCGGGTTAAATCAACCCTAAAATGACAGCAAATGTATGGAGCACAAGCTCCCCCAAATGGCTCAGGACACAAGCAGACAGGGGGATGCAGAAACAGAGGCAGAAATCCTCATTGCTCCTCTGAAAGTGTAACTGTGCTCTGGGTTTACATGGAACTGGAAAAATGAGATAATCTGAGAGGAAGCTTTATGCCTTTTGTGGATATCTATAACCTTCCTCTCTTTGGTGGAAATGATAGCTGATGACTGAAAAGGTGGGTGAAATGCCTCAGGATCAGCTCATGATGAACCCGACTGACAAGCAGTTTCATTTCAAATTTACACATCCCAGAACACCTCCAGCTGCTCTGCTTACACCAGGTGTAATCCAAAACCTAAGGAAATTTCTGGGCTAAAATATATTTTTTTAAAAACACAAGATAAATTACTGAAAACCTGATTTCCTTATCAGCCCTTTACTGAAACCCTGGCTGAACTAGAAGTGGTGTTGGGTTAATGGCCAGGTGCTAACCCTGCAGGGGCCACTGGCAGCCAAGGCTGTGCTCAGGAGGGAGCTGTGGCTGGCTCAGGTGCAGAGGGTTTGCTGTTCTCCTCATCCCTGGGGCTCTCCAGAGCAGCAGAGCCCAGGGCAGGGCTGGCACAGGGCACAGGGAGCTGTGGCTGGCTCAGGTGCAGAGCATTTGCTGCTCTCCCATCCCTGGGGCTCTCCAGAGCAGCAGAGCCCAGGGCAGGGCTGGCACAGGGCACAGGGAGCTGTGACTGGCTCAGGGTGCAGAGGGTTTGCTGTTCTCCCATCCCTGGGGCTCTCCAGAGCAGCAGTGCCCAGGGCAGGGCTGGTACAGGGCACAGGGAGCTGTGACTGGCTCAGGTGCAGAGGGTTTGCTGCTCTCCCATCCCTGGGGCTCTCCAGGAGCAGCAGTGCCCAGGGCAGGGCTGGCACAGGGCACAGGGAGCTGTGACTGGCTCAGGTGCAGAGGGTTTGCTGCTCTCCCATCCCTGGGGCTCTCCAGAGCAGCAGAGCCCAGGGCAGGGCTGGCACAGGGCACAGGGCACAGGAGCTGTGGCTGGCTCAGGTGCAGAGGGTTTGCTGTTCCCTCATCCCTGGGGCTCTCCAGGAGCAGCAGAGCCCAGGGCAGAGCTGGCACAGGGCACAGGAGCTGTGGCTGGCTCAGGGTGCAGAGGGTTTGCTGCTCTCCCATCCCTGGGGCTCTCCAGGAGCAGCAGAGCCCAGGGCAGGGCTGGCACAGGGCACAGGGCACAGGAGCTGTGGCTGGCTCCCAGGTGCAGAGCAGCAGGTTTGCTCTCCCATCCCTGGGGCTCCTCAGCAGAGCAGTGCCATCCCTGGGGCAGGGCTGGCAGAGCCCAGGGCAGGGCACAGGAGCTGCTCCAGTCCCGACCCAGCCCCACTGAGCCCCACTCACCTTGTGAGCCTGGTCCAGGGACTGCTTCCTGAAGTCCAGCTCGTCGTCCAGGTATCCCTTCTGCTTGCTGAACAGCTCCTGGGGCCGAGAGGGGCAGTCAGTGCCCAGCAGGGCCCCGGGGCCGGGCTCCCTCCCTGCCCTGCCCTCCCTCCCCGGTACCTTCTCGTTCTCCAGGTCCAGCATCTTCTGCTGCAGCGCCGACTCGGTCACCTCGATCTGCTGCAGCCACTGGGGACAGCAGAGGGGAGAGAGGGGAGAGGGGAGAGAGGGGAGAGAGGGGAGAGAGGGGAGAGAGGGGAGAGAGGGGAGAGAGGGGAGAGAGGGGAGAGGGGAGAGAGGGGACAGAGGGGACAGAGGGGACAGAGGGGACAGAGGGGAGAGAGGGGAGAGCAGCCTGAGCACAGAGCACAGCCTGAGCCCAGCCTGAGCACAGCCTGAGCACAGCCTAACACAGCCTGAGCACAGCCTAAACACAGCCTGAGCACAGCCTAAACACAGCCTAGAGCTGGGACTGAGCCCCGCCTGAGCACATGAGCACAGCCTAAACACAGCCTGAGCACAGCCTAAACACAGCCTGGGGATCAGCCTGAGCACATGAGCACAGCCTAAACACAGCCAGCCTGAGCACAGCCTAAACACAGCCTAAACACAGCCTGGGGATCAGCCTGAGCCCAGCCTGAGCACAAACCCAGGGCAATCCCATACAAAGCTCGCTCCAACCCCACACAGCTCCAACCCCACACAGCTCCAACCCCACACAGTCTCCGTGGTTTTTGGTGTGGAGCTGTCCCCTCCCCAGCAGTGGAACCATGGAACTCTGCTCAGAGTGGGGGTGTTACCTTTTCAGCCAGCGTGAGGACAGTCCTGGCCTGGATGATCACCACCTGCTCTTCGTTGGTCAGGTTCTGCACAGAAGCAGAGCACAATTACAACAAATCCCAGTGCCCTGCTCCT
The DNA here is from genome assembly GCA_030060385.1 of Muscicapa striata striata. Classification (NCBI taxonomy): domain Eukaryota; kingdom Metazoa; phylum Chordata; class Aves; order Passeriformes; family Muscicapidae; genus Muscicapa; species Muscicapa striata. The sequence goes on from JAREIS010000069.1 coordinate 525,307, forward strand.
AACCCACTGCTTGGGCCACTGCTGCTTCAAATACATCTGACATTAAATAAGCCTGAGGAACAATAAACTGAGGCAGAGAAAATTAATACTGTAACACAAAATCATTGTAAAAGCCATTGTCAGTATTCATTACCAATCCTTATCATACATAATTCTTCCAAAATTCTCATATTTATGAAAAATAAAAGTAAATATCTGGATCTATCTGTACCCAACAGGGAATAAATACACATTTACACAGGACAAGAACAAGCTGAGCACAAAGAGCCACGGGGAGCAGAGGTGCAGTGTTCATCCCATGCACCATCCTCACTTTGTGCAGCCCAGTGCTGATTGTGGGGAGCATTTATTGACATGCTGGCTATTCCAGCCATCTTTTGTTGCCTTCTCAAAAGAAATCCAAGTTCTGGAAGTGGGCTTTGCATTTCATCCCGAGTTTCAGTGTGGCACAGGCACAGCAGGGGAAGGGACAGGGCTGAGCCAGAGGCAGAGCTGGGGCAAATTGTCCAGGGCAGAGCTGGAGCAATCCCTGGTACCCAAATTATCCAGGGGAGAGCTGGGGCAGGCCCTGGTACCCAAATTGTCCAGAGCAGAGGCCCTGGTACCCAAATTGTCCAGAGCAGAGCTGGGGCAGCCCCTGGTACCCAAATTATCCAGGGGAGAGCTGGGGCAGCTCCTGGTACCCAAATTATCCAGGGGAGAGCTGGGGCAGCCCCTGGTACCCAAATTGTCCAGAGCAGAGCTGGGGCAGCCCCTGGTACCCAAATTGTCCAGAGCAGAGCTGGGGCAGCTCCTGGTACCCAAATTATCCAGGGGAGAGCTGGGGCAGCCCCTGGTACCCAAATTATCTAGGGGAGAGCTGGGGCAGCCCAGGTGCAGAGCTGTGAGAACAGTGGGGACCCTCCTGCAGCCCCAGTGTGGGGTGGGGGCTCCCAGGAGGATTCTGGAGTGGCTGAGGGCTCTGTGAGACCCTCTGTGAGACCTCCCTGTGTGCAGTTACTCACTGCCACCTGCTGAAGGAGAAGCACTTGCAAGTTTCTTATTGCTCACTTCTCCCTGCTCTGCTGCTCTGACTCCTTGTGTAACACCCCAGTACTATCAAGGGTTAATGGGTTATTAGACAATCCCAAAGCACACAGCTGCTGAAATGCAAAAGCAAAGCAAATGCAGAGCAGGCAAATCAAATGTGTGAGCAGTGGCCAGGAAGCAGCAAACACCAACACTCCTCAAAGAACAGGGGTCTCAGAAGCAGCACGGTGACACCGAGCCCCTGGGTTTCACTGTTCAGGGGGTACAAAACCTTTAAATGGCAGGAAATGTTTGCTGGTAGCCCAAACCAGAGGCAGGACAGGCTGTGCAGCACCAGACCAGGCAGCTTTGCTCACTCCACACGAGGACAGGTATTCCAAAAGCATGCACAATTGATTAAAGGAACATACACTTACGGCGTTATCCCCTAAAATGTCCAGCTTTTTCATCAGCTCTGCCACCACAATGTCCTGACAAGAGAGGAGGGGAGAAGCAGGATCAGCACAGAGCCTGTGGCTTTGCCCAGGGAGGGGGCAGGGGAGGAGCATCCCTTACTGTGACACCTTCAGCCTCGCAGTACACCTGCAGCGGGCTCCTGCCCTCGGGGAAGGGGCCGTGGTGGAAGGTGATGGCCGGGGAGCGCCTCTCCCTCTCCTGCAAGGACAGGCTGCAAGGTCACTCTGAAACTTCCCTCACCTGCCTCACACCATCATCACACACTGAGCCCAGGACCCCACTGCTCACTCTGCACCTGGACCTCACCTGGCCAGGTGGATGCTTGTTGCTGTGTGAGGGTTATGGAGCGGTGAAAGGACACAGCAACAAGGCTCTCTCTAACTTGGGGCAAGAAAGAGCAGTTTATTGAAGGGGCCATGGCTTTAAATAAGGCAGTTTGTGAAAAACAGAACACAGACAGTTCAGTGGGCAGAGAAAGAGACACCTCTTGTCCCTGGCTTTCCCACAGATCCAGCAGGTCTTTATCTCTTGTTATAATTCCTTCTCTTGTGTTTACAGTAGAGAAAAGCCTCTAGCCTGAGAAAAATCCTGGCTGGAGCTGAGAAAGTTTCACAGCCTGAGAAAAAGACTCAGAACCTGAGAAAAAGGCCTGGCTGAAATGTGCCCAGGCCTTCAGCAGTGTCCACAGGTGCTGGCCCAGGGCTGTTTGTGGCTGTCCCTGGTGCTGCCCTGGCACGAGCAGGGTGCTGGTTATAGTGCCCTGATCCAGCACCTGTTTATTGGAGCAATGATCTGCACATACAATAGTCCATAAATCTCCCCAGCTTTTGGCCAGAGGCCACTCACTTTGGGAAAGGACTATAAATAGTGACTTTCCTTAAGAGACTTGGAGATCTCTTTCTCCCCAAGGGATTGAAGATGCATCTCATCAGACGACCACGAGGATGTGTCCTGTCTGTTGGCAGCTATATCCCATCCTTTCTCTCTCTCCTCCTTTACTTGTATCCTTTACCTCTCTCTCCCTCTCTCCTCTTTTACTTAATTTCCTTTAACTCTCTCTCTCTCCTTTTACTTCATTTCCTTTATCTCTCTCTCCTCTTTTACTTTGTTTCCTTTACTCCTCTCTCTCTCTTGCAAAACTGAATTGTTAGCTCATCCCACGCCAGCCCCTCCTGCCACAAGCACCTCCCAAAAGCACTGTTTGTGTTTTGCTCTCCATCAGGGCTCTGCAGGGAGCCCCTTGGCCCCCCCCTGCAGTGCCCCCACACCTGGCTGCCAGGTGTGCTCACCTCCAGCTCCAGGATCCTGAACTCCAGCAGCTCGTTCTGGTCCTTGGCGTCCTGCACGTCGTGTTTGAGGCGAGCCTCCTCCGCCTCCATCTGCCTGATCTGCCAGGGCACACAATCACCAATTGCCAGCAATTAGCAATCACCCCAGCCCTGCTGGAAATTAGCTTAGAATACCAGAATTCATCAGAGTATTGCACCCTCTCCATCCCTCCAGACACAAATATGATTTGAATAATGCAAATAGAAAAGTTGGATACCTTTTCTACCAGCTCCTGGTTTCTCCTGTACAAGGCCTGCTTCTCCTCAATCCACTTCATGTCCTTGGGAAGGAAATGAAAACCACTGCAGGTGAAGCTGCAGCATTTAGCAACAGCACAGCAGCAAGAATTGCACTGACCCTCACATGCAGAGGGACACAATAATGATAGCTGGGAAACTGGAAATCCAGTACTTCCTAAAATAAATTCCTCAGCTAAACCTGCTCATATAATTTTAGCAGCTCTGTAGTACACAAATGGAACAAAAACATTCCAGTGATTAAAAAACTCTCTCAGGTAAAATCTGGTTTGCATTAAAAGGGATATTTCCAACTATGTGTTCACCATCAAATCTCTATTTTGCTAAATATGAATGACATATTTCTGCAGATCAGGCAAATAAAGCTTTATTCACAAGGTAATCTCTTAGACTGAGGAATACATAAACCCACAAACCAGAAAACATCACTTGTCAGCAGGAAAAACATTAAGAGCTTATGCTGGGAAGGCAATGATTGAATCATTTAATAGTTTATTTTTCCCAAAACCATTTTCTGCTTGTTTTTTTGTTTGTTTGTTTTTTTGTTTGTTTGTTTGTTTTGTTTTTGTTGTTGTTGTTGTTGTTTTGGAGTTTTTCTTTGTTTGCTTTTTGGTTTTTTTTTCCCTTTGTTTGGTTGTTGGTTTTTCTGTCTGCAGAAGTGGTCCCCCAGCCCAGGAACCTTTCTGGTCCCCCAGCAGAGAGGTGGGGAAGGGGCTGGAGTCAGCATTACCTGTCCCTGCTCAGCCAGAGCCTTCTCCAGGTCTTCTATTTGAGCCTGGGACCGGTGAATTTCTGCTTGGAGCTGCTCACGGGTCTGTGGGATACGAGAGAGAAAGGAAAAAAACAAAAAATTAATAAAGAATAATTAAAAAATAAATTTAAAAACAAATCAAACTTTCTCCAAAAGACCAAACCTAACGCAGTTACAGAAAATATTTTAAACACCAAATGCTTTTAACAAATGATTTTGAAAGTTCTTTGGCAGAAAAAAAAATTGCAGCTGAACACAGAATAATCAAATGTAATCAAATCACGTCTGGGAGATGGGATTAATGATTTTGAGATTTAACTCAAGATTAACAAAATGGCAAAGCAGAGCTGGCTCCTCACAGCTGGTCATGGCAGGCTGAGCCACAACCCCCCTTTCTCTTTTAAATGAAAATTATTATGGCACAATTCTGGGCACACCTGGTCCCCTTAAATTTGGGGCACATTAAACACTCAGACAGAACCCACATTACAGATTGGCAGATGTCATTGACCTTTGTGCCTTATCCAGGACTAAGAACTTTATCCATGATTTAGTGCCATATCTCCTTCATACCCAAGCCTCATTTTTCAATATATTTGTAGCTTCCTGCCTGTTTAAATAGACACCACATTGCTAACGTTTTCTGGAGAACAGATGTAATTATTGTCAGTTGTTTCATTTGTTACATACTTTCACAGAACATTTTCTTTCCTTGAACCATTTCTGTGCTATTTATCTTGTTATTCACACTGAAAGTGATCACTTTGTGTGACCTACACTGCTGCCCCCTTTGGCTCATTATGAAAACATTAAAATCCAGCCACTTTCCCAGCTGGGCATGCCTTGGCTCACTGGGAGTTTCTTCCCAGGTGCTTCCTGATGTTTCAGAGCTGTTCATTCTGGGAATGTCAATTTTTGTGCACTACACCTTGACCCACTGCACGTGTTCCTGGATAACACCCTCACAGAGCAGGTGTAGGAACAAGTCCAGGCTCTGCAGGCACATTTCTCCTGTTAAACAGCAAATCTGTGCCTTTCCTGAGTGCACTCACCCTTGCAGGGGATGGGCATGACCCATCCTGCCAGCCCTTCATGGAACCATGGGATGGTTTGGGCTGGGAGGGACCCCAAATCCCCCCAGTGCCACCCCTGCCATGGCAGGGACCCTCCCACTGTCCCAATGTCCAACCCAATGTCCAGCCTGGCCTTGGGCACTGCCAGGGATCCAGGGCAGCCACAGCCAATCTGGGAATTCCATCCCAGCTCCCAGGGAACAGTTCCTCTGTAACTCCCTGGGACACACAACAAGCTCCCAACAAAAGCAGCAATTCAGGCCCAGAGCCACAGGAACTCTCTGAGGCAGACAGGCAGAATAGCACAGGGCAATTTGAAATTCAATTAAAAAATCTCAGCTATAAGCCTCCTAAACATTTTATGAGGAATCATGTAATCTCTCAGAGCCCAGAAGGAATTAAAGACCACACATTATACATTTAAGGCTATCTGTCCTAGTTCTTCATAGAAAAAGAGCTTACTTTCAAGGATTTCCCATCAATATCTGTGCCTGGGTTTCCCTCAGGCTGCTCAGAGCTGCAGCAGGGGTGGGTTCTGAGGGCCTGGGGCAGCCAGGTGAGCTGGGGACTGTTGCTGTATGGGGTTAGGGAGCAGGGAGTGAGCACAGCAACATGGTGCAAGGAAGGGCAATTTATTGAGGAAAACTATAGCTTTAAATCAGAGACTTTGTGCAAAACAAAATACAGAAGATTCATTGGTCAGAGAAGGTAACAACTTCTTGTCCCAGGCTTTCTCAGGGATCCAACAGGTGTTTATCTTTTGTTATAATTCTTTCTCTTATTAGAGAAAAGTCTCTAGCTTGGGAAAAACCCTAGCTGAGCCTGAGAAAGTTAGACTGGAAAAATGTTGGAGTCAGTGAGCCAGGGGTCTCTCTGAAGAATTCAGAGTGCAGGGATTGAATAAGTTTTAGGGTGAGCTCTAATGCTTTTAGTGAGTGAAAGGTTTCAAATGCCAGAGTAGCAGTGAGTGCTCTAGTGAAGGCTGAAACATTCTGGTATCTTCAGTGGAGGCTCCAGGCCCACAGCTGTAGACAGGACTTAGACAGAGCTGTAGTGAGAATATTGCTGACATTTCTTAGCTAGAACCAGACAGAGTGTGTGCATAGTCTGTACATAACCTGGGGTGCTGAGAAACTGGGATTCTAACAGGTTAAGGAGTGCTGGTCTGAGTGTGTGTCTCAGCTTGTTGGAAAAATCCTAAATAAGAGTTTGTGCTGGGGAGAGTTGGTGCTTTTAGCCATTGTGGCTTTTAGCCATTGCTCATTGCCACTGCATTTGCCATTGCTGCTCTGTGCACTGCTGAGGCTGATGGGCTTTGTACTAAGATGTGCTTTGTAATAAATAACTTCTTAAACTATTGCCTGCTTTGCTTATGTAAGATAACCTGACAAAGTAAGAGCCAAAAGCTCAGAGGAGGAGCCCAAGAGCTCCAGAGTTTGGTGCCTTAGAGCACCTGGAGGTCCAAAGAACCTTCACAGAAAAATCCTTTAAGATTTTCCCTGGGCCTGTAATGGCCACAGGGAACAACCTGAGCAGGGAATCCACACCCACCCTGCAGCCCCAGGGTCACATTCCTGTGTCCCACAAGGGACCCCACACCCACCCTGCAGCCCCAGGGTCACATTCCCATGTCCCACAAGGGATCCACACCCACCCTGCAGCCCCAGGGCACATTGGCATGTCCCACAAGGGATCCACACCCACCCTGCAGCCCCAGGGGCACATTCCTGTGTCCCACAAGGGATCCACACCCACCCTGCAGCCCCAGGGGCACATTCCCATGTCCCACAAGGGATCCACACCCACCCTGCAGCCCCAGGGGCACATTCCCATGTCCCACAAGGGATCCCACACCCACCCTGCAGCCCCAGGGGCACATTCCCATGTCCCACAAGGGACCCCACACCCACCCTGCAGCCCCAGGGGCACATTGGCATGTCCCACAAGGGATCCACACCCACCCTACAGCCCCAGGGTCACACTGCCACACCCCCCAGGCCGTGCACACCTTGACCTCCCGTTCTGCATCCAGGGTGCCCCCGACCTGCTCCTGCAGCAGGGCGTAGGCTCTCTGCAGAGCCTGGTACTCCATGGTGAGCTGCCGGAAGCGCAGCTCCGTCTCCTCCTTGGCCATGCCCTGCAGCACACAAACAGCACACAGCCCTGTCTGCTCCTGCAGCTGCCAACATCTGCACTCCTGAAATGCAGCTGGGAAACAGGCGTGTTGGGAAGGGGAAGGGTTTGCTAAGGAAGGTCTCAGATATGTGGGTATAACAGAAAGAGCTTGGAATGTAGAATCTGAAGAAGGAATAGAAATGATAGCAAGAATATATAGATATATATATAGATATGGATATATAGATATGGATATGGATATATAGATATATAGATATGGATATGGATATATATATATATATATATATATATGGATATATAGATATATAGATATATAGATATATAGATATATAGATATATAGATGTAGATATGGATATATAGATATATAGATATATAGATATATAGATATATAGATATATAGATATATAGATACATAGATATCTAGATGAAGAGAATTGCTGAGCCAGTCTTACTGGATAACCAGAAGGCAAAGGGTAAGCGAGTTGGAAGGGGTTCTTATGACTCTGAGCAAAGGCTAAACCCACCTCAAACAAAAGATTTTCACCAAGCAAAAAGATTTTCACAGGCAAACAAAAATGCCATGTTGCAAGTAGAACAAAGATCTCAGAATTTTCCACTGCAAGAAAACTAAAAAACAACTTCTAGCTTAAACTGTAACTAACTTTGAGTGTTTGAAGAATAGTAACATGAATATGGTAATGTCAGTAGTTATGATAGGCTATAGGTAATAGTAAAGGTATTGATTGGTTATCATGTTTCAAGAAAGTTTAGCAAAGAAAAGTATTTAATGCACTGTAACCAGAACTAGAGTTGGCTTCACACAAACCCACAGCTGAGGCTGGCAGCTCTGGGCTGGGCTCTGTCACACATGACCCATGAAGTGCTGTATCCTCTAGATACAATAAATAGCTTTTTAAAGAAGAAGTAAATTGCTGTATCGTTTGGATACAATGAACAGCACTTTAAAAAGCTTCCTGGGGCCCCACATCCCTCTTTTGGCTCTTACACAGGCACTAAAATTCCTGGTGAAGTGCCCTCAAGCTGCTTCCCCTCCGTCCCCTGCATGTCTCTTGCACGCTCTTACCTCCAGGAAATGCAACACAGAAATAAAAAGATAATCCCTGCCTTGGAAAGATAAAAGCTTCCCTTCCATACAGCACACTAATGACTGCACCACCCTTTCTTACTGGAACAGGGAAAATCATCACGGTAAAGGTGAAAATGCAGCTTTCTTTAACAACAAAAGGTTTCCAACCTGGAAAGGAAACCAAGCCTGACAGGCTCACTCAATTATTAAAACATGAATCCAGAGTTAATCATTGTAGAAGTGGTGACAGCAACATGAAAGGAGCCCTTCATCTTCCTCACCCTCCCTGCAATATCCAGTGCTGGGTGCTTTCGTGTCAGCCCGACCGGAATGTTTCACTCAGCACCAAATGGAATGACACTGCTGGTGCACACACCAATTCCCACTGAGCAGGGGGAATGTCAATGGGGAATGAAAAAGAACCAGCTCATACATACAGGAATACATTCCCATTTCCTGCACACAGCACAGCCTGGGAACCAGCACGTGCCTGCCATGGTGGGGAGAGGAATTCTGCAGGCTCCCTTCAGATCCACTCACACCCCTGCAGCCAGTGCCCCATGGAACATCAGCAGGGATGGTTTGGGGTTATTACAAGATTCTGGTTAAGCCCAGAGCTGTGTAATGGTCCAGTGACCTGACACACATTGGGGAGTGCATTTGTGGGGAAGCCCTGGCAAGCACAAGGAATAATCCCTTTAATTTGTGCTGCATTTGTGTGCTCTGCTCTCTGAGCCCTGGAGCCCAGCCAGGAGCCAGCCTTTCCCTGGAGCCCAGAGCTCCCTGCTCCTTCCACAAACACACACCTCACTGCTCTGGGCTGAGCTCAGCTGCTCCAGGCTACACAAAACCTGCAGCCGGGCTCAGAGTGAACACACCTCCCCAGGGCTGCCCCATTTCTCAGGTTTTAGACCTGCAGATCTGCCATAAATTCAATATTCTTATGACATGACATTTGCAGCCTGGCTGGAAGCTGTGAAGTTGCTGAAGACCTGAGATTTCCAGACACTGGCCACCATGCACAGCACCAAATTTACCAGAAATGTTTCATTTTGTGGTCTGAGGTGACAGAATGGCAGAAGAGACGTGAGAGAACAGAAATGATGGATAGAAGAGGTGGAAGAGAGTAGGAATTCCATTAAAGTGCCGTGCCAAGGTGGGAATCAAGGGTTAGGGTTAGGTTTAGGTTTAGGGTCAGGGTCAGGTTTAGGATTAGGTTTAGGGATTGGGGTTAGGTTTAGGTACCTCCTCCAGGTTGCCCTTGGGTATGCAGGGTTAGGGTCAGGGTCAGGTTTAGGGTTAGGCTTAGGGTCGGGGTCAGGGTTAGGGTCAGGGTTAGGTTCAGGGTCAGGGTCAGGTTTAGGGTCAGGGTCGGGTTTAGGGTCAGGGTTAGGGTCAGGTTTAAGGTTAGGTTCAGGGTCAGGGTTGAGGTCAGGGTCAGGTTTAGTGTCAGGTTTAGAGTCAGGGTCAGGTTTAGGGTTAGGGTCAGGTTTAGGGTCAGGGTTAGGGTCAGGTTTAAGGTTAAGGTTTAGGGTCAGGTTTAGGGTCAGGATTAGGTTCAGGTTTAGGGTCAGGTTTAGGGTCAGGTTCAGTGTTGGGGTTAGTTTTGGGGTCAGGGTCAGGTACCTCCTCCAGGTCGTCCTCGGGCGTGCAGGGGGTCTGGTCAGTGCGGTCAGTTTGGGGTAGGGTTGGGCTCATGGTTTAGGTCAGGGTTAGGTTCAGGGTTAGGTTTGGGGTCAGGGTCAGGGTTTAGGTTTAGGTTTAGGGTTAGGGTTAGGTTTGGGGTCAGGTACCTCCTCCAGGTCGTCCTCGGGCGTGCAGGGGGTCTGGTCAGTGCGGTCAGTTTGGTAGGAGATGGAGGAACCGTCAGACTCCAGGGACGCCTCCTCATCATAACCATAGAACGTCTCCACCACTGGCTTCTGACAGAGAGCAGGGTCAGGGGGCACAGGGACAGACTGACTGCCCTGGGGGGACAGACTGACTGCCCTGGGATGGACAGACTGACTGCCCTGGGGGGACAGACTGACTGCCCTGGGGGATGGACAGACTGACTGCCCTGGGATGGACAGACTGACTGCCCTGGGGGATGGACAGACTGACTGCCCTGGGGGGACAGACAGACTGCCCTGGGATGGACAGACTGACTGCCCTGGGGGGACAGACTGGCTGCCCTGGGATGGACAGACTGACTGCCCTGGGGGATGGACAGACTGCCCTGGGGGATGGACAGACAGACTGCCCTGGAAGGGACAGACAGAAGAATCACAGAATCCCAGAATGAAGCAGGGACACCTCCCACTGTCCCACTGTCCCAACCCCAATGTCCAGCCTGGCCTTGGGCACTGCCAGGGATCCAGGGGCAGCCACAGCCAATCTGGGAATTCCATCCCAGCTCCCAGGGAACAATTCCTGCCCCAAATCCCATCCAAATCCACCCACTGCCAGCTTGAAGCCATTCCCTGTGTCCTGTCCCTCCATCACCTGCCCAAAGCCCCACCCAGCTTTCAGAGAGACAGACTCTGACTCCCTGGAAGGGCTGATGTGATTTTCAGGATGACAGGAGTCATCTCCCATCGACCTCAATTAATTATTCACAGATTCATTAGCTCCAGCCTCACTCTAATTCTTCATCTGTGGATCACAGCATGCTGACATTAGACCTTCCTGTGACATTTTAGTGTTAATATTTACATTAACACCCTGCCAAGCCCTCATTAACCAACATTCCCTTTTCCCTGAGCTCTAACCATTGCTTCCCTCACCAGCAATTTTCACATGTTACTAAACTCCACCATGAATTATTTACAACATACACATGTTTTCAGGCAGCACCATTAGAAGATCATTTGGAGATGTGTTAATTCATAAAATTTGTCTCCTCTTAAGACAACCCCATCCCACCAGAGTCCCAGAGGGTAAATGCAGAGCATGAAGAGGCTCAGGATGCTGGATGCAAACAGGTCCCCTGTCCCCTTGAATATCCCAGTGCAGTCTGTGAATGTCCTTGAGCTGCACCACCCAAATTTCAGCTCAGGACCCGTTTGCAGACCCTGAAGGAGAGCAGAGCCCTGAGGTGCTCTGAGCACCCCAGCACTGCCCATCAGCACAGCACCATAGAAGGTTTTGTTTTTTACCTTAGGAATTCTTGTCATTTTCTTCCTTTGCTTCCTGAACCTTAGCAGCTTGTCCCGTTCCTGTGAGAGTCAGAGATGTGTGTGAGTGTTTCCAGAGAGCAATAATTTAAATTAAACATGCCAGTACCAGGAGCCATTGGGGAACAGGAACGTCCCTGCTGGCCACTGTCCCACAACAATTTTTCCAGTCAGAGGAAATAATAGAATAATGAAATAGAGGAAATAATAGAATAAACAAATTCCAGGTTGGAGGGACCTTAAATATCACCTCCTTTCAGCCCTGCCATGGCAGGGACACCTCCCACTGTCCCTGCCCCAGTGTCCAGCCTGGCCTTGGGCACTGCCAGGGATCCAGGGGCAGCCACAGCAAACCTGGGCACCCCGTGTTCCCCACCCTCCCAGGGAACAGTTCCTTCCTCTTTATGGAGTTAGGTAGCTTTTTTACAGTACTCAGAAAAAAGTCTCAGTTCTGGGTTTGCAAAGCCCAGGGCTGCAGAGAGGGAAGCTCCAAAGGGGAAAGCCTCAGATGTTTTGTTGGCTGTGGTGACCCTGGGGACACTGACACGTGTGGCTGCCTCAGCCTGGTGGCCAATGCCAAGGCCAGCAGCAGTGGCCAAGGACAATGGGGACAGCACACCCCATCCACAGCCATGGGTGCTGTGAGCCCAAACAGCCCTGCCCTGCACAGCACAGGGATGGGGCAAGGGCAGGGCTGAGCACACCCTGCTGGGGGTGACACGAGGCAGGGCCAGCCAGGGTGAAAAATGCATTTCCCAGGTGACAGAGCTGCCCTGGAGATGGGGACACTTGCTCCTGGCCATCAGGCAGGTGCTGGGATGAAAGCTTCCCTCCTCTCTATCACTGTGCTTTTCTCTGGTGAGCAAGTGCTGACAAAAATCTGCTCTGAGGAAACCCCTGGGTCAGCTCACTGCTGAATACAGCTGGAAGGGAGAATAAATATTGTTGGACCCTGCCTGCTTCCCATGAACAGCAATTCAAAACATGTAGATGGGGAGGAAGTTAATGTCACTCTTACCATGACACTCTTCACATAGCCAGCAGTCTCCAGGGTCTAATGAAAAAGAATGAAATAATGTCAGTAACTGGACAGGCTTAAAAAGAAAGGGAATAAATAAAAGTTATTTTCTAGAGGAGTATCACGATTTTGGTGTTTCTGTTTCCCAGGACAGAGATCATGTTAGGAAGGAAGCCAAGCCCCAAGCCCAGGATTGCAGAGCACCCCTGGCCACAGGAGCCCTCAGCCCTGGAGGTGTCTCCAGCTGGAGGAGCTTGGGCAGTTTCCCTCCCAGATGTGGCCACCAGCACAGGTGAGGACGTGGTTCTATCATGCCAGGCCAATGCAGACTGAAAGGGTTCTCCCAAACACCCTTACAATTAAATTAAAGACAATTGATATTAGTACTGAGCCCAGGAATGCCTGCCAGCTTCCCCTGCTGCCCACAGTGCCCGTCAGCCCCCAGCACCTCGAGCCCCCTCCTTGGGCCCCTCTGCTCTGCCCTTGGCCCCTCTCAGGTGAGAGCAGCAGCCTTGCCCCTCACCTTGGAGAGCTCATCAATGATGTTCTGCTGCTCAATCACTTGCAGTCTCAGGAAATCCACTTCCCTTTCTTCCTGGCTGTGGTCAAGATCGTTTAAGGAGCTTGGTCTCCTTATTGCTCCAGTTCTTTGCCTCTAGAATCCAAGAACCACAGGGCAGAAGAGGAAATGATCAGGAAGGAGGCTTTGCCAGGAATGTGTCTGGCCCTTCCCTGTACAGCAAGTGATGCATCTCTCTAATGGCAACTCCCTTCTGCTGAGCCTCACATCTGGGCTCCAGATGTGCCAGATGTTCCTGCTTCCCCAGCTGGACAAAGGGGCAGAGTCCCCAGGGCAGGTTTCCCAGGGATTAGCAGGTGATTGTGGCAGGAAGGTTGAAGGGGAATCATGGAATGCCAGGTCAGTCTGGGATGGAAGGGACCTTGCCAGAATGGAAGAGCTGCCAGAAGAGCAGAGTTTCCCATGGGGGCTGCAGGAGTGGCCCCTGCCTGCTCCCCCAGCCCCACCAGCCCACCTCCTCCCAGAGCACAGGCACCCACCATGGCAATATTTTCCTGCGTCACAAATTTCAATTTATTTTCCATTCGACGTAAGGCATGTGACAGCTCCTCATTCTTCCTACTGAGGCGTTTGTTTTTGTCCAGAATGGGCTTATACTGACTCTCTGCTTCTCTGAGACGCTTCAGCTGAAAGATGAAGAGAAAAATAACACCTCTGGAGCTTTTTCATCGAATACACTAACTATTTTCTGCAACTGTCACACTAGAAATATTTTCTCCTGATGCAAAGCAGAACTGATCAAAAACCCCTGGGATTTTCCACTGGGCAGAGAGAATTCTACATGAGAGTTCTATTCAGTCTGTGCAGCAAACATTCAGTGTGGCAAATGTACTTATTTTTAAAAAAGAAATAAATATAATTTGAGCCAATTCTGTCTTAAATGTTGTACAAACCAAGAGGGGAGGGAGGCAGCCCAGCCCTGAACACTGAGTTGGGGAGGAGCAGCCCCTTGTTTCCAAACAGCACAGGAGCAAACTCGCTTCTTATCTTCCTTTTGTCAGGGTTGGGATTAAATGTGTGAGATGGTATTTCTTGTTGGGACCCAGATGTTTATTAGTTCTTGTCTATATTGCAGCCTCACAAACTGTGAGTTCTAGAGCACTTCAAGCTAACAAATTAAAAATGGAGCTGTATCTCTCTCTCTGCAAGGCCTTTTAAGGATAAACTGTTCAATTAAGAAACGACACCTATATTATTTTTACTTTTAACCCAATAACCGACCACCCGTGGTTGGCAATGTGGACTGCTCTGTCCAACAGGCAGCCCTGGTGTTGGGGGGCAGCCAGCAGCCCCCAGGGCCCTGCTGCTCTCACCAGCTCGTTCCTCTCCTCCGACAGCAGCGCGTTCCTGTCCTCCAGCTTGCGGATGATCCCGCTCAGCTCCGCGATTTTCAGCTGGAAGCGCCGCGCGTCCTTCTCATCCAACTGCTGTTCCTGAAACAAAGATCCACTGCAAATAACTGCTCCTAAGTGCACCCTGGCAGAGCCCAAAGCTTCTCCTATCCCAAATCCAAGCATTTGGAAATGTTATGGCGTGGAGTGTAACCCATGGAACCCACGGAAAGCTGCAGGGTGAGACCAGTGGGAGGTCAGGGTGGAAATGGAACAAAGAATGCGAATGCAGAGGGGTGTATGTGCATATGTACATGCATATGCAAATACAGAGTCACAAATGTGACAATACAAATGTGCAGATACAGAGTTTACAAATGGTAAACTTGGAAACAACAGCAAATATCAAAACTGAGGCCGTGTTCCAATGATGCCACTGTTGAACTGAGAGCTTCAGACACATCGCCCACTCTGAGGACTTGGCCATAAGAAACTGATATTCAAATTACTGAATTACTGAATGGGGAAAATCCATGCAATTGTGCATTCAATAAGCTCTTCTTCCAGAAAGCTGTGGCCCTTATGAGGTCCTAAAGGGTCACTCGTAAGGCCACAGGGGCAGCACTTTATCTGAGTGAAAATGCTTAATCAAATTAGAAATTAATAGAGATACAGATAGGAGTGTTCTTGTTCAGAATCACAGAGGAGTCACAGCTCCTGACAAACGTGACAGACTTTCCCCCTTCTCTATGACCTGTTCTGGTCTTTGGCAGAAGCTGAGTCCAACTAGAGAGGCAAATTAGTGCCCACAGTGCTGGTGGCACTTTTGGGAGGTCTAGGGTTCCTCATTCAACAGGTGCAGGAGAGGCTTGGGCCAAAGCATAAAACAGATTGGTTTGCTCAGGTAGAAGTTTTACACTTGTACTGAGCCAATCAAGGCTGTCGCAAAAGAAATCTTGATGAGGATCAGCAATGAGGACGACCTGCACACGTCAGAGGCACGAGGGCAGTTCCCCAAGGGCTTTTCTGGGCAAAGGGTTAGGCCAGAGTTAGATTTGGAGGGGTGACTCCAACTGAGTGTTGTGGCTAGTGCAGAGATTAAACAGCACAGAACAGGTTGGGAGTCTTGGGTTCCCTTCGCGTCCTGCTGACAGTGAGAGCACTGGGCAGCAGGACAGGGGTGCCCTGGGGGCTGCAGGGCTCCTGTGCTGCCCTGGCCCCACTGCCTGCCCCGTTCCCTCTGGAACTGGCCTCGTGCATCTGCTCCCCCAGCCCCAGCAGAGCTGGCACACAAACAGCGCGTGGTGAGAAATGCATTTGCATCGTTTGTTGGCAGAGTCGTGTCCAACTGGCAAACTAAGGCAGGTGGCTGAGCATGGAACAGTGAGGAAGAGGAGAGGAAGAACAGAGGAATTTCACCCTGCTGACAAAACCAAACCAAACCGACCGGGACACAAAACGACAGGAAGCAAAAGCTCTGCCATGGCGAGGTTTGATCGGAAATCCCAACGGTTTGGGCATGACAAAAACGAGAGCACAGGGCTCTCTGTGCCTCAGGCCCCTGCACAGCCATGGCACAGCTCTTGCCCCGGGGTGCACTCATCAAGATTCTGCCACTCGGTGCCATTTGGTGCCCATTTAGTGAAACCACGTGGAAGTGCTTACGGGGCTTCCCGAATGGTCTGAAGCGTCTCCTGCACCACTTGCATAAGGAAGTTCCCGCTTGGGGCTGCTCAGATGCCGGTCAGACTCTTTGAGCTGGGACAGTTGTTCATCTAAAGCCTCCTTTTGGAGCTGCAGTCTCTGAGCATGCCCGGCTCGCACCCCTAACTCTCTCTCCAGCACGAAGACTGCTCTGTCCTTAAACTTAATCTCCTCCATCTACAAGGAGAACAGAACACAGTCACACCCCGAGCACCCCGCGGTGACACAGCACTGCCCTGCCACCCAGCCACGGCCACAGCCACGGCACAGCAGGCAGAGCTGGTGGCAAACAGCCTGTGACCCTGGCACCGGCGCAGAATATCTTAAACAAAACCAAAGCTCGACATTCGCATCGCGCTCTGATTGCTCCGCTCAAACACGCTGACCATTCGTTTTGCTCTGATGTCACCTCTAAAAATTACTAATCCAAATTTTACAAAGAAAAATGTTGAAATCTTGGTATCCTTTAAATTTTCAAAATTCCTAGAAGAAATGTGAATTTTTAAATTTTTTTTTTTTTCAAAAGATCTCCCTTGAGAGCAATTCCCTTTCCAAGAGAGGTTTTACTTACACATAATAAACATTATGCAAAGTCACAAAGCGCTTAAATGACAAATGCCCAGTGATCTCCAATGCTCTCCCTCCCTGTTTGCCTGTGCCAAGGGCCCCTGCACATCCCATGGGAGCAGCCAGGATCTGAGCCCTGGGCTCTGGCTGGGCTCAGGAGGGTGGCTGGGCCCTGCCCAGTGAGGGACACCACTGCCAGATGTGCCCAGATGTGCCACCAGGCACATCTGCACCAGGGCTGCAGAGCAGATCACACCTCGAGTGGCACAGACACAGATTGCACAGAAAGGCAGGAACCACATCCAGGCACAGACACAGACTCCACAGAAAGGCAGGAACCACTCCAGCCCCTCAGGGGTCCCTGAGCTGGTTTCAGCCTCCAGAAACACAAGATTTTTTTGCCATCAGTTTTTGAGAATTTAGACACTTAATTTCAATAGTCAGTTTTTAAACCTGGCCTGCTGCAAATAAGAACATTTTGCCTTGTAAGAGCTGTGTTAGTACTTTTATCTCTGCTTTGTCTGAAAACCTGGAAAAAAATGACATTGGGAATCAACAGTCACTCCAAGGACTTAGTTTGCAGTAAATGCCAACGTAACCCACCCAGGACAGGTGCTGGCAGGTCACACAGGCAGCAGGAAAGCAAAATGGAGCAAATGAAAGGGATTTTGGTGCCATTTACTAAAGATCCTTTCAACAATGCCCATGGAGGCAGCGTCTGCTGGCTTTGAATGAAACAAAGACAAGGTGCTCACAAACACCTGAGGTCTTTCTGCCAAATGCCTAATGAGCAGGAATCTAAATGGATTTGCAGATGAAAGGACAACACATCTTTTAATCATCAACACAATGATTATTTGTTTAAAATAAGCAGAATATTAGGTTATTTATATGGAAACAAAGACACATTACAACAAAGGCAACACATGAAATTGGGAGGAACAAAGAGATGAGAATAAACACAGAACACTTCACAGCATTTCACTTACGGCTTGTTTTCAAGAAAATAAAAATCCCTAAACATAACCTTCATAAACCACAAGCAAACATCAGCACTGACATCTCCCTTCACCTGAACAGATTCCTGTACATGACACACAGACAGGTCTGGTGCCTGCAGCCCAGTGTGAGATAGAGACAGGGTGGGAGCAGCACAGACGGGAGGGAAAGGGGAGGGAATTCCCTGAGCCCAGGAATGAGAGGAAAGGCAGGGCCAGGGCCCCAGGACTCACTGGCAGTGGTGCAGGTCCATGGGCAGGCAGGGCCAGCCTGGCCCCATGCTCTGCTGCTGCTGCTGGGCTCTACTGGTGCTGTACTGCAGCTGTACTGGTGCTGCACTGGGCTGTGCTGGGATGCTCCTGCTCCTCTCCCTGCTCCCACCCTGCCTGGCTCTGCAGCTGGGAAGGGGCGGCAGCACAGGAGCATCCAACCACCTGCCAGCCCCCCCTGCCTCTGCAGAGCTGGATGAATATTGATGAGTGTTTATGCATGGTGTGCTCATCACAGGCAGCCCCAGCTCGGCTGGTGCCAATTGCAGAGCAGAGCCACCACCCTGGGTTTGGAGAGGAGCCCCCTGAGTGCCCTGCTGTGGGCAGAAAAGGAGCATTTGGGATTTGAGCCTCACTACGGGGTGCCCATGGGAACTGGCAAAGGCAGGGAAAGGGAGGGTCAGGAGGAAAGCTTGGTGAGGAAATAGAGGCACAACGCAAGAAACAGCTGCTGCAGCATTGCCCTGACCAGCCAGGAACCCGAGGGCTCCTCCTGACACCTTAAAACATCACCAGGCTCTCTGTAACAAGTTTCTTACAAAACACCCCAATACTTTAAACACCAGTTAGCCCTTGCTAGCAGTAAGTGCCCAGCAGAGCTGCAGCAGCAGCAGTGCTGGTCCCCAGGAGCAGCACACACGTACCAGCCTGCGGATCTCCCTCTCGCACTCCCTCTTGATGCGGGTGATCTCCTCCTGGTGCAGGTGGTACACGCTCCTGATCTCTGCCGCCTTCATCTTGTCAGCCTGGATCACCATGGTCAGAGCCTCCTCCACCTGCTTCTTGGCCCCCTTCAGCTCGGAGATCTCCTGCTGCATTTTGATTTTCTCCACCTCGAAGCCCCTCTTGGCCTCCTCCTTGGCCTCGCTCAGCAGCACCGTCTTCACCTTGTCGGGGCCCCCGTCGCGCACGGCGTTCAGCAGCGCCTGCAGCCTCTGGATCTCATTGTCTTTGATCTTGATCACCCTCAGCAGCTCGGCCTCGTGCTGCCTCAGAAGGGTTTCTCGAACAGCTTGGAGCTCTTTCATTTTGTCCTCGTGGAGTTTGACTTTGAGCTCTGTGACCACCACTGTGCTTTTGTGCTGCTCGTGCTCCTTGATCTGCTTCACCTCCTGGTTCTTCTCCCTTTCCAATTTGCTGACCTATGAGCAAAACAAAAAAAGTATAGCATTTGATTTGAGTATTTGATTGCATTTGCAATCAACCAAACAATGAATGCATATGACTATATTATTTTAAAATTGTGCAGATACTTTACAGATACTTTAGAGTATTACACCTCAATGCTGGGATGTCTGTGTCTACAAACTGGAGGTAGCAGGCTCATGTTTAATACACATTTAGGAATCAGTACCTTGTGAGTAAGTCTGAGCCCTTACCTTACTCTGCAGGAGCTCTCACAGCACATTTCCCCCCAAAATAAAGGAAGAATCAGATGCCAAGGCCATCACTGTGGCACGCTCAGGCACAAACCTGCATGTGCATAGGCAGGACACAAAAAGCTCTGTGCAAGCTCCTGTGAAGCCCCCAACAGCTGCATTTTACCAACTGCTTTTAAAACAATGAATTATTCAGCAGAAATAACTGACTGTACCTGACACAAGGCTCAAGTGATGTTTCAATTTAAACCATGCCCTGAACTCTAGAGAAGCCTGGCCAGAAGTGGCTGTGAAGGACAGGGAGAAGGAAAACAAAGCCCTCAGCCTTAAAGCTGCAAATGCTTCACAGCAAAAGAATTAACAGGTGCTCTGTTTATATGCCCATGTGTGTCAGATTCACGGTCTGAAATGCCTAATAATGATGCAAATTCATGGAAAAATGCAGACTATCATTTTGTCCCTGCATGGTAACATATTTGTATTCTGGAACAAAAACTCTGCAAGGTTTTTCAGTGGAAACTGATTTGGGGAATTAGGGGAAAGCAAATTAATACTCCGTGCTCTTGCTGAGAAGGAATCTGAGGGCAAGAGCTGGAAACCCTTGGAGCTGAGGCTCCAGCCCCATCAGCTGAGCTCTCCCAAGGTCTCCTTCGAATTTAGGAATTAGAGCAGGAGGCAGAGCTGAGGTTTAGCATCGTGCATGTGGGTAAGCAGCTGGCCTGAAGGAGTTTGAGCCCAAAATGCAAACCAAATCAGTGCAAGAGAGGAAGAGAAGAGGCAACAAAGAGAAGGTTGGCATTGTTGAGCTCCCCAAACACCGAGAGACGCCCCAGGGAAGGGAGGTGCTCACTGTGAGAGGCTCTGTCGGGGCGGACGGTGCTCAGGGACAAACTCAGGAGCTCTCTGTATTCTGGTCTGGAAGGTTGCAGTTTATTGTAAGGGTGTGGGTGTACAGGGCCCTGCTGAGAGTGTCAGCCACAGCTCAGAGCACGGTGGAAAGAGAGTGGGGGGGAAGTAAGAGAGAGATGTAAGAGAGTGATTTTCCTGTTTACAATACAATAAATCTTCTTCTATGTTGAATATTCTAATTCCCACTAACCAATCTAACACAAGATACAAATCCTACAGCATTCACATACAGCCTGTAAGAATCATTGCATTACCATAATGTGTTAGACTGTAAACCCTAAAAACGACTCTTTGGACCCTTCTGCCAGGCCAGCAGGGTCTGCTCTGCCCTTTGGAGCTGCTCTCCAGCAGAAGGCATTGCTCTATCAGAGGGGATTACCCTCTGCCGGCCATCCTATTGGCTTCTGGTTATTTAGTAACTGAGGTTTGGTGTCTCAGAGATGCTTTCATTCCAATCCCGCTGATGGTTTCTGTACTCTCAGAACCTCTCGCTCAGCACTCCTATCGGTACGGTTTTGCCGGTCCCTCCGTGCCGAGCCCACCTTGCTCTTCTCCTGCTGCAGCTCGATCTGGATGTCGGTGAGCTTGGCGCGCAGCTCCTCGTTGGCCGCCTGCAGCGCGGCCAGCGCGTCGGGCTTGTCCCCCCGGGCGCGGCTGGAGCTCCTCCGGGCCATGCCGAGCGACCCCGCGGGATGCGCCGCCTCTACATCCTCCGGGGGCTGCGGGGACAGGGACACCTGGGAACGGGGACACTGCGGGACGGGGACAGGCTGGGGACGGGGACAGGCTGGGGATGGGGACACTACGGGGACGGGGACAGGCTGGGGACGGGGACAGGCTGGGATATGGGGACAGACTGGGGATGGGGACAGGCTGGGGATGGGGACAGGCTGGGGTATGGGGACAGGCTGGGGTATGGGGACAGGCTGGGGTATGGGGACAGGCTGGGGTATGGGGGACAGACTGGGGATGGGGAACAGACTGGGGATGGGGAACAGACTGGGATATGGGGGAAACCAGCCTGGGAGTTGAGGGAAACCACCCTGGGAGATGGGGAAACCACCCTGGGATATGGGGGAATCCAGCCTGGGAGTTGAGGGAAACCACCCTGGGAGATGGGGGAACAGCCTTGGAATGGCACCAGCTGCACCCTCCTGCCAGGCAGTGTCCTGTTCTTTCATCTGCACTGGGATTCACAGCACAGGGGATGTGGGGTTCAGAATTCACACAGCACAGGGGATGTGGAATTCAGAATCCACACAGCACAGGGGATGTGGAATTCAGAATTCACACAGCACAGGGGATGTGGGGTTCAGAATATACAGAGAACAGAGGATGTGGAATCCACACAGCACAGGGGATGGGGAATTCAGAATTCACACAGCACAGGGGATGTGGGGTTCAGAATTCACACAGAACAGGGGATGTGGGGTTCAGAATTCACACAGAACAGGGGATGTGGGGTTCAGAATCCACACAGCACAGGGGATGGGGAATTCAGAATCCTCACAGCACAGGGATTCACCACATCCAGTGCAGAGCATGTGGATGTTCAGGAAGGACATCCATGCTCCAAGCCCCTGGCTCAGAGACAGCAGCCACTGGGATAGTTTTATTTCTATTTTACTTTCACAGAACCATGGAAGCACGGGATGGTCATAGCACAGGATTCCATGAAAAAGCACTCAGATTTGGGAAGACATGTCCAACCTTTTGAAGAGCAGTGCTGTTAGGTGGGGGGCAGTGCTCCTGGCTGGGACCCTCAGTGCCTGGCTCTGTCCCTCATGGCTCAGGGGCCAGCAGAGCACTGGCCCTGTCCAGGCACGGGATGGGCTCAGCAGGGCAGGGCAGCTGCAAGGAGAGAGGCACAGTGAGTGATAACAGCACAACAGCACAAAACCAACCCCCACAACAACATCAGCACAAAAAATAGCCTGGGTGGAATTCTGAGGGAAAAAGCCTGAATCTGTCAGGGAGAAAAGAGGGAGGGAGGCAGCAGCTCTGGGGGTATGAAAATGGGATGTGAGGCTGGGAGAGGGCTGGAGTTTGGGGTCAGAGCTGCTGAGAGCCAGAGAAATCCCACAGGACAAGCAGGAACTGCACCTCTGCATTGGGGCAGAGGGCAGGAGGGAGGCTGAGACCTAAAAACAAGTGGGAGAATAAAATAACATTCCTGATATTAATTGTCCAAACCAACGTGTCACAAGCACTCTCAGTTCTGCTGTTCCTCAGTCTGGTGCTTGACTTTGTAACCTGGAAGTTTCTATAAAAAGAAACATGTTTGATTGGGCAAAGAAATAGCAATAAATTAAATTTTAAAGATGTTGCCTGAAAAATCTATAACATGAGTACATGTTCCTGGCATTCAAGATTCTTGCTGCTTTGTGCAAGCAGACACAACACACCAGTGGAGAGTAAAAACCCTCTTTCTTTATTGATAAAAATGGGGCAGGCTGTAGCCACAGGCACAGAGCTCTACCTGCTGCACAGAACGAGGCCTTTGTGCCCATCACAATTATTTTCTTGGAGGATTCCCTCCAAAGGCAGAGTGAGCCAGGCTGGTTCATGAGCTGAGGAAACCAGGAGCAGCCACCAACAAGCTCTGACTGCTTCCACATGAATGGCAGAGAAATCACAATTTGAATGGCACAGGGATTTGAGAGAGTAATTGCCAACAGGATTGCTTCTGACAGAGCAGGGCTCTGAGAATTTCCATTTGTGTGCTTACAGAAACAGGAACTCAGGAGCTGATGCTGCAGGGCAGAGCTCACTTGGTGCCAATTCTGACTGAGGTCAATTTGTAGAGCCACAGATCCTGGTACTTACAGCACTGCAGGTTTTAAATTTCCTTTGAAGTGTTATGGAGGCTTCATGGTGTGAACTGACAATTCCACACCAAGGATCTGCTCAGAGCCTTGGAGCCCGGCACAGGGATGAGCTCCATGCCCACTAAACCCCATCCCAAACCCCACCCCAAACCCTGAGGGGTGCAGGGCAGGGGTGCAGGACCCTCCCTTGGCACAGCAGCAGGGATGGGGCATGGGGAGGGATGGCAGAGCCCAGCAGTGGTGCTGGGGACAGCAGAGCTCAGCCTTGGCAGCCCTGTGGGGCAGAGATGGACACACAGGGCTGTTATTCCAGGGAAAAAAGGGGAATGGAGCTGAGCAGAGCACAGGGACACCCTCTGCAGCAGTTTCAGTGGCAGCCAGGAGCTGGGTGTGGGCAGGGGACAAGTGCCATTGTTGGAGCCATGAATTGGGGGCTTGTGCTGCCACCAGTGTGCTCCTGCTGCCCTGGCCACAGGAGCCAGCTGGGACCCAGGGCCACGTGCCAGGAGCGTTGAAGGGATATTTATCATGAATTCTGGGAGAAAACATTCCATGGAGACGCTCCCAAGGCAGCAGGGCTGATGCAGAAGCAGAAACAGGCAGAGTCATCATGGGCTGAGGGGACACTGAGCTCTGCTCTGACATTGGGGACACCTGAGGACATGGAGAGGCCAGCACTGAGCACAGACCCCATCCTTGGGGGGGACACAGCATCTCCCCCTCCCCACAGCACTGGGCACAGGAGACATTCCCTGGAAAACCCATGGCTGCCTCTGGGTTTTTCCTTCATTTTTCCAGTGGGTTACCTGGCAGGGGCAGCTATCAGACACGTCACCTCAGCAGAACAGAAAGGTCATTGTATTTTTGATGCTGGGAGTAGAGATTATGCATCTGATTCCTGGCATGTTTGATATTGAAAGCAGCATCAATAATGCATCAGAGCTGCCTTGAGCAGGGCTCAGTGCTCCCTGTGCCTCCTGACTTGCAATTCAGACATCAAGGCTAATTGGGAAATGTGTTTTCTAGGTAGTAGTTGCTGAAATGAATGTTTCACCACGCTTAGAAATAAGCGAATTAATCCCTACCCAGGGTACCAATATTTGAAAGCAGAAGTCTGTTCTTACAAATATGGAACATTTCCAATGTCTGCCACAGTCTGGGAGCACTGGTGTTCTATGTTTTTGACAAATTGTTCTGATTAATTGGTTTAAACAAACCTTTTTGAGCCTCTGGTGCACCTTGAAATGCTGTAATAGCAAGGAAATGTACCCCTGTTCATGGCTGAGTTCCACTTCCTCACATGAGGAACACCCATGTTCCATTCAGGATTGCTCAGCCTGGAGATCTGAATGCAAGAAAAGGAGTTTTCCTCTGAAGGGGAATTTCCTGCTAAGCCAATGCTGGAATTGTGTCCCATGCTGGAGCTGTGCTTTGGGCTTTATCCATGTGCACCTTTGCCATGGAGGCACATAAACAGTGAACCACTCACTCACTCACTCAGGGGAAGGAAACCTGCTGGGGATTGCACGGGAAAAGGAGTGAGCAGGGAGCTGAGACCCAGGAGCAATGGCCAGGACAGGAGCTGTGCTGCTCACAGGGCTGTGCTGGGCATTTCCTTCACAGGGAGAACCACAGGATCCAGTCCTGGCATCCCTGGGGCTGGAAAAGCCCTCCCAGCCCATGGAGTCCCAGCTGTGCCCATCCCCACCTTGTCCAGAGCACCCAGAGCCACCTCCAGGAGCTCCTGGGACACTCCAGGGATGGGGATCCAACCCTGCCTGGGCAGCTCCAACCCCTGAGCTCCTTTTCCATGGGGAAATTATTCCCAAAATCCACCCTGAGCCTGCCCTGGGACACCCTGGGGCCGTTCCCTCTGCTCCTGTCCCTGTTCTGGACCCTGGGGCTCCAGAGGGGCTCCAGCCCCTCCCCAGCTCTGCTCCCTGCCCTGCACATTCTATCAGGATTTTTTTCTCTGTGCTGTTTAGATTGAGACTAATTTGATGAAATCCTTTTTTTAACAAAACCCAAGCAATGTGATTGACTCAGCCCAGACATCCAGAGGCACATCTGGCCCATCCCTGCCCCTGCTGGAGGCTGCAGGCTCCCCTCACTGCAGAGTTCACAGCCCTGGTGCCTGCAGAGAGCAGCAATCCACGTCCAGAAGGGAAATAAATAACAACCAACCCTTCCCAGTGTGAGGCAGGCTCTGAAACCCACCCCTCATGAAATAATATCTGCTGCAGATTCCAAATAATCCCAGCCCCAGCCCCAGCCCTGCCATCTCTGCAGATGGAAGTCTGGCCAAAGTTTTGCTGAGGATTAGATCAATTCCAGCTCTAACAGACACATGGCAAACCCCACTGACCTGAATTTTTCCTCAAGGATTAATCCTTCCACGTTGGTGGCTTTAACCCATGGATGGGTGGATCAAGTCCTTTGCAAGCTCCACATTTGCAGCTTCCAGACCCCCCTTGTGTGGGAAACTCTTTGTGCCACACTCATGGACCAAAATCCATCCTCTGGCTCTTCACCATAAGTTTCATACAGGATTTTTGGGTTTTAAGTGCAAACCCCAGGAGCCACGGCTGGGTGTCAATTATGAAACTAATGAGTTTTTTATGGAGCACCTGGAGCTGGGCCAGGGAGGGTTTAGGTCGGATTTTAGGGAAAGGTTCTTCCCCAGAGGGTGCTGGGCACTGCCCAGGCTCCAGGGATGCCCAGGGGGGATTTGTGGGATTTTTGGGGGGTCTGGGCAGGGACAGAGCTGGACTGGATGGTGCTGGGGGTCCCAGCTCTGAGTGCAATGCTGGCAGACACAACTGCTGCTAAATCCCAACAGGTACATTGTGAACAGGACACCTGTTTAATTGCACAGCTCTCAGGGCTAATTTGCAGAAAGAGCAATCATTAATTAAAAACAGGTGAGTAGGCAGGAAAGTGATTTCTCCCTTTTCTCAGATAACCCCCAATATTTGAGGTACAAAAACCCATTGGAGTTTCTGCAATAAACTCCAATAACACACCCATCCAAATTACCCACGAAACTGGAGCAGCTCAGCATGATTTGGGGAGGGCTGCTGGTGAGGAATGGAGTTCAGCCCAATTCCAGGAGCTGAATTGTGTCACTGCTCTGCTCACTGTTCACTCACTGGGAGAGCAGTGCCACCCCTCCTCCCGAGGAATCCACGCCCGGGTAATTAACAAAATCAACTGTAACACAGATGGCATCGCACCAGCCGAAAGCACTCGATGGAAACATTTTAAACATGTTATTAACATCCCTAAATAACTGTTTAATGCCACCTCTCCAGCCCTCCTCGGCACCAACACACAACACAGCTGGATTGGAGCATGGAAAAGGCAGGATTTAATTGCTACACTCTTACAAAAGATTTTCAGTTCTTGGATTTATTTAATTTA
Source organism: Muscicapa striata striata (assembly GCA_030060385.1). Taxonomy (NCBI): domain Eukaryota; kingdom Metazoa; phylum Chordata; class Aves; order Passeriformes; family Muscicapidae; genus Muscicapa; species Muscicapa striata. Next base: position 551,585 of record JAREIS010000069.1, read on the forward strand.
TAAATTAGCCTGAAAAATAACAGACTCAACAGCAGCAACAAAACTACTGCGGTTTGGATTGCAGAATTAAGGTTAATTTCCAGACTGACTCATCATCATTCAATTCAGCTGTGAGGAACTGGGCAGCAGGAAAGGACTGATGGGAGTGGGAACCTTCCTCCAGGCAATCCAAAAATCACATTTCTATTTGACAGTGTGTTTTACTTCTCAGTAGGTGTGTGCCCAGCTCTAAATCAAGATAAAAATTGACATTTTGCAGCAACAGACAAGAATTTGAATGGAAAGTCGATTAATCTCCCAAATGCAAACAGTTGGGAGATGTCCATCAGGCTCTAGAGAAAAGCTGTTCCTGCAGCCTGGAGAACTGAGGATCAGATTATTTCCAGCCTGATTTTCATTACTAAATAGCCTGGTTTAAATGACCTTTGTGTGACACTTGCTGTGAGTCTCCACCCTAATGCCAGCCCTGGTACTGAATGGCAAACATGATCCTCGGCTCAGAAGGACAATCATAAACACAAACCCAACAAACACCCATAAATAAACATAAACAGTGATTTAGGAGGGAAGCAGGAGCATGTCCAGACTGTCACAGAGGTGGTACCCACCAGGGGCAGGGATTAACACCATTCCTGTCCCACACCATTCCTGTCCCACACCATTCCTGTCCCCCACCAATCCCGTCCCCACACCAATCCCGTCCCCACACCATTCCTGTCCCCACACCATTCCTGTCCCCACACCATTCCTGTCCCCACACCAATCCTGTCCCACACCAATCCTGTCCACACCATTAAAGAAAAGATCCTCTATTAAAAGGATTTTATCACAAAAGCAGCCCCTGGAAGATGACTGAATAAAATCCTGAAAGCAAAATGTCCTGCTGGAGGTGAGGCAGAACCCCTGAGCAAGTGGCAGCACAAAGCTGGTGCTGGCAGAGGAGAGGCAGAGCAGCAGGTGGGCAGGGAAAGGCACAGCCCAGGGAAGCAGCTCAGGGAGCAGGGGAGCACTGCTGAGGCAGCAGAAAAGGGGGCTCCACCCTCACTTTAACATTCCAGGTCCAAGGATCCAGGCTGAACAAGCTGCCCCATCCAAGGTTTGTTCTGGCTGCCTCATCCCAGTGTCCCAGGCCAGGCTGGACATTGGGGCTCAGCAGCTGGGACAGGGAAGGTGCCACCATGGCAGGGGTGGCACTGGATGGGCTCTGAGGCTCCTTCCAACTCAAACCATTCTGGGATTTTATGATCCATTTATCTGGGAAAATCTTATTTTCAACAAAACAGCTTCTTTCTTTCTTTCTTTCTTTCTTTCTTTCTTTCTTTCTTTCTTTCTTTCTTTCTTTCTTTCTTTCTTTCTTTCTTTCTTTCTTTCTTTCTTTCTTTCTTTCTTTCTTTCTTTCTTTCTTTCTTTCTTTCTTTCTTTCTTTCTTTCCTTCTCTCTCTTTCTTTCTCTCTTTCCTTCTCTCTCTTTCTTTCTCTCTTTCTCTCTTTCTCTTTCTTTTCTTTCTTTTTCTTTCTTTTTTTTCTTTTCTTTCCCAAGACCAACAACAAATAGTTAATGAGAAAAAAAAGGGGGGAAGAGGAACTTGAAGAGCTGCCTGTGCCTGTGCTCTCCATTGGTCACTGCCACTGACTCGCTGCAGTTCTGAGCCAGTGACTCATTCCCAAGTGGCATCTCCTGGCTGTTGCTCCTCTCAGGGAAGCCCTGCCCTGCAGGAATGTCCCCTCAAGGATTGTGCAGTGACCAGGAGAAGCAGCAGCCCTGCTCTCCATGTGCCATGTGCTCCCTGCTGTGGGAAAGCTCTGCCAGCAGCAGCTGAGAGCAGCCAGTGCCAGGCACTGGGTCAGTGTGGCAGCTGCTAATCTGGGATTTGGGCTCAGCCCTCTCCTCCCCTTCAGCCTCTGCACTTGCTCCTTCAGGGAAAGGGGCTGATCCCCAGCCAGGGGCTGAGGCCATGGGGCTGATCCCAGCCCTGCAGGGATGCTCCAGGCTGGGATGAGCCCCCAGCCCAGGCAGGCTTTGCAGGGCACTGAGGGAGGCTCTGCAGAGCCCTGGGCAGCAGCAGGGCTGCTCTGAGCCCAGACATTCCTCATTACAGCAGGCAGAGGGGCTGAGACCCCTGGGCTGTGCCTGGGGCAGCAGAGGGAGCTCAGGGAGCCCTGGCACTGAAGGGTGGTGGGGAGGTGAGGGTGGACATCTGGATCCCAGTTTCACAAGGACACTCCAGGCTGGACACTCCTGGCCAGGAGCTGTGGAATCACAGAATATCTGAGCTGTGGGACCCACAGGGAGCAGCCCAACCATCCCCTGTGACCCCTGCACAGAGAGGGGACTGGGCAATGGGGGGTGCAACAAACCCCAGCCACAGATGGGGGATCACAGCAAAGGAGATTCCCACTGTGAGCTCAGACCCAGAGCTGGGGCTGGCGCTGCTCTGGTGACCCAGTAAAGAGGAAAGGGCAGGACAAAAAACCTGCTGATAACAGAGGATTATATGGGTCAATCAGGAAAGAGGACAAGGCAGACAAATGGAAGAAATAAAAACCCAATAACCTCAAACTAGAAAAATAGGTAACTTAGCAACATGAAATTCAATCTGTGAAAGTACAAGATAATCTACATTTAAAAATACAATTTGACATATCCTGCACACAGAGATTTAGGAGGAAGGATCAAGCCATCACTGAGGACATCTGCTGTGCACACAGCAGTGTAAATAAGGTATTACAGTGGCAGGAGATGTGAAAGCAGAGCAGAAGCATTATGATGCTGCAGAAAGCCAAGTGGTAGGTGCTCCCTAATCCACTCCAATTCTCCTAAATGAAACAAGAGGTGTGACCAGGTGATAAAAGAGTCAGCATCTGGGATGGTTTGGAAGGGGCATTGAACAGAAAGTTATTAAATGATTGATGCTGTGTAGGTGAAAAGGATATTTCAGTCACTTTTTTGTACTAATGAAAGAACAAGAAACCACCCTGTGGGCACTGGCAGGAAAGGAAATGATTTTTCTGGTGTGAAGGTGAATTTACCACTTGGGATCACTCACCACAAACCCTGGAGCATCATTCTGCTGCTCCTGGGGTCACACACCACTGGCCAGGTTGGACAGGGGAGGAAGAGGCAGGAGCAGAGTCCCTGGTGCTGGAGGCAGTGCCCAGCCCCAGAGCAGCCACAGCAGGTCAGGCCTTGCAGCCCAGCCCAGCCCAGCCCAGCCCAGCCCAGCCCAGCCCAGCCCCAGAGCAGCCACAGCAGGTCAGGCCTTGCAGCCCAGCCTAGCCAAGTCCAGCCCAGCCCTGCCCAGCCCAGCCCTTGCAGCCCAGCCCAGCCCAGCCCAGTTCAGTTCAGTTCAGTTCAGCCCAGCCCAGCCCAGCCCAGTTCAGTCCAGTTCAGTTCAGCCCAGCCCAGCCCAGTTCAGCCCAGCCCAGCCCCGTTCAGTTCAGTTCAGTTCAGCCCAGCCCAGTTCAGTTCAGCCCAGTTCAGCCCAGCCCAGCCCAGCCCAGCCCAGCCCAGCCCAGCCCAGCCCAGCCCAGCCATCGCCCCTGAGCTGCAGGAGGCAGGGCAGGCCAGCACTGGCACTCCCTGGTGCTGCACTCTGCCTTTGTTGGGGAGAGTATTGTTATTGTCCTTCCCAGTTTTTATTTCTGTATTGGGATCACTGCTCCTGCTTTGGGCTGGCTTGGTGCAGAGAGCAGAACAGGACAGACAGGGCTGGGAGAGCCTTGCTGGGCAGGAGGAGAGGGAAAGGGCCAGAGCTCAGGAGTGGGGACAAGGAGAGACCCCACTGGATTCCTCAGGATGAGAGCAAGCAGCCTCAAGTTGCACCAGGGGAGGTTTGGGTTGGAGATCAGGGGAAATTTCTACATAAAATTCTACAGAAAGGGTTGTCCAGTCCTGCCAAGGGCAGTGATGGAGTCACCATCCCTGGAAATGTTCAAAAAATGCAGATGTGGCACTTAGGGACATGGTTTGGAGGTGAACATGGTGGTGGTGTGGGTCAGGAGCTGGATATGATGATCATCAAGGGCTTTTTCAACCTTCTCAATTCTGTGATTCTGTGATTCTGCTCCATCCCTCAGGGATGTCAGCTCAGGCCACAGTGACCTGCAGTGCTCAGGCACCTGGGGTGAGTGATTACCCACGGCTCAGCAACTTCACAGCTCCTAAACGTACTGAGGCCTTTACAACTTCTTAAAAGCTTATTAAAAAGTACAAGGAAAACATGTCTAACAATAATAACGACTTCAGATTTGCTTTCAAAACCAAATCTGCAATTGAAATTACCACAGATACACTGGAAACAGCAGCCCAAGAGCATTTTTCTGCCTAGATAATACACATCTTGGCAGCATTTCAGCAGAACCAGAATCACTTTTGAGAGTCAAATGCTGCATTTGACTGGTGCTCAGGAAATGCTCCGGTGTCCCTGTCCTCCCTGCAGCCTCTCCTGCCTTTCCCACAGCAATCCCAGCTCCCTCCTCCGTGAGCAGGTCGCTCTGGATGTGACACCCGGCTCTGCAGGGGATGGAACAGCTCCAGGGAGCAGCGGGCCCGGGGCTGGGGAGCAGCAGCGCGGGGGGACGGGGCAGCGCAGCCACAAACCCGCGGCGAGCGACGGAGCGGGGAACGGGAGAGCGGGTCCGGTACCGGCACCGGGAGAGCGGGTCCGGTACCGGCACCGGGAGAGCGGGAACGGGAGAGCGGGTCCGGTACCGGCACCGGGAGAGCGGGTCCGGTACCGGCACCAGGAGAGCGGGAACGGGAGAGCGGGTCCGGTACCGGCACCGGGAAAGCGGGTCCGGTACCGGCACCAGGAGAGCGGGAACGGGAGAGCGGGTCCGGTACCGGCACCGGGAAAGCGGGTCCGGTACCGGCATCGGGAGAGCGGGTCCGGTACCGGCACCGGGAGAGCGGGAACGGGAGAGCGGGTCCGGTACCGGCACCGGGAGCTGCACCGGGAGAGCGGCGCCGAGAGAGCAGATCCGGGAGAGCGGCACCGATACCGGCACCGGGAGAGCGAGGAACGGAGAGCGGCACCGGGAGAGAGGCCCTGGCAGAATGGCCCCGGTACCGGCTTCAGGAGAGCGGCTTCGGTACCGGCTCCGGGAGAGCGGCCCCAGCTCCGGCAGGGCAGCGGGAGGAGCTCCGCCTGCCCGGCACCGGCACCGACACCGGCAGAAGTGCCCTTGGCACCGGGCAGGGCTCTCCGGCCCCTCCGGGCCCCTCCGGCCCCGCCAGCCCGGGCAGGGCTCGCTCCGCCCGGGACGCGCATCCCGCACCGCTCCGTGCCCGCTCCGTGCCCGGTACCGCCCCGGTACAGCCGAGCCACCGCGCCCCGCAGCCCCTGCACATCCCCACAGGCAGAATTCAACTTACAGAGCGCTTTAACGCGATTAAAAAATCATCTCCGGCTGCAGAGCCCCGGGGCAGGTCCCGCTCACCTGCGCTCCCGGCTGGCACGGCCCCGGCCCCGGCCCCGGCCCCGGCTCCGCTCGAGCGCTGTGACTCAGCAAACGGAGCCGCTGGGGTTTTTCAGATGGAATTTACCAAACCCTGCCAGGATTACGGGGAGGATCTGCTCCCGGAGCCGCCGCTCTGCCAGCCTCTCCCGAGGTGCCCGCACTGAGCCCTCCCCATCCGGCTGCGCACGGCAGCGAACGCTTCCCTGGGGAAGAACCGAACGCGAGCCTGCCTGGGAACCGGGCTGGGCGGGCGGGCAGCGGCGCCCGGGCTCCACCTGCCCCGCACCGCAAAGCCAAGGGGGCGTTCAGCGGGAGATCACTGGGAAATCACTGGGAAATCGCTGGGAAATCGCTGGGAAATCACTGGGAAATCAGTGCCGCGAGCCCGGGAGATCAGTGTGGGAAATCAACCAGTGCTGCCGGCCCCACAGCACAGCCTGGGAGCGCAGGGCCTGTCTGAGCGGGAACGGGAACTGGAACCGGGATGGGAACGGGGATGGGGATGGGGATGGGGATGGGAATGGGAACGGGAATGGGAATGGGAACGGGAACGGGAACTGGAACCGGGATGGGAACGGGGATGGGGATGGGGATGGGAATGGGAACGGGAATGGGAATGGGAACGGGAACGGGAACTGGAACCGGGATGGGAACGGGGATGGGGATGGGGATGGGAATGGGGATGGGGAATGGGAACTGGAACTGGGATGGGTATGGGGATGGGAATGGGGATGGGGAATGGGAATGGGAACAGGAATGGGAATGGGAATGGGAATGGGAATGGGAATGGGAATGGGAATGGGGAGGGGAATGGGAATAGGAAGTAGGAATGGGAATGGGCATGGCAATGAAGAGTGGGAATGGGAATGGAAATGGAAATGGACATAGGAATGGGCATGGCAATTGAAATGGGAACAGGAACAGGAATTGAAATGGGACCGGGAATAGGAATCAGAACAGGAACGGGAATAGGAATAGGAATGGGAATAGGAATAGGAATAGGAATAGGAATAGGAATAGGAATAGGAATAGGAATAGGAATAGGAATAGGAGCCCCTGCCTGAGGAGGCCCTGCCCATGTCAGTTCTGACCAGGACAAAGGACAGTGATCCTGCTCCTATGGAGAGGGAAAGCTGAAGTTACTTCCAGAATGATCCAGCCAGAAGTGCTCCAGACTCCAGCCTGTGACAAATTAGCAAACACGTCCTTTAGTTACAGAAAGCTTTTCCCTTCCATTTTTTAATTAGAAGCACGAATGCAGATACCATTTACATAAAAGAACTGTCTTGTTTTCCTTCCTGTGCGGGCACCCAAACACATCCTGCAAATTTCCATGGATTTAACAAAGTCCTCAAGGTTACAAAGCTTCTGACCATCAGGTTTTGAGATACAGGGTGCTCCAGCAGCAGCCAAAAGTTGGTGAAGAAGAGACACAGAACACATACATATAGAAGAGATACATACAGAATTCTGACACCTCTGCAGACATAAATCTATTCAAACCACTAAAACACTGGAGACCATGAGGGCCAGTTTTCAGGTGTGAAACAATGAACAGCAATCTTCTTTAAAAAGAGAAATACAAGATGCAATTGAGAGGTTTAGAATGGGTTCAATGAGTGAATGAGTAAGAAAGCAGAATGAAACTTTCATGTCATGCAGGGGACATGAGGTGAATACTTGAATAAAAAAGTAATAAAACAGAAAAAAATCAATATTAGCCTGCAGCAGTAGAGAATCCCAATTTCAAAGAGCCTCCAAAGCCCCAGGAGAGCAGGGCTGTGCTGCTCCTGCTCCCAGCAGCTCCGTGCCCTGGCCTGTTTCAAAGGGAAGGGGGGCACCAGCCCAGACCCCCAAGGACAGAACCCACCAGGCTGCCCCTAATTACACACCAGAGCACCTCTGGCAGGGGAGACAGACCCAGGGAAGGCTGCAACCTCTCCATCTCAGACTCAGCCATTTCTTGCAGCAGTCTGACTGTTGTATTTGTTAAATCCTTAAAATGCCAGCTTGGTTTGGGCTGAAAATGAACTCAAAGCTCCTCTCACTCCACCCCTGCTGTGGCAGGGACACCTTCCACTACCCCAGGTTGTTCCAAGCATCAATGTCCACCCTGGCCTTGGGCACTCCCAACCCATGCCAAGGGCTGGGAACCTTCCAACAGAGTGGGGAATAAACTGGAGGGAATGGGAATGAAATAATGAAATAAAGAAATAATGAAATAATGAAATAATGAAAGAATGAAAGAATGAAAGAATGAAAGAATGAAATAAAGAAATAATGAAATAATGAAATAATGAAAGAATGAAATAATGAAATAAATAATGAAATAATGAAATAATAAAATAATGAAATGCTGTGTTTTGAGCTGAACAGAGGCTTTCAGTGCTCAGAGCTTGCCCTGTCCTTTCTCACCAGGGCCAGGCTCTCTGGGGCTGGACCCCAGAGCACAGCACACACCCCTCTGCTAGGAGGGTTAGGGAAACACATCTCCCAAGGGCTGGGAGCCAAAGAGATGCTGGAAACAAACCCGTCCTCAGGAGCAGCTTCCCAGGCAGGGCTGAGCTGAGCTCAGCCTGGAGCTGCTGCTGTTGCCATGGAGGCCAAACCTGCTGCTCCTCTCCTTCCCTTTCCCTTTTTAAGAAAGGGCAGTGACTGCTGCACACCAGTGCCTGAGGCTGCAGGGACCCTCCCAGGCTGGACAAGGAATGTCTGACACAGCACCACAGGATTGTTCAGCCTGGGGAAGGAGCCCGAGCCCATGGAGTGCAGCCTGGGCCCATCCCCACCTTGTCCCCAGCCCAGAGCACCCAGTGCCACCTCCAGTCCTTCCCTGGGCACCTCCAGGCACGGGCACTGCAACCCTCACACAGCTGCCTGGAACATTTTTTGATGATGGATTTATTTCTGAACCATTTTAGTCAAAACATTAAGATGAGAAATCGAGATGCTGTCAAAAACTAAAATGATGTTTTAGAATGGCATTTGAATTTTTAGAAGCACTTATGTTCAATTAAAATAAAGAATTTTAAAGCCTTATTTTGAAGCTGGAGCCCCTCTGGAGCCGGGCTGGAGAGCTGGGGGTGCTCACTGGAGAGGAGAAGGATCCAGGGAGAGCTCAGAGCTCCTTGCAGAGCCCAAAGGGGCTCCAGGAGAGCTGGAGAGGGGCTGGGGATGGAGGGACAGGACACAGGGAATGGCTTTAAGCTGAGAATGGGTAGATTTGGATGGGATTTGGGCAGGAATTGTTCCCTGGGAGCTGGGATGGAATTCCCAGATTTGCTGTGGCTGCCCCTGGATCCCTGGCAGTGCCCAAGGCCAGGCTGGACACTGGGGCTGGAGCACTGGGACAGTGGAAATGTCCCTGTCATGGCAGGGGGGGCACTGGCTGGGCTGTGAGGTCAACTTTGAGGAAATCTCCTTACTCAGCCAGGAAGGAGGATGGGGTTTTTCTGCTGTTGCCAGAGAAGCTGCTATAAATGTTGCTCTTTCTCCTTTATCATCTCTGATGACTTAGCAGCAAATGCTAAAAATAATTTTTATGCTTCATCTTCAAAGTCGATGGGTTGCAATTTTTTTTAAAAAAACCAAAACAAATCCTGTATCCCAGCGAGAATATTACAAATATTTCAGCACCCAAATGAAACTTTCTGAAGAGGTGCTGCAAAGCTGCCAAATGTGCCATTTCCCACAGAGCTGCTCTCTCTGAGCTCCCTCAGAGCCCTCTGCTCATGAAGAGACAAGAAGTGAGCCAGTGACACATTTCTGAGGGCAGCTGGCTGGGAGTGCTCAGCACCCACTGCTCTGAGCATCCTTGGGAAGCAGGACCTGGACCTGCTGGGAGCTGCAGAGGAAATGACACCAGGGTCTGACCTCCAGGGGAGAGTTTTGCCCAGTCTGGTTTTCACTTCACATTTTTGCTTTATTGCCAGCAGTGGGCAGGACACAACCCAGACCCAGAGATGGGTTTGAACATGAAAACACAACAGCAATGAAATAACAACTGGGGTAACAAATGACTCCTACCAGCCCTGCATGGCTGATGGCCTAAATTTAGATGTAACAAAACTGATTTTTAAAAAAAATCTCAAAAAATGACTCTCTGTGAGCCAAGTTAGCTTGGCATTCAGAACTCCAGGGAACCTGGAAGGACCTAAGCTCGCACGCAGGTTACTTTAAATAGATGAGCCTCATTAATATGAAATAGGCATGAATCCATGTTCCCAAAGCCATTTCATTCCTATGAAATAGCAGCCATGCTCCCAAAGCCACAAGCACAGCCCCCCAGAGCAGCTGGGACCCCCTGCTCAGAGCCAGGGCTCATTGGGCACTGCCTCAGCTGTGCCATGGAGTGCTGGTGTACAGCTCCTCCAAACTCCACCCAAGGATGCAGCTGCTGCTCTCACAGCCCTGGAGCTCCTGTGCCTTCCACTCTGGTTTGGGATGCAGCAGTGCATCCCTGCCTGTGCAGACATCCCTTCCTTCCATCCCTTCCATCCCTTCCATCTATCCATCCATCCATCCTTCCATCCATCCATCCATCCATCCATCCATCCATCCATCCTTCCTTCCATCCATCCATCCCTTCAGTGCCTTCCATCCCTTCCATCACTTCCATCCCCTCCATCCATCCATCCATCCATCCATCCATCCATCCATCCATCCATCCATCCCTTCCATCCATCCATCCCTTCCATCCATCCATCCATCCATCCATCCATCCATCCATCCATCCCTTCCATCCATCCATCCCTTCCATCCCTTCCATCCCTTCCATCCATCCATCCATCCATCCATCCATCCATCCATCCATCCATCATCCATCCATCCATCATCCATCCATCCATCCATCCATCCATCCATCCATCCATCCATCCTTTCCATCCATCCATCCCTCCCATCCCTCCCATCCCTTCCCGGGAGCTGTGTCTGCTCTGGAGCTCCCTGACCCTCCCCACGGGAATGGAACAGAAAAGGAAACATTTGTGCCTGTGTAATACCCCTCAGTCTCAAATTCAGCTCTTGCCTGGCTTATTTTTAAACGACAGCAGGAATATTTTTAGCAGAGTATTTATTTCTCTTTGCTTTCACATGTTTGTGCACAACACCGAGCTAACCAACAGCTTGTTCCCCCCAGCACTGCTACTGCTCTTACAGTGAAACATGTCCAAACCTCAGCTCAACTCTGGGAAGGAGAAAGAACCCTCACACCATAATGGCAGGCAGTTTACAGGGAAAGGAGGAGAGAAAAGCTTTACTCTAAGGCTTTCCCTCTAAATTTATACAAGTCCTTTATGGAGCTTGGTGTCTGTTCATGTTCCCATTCCCCGGGGGCTGGGATGTGCCACCTCAGCCAGTGCCAGACTGGGTCTGACCCTGTCCAGGGCCAGGCTGGACAGCCTGGGGTGACCTGGGACAGTGGGGGTGTCCCTGCCCATGGCAGGAGGTGGAACCAGACCCAGAAGCTTTAGGGTTTCAGATTTTCCCTTTGAACAAACAAAATAATAACAAAAACCACCCAACCCTCCCTGCACCCCCAAACTACCAAAATACAAAAAAACAGCTTTGAGGGGAACTGTTTGTATTTGTCTGCTCCTGCTCTTGATGAGAACTCTGACACCAGCCTTAGTGCCTGTCCCCAGCCCTGTGCCCCTGCTTTTCCTGTCTCCATCCATACCCACCTCTTATTTCCTGCAGGACAACTCTAGGAAACCTTTAAGCAATCCTGGCTTTTCCATTCCTCTTCATATCCATGATATATCCTATTTGCTGCACTGCTTGTTTCTCCACTTTGTTTTTTTTACTTGATTTGTGGTTGTAAAACCTTACCAGGACAAGCTATGTCAGTGCAAGGACACACACTGATATTTTAGTAAAAGGGGAATTTAAAAAAAAATAAAATTCTAGACCAAAGAAAGCAAACAATTGCCTTTGCTAGGAAGTGTTGGCTGGCAGAGCTCCCTCAGGCTGAGCCAGGTCAGTGCTGGCCCTGCTGGGTGAGTGACAGGTAACAAGGGGCACCTACCAAGCAACAGCTCCTCGAACTCCTGCTGGCCCTGAGGGAACAAATCCTAATGAGATCCCCTCCCACCGCAGCTCTGCACAACAGCCAAGGCCAGAGCTTTGGCAGCGCTGGTTTTGCTGTAAACTGGGATCTGCGAGCTGGGGAATTGGAATTCCTGCGTGTGCCAATTCAGGAGCCAGCTGTGTGTTCAGGAAAGGGGAGAAACGAAACCCAGAGCCCACCTGTGTTCCAAAGGCTGGCTTTGCTTAGTCTCTGACTGTGCTGCTCACTCCCACAACTGTGCAATGGTTGTGGCTGGAAAAGGCTCCTGGGTCACTGAGTTCAGATGCCAGCCCAGCACAGGCAGGGCCAGCACTGACCATGTCCCCACGTGCCACCTCCATGTGCCACTTTCTGAACATTTCCTGGCCAGCCTGGGGCAGGACTGGACGAGCATTCCATGAAATATTTTCTACCAATATCCAACCTGAGCCTGCCCTGGCCATTCCCTCTCCTCCTGTTTAATTAGTCATTAGTAGCCACAGTAGAAATCCCAAAGGCATTTTGATGGGAGAGAAAAGGCTTTTAACCACTGCAGGCATTTATATTATTATTATTATTATTATTATTATTATTATTATTATTATTATTATTAAACAGATAAATTCTGACCATTGAGTGTTTTCCATTTGCTGATTATATTACACATCAAACAAATCAATTTTCCTTCAAGACCATTCCGTTGTGTCTCAGACCCAGCACAAGGACACCCCGAGCCCAGCGCTGAGAGGGGACACGGCACAGCAGGACCATGGACAGCGACACTGAAACACGGCCCCGAGGGCAACCACATCAGTCCCTGTGGCCACTGACTCCTGCCCTGAGCTGAACAGTGCTCATAACAAACATAACATCTTATGCTTCATCGTCAAAGTTAAAATTAATTTTGAAATTGAAAAAAAAAAAACCCAAAAAAAACCCAAAAAATAAAAAAAAAAACCCCAAAACACACAAAAAACCACAGCCCCCCTTCCCCCAAAAACACCAAAAAAAAAAAAAAACAAACAAAAAAACAAAAAACAAACCAAAAAACCCAAAACAAACCCTGTATCCCAGCAAGAATATTACAAATATTTCAGCATCCAAACGAAACTTTCTGAAGAGGTGCAGCCTCTGCTCAGGAGGAGACACCAACTGAGCCAGTGACACATTTCTGAGGGCAGGCTGCCTGGGAGGGCTCAGCACCCACTGCTCTGAGGGTAAAACCTGGATGGTGACAGGAATGGGACAGGCTCTGAGGAGCCCCCCAGCCCAGCCCAGCCCATCCCATGATTGTGAAAGGCTGAGCTGGAACAGAGCCTGGGCAGAGCAAAAGGAATAAAACAGGAATTATTGAAAGGATTCACCTTGGGCAGTGAAGAGCCTGGATGGGGCTAATCCAAATCAAATCCCAGCTGGATCCTGGTCACGAGTTTTACACTTTGTAAGTTTTGGTTCATCCACACATCGGGGTCAGTTATCCAAGCACAGCCCCAGGCTGTGAAATGCCAGCCCCTGCTTGCCCCCCCTCCATGATCCCCTCCCTGGGCAGCCCAGCTGAGCTGGAACCACCCACAGGGAAATGCAGCCAGAACACGAGGGGAGGGCATGGAACAGGCACTTTGTGCAGCTCAGGTGACCCTTTGGAGAGCCCCTGTTGGCCATGACCTTGCCAAGGTCGAGTGAGCACAGCACCAGTGCAACAGCTCCAGCCCCAGGATCTGCTCTGGGTTTAAGGAAAGCCAAGGCTGCACACCCTGCCTGGGGAAGGGATTTACCCTGCAGACATCCTCTGAAACCTTCCCCAGCTGGGTGTCCCCAGGCTCTGCCCCTGCTCTCGTGTGAAATCCATGAACCCTCAGCTGGACTCTGCACCAGCAGTGGATAACAAACCCCTGACCACTGTGCCTGCAAAAACTGCAGCTCTGCTCAGGAGTGGAGAGATTTTCAATCATCTGCCACAATGTCATCCTCCATGAGAGTCCTTTCTACAGAATTCCACTCAATTCCTGAGATCCTTGGGGGTTTATCTGGGCATGGCACATTTGGCTGTAACTGCAAAGGAAAATCAGGAATTTGCTTTCCAGGTGAAATGATTGCTAGAAATGGAGCAGCACTTTGCCACTCCAGCAGGCACCACTCCCTGCTCTGGGGAGAAGGAAGCTCTCTGAACTCTGCATGCAGGCTCATGCTCCTGCACCTCTGGGGGCAAATAAAGACAGGATCCCACGAGTGATTTCATTGGGATTTCTGAGGCATTGGCTAATATTTGTCTGCTTTTACCACGAAATATATTCATACAAATGCTGTTATGTGCCTTTAAATTGTTCAGTGCTGTTAGAATCTCACTCCCAGAGTGGTTGGATGGGTTTGAATCCTACATCCCAGTCAACCAGGATGTGTAAAATGTTTAGGATTTGCTTTCTAAGTTATTTTTCCATTTAAGCTGAGCCTCTGTCCCTGATCATACATGAAGAGCTGCAGCACAGAAGGTGGCAAGCTGAGAACACATGTTTTAAGGGAAATTGTTAAAGACCATTATTTAAAGGCCTTCACTTGTTAACATTCATTTGCTGGTGCTACTTTGAATTCAAGCCATCTGCAATAAAAAGTAATATTTTAGAGATGCATTTTAGGGGAAAAAAATGTGAAGCAAAGTTTTACTCCTCATGTAAACTGACAGTGCACTGGGAAACTTGGTGGAACTTCACCACGTGGGAGGTGTTGACAACTGAGCATAACCAAGGGAGGGATTTACAGGCACACAGTTCCACAAATATATCCCAGACTGGTATTTGTCAAGACAGCCCATGAGCCTTCAGCACATTCTCTAAAGCCTTATTCAAGAGGGCTGTTGTTTTCTCCATCAGAGCCTGGGTGACAAATGCACTTTCCTCTGGTCAGGCCATTCTTGTGGCCTTTTATTCACCTCTGCAAACACCAAACACCAAAATTCCTACCATTTGCAGGTGAAGAACAAGGGGTTATGAGTCAGGAAGCTGCTAAAAGCCAACACAAACCAGGCAGAAATTCCACTGCAAAGTCAAGTAATGCTCCTGAGAAAGCTCCAGTCCCTGAGCACATATCAAACACCAGGCAGCCTGCACAGAGGGAGGAGCCCAAGTGCAGAGAGGTGGCAGCTCAAGGATGCTGCATGTCAGCTGAGAGCCCAGGCTGACAGCTGTGAGTCTTTCTTGCCAGGAAATTATTATTTTGTACTACAAACATTTCTCTGGCTGTATCACAATGTGTGAAATAACAGGCAAAAGTCAACCCAACTGCAATGTGCTTTCTAATTTCTGCCTCCATTTTTAGCAGTGTCAGTAGAGGCATCCCATGAGCTGCAAAGTAATCTGGATGAGATAAATCACATTTAAAATGACCGAGGGAGCAAGCAGCAGGAAAGAAAAATAAAAGAATTTTCTCTTTTTTAGGTTAAATAGCACAGAATAGAATGAAAAGCTCAGACAGGTTTGGGCTGTGAGGGACATTAAAGCTCATCCATTCCAGCCCTATCATGGTCAGGGACAGCTCTGCCAGGGGCTCCAAGCCCCATCCAGCCTGGCCTTGTCACTGCCAGGGATGATTTCCCATGGGGACAGGGGTGATTTCTGGATGGGGACAGGGATGATTTCCCATGGGGACAGGGATGATTTCCCATGGGGACAGGAATGATTTCCCATGGGACAGGGATGATTTCCCCATGGGGACAGGAATGATTTCCCCTTGGGACAGGGATGATTTCTGGATGGGGACAGGGATGATTTCCCCTTGGGACAGGGATGATTTCTGGATGGGGACAGGGATGATTTCCCATGGGGACAGGGGTGATTTCTGGATGGGGACAGGGATGATTTCCCATGGGGACAGGGATGATTTCTGGATGGGGACAGGGATGATTTCCCATGGGGACAGGGATGATTTCTGGATGGGGACAGGGATGATTTCCCCATGGGGACAGGGATGATTTCCCATGGGACAGGGATGATTTCTCCATGGGGACAGGGATGATTTCTGGATGGGGACAGGGATGATTTCCCCATGGGGACAGGGATGATTTCCCCTTGGGACAGGGGTGATTTCTGGATGGGGACAGGGGTGATTTCCCCATGGGGACAGGGGTGATTTCTGGATGGGGACAGGGATGATTTCCCATGGGACAGGGATGATTTCCCCATGGGGACAGGGATGATTTCTGGATGGGGACAGGGATGATTTCCCCACGGGGCCAGGGCTGCCATGGGAAGCAGTTCTGAGACACGCAGCGCAGAGTTCAGCAAACAGGAAATGCCCAGATCAGTTCCTCGGTGAGCACACACAGAGATTATTTGTCACAGCAATCCACCAGGGCGTGTGCTGCCCCAGACAGCAGCACCTACAGCTGCAGAGGAGCTCCAGCACTGCCCTGGCATTTCCAGTGCATCCCACAGGACACGGACTCCCTGCAATCCCCAGGGACAAACGGGGCAGGAGCTGCAGCTGGGGCTCAGTGCCAGGCAGAGCCATCCCCTTCCTGGCACTGAGAGCAAAGCTTTGCCAATCAGAGCCATGGCTACATCCAGCCCAAAGGGAAATAACCTCAAACACAGAATGCCAAATGTCTGAAAACGGCGCCTACAAGGCCTTCAGGCAGCAGCAAATGTGCAACAAATCTGTCTGTGTATCTACCTATTTATCTATCTCTGTATCTCTCTATCTATTTTTCTATCTATCATCCATCTATCATCTATCTCTGTATCTATCTATCTATCTATCTATCTATCATACATTATGTCCATATTTATATTTACATTACACAGGTAAGCACTGATTAATAAGCACAGGTAAGCACTGATTAATAAGCACAGGTAGGCACTAATTAAGCAGCTCAGGTAGGCACTAATTAAGCAGCTCAGGTAGGCAGAAACCTCGCTCCCTCATGCCGCACACCAGTGCCTGCCCTGCACTCCAGATAAAACCTGTAGGCTGCTCCAGCAGACACATTTAAAACGATTTTTATGATTCACACTGCAAAAGGATAAAAAAAAAATTAATCCTTCCCCGCTGCATATGGTTCTGTTTTCCATCTCTGTCCTCTGAACAGGAGGATCAGATGAGGAGTGATGATGCATCGATTGGTCCAGGGAAGCGCCGAGAGGACAGAGAAGGAAAATAAAATAAAAACCACTAAAACCCCTCCAAGCATAGAGTAAAATGTGCTCACCAGGTAGCGCCGAGGCGGGTCCGAGCAGAGCTAAGGGCAGGTGAGGCCGGCGGGCTGCGGGATGAGCTCAGCGCCGGCGGGCACAGCCATTGCGGAGCGCTGCAGCGGGAGCGTCAGCGCCGGGATGCTGAGCCCTCCCTCCCTGATCCCAGCACGGCTGGGGATGCTGAGCCCTCCCTCCCTGATCCCAGCACGGCTGGGGAGCCCTCCCTCCTGATCCCAGCACGGCTGGGGATGCTGAGCCCTCCCTCCCTGATCCCAGCACGGCTGGGGATGCTGAGCCCTCCCTCCCTGATCCCAGCACGGCTGGGGATGCTGAGCCCTCCCTCCCTGATCCCAGCACGGCTGGGGATGCTGAGCCCTCCCTCCCTGATCCCAGCACGGCTGGGGATGCTGAGCCCTCCTCCTGATCCCAGCACGGCTGGGGATGCTGAGCCCTCCCTCCCTGATCTCAGCACGGCTGGGGATGCTGATCTCAGCAGCCCTGAGCCCTCCTCCTGATCTCAGCACGGCTGGGGATGCTGAGCCCTCCCTCCCTGATCTCAGCACGGCTGGGGATGCTGAGCCCTCCCTCCCTGATCCCAGCACGGCTGGGGATGCTGAGCCCTCCCTTCCTCCTGATTCCGGCACTGCTTCTGATTCCAGAGCCCTCCCTTCCCTGATCTCAGCGCTGTGCTGGATCCAGAGCCCTCCCTCCTGAGCCAGGCACGGGTCCTGATTCCAGAGCCCTCCCTCCTGAGCCAGGCACTGCTCCTGATTCCAGAGCCCTCCCTTCCTGAGCCAGGCACTGCTCCTCATTCCAGAGCCCTCCCTTCCCTGATCTCAGCACGGCTGTGGATCCAGAGCCCTCCCTCCTGAGCCAGGCACGAGTCCTGGCTCCAGATTCCTCCCATCCCATCCCAGTGATGATGATGCTGCTGCACTCGCTCTCCCCCGGCACTCTGGGCCCTGCAAGGATCGGCAATTCCAGCTGGGATTGGCATTTCCGAGCTGGGATTGGCATTTCCAGCTGGGATTGGCATTTCCCGCTGGGATTGGCAATTCCAGCTGGGATTGGCATTTCCAGCTGGGATTGGCATTTCCAGCTGGGATTGGCATTTCCAGCTGGGATTGGCAATTCCAGCTGGGATTGGCAATTCGAGCTGGGATTGGCATTTCCCGCTGGGATTGGCATTTCCCACTGGGATTGGCATTTCCAGCCAGGTGAGGAAGCCAGAGCTCTGCACCCAGCACAGCTGGAACCTGCAGGGAGCTGCTCCTGCAGCTGGGCTACCTTGCTGGAAAGGGCAGGGGGGGGATTGAAGGTTATTTGGATTTAAGGACAGCTACCAGGCTTTGCACTTGCTCCTAGCAAAGGAGATGGGATCAAGGTATAAAATCATGGAATCACAGGCTCCTCTGGGCTGGAAGGGACCTTAAATCCCATCCAGTTTCACCCCTGCACAGGTATAAAATCCTCCACAGGTATAAATCAGGTCTGTGACCCCCAGTGTGCTGTATCCCACTACTCCTGAGGAAATATCCATTGTCAATATTCACTCACCCACTGAAAATTCCCCTTTCCATCAGAACCCAGTCACAAATACACATAAAATAAATGCATTTGGCTACAAGGTACTTCTGACAGCCCCACACCACAAAGTTCTTTACAAGCAAAAATGATATAGGACATATTTGTTTGATTTTGTGTCTTCCTGACATGAGAAACAGTGAAGGCCACTGGGAACTGTTCCCAGTGCATATCCATGAACTGCTGACAGAATGGCAGAGTGATCTGAGTGCAGGGCTGGGAAGCAGAAACCTACCCTGGAGCACAGTTTTAGAAAGGGGGGTCTGGGGGCTTTCCCCCTTAAACAACAGCTAAGTATCTGGAAGTTTGCATTGAAAATCTTCATTTTCCCTCCATCCAAAGCTCACAGCTGTGCAGGACAAGAAGCATGTGACTGCTAACCAGATTCCTTAGAAAGCTGTTCCTATTTTTGTGGATCACCAATGCTGAGTTCCTCTTGCCTGGTCCCTGCTCAATTCTCCTTTGCCAAAGGGACATGCAGCAGCACTTGGAGACAACAGGACTGGTGTGGCTGAGAGTTGTGACAACAGCGGCTCTGGGATAAATAAAACTGTTTTCTATTTTTAGGGCTGAATTGCAACACTTTGTGTGAGTTTGTAAACAAAACAAGTCACGTCCCAGGCAGTGTTGTAAGACCTACAGCAAGAGCCCAGCAGTGGTTTGCATCACTCAAAGAACTGGGGTTTGTTTTTCAGCTGGCAAGTGCTCAGGAGAAGCATTCCTCTGGCAGCTTCCATGGGCTGAGCTGTACAAAAATGGGAATGGGCTTTAAAAAATTGGAATCAGTAAGGAAAGAAGAGCTGAAAGAATTTTTGTGCTCTGCTTTTCTGATTCACACTGGAAGTGGTCAGAGTTTCTTCCACTGTAAGACTGCAAAGCAAACCAGCAGCACTCTGGGTTTGGTGTAAGCCCTGGTTTGTGTCCAGCTGTGCCAGCACAGGGCTCTGAGCTCAGTGTGACACTGAGCTCAGGTCAGGCAGGGTTCAGTCACCCCATACAGCCACACAAAGTGTGTGGGGACTGCTGGGGAATGTGACAGACGTGGCCCAGGACACCCAGCACAGCCCTGCCACCACAGACAAGGCTGCTTTAGTAACTCCCCAAATGGAACAGAGTCAGAGAATCAGAGAATCAGAAAATCACAGGAGGGTCTGGGCTGCAAGGGGCCTTAGGGCTCATCCCTCCATCCAGGGACACCTTGCACTGCCCCACACCAGCCTGGGTAAGCAGCAGCAGCTGGGAAAGGACTCAGCCGGGTGGTTAATGAGGAACCTTATTCCCAGAAATGCTCAGCACAAAATACATGTACAGTTTTATTTCCAGAGGCAGCCAGGGAGGTTAATGACCAACCCTTGGTGGGATGGAGACAGGGAGTGCTCAGGTTTCAGCTGGTGCCTGCACAGGAGAGCAACACTCACAGAATCACAGAATCATTTGGGAAAAGCCCTCCCAGCCCATGGAGCTCATCCTGTGACTGTCCCATCCCCACCTTGTCCAGAGCACTCAGTGCCACCTCCAGGAATTCCTGGGACACCTCCAGGACAGGGATACAACCCTGCCTGGGCAGTTCCAACCCCTGAGCTCCCTTTCCATGGGGAAATTATTCCCAAAATCCACCCTGAGCCTCCCCTGCCCAGCCTGAGGCCATTCCCTCTGCTCCTGTCCCTGTTCCCTGTTCCCAGATCCCAAATCCCCCTGGCTGTCCCCTTCTGGCAGGGAGTTGTAGGCACATTTTCCCAAATCTGAAATTCCCACTGTTTCACATTGTACTGCTGGGAAGTGGATGGATTACTTTGATTTTTATTAGTAAGAAATCAAAGAATTGTCACTGAATATTATCCATTTCTGAATGCAAGTTTATCATTGGTTTGGGATTACAAACTTGTGTACAATGCCTGAAATGTGTGTCCCCCAGCTGGGCTGAGCCCTCATGTCAGGCCCAACCAGGCTGAAAAGCAAAGCTGAAGCTGTGTGAGCAGCAAGTGTGACCCCAGACTCAAATCACTGCCTTAGTTAGTCTGTGGAGGAGATGGGTCACTGAATCTGGCTTAAATAGAATGAATCAATACATGAGTGGTCTGTGACATGCAGGTCAATAAGATTAGAGTGAGTCCCAGCTGTGCAGAGGATCACAGTGTAATGAATCAACAACCTTTGAAAGACTTAATCCAACAACAGGAAAATGCACAGTTTCCTGATCACAGCACAGTGTGTTTCCCTCAATAACCCAAAAGGTTTTGCCATCAAATTTTACACGAAAATAAAAGTGTTCACCCAGTGACTGACGAAAGAGCAGCTGTGGCTGTCCCGGGATCGCTGGCAGTGCCCAGGGCCAGGCTGACACTGGGGCTGGAGCACTGGGACAGTGGGAGGGGTCCGGGAACATTCCCGGGGATCCCGGAGTTCTGCAGGGATAACCCGCAGTTCTGCCAGGGGAACATTCCCGGGGATCCCGGAGTTGTTCTGCAGGGATAACCCATTCCCGGGGATCCCGGAGTTGTTCCGCAGGGATAACTCCATTCCCAGGGATAACCCGGAGTTGTTCCGCAGGGAACATTCCGGGGATCCCGGAGTTGTTGCAGGGATCCAACCCACAGTTGTTGCCAGGGGAACTCCATTCCCGGGGATCCCGGAGTTGTTCCGCAGGGATAACCCCATTCCCGGGGATCCCGGAGTTGTTCCGCAGGGATAACTCCATTGCCGGGGATCCCGGAGTTGTTCCGCAGGGATAACTCCATTCCCGGGGATCCCGGAGTTGTTCCGCAGGGATAACTCCATTCCCGGGGATCCCGGAGTTGTTCCGCAGGGATAACCCCATTCCCGGGGATCCCGGAGTTGTTCCGCAGGGATAACCCCATTCCCGGGGATCCCGGAGTTGTTCCGCAGGGATAACTCGCAGCGCTCCCGGTGCTCCGTGCCCGGAGCAGCAGCAGGGAGCAGCAGAGCGCTGCGGGACGAGCGGCAATTTCGATTTAGTATTATTTATTAATCTTCTTAGGGCTGTTCTGTGCAGGGCTGATGCTTGTGGGTCTCTTCCAACTCAATCAACCACTCTGTGATCATTACCTATTTTAAGGTAATTTATGATTCGCTGTCGGGACTGGTTTAGCAGCCACAAGCTGTGATTTTGCAAAAGGAAAAAAAAACCAAAAACGCGTCTGCTCTGAAATCCTCTCTTAAAACAAAACTTTTGCTCTGCCTTGGACAATTCTTCTCCGAGTTCCTTAGGACAGAGCTGGTTCCATTCCCCCTTTCCCATCGGCTATTCAGAGTGTAATGCCCACAGCACCCTGACCTCCCGGGAAGGTTATCCGGAAATATTAATGTTCCTCACTATTGCAATAACTCACAATTTACTGATGTATTTCACCTGGGCTTTGTGACTCGGCTGAGGAAACTGAAGGTGCAAGTGAAAACAATTCCAGTCAAGATAAAAAAGTCTGCATGCTTTGAGTTAATACTTTGACTTAATAAAATCAGGTTTAATGCATTTGTCTTTACAAAGTCCCGGCAGTAAATCAGTATCTGCTTTCAAATAACAACACAAGTTAAGTGGTTCCTGCTGTCGAGAGACCCGCGTCAATTAAAGACCAAAAGGAGACAATTTATTATTTATTATAATTTATTTATGATTAATTTAGTATTATTTATTAATCTTCTTAGGGCTGTTCTGTGTAGGGCTGATGCTTGTGCGTCCCTTCCAACCCAACCACTCTGTGATTATTACCTATTTTAAGGTAATTTATGATTCGCTGTCGGGGCTGGCTTAGGGGCCGCAAGCTGTGATTTTGCATACGGAAAAAAACCAAAACGTGTCTGCTCTGAAATCTCCTCCGTGTGTGCTCTGAAATCCTCTCTGTGCCCCGTGTGACTCCGGAGCGCCGTGAGGGAGGCCCGCGGGCGGTGCGGAGCGGAGCGCTCAGCGGGCAGAGAGCGGGACTCCTGCGGGACTCCTGACGGGTGTCGTGAGGGATGTCGTGAGGGATGTCGTGAGGGATGTCGTGACGGAATATCCAGCGGGAACCGTCCCCGCTATCCCATTTCCCCGCCCGGCCCCGCTCTCTCCCCGCCATCATGGCGGCCCGGGGGGTGCTGAGGGAGCGCGCGCCCCTCCACCCCCGCCCCGCCCCCCGCCCGCCGGCCAATGGGCGCGCTGCGCGGCTCTGACGTCACGGGGCGGCGCGGCGGCGCTGCGCGCGGGCGGTGCCGCGGTCAGTGCGTGCCCGACCGCCCGCCCGCCATGTCGCGACAGAGCCCGGCCGAGGAGAACCTGCAGGGTGAGGCCGCGGGCACTGCCCGGGCACGGCGGGATGGGGGGCGGCACTGCCCGGGCACGGCGGGATGGGGGGCGGCGCTGCCCCGGCTCTGCGGGCCGGACCGGCGCGGGCCCGTCTGTGTCGCGATATTCGGTGATTGCGGTAGCAGACGCGCGCAGCGCGGTGCTGTCTGTCGCGGGCACGGGCCGGGTCAGTCCGGGTTAAATGGCCGGGAAAAGGAGCGATCGCAGCGCGGGCAGCGACAGTGCGGGTGGCGCGGTGCTTGTCGCGATTGAAGGGGACGTTCTCTGCGGGATTCTGCTCGATTCCCGGCGCTAAAGCTGGGTGTTCAGAAAGTGCCGCTTTGCGGGGCTGCTCTGTGCTCGCGGGGCTGTCCTGGGCCCGTATCCCGTGTCCCGAGCTCATCCCGTCCCCTCCTGGCTTTGCTCTGTCGGCGATCCCGGCTCGATAAAAACACAGCCTCTCTTATCTTTAAATAATGGCAGCACAGCCTGTTCCGGGTGCTGCTTTCTCTGGGAGTGTCTGAAAGGAGAAGGAAAAAAAGGGAAAATTGTAAACCACATCTTCTCTCTTCTTGCTGCTGCAATCCCAGTCCTCTCCCTGCTTTATCCTGCATTCCCAGCGCTGGACCCAGTAAGATTTCAGCAGATAAAGTCTTAATTTGAGCTCTAGAGGTTCTGATCGTTCTTTAGTGACAACTTGAGCTCCCCCAGATTTTGGGGGAAAGGGTCGGGAAGGGTTCGTGTGGCTCTGAGCGCACTCCCTGCCACATACCAGGCACTGGCACGTGGAGGGAAAAATCCCAAACAAACCCGAACAGCAACACACCAGCTGCGAAGGGAAAGGGCTGTGCGAGAGAAGCGTCTCTCCCAAGCTCGGTTCCCTGGAATGTTTTTATCCAGGTTTGTGGTACCTGGGCTGTGCAGATGGGGGTGTCTGTATTGAAAAGGGGGACACTCGTGTTGTCCGTGCACACGGGTTCAGCTTTGTGCTGTCCCCGTTTGATTTTGGAGCCCTCGGGCTCCTCCCAGCCAGGATATCTGGGATATCTTTGTCTGAAGTTGCTGCTTCAGCTAAAGCCCTGCACTGGTTTCTCCCCAGCTCATTCCTGCAGTGCTTGCTCTGCCAGCTGTGCTGGCTGGGAGGGGACCTGCAGCTCCAGCTGTGCCAGCTGTGCCTTTATTCCCTGAGCCTTTATTCCAGCCAGCACCAGCAGCCTGGGCACCTCTGTCCCTGTCTCTCCCTTTCCCTGCTGGTGCCTTAGACATCCTTCCCCAGAATTTGGGGAGTTTTCCCTGCCCTCCTCCTGTCCTCACTGTGCACTGCTGTGCTGGGCCACATCTGTTCCACAGTGGATTCCTGAATTTGTGTAATTCAGGCATTTTCTGTCCTCTGAGCTCATTTCCAGGGGGATGGAGGGACAGGACACAGGGAATGGCTTCCAGAGGGCAGGGCTGGATGGGATTTTGGGCAGGAATTGTTCCCTGGGAGCTGGGATGGAATTCCCAGATTTGCTGTGGCTGCTCCTGGATCCCTGGCAGTGCCCAAGGCCAGGCTGGACACTGGGGTTGGAGCACTGGGACAGTGGGAGGTGTCCCTGCCATGGCAGGGGTGGCACTGGGGGGGATTTGGATCCTACCCAAAGCATTCCAGGATTCTATAGGGGAGGGAACAGCCCCAGGCCCTGCTCTGAGCTGTCCCTGCCCAGGAGGGAGTTGTTTTTCCCTCCCTTAGGAAAACAAAGCCCATGTGACCGTGTTAAATATACGAGGAGCAAACCCATGACAGCCCTTGCCACACACCCGCTGTTGCTTAACAGCAACACCTACAAATGGGACTGGAAAAGGCTGCACTAAACAGTGCCTGGGCTCTGGAGCCCAAAACAAGCTCAATAAACAACAGCTTTGGCAGCAAAAGTCCTTACGTTATTTTGACTGCCACCTATGTTGAGCAATAAAGATGGGATATATCCCAAAATAAAAGATCTGTATGTACAGAGAGAAACACAATGTACTGAGCAGCTGCTGCCCAGCCCTGGGAGCCTTCCCTGCACTCTGCATTCCAGGCTGTTGATGGGCTGGAGGCAGGGCTGGCCCTGTGTCCCTGTATCCTGCTGTGAAGGACAGGGGTCTGCTAATAAAGGCAGGAGCTTCTCTTTGAAATGGAGAATGCAAACCCCCTTCCTCCAAATTATTATAATTATAATTTTGAAATTAAGGGGCTCTCAGGCAAAGAGATGGGAATTAGGAATAACAGTTCTTTACTAGGAAAATTAAATAGAAATGCAGTATTACAAAGAACAATCCCAAACCCTGCCAGAGTCAGAATCCAAGCTGACACCCGTCAGTCAGTCAGGGTGTTGGCACAGTCCCATTCCATGGTGGCTGCATCCTCCTGCAGTGGCAGATGTGGCTCAGCTGGAGCAGTGCTCCTGGAGAAGGGGCAGTTTCCTCTGAAGGTGCAGGGATGATGTGGAAAGGTCTGGCTTTCCTCTGGAATGCAGTGGGAAGAAGGTGCCTTGGTGTCCAAAATGTCAGTTTTTCTCTGGGTAGGAAAGGCTTGGCTCCTGCCCTGGCTGGAGCATCTCCCATGGGATGATGGAATTTTATCAGCCATGCCCTGGGACTCACTGGCCATGAACAGGAGATCTCTCCTGGAGGGAGGATGGGCTGTGGGAAGATAAAGATGATTGCCCAGCTGGTTTAAAGCTGCCCATGAGCAGATAATGTGTGCCAGGAGATCAGGGGCACTGCCACACCTTTAACAGATGGGGACAGAATCCACATTTCTGGTCACATCAGCCCAACACACCCTGCAGTGGCTCTGGGGCTGGGAGCTCTGGGCTCGTGGCTCTGGTGCTGTACAAACCCCGCAGGTTTTGGGGCTCAGCTGTGCCCTCTGCCCAGCAGGGTCCTGGGTGGAGCTGCACTTCAGCAGCAATGGCAGTGGCAGTGGCAGTGGCAGTGGCAGCTCGGTGTCCGGGGGCAGCCAGGAGCAGGTGCCAGCCTCCTGTCCATCCACAACGGGGACATGGAGAAGATCCTGCTGGATGCTCAGCACGAGTCGGGCAGGAGCAGCTCCAGGGAGAGCTCCCACTGTGACAGGTGAGCAGGGGAGGGCACTGCAAGGCCACCACGGGCTGCCAGGGGTGGCAGCATGTCCCAGGGGCAGAGCCAGGAGTGCTGCAGCCGTGTGTTCACATCCATGTGCCTGGTTGTATGGCACACATCTGCCCTGGGCTGTGGGTTCTGGGTGTGCTCTGGGTTTCCATGGGAGCACATGTCACACAAGAGCTCAGCCCTGGGCAGGTGCTCAGGCAGTGCCATTTGTTGGATTTTGATGGGTTGTGAGGTCTCCAACCTAAAAAAACCCCAAACTGCAGGACTCAAGCCCCACAGTGGGATGTGGAACTGCCTGGGCTGGGCTGGCTGTGGGGATTCCAACCAAACCTCCCTTGAGTGCCTGCTGGCTGCCTGTTGTTTGTGTGGCAGTGCCAGGGCCCAGCAGGAGTGTCCCAGGGTGCCATGGCAAAGCTCACTCCTGTTGCTGTTGCTGTTGCTGTCTGCAGCCCCCCTCGCTCACAGACCCCCCAGGACAGCCACAGAGCCCTGGAGATAGAGAGCCACAGCAGTGGGGAGAAGAACAGCTTCCAGGTAAGGTCTCAGCTGCTCTGGGCAGCCCTGGGGAGGGAGGCTGCTGGGGCACACACTTCACAATTCCCAGGAATCCAGGCTGGCTCTGTTTGTCCTGACACCTGGGGATGTTTGGGTTTGGTCTTTGCAATCTGTGACTGAGATTTTTCAGAAGGATTTCCCCCTCTCCCTTTGGCTACTGATGGGGTACATTTCCTGCATCCCCCACCAGTGTTGAAATGCACCTCCACCAATTTAATAGGAATTTTAAAAGTTATTTTGACAGTAGCCAGGATGTCTAGAGTCACTTAAATATTGTGGTCAAAAATACACAATTTCCAAGCCTTGCCATAGCTTTGATCCCAGGTATTTTAACAATTAATTGCAAACCTGAATACATGCTGCTTTGGAAAGCTCCCTGTTCTTTCTGATAGGTTTGTTTACCTTGCAAGGAAAATGAATAAGCACATCTGCAATAAGAGTGGGAGAAAGGCTGTACATTGACCATATTTAATCAATACAGGGCTTATTGCAGGATGACAGGCTGAAATCTGAAGTCTTCAGTGTAATAAATTAGCTTTTAATAGGAAAAAAATTACTTAAAAACATTTTGAGGAAGGAAGTAATTCAAGGAGGTGAATTTTTCTGCATCATTTCTGGAACTCCTGCCAGACTCCAAGGACCCAGCTTTAGGTTAGCTAAATGTGGTACTGCAAGTTAATTATTACTGGAAATTATAATTTTTATATTGTCAGAAACACCCTTCAGCTGTTTTTAAGATGGTTATTTAGACTTTGAGAACAAATAACCCCAAGTTAGAAAGCCATGAGAATCCCAGCTGCCTGGACAGTTTTATTTCCATGCTGTGTGTGTCTGTGCACAGGAGCTGTTGGAATTCTGGGAGCAGGGTCTATTTTTATCCCAAGGCCTGGCTGTGTGGAATGGAGCCCAGCTGAGCAGGAGCTGTGCCCTGACTCAGCGTTTGTGCTGTAACTGCACAGGGCTGGGGCTGGGGGGTTTGTTCTGGGGGCTCCCACCTGGCCAGCCTCACCTGGGGCTGGGGGTGACAAGGACTTTCAGTGACATTGCCAGCTCTGAGCATGGGACTCCCTGCCCAGTGCATGGGAACTGAGCAGGGATGGATCCCAGTGCCCAATGTCCATCCAGGGATGGATGTGCCCAGTGTCCATCAGGGCTTGGAACTGGGATAAGGCAGGGATGGATCCCAGTGTCCATCAGGGCTGGGAACTGGGGATGTTTTGGGTCTGTGCATGAGGATGAAATGCTGGGCTCTGGGATTTCAGTGCCAGGGCACATATGGGAAATGGGAAATGGGATGTGGTCTTTGCCATTCTCACCCTACTCTGAGCATGGATCTCTCTGCTCCCATCTTGATGTGGATCTGAACACTGAGGGGCATGGGAAGGTGTCAGGGCTGGCCTGGGCACTGGGGCTGGCCTGGGCACTGGGGCTGGCTCAGGGCACTGGGGCTGGCTCAGGGCACTGGGGCTGGCTCAGGGCACTGGGGCTGGGCACTGGGGCTGGCTCACTCCCAGCCCTGCTCTCTGCTGGATGCTGGCTCCTGTTTCAGTCTGAGGAGGATTTCCTGGAGAGGAGGAGGGAGGTGGAGCGGCTGCTGCGCAAGAACGCGGATTGGATCTGGGACTGGTCCAGCCGGCCCGAGAACATCCCACCCAAGTGAGTGCTGCCCCAGCTGCTGGGAGAGAGCTCCTGCAGCTCCTGCAGCTCCTGCAGCTCCTGCAGCTCCTGCAGCTCCTGCAGCTCCTGCAGCCCAAACACAGCTCCCCTTCCTTCCTTCCTTCCCCAAATCCAGGGAATTCCTCTTCAAGCACCCCCGGCGCACGGCCACGCTCAGCATGAGGAACACCAGTGTCATGAAGAAAGGGGGGATTTTCTCTGCAGAGTTCCTGAAGGTTTTCCTCCCATCCCTGCTGCTCTCTCACCTGCTGGCCATTGGACTGGGGTAAGGTTCAATAGAAAAAAAAAACTAGAATTTTTACCTGCTTTCTTTGAGGCCTGATTCCAATTCCCTCTTTGTCCAAGATGGATATTAAGGAAGTGCTTCCTGCCTGTGTTATTGCTGGATAGTTGAAGTTTTCTGATTTTCTCCCTGGTTGGGAATTTCTCAGAACAATTAAGGGGCAGGGAAGTGAGGAATTCTGTACACTGGAACTGTAATCACACAACACTTGGCTCCACTGGAGATGAGACTCTTAATGTCACAACTAGGAGATCAGTAAAGGAAAAAGCTAACATTGAATAGATTTTAAAATTCCAGTGACATAGATGTAAAAATATTTAATATTATTTAAAATGATATAATGTATTTTTTAATTTCCTCTTGGAATGGGAGATATATTTTTAAATTCCCTCCTGGAATGGAGGACATGAGACCATTAAACACGATGGAAGTTTCCTTTGCACATCAGCCTGGAGGAAGTGCCAGGCCCTGGGGCTGGCCAGTGGTACCAGAGCAGGGGCAGTCTGGGCTGGGACTGAGCTCTGGAGCAGTTTATTCCTACTTGTTTGCAACTGGCAGTGCTGCTCCTGCTGGGAATGGCAGAGGCAGTGGCCTGGCAGGAAGGGCAAACCATATCCTGCACTGAGCAGCGTGCCCTGCCCTGAGCAGTGTGTGCCCTGCACTGAGCAGTGTGCCCTGCCCTGAGCAGTGTGTGTCCTGCCCTGAGCAGTGTGTGCCCTGCACTGAGCAGTGTGTGCCCTGCCCTGAGCAGTGTGTGCCCTGCCCTGAGCAGTGTGTCCTGCCCTGAGCAGTGTGTGCCCTGCACTGAGCAGTGTGTGCCCTGCCCTGAGCAGTGTGTGCCCTGCCCTGAGCAGTGTGTGTCCTGCACTGCCCAGTGCTTGCCCTGCACTGCCCAGTGCTTGCCCTGCACTGGCCAGTGCTTGCCCTGCCCTGAGCAGTGTGTGCCCTGCCCTGAGCAGTGTGTCCTGCCCTGAGCAGTGTGTGCCCTGCCCTGAGCAGTGTGTGCCCTGCACTGGCCAGTGCTTGCCCTGCCCTGAGCAGTGTGTGCCCTGCCCTGAGCAGTGTGTGCCCTGCACTGCCCAGTGCTTGCCCTGCACTGCCCAGTGCTTGCCCTGCCCTGAGCAGTGTGTGCCCTGCCCTGAGCAGTGTGTGCCCTGCCCTGAGCAGTGTGTGCCCTGCACTGAGCAGTGTGTGCCCTGCACTGAGCAGTGTGTGCCCTGCCCTGAGCAGTGTGTGCCCTGCACTGAGCAGTGTGTGCCCTGCACTGGCCAGTGCTTGCCCTGCCCTGAGCAGCCTCTGCTCTGCCCCCAGGATTTACATCGGGCGGCGCCTGACCACCACAGCTTCCAGCAGCACCTTCTAGAGGCACCTGGCTGTGGAGCTGGAGCAGACAGACTCAGCTGGAGCACAGGAGGTGCAGAGGAGGAGGGAGCTGGTCGTGTGTGTGTCCTGTCCGTGTCCTGTTTTAGTTTAGTCTAAAAATGGGAAGGGAGACGCTGGAGCTCCCGTGTCACATAGAGCCTGCTGGAGCAGTCCCTGCTGGAGCAGTCCCTGCTGGAGCAATCCCTGCTGGAGCCCTGCTGGATCAATCCCTGCTGGATCAATCCCTGCTGGAGCAATCCCTGCTGGAGCAATCCCTGCTGGAGCAGTCCCTGCTGGATCAATCCCTGCTGGATCAATCCCTGCTGGAGCAATCCCTGCTGGAGCAATCCCTAGAGCACGTGGCAGATGCTGTAATGTCCCTTAGTGCTTTGTAGTGAAGTACCTGAGAATTAGAGCAGCTCCGTGTTTGAAGCAGCCCCAGCTTTCAGCAGCCCTTGTGCTGGGCCCTGCCCGTCCCCGTGCTGGGAGTGTTGTCACTGCAGTCCCCACAGGGAGGGGGAGCCCAAACTACGAGTGGCCTTAGAGATTGATCCGGGAATTCCCAGGGCTGGCACCGCCCCGGGCACTTTTAACTCTGGCAGTTGTTGTTCACTTGGGTGGGAGGTGCAAGGTGTTGAGACACAGTGGGAAGAGATGAGCACGTGGGTAAAACTCCATCAGTTTGTCCTAGTTCAGAGGTAGAATTTGGATTTAGTGCCTACTAAAAGCTGCTTTTGCCAGGACATTTATTGAAGCCCTAGCATTACTCCAAGTTCTCTGCTGTACCTACTGCAGGCTGTTGCTTCACAGGCTTTACCTGTCCCTAAAAAATCTGCACCTGACCCCAGCCCTGGGCACATGAACCACAGGGTGGCTTCTCCTTGGTTTTTACTGATGCAATGCCTTTCCCTTCAGTGATTTTATCTTATTTAATGAGAAAATGAATGCCAAAATACCATGTTTTATATATTTAAATAAAAAGGTTCCTGGTGAACTCGAGTGTCCTCATTCCTTTTTCTCCAGTAATGGCTGGCAGGGGCTGATGAGGCTCTTGGCCTCTGCCTGCCCCTTTCCCACCGGTCCCCTCCTGACATGGAATTGAGAGGTTTCCATGGAAACAGCATCAAACAAAGCTCAGCAGGCCCTGGGTAACCTGCACTCACTGCACACACACAGGGAGGAGCTGGAAACCTGGGATTGTTGAGGCTGGAAAAGCCCTGTGAGCCCACCCAGTCCAACCATCCCAGCACTGCCCAGGCCACACTGCCCCATGTCCCCAAGTGCCACCTCCCCACGGCTGTGAAACCCTGCCAGGGCTGGGAGCTGTGCCAGGGCTGGGCAGCCCTTTCCAGGAAGGAGTTTTTCCTACTCTCCACTCCAAAGCTCTCCCCTGAGGCTGGAGCCAAAAGCAGAGGTGGGATCAGAACCCCCCAAATGCTCTGGTGCTGCTTCCATTTCCTGTGGGACTGAGAGCAGCAGGTCCCTGCTGAGGAGGGAAGGGGTTAAAACCACAGTGTCCCTTTTTCACTGCCACTGTCCCCCAGCCCCTTCCTGCCTGGGGTCAGTCAGAGGCACTGCAATGTTCCATGCTCATTCTTCACTGATGGGGACTTGAATTTGAATGTGTACACTGCCCAAAGCCATGGGGCAGAAACAATCCCAGAAGGGTTTGGGCTTCTGCCCCATCCAGTTCCTCCCCTTGCCACGGGGGCACAACCTTCCACTAGACCAGGGTGCTCCAGTAGGCAGCAGTTTCATCAAACTTGACACTAAAACCTGGTTTTAGATCAAAGGATAAAAATTCCATGAGAAGTCAAAAGCGAATTGAAAGCAAAGAGGGATACAGAATAGGAGATTGCAGCCTCTCCTTTTTACTGACTCCTCTATTTGCTGACAGAGCAGATCCAAACCAGGCAGCAGCCCTGGCCACTGCACCCATCCCAACTGGAAACACCCCCTGGGCTGGCCCACCTGCCCATTCCCTCCCCCAGGGAAGGAAAGGTTGTCAAAACACAGGGAGCACGGCCAGGTAAACATTTAAAATTTATTAAACTTTTTGGTCAAAAGAACTGAACAATTATGTACAACCCCACGGATCGGCTCGAGCAGGCGTTGGGAACGCGGTCGGATCAAGGCTCCAGCCACCCCCCAGTTCCACATCTGCAGATTCCAGAGTGTCACACCAACCTACAGCACAGGACTGGCTGAGCCCAGCCTTTCCTGGAGAACTCAGCTTTGTCCTTCCCCCCTTGCTGGGACCTGGGGCTGGGGCGGGACGGCCACGCTTTGCTCTTGGGGCTGGAACGCGCCTTTGTTCCAGGGAAAACGGAGTGTAACCACCCTTGGGACTGGCTGGGGAAAGCTTGGGGCTCTGGAAGGAGTTCCCAGGCTGCAGGCACCTGGCAGAGCCCAGCCTCGGGCTGCTGGGGCTGCTGGACGGGCCCCGGGCTCATCCGGGGGAAGGGGATGTCATTTAGGCCTCTTTGGAAGAAAAGAAAAACAAAGAAAGAAAGAAAGAAAGAAAGAAAGAAAGAAAGAAAGAAAGAAAGAAAGAGTATCTAAGGCTTAAAACAAGTGAGCAAGAGAGCTCAGCAGCTGCTGTCCCGCCTCCCTGGGCAGCACAGCCCAGAGTGGCTCTGCAACTGCAGTGGGAAATACAAGATACTACAGCAAATACTTAAAATAAACTGTTCCCTTGGTGACAAATACTAAAAAGGTTAAAAACCATAATGCACGTCAGGTCTGTCTCTGGCTGAGGCTGAGATGCACCAGAGCAGCTGCATTTCTGCCCTCAGAGCAGAGAAGGTGGCGATGTTTTGGTTCCCTCCGTGCAAGGCCGACACTTGGTTAAGGCTGTGGATGTTTCTAGGACCCTTTCCATCTCCTACTTGGCACACACAGAGCCTTTGACAACAAATCCAGTGCAACTCCAACTCTATGACAATGCCATGGAAACTCTAAATTTAGAATCTGAAATACTACACAAAAAAGTTTGTATTAGTCTGCCAAAAACTTGGTGTTTTGGGGCAAACCCTGTCAGAGGTGCCACCAGAACTGTTCTGCACCAGCTCAGGACATGCAATACAAAAAGAAGACTGAATACATCCCTCCAGCTCTAAGAACACGTTTGCTAGGCTGTTATTTATTAAGTGGTTTCCACCAGAAGGTGTGGTTATAGGTACAGTTGGTGAGTAAATAGCCATGGACACCTGCCTAGAGCCCACCTCAAGCCCTGCAGAGCCCCAGGGTCAGAGCTGGCCCCGGGCCCCAGGAGGAATGGACAGGCATCAAGCACGAGAAATGTTCTGAAAGGCCCAAATATTACAGCAGAGAGAGCGAGAGAGAGAAATTACACTTTCATGACAACTTTTTCTTCTCGGGTGTTAAATTTTTTTGGTCTATAAACTGGAAAGGAAGGCTCAGACATCAATAAATACATTTGTTTTGAGTGTTGGCCTCATTGAGCACTGCCCACCAATTCTGCCTCGGAGGGTTCTCCCCGGAAGGCGCATGGACGCTCCCACCCCCCGCAGGCAGAACCACACCAGGAACTCAAAGCCAGGCCAGATGCTCTCCACAGCTCAAGGGAAGCAAGTGCACCAATGTTCCTCACTGATGGGACAACAAGGCCTTCTGTTACAGATAAACAACTGAGCTGAACCACGCGGGACCGCGCTGTGTCCCGGGCGGCCAGCCTAGTTAACCTTCTCCTGGAATAAATACAAGTTATTGGTGGCAGCCACGGCGATGATGTTCTCCATGGGGTGCCACGCCGTGTGCAGAATCTTCTTGTTGAAGTCCAGACTGTCGACGGTGATCTCGTCCTTCTTCCTCTTGCCGGTGGTGCAGACCTTGCGGGGCTTGAGGACGGCGCGGGGCTTGCTGCTCTCGCGGGACGCCTCCAGCGTCGTGTCGCGCCGCCAGTTCCGCTCAAACGTCCGGAAGAAGTTGTTGTAAGATCCTGTCATGATTGTGCTGGTGCAGGGGAAAGGAAGGCACATCTCGTTAGAAATGACACCCACCCCTGCTCTGTGTCTGTCAGCACCAGGCCATGGTTCCATTCCTGTGCTCTGCAGTGCACCCCTGCTCCATTCCTCTGGGGCTCAGCACCACTCCTGTGAGCAGCTGTGCCCTGCTGTGCCCTGCTGCCACTGGCACTCAGCTGCACTTACACTTTGTTCATCTGCACGGCAGCAAAGCAGCTTCTCCTGCTGCTCCTCTGGCCCTTGTCCACAGAAGTCACTGCCTGGTCTGGGTTGGATGGACCTTAAATCCCCCCCAGTGTCACTCCTGCCATGGCAGGGACACCTCCCACTGTCCCAGTGCTCCAACCCCAATGTCCAGCCTGGCCTTGGGCACTGCCAGGGATCCAGGGGCAGCCACAGCAAATCTGGGAATTCCATCCCAGCTCCCAGGGAACAATTCCTGCCCAAAATCCCATCCAGCCCTGCCCTCTGGCAGTGGGAAGCCATTCCCTGTGTCCTGGCACTCCAGCCCCTTGTAAATCATCTCTCCAGTTTGTTGTTGTTTCCTTCAGGTGCTGTGGGGCCACAGTGAGGTCACCCCAAACCTCTCCTGCCCAGTGAACAATCCCAGCTGTGCCAGCCTTCCCTCCCAGCAGAGCTGCTCCATCTCTGAGCATTTGGTGCCTCCTCTGGGCTGGCTCCAGCAGCTCCAGGTCCCTCCTGTGCTGGGCCAGCTCTGCAGGTGGGGCTCACTGGGCACAGGGGCAGGAGCAGCCCTGGCAATGCTGTTTGTGTGGACTGGCTGCTGCAGGGGGTTGCTGCCCTCAGTGGCTTGGAGCTGCTGGCACCCCCTGCTCAGAGCAGCCCTCTCCAGGTGCAGGCTGGAGCCCATGGCAGTGCTGAGCCCCCAGCCCCAGCCCTCACCTGTCGGAGCCGTTCCAGCAGCACTCGAACTTGTCGAAGATGCAGTCATTCTCGTAGAGGGAGCACAGCTTGCTGCGCAGGTACTCGTGCACCTGGGGACAGGGACACGCGTTGGACACGCCCAGGGGCACAGGGACACAGCACGGGCAGGACACACGCATCTGTACCTGGTAGGTCTCCACGGGCTTGTTCTCCATGTTGAGGTCCCACACCTTGACTGACAGGTAGTCTCTTGTCATCATGTATCGCCCGCTGTGGCTGAATTTCACATCGGATATCGAGGATATTATTTCTGAAAAAAATGATCTGCTGCTAGGATCTTCAGGTTCCTCAAAAACTGCAGAGAGAACACACAGTTCCACGTGAAACCAATGCCAGCTCATGGCTTCCAGTGTTTTCAGTATTGGAAAATCTTAAATCAGTGACTGGTTTCTTTTTGAAGAAAGTTGCTGTTAGACACATCTCAGAAATAATCCCTTTTTTAGCACTGTGGTGTTCCAGGTCACCAGGCTGCCAGCTGTCCATCTCCAACATTCAACTGGAGCACAGCACCAGCAAACCACAGCTCACAGGTCTTGGGGACCAACCTGAGCAGCAAAGAGCAGTGGGTACTGTACCCACCACAGCTGATCTCCACATCACCCAGAACAGGAGCAGACACAAGAACACCACTGGACCACTTACATTTAGTACAGGTGTACTGAACCACTGAAATGTGAGCAGCTACATTTGCAATACAGTTTGTGTGATTTTAGAGAGCAGATTGTGGTTTAAACGTGTTGTTTAAATCCACAAGCCAACCTCTGAAATCAGAGATTCCTGACCCAAGCTACCCAATCTTGCTCATGTTTGACAGACCCCTTGCAGCAGGATGTGTTTCAGTCACAAGCAGTTAAAAATAAAAGTGCTTTTAGGTGCTTTAATGCAACACTGAAGCAGATCAGTGAGGTGGCCTCGCATTCATCACTCCATTGCACAGATATTTCCTCCCAGCACCAGGAAAGCCCTCTCTGCCCTGCAGGAAGCTGGCCTGGAAGTGTCAGTGTGCAGGCACCCCCAGGGCTGGGACACTGCTAGGGCACAGCTCTGCCAGCAGGGAACAGGAACTGGCTGTGTGCAAGGCCTGCACAGGATCCTCGTGGTTCCACAGTCCCTTTCCTCAGCTGCTCAAGCTTTGGTGGCTCAGCAGCCCAAGAACAGCCACCCTGCAGCCCTGGAACTCCTAAGGATTCATGCTATGCCAGCAGCTGCACTGCACTTGGGCCAGGGGTTCTGGCACATCAGCCCAGTCTGCAGGGCACAGGTGGAAGGGCTGCCCTGAACTGGCCCAGGGTGAGCAGAGCCCCTGAGAGGCACCCAGCCTGAGTGTGGCCAGCACAGTGTCACTGGTGCCCAGAGAACTCCTTCTGTCAGCTGTGAGGCAAAAATGGGCAAATGGCAGCAGCCAGCTGGTGCCTCATGGCTAGAGCAAGAGAACTGAGAGTGCCCAGCACTCCCCAGCACTGCAGCCCTGTCACACCCCAGGGAGGTCAGGCTGGGACCCCATGGCCTGAGCAGCAAGGACAGAGGGCAGGAAGCAAGGCAGGCCAGAAGGAAGGCAAACAGCAAGGCAGGCAGAAAGGAGGGAAGGAAGGAGGGCAGGAAAGCAGACAGCCAGACAGGCAGGCAGACAGACAGACACATAGACAGGCAGGCACACACACAGACAGACACAGACAGACAGACACACAAACACAGACAGACAGACAGACAGGAAGGACACTCACACTTGGAGTGCTGGTCGCACAGCGCCGCAGAGCGCATGTCGCACAGGCGGACACACAGACACACACACAGAGAGACACACAGAGAGACACACAGAGAGACACACAGACAGACACACAGACAGACACACAGACAGACACACAGACAGGAACAGTGACACACACATGTCGCACAGGCGGACAGACACACAGACAGACAGACAGACAGGAAGGACACTCACACTTGGAGTGCTGGTCGCACAGCGCCGCAGAGCGCATGTCGCACAGGCGGACAGACACACAGACAGACACACAGACACACAGACAGGAAGGACACTCACACTTGGAGTGCTGGTCGCACAGCGCCAGCAGAGCGCATGTCGCACAGGCGGACAGACACACAGACACAGACACACAGACACACAGACAGGAAGGACACTCACACTTGGAGTGCTGGTCGCACAGCGCCGCAGAGCGCATGTCGCACAGGCGGACAGACACACAGACAGACAGACAGACACACAGACAGGAAGGACACTCACACTTGGAGTGCTGGTCGCACAGCGCCGCAGAGCGCATGTCGCACAGGCGGACAGACACACAGACACAGACACACAGACACACAGACAGGAAGGACACTCACACTTGGAGTGCTGGTCGCACAGCGCCGCAGAGCGCATGTCGCACAGGCGGACAGACACACAGACAGACAGACAGACACACAGACAGGAAGGACACTCACACTTGGAGTGCTGGTCGCACAGCGCCGCAGAGCGCATGTCGCACAGGCGGATGGTGCCCTTGCTGCTGCTGTACACGAACACGTTGCACTGGTGCGGGTGGAACTCGGCCGCTGTGATCACCTCCGTCAGCTCCTCCATGTTGGCTGGCTTGATGTCCACGATGTCTGGCACAGCTGTCAAGGCCTGCAACCTTCACCCCCAGCCCCTGGGCAGCTGAGCAGTGACACAGCACCAAAATGCCGGCAGGGAACTGGGCAGGAGCCTCCTTCCCACCGTGTGCAAGGCACAGGGGGGTCAGCCTGGGGAGCTCTGGGTTTGACCCGTCCCAGAATCCCAGAATGATCTGGGCTGGAACTGCTCCAAGCCCTGCTCAATGTGGCCCTGGACACTGCCAGGGACCCAGGAACTTCCCACCCTCCCAGGGAACAATTCCTTCCCAATATCCCACGCAGCCCTGCCCTCTGGCAGTGGGAAGCCATCCATTCCCCTTTGGCCTGTCATTACACACTCCTAAAAGTGCTTCTCCAGCTTTCTCCATCACCCACAGATGCTGGGCAATTTCAGACTCCTGGAGTGAAAGAATATCTCACAAGAATCAAAGTCCAGCAAGTCTCCTGAAGCCTCCCTTCTTAATGCTTCCTACTGCACACCAAGTAAACCTCATCTCTTTACCTAAAGCTTTGGAAAACCTGACCTAAAACTTTAGAAAATGACCGATTTAGGAATCTGTACTCCTGCAACTTTTATTTTACTGAAGATTTGTCAATGTAAAGCGCAGTTAGTTTTAGTTGCACAGGTTTGCAAGAAGATCTAAAAATTAATTCTACAGTAATGGTATCATTTGACATGAAAAAAAAAAATTGGGATTTGGTTTCAAGAGAAGTGTCACTTGGTTAAGAGACCACAAACTTGGAAAGAAATATCCACAGTAACAAAATACCTACTGTTCATACCCAACAACTCTTATTTAAGCTGATTGAACTCCATAGCTTAGGGATGCTCCCACAATTTCTTCTTAGAAATCAAAACCTCTCTCATGTTTCTACTGACAGTTTTCCACTGGAGGCATGCTTGCCCTCAGGAACAACTGAGCATCCCAAAGCCTTCCACTGCCTTACGCCTCCAGACTGCAGAGCCCTTCTTTAATCCTGCCTTCAAACACCCACTGTGAGCAGTAACATCAAAGGGACTGTTTCAGCCAGCCCTGGCAGTGCAGGGGGCAGCCAAGGATACTGAAGCTCCTGTTGGTGACCTCCAGGTGCCAGAGGTTGATGCGCAGGTCGTCAGCAGACAGGTAGGTGGCGTAGTCGCTGTTGACGGAGATGGAGTTGATGTGGTAGGTGTGCGCGTTGGCGAAGGTGCGGCGCGGGCTGGCCTCCACCATCAGGTCCATGGGCTTCAGCGTTGGCACCTGGGCGGGCACAGAGCACAGGGTGGGCTCAGAGTGCAGGGTGGGCTCAGAGTGCAGGGCACGGAGCACAGGGTGGGCACAGAGCACAGGGTGGGCTCAGAGTGCAGGGTGGGCACAGAGTGCATGGGCTGGGCACAGAGTGCACGGGCTGGGCATGGGGCCACTGGGCATGGGGTCACTGCTGACACCCCACAGGGGCACTGCTGACACCCCACGGGGGCACTGCTGAGCCACCACACATCACCCAAGCACAGAGCTGCTGCCTTAGCAAAGACCCCCTGGGTTAAGTCCATTCCCCCAACACTGCTGAGGCCACCACTGTCCCCTGTCCCCAGGTACCACACACAGCTCCTCCAGGGATGGGGACTCCAGCCCTGCCCTGGCCCACAAATCCAGCCTGCCCAGTTTCCCCTGCAGAGCTTCCTGCCCCCCAGCAGCTGCAATCCCACTCACCTTCCATTCTCTGCCAGCTCAGAGGCTGCCCTCCATCTCCTCAGCCACATCATCAATAAAGACCTTAAACAGAACTGGCGCCAACACTGAGCCCTGAACCCCACAGCTTGTTTAATGACAATTAATTAATTGCACTGCACAGATTTCTGTATTGATTCAGTGACTAAACACTTCTGAAATCCACTGAGCATGAGAAGTACTGAGAGAGCACATGGATGCTGACTTTGGACACTGCCAACAGGAAACCTCCCAGCCAAAGGCAGCCCTTGGTGCCTCAACCAACAGCACGAGGGCTGTGTTTGTAATGGCATCCAAGGGTGATAGAAACAAGCCAGAAATGACCCCAGACCTCAGAGAGGTGCTCAGGAAACTGGCAGGAACAGTCTCAAAAAAATTCCCAATTGTTCATGAACAGTCAGCAGGAGTTCAGGCACACCTGGCTGTCCTGCTGCCACACCCAGCCGAGCTCAGGGGTGCCTAAGACAACCTGGAACAGGGACTGACATCCCAGAGCTCCCTACCTGCCTTCCCAGCTTGTATCTCCCAGCCTGTTCACATCCAGCTAACTACAATTAATCCGTTACTTTTTATCAGGCCACTGTCCTGTCTGAGCACACAGTGCTCCCAGCCTGGCTGTGACAGCACAGCTGCACTGATGGGAAGGATCAGCAATGGGACTGGAAATGCCACAGTCTCTGTGTGAAGTCTGCTGCTCCTCCATGGCCACATCCCCATGTACCAAAACCTGCCACCAGAGCCCCAGAGCTCCTGGAACACTCTGGCTCCCCAAACCCTGAGCATTTCAGCACATGAAGGTGCTAATTCTCTTAGAAATACAGTATTATAATGATGAAAGTTTCCCTCAAGCTTTCCAGAGGAACTTTAAAAATAGTTTTTATAATAAGAAAATGAAGTGTTTCCATTTTTTTCTGAAAGTTTCCCATGACCCTGCCCCAAGCAGCATTTGTGATTTGCACATTTCAGTTAGGCAGACAAAGATAAGGCATGCAGAGACACAGAGCCCAAGAGCAGAGACATACCCGCAGCTCTGTGACTCGGAAGGGCTCCCTGAGTCGTCCATCTTCATCTTTTAAATTATAACCTTCGGCTCGTTTATCCCTTTCACTTATTTTCCATAGCTTAATAGTTTTATCTAAAACCAAAAATTCACATGCTTGAGAATGAATTGAATACACCATGCAATCACTCAGTAAGGACTCAGCAGAGGGGACACCAGTGACCTGGCTGTGGTTTCACTGCTTGCAGCAGAAGGACCCTGATGGAGCTCTGTACCCACAATGTGAGGGGCAGTTTGAATAAAACCCCAATTTGTGCCTCCCACTCACCCAAATGCCACTGCCTGGGCAGAGTTTCACACCCCAATTCCCCACTGAGCCCTGGATGATTATCTGAATTACATTAACAGAGCCCTGCTAGGGACCAAACCAACAAACCCATGAACTCCTTACAGTAACTGTGCTAAAGGAAGCCAGGCTTGCCTCAGGGCCCTCTCAGAGCCAAAGGCAGAGATCAGGACCCGCTCCCCTGTTTGGGGTTCCAAGGGAATGCACATCCCAGGGGTTACCAGGGAGGTGTTCAGTGCAGCCACTGAGTGCACACTTGTTTCACCAATGGTGAGACCCTTGGCTCACTGCAGCCAAACCTCCCCAAAATCCTGCAGAGCATTTCAGACACAGTTTAAAGAATGCTTTATTAAGACTTCTATCAGAGGAAATTATTTTAATTCAGACAGAAGTCACTCCTGCATTTAGAATTTCACCATGACCTCACAAAGTGATCCAAACTGTTAGAAATAATGTATTCCTCACAATAAGAGCAAGTTTTTTTCATAGAATAGTTTAGGTTTGAAAATACCTTTAAGACATGAGTGTAACTGCTCCCACTAACCCACGTCCCCAGTTCTACAATTTCATTTACAGATACTCCACAATGCACCAAAATTAAACAGACCAAATATTCACACAGCCAGCATTACAATCAAAACATATTTTGCATGTAATTAGAGAAGACATTAAAACAACAGCAAAACACATCAGAAAAAAACCCCAAGTGTATGACAGGTGAGACAATATTCCAATGACAAAGCTCTTTGTGCAAAAGAAAGGGCCCTTACCATTTGTAGACAGCAGGAAGTGAGCAGCATTCTGTTGTGGTAACCACCTAATTTTATTAATTTTTTCCTCAATTTCTAGACTTTTCAAGTAGTCAAACTCAGGCTCGTGAC
The DNA here is from genome assembly GCA_030060385.1 of Muscicapa striata striata. Lineage (NCBI taxonomy): Eukaryota > Metazoa > Chordata > Aves > Passeriformes > Muscicapidae > Muscicapa > Muscicapa striata. The sequence goes on from JAREIS010000069.1 coordinate 592,616, forward strand.
TCTGGAAGGTACTGTAAACATTGTATTCTCCCCGACAGAGAGGACGGCTTTTAGTCTGCAAGAAAAAGAGAATTTCCTGAGGCTGATGGCACTGGGTCCCTCAGAAATGGCCCATACAAATCAACAATTGTCAATCAGAACATAAGCTTTTTCAACAGCTCTTGAATTCTGAATCTTCAGTCTGTGGTACTGCACCCAGCTTAGCATGAGTACAGTGCACACAGCCCTCCTCTTAGAAATGGAGCTGTATGTATAGATAACTATCTGTGCACCCTTCAGGCTTTGCCATCCTCTGTGGTGGGTGTGGGAGCAAGGAACAGAGAGCCAAGTCCCAGGGTTGCCCAGATTTGCATGATCAGATTTGAGGCAGCTGTTATCAGGCTTTCCAAGTGAGCTGCTGTCAGTGGTGGTGCTGCAGAACAGCCCCAGGGCTGCAGTCTGCCCTGCAGTGCCTCAGTTTCCTTCCACACTCCCATTCACTCTCAGACTTTCCATGGTTTTACTCCCTACATGCCAGTGACCTGTAAGAATTTTGGGCAGGTTCCTCTCACCTGACCCCACCCAGAAGTCCCCTGCACTCAGGGTGAGCTGCCTTGGCACTGGTGCTGTCCTCTTGCAAGTGAAGTCAAGTCCTATGAGGCAGGGCATGGTGCAGAGCATTCCAGGCTACCTTCCCAAATCCCAGTGTCTGGGGAACTGTACAACCACCCTAAGCTGTCACTGACCTAGTTAACCCAGTCTTAAATCCAAACTGGGTAAAAAATATGGTTATCATTTTAAGGTTCCAACATCATACAGTTATTCTAGATTCTTTCCTGCAGTTTTGCACGTGACAAAAGCAATGTCCCTCATTCCCAACTCTTCCCCCAGTCTCCCTGTGTTCCCAAGGAGACAGCTGAATTTTCCTGTGTGAGCAGTCTGACTTGGGGTTTGTTTTTCCCCACCCTCTGAGGAACTGCTGTGACAGGCTGGTTTTACCTTACAGAACAACTGAGAGCCATCACATAATAGTCCCCCTCCCTGTCAGGCACGAGATCCTGAGAAGTTCAGGATGCTCCTGAGGCACCTCTGACCTGATGTGTGAGCCTTAGCTAAGTCTCTGGCCACCCTGAGTAGATGCAGAAGGAGCCTGGAGCTGTGTGGGTGCAGCCAGGGAACATCCCAGCAGTGCTGGCACCTCCCTGCTCCAGCACAACCTGCAAGACACCTGTGGGACAGGGCTGGGACCAGCAGCACAGCCAGGAGAAATGCAAAATATGGCCAGGTGTTCATTTCCAGAGCATCATCTGAGCCCCACAAGGACAGCAGAGGGGTTCTGCTGCAGAAATCCCACAGCACCTGAAGATTTGTAATATTCATGCACAGACAAGCTGAATTAAAATTCCATGATCAATTCTGGTATTCCTGAGCCAGGAGAATGCTCAAATTCCCTCAACTCCTCAAAGGACAGGATAAGCAGCCACTTTGGTGAGAAGTGCCATGTGGAATGCTGGCTTTGTAAAGAACACAGTCCCACATCCCTCCCAGATGTGACAATTGCTTTCCAGCACTTGGTGCACGTTTCCCATCCCCACTGCTGCTCAGGGTGTCCCAGCTCGGGGCTGTGGCTCAGGATGAACACACAGCAACATTACAGCAATGTCCCACAGCTGAACTCCACAGAGGAGCTGTGGAAGTGCAGGAGGGACAGAGCTTCCACCCTCCTGATGGGAAACACTCAAATGCTTCTGGAGAAGTGGCTGTTCCAACTGGTTTTAAATCCTCATACAATTTTAACCACCTTATCCTGTAGTCCTTGCAGCTTGTTTCCTGAACTTCTTTTACATTCTTTCCCAAAGCATTGTGATTTCTCTCAGATCAGCCTGACCCAGTGGAAAAATTCAGGAGAAGTCCAAATTCTGCAAAGCAACACTGAGGACACCAGGTACATATAAAGAGCTCACTTGGATTTTGGGGACTATTTTCTTTGGAAAGAGGGAGGGGAATCCTCTCCAGACCAACTTACCAACTACAGCACAGAGCAGATATTTACAAACTTGGCTAACTTGGGGTTTTCTGAGAAAACTCTCCATTTAAACCTCAGGGCATGAACAAATGAAGTGAGACTGTGCAACACAAGAACAGTGTAGTAACAACACTTTTGTTTTTTGAGTCACTGACCTCTTGTTCCCTTTGAAATATAACCACTCTGCCACCTTTGTCTCCTGTTGCAAGAAGATCACCAGTGTAATTAAATTCAACTGTTGAAATTATATCAGCTGTAGAGAGAACAGAAATAAACCAGCACTGTAATGTGGAAAGCAAATCAAAGAGTTCCAAGACTTGAGCATAAAAAAAGCATTACGAGTTGTATTAATGCAATGACACAATTCTTCTTTTACACCCCCAAATGCAGTCATGCTTGAAAGCCTGACACACTTTTACTGACAAGCTGAAACACTCATTCATTCCTCAGTGCTGGCCTTCAGTCACCAGAGGCACACTGGCTTAGGAACCCAGTGTGACTGTGCTGCTGGGGGCAGTATCCATGGGGAAATCCCTTTGCTGAGCTTCCCAATGTGACTGTGCTGCTGGGGGCAGTATCCATGGGGAAATAAATCCCTGCCTGGAGCTCCCAAATGTGACTGTGCTGCTTTGGGCAATATCCATGGGGAAATAAATCCCTGCCCAGAGCTCCCAAATGTGACTGTGCTGCTTTGGGCAATATCCATGGGGAAATAATTCCCTGCCCTGAGCTACCCAATGTGACTGTACTGCTTTGGGCAATATCCATGGGGAAATAACTCCCTGCCCTGAGCTGCCCAAGGTATGTGTGCTGCTCTGGGCAATATCCATGGGGAAATAATCCCTGCCTCGAGCTTCCCAAGGTGTGTGTGGTCAGTAACACTGCAGTGTCCATGGGGATATCCCTTTGCTGAGCTGCCCAAGGAGTGTGTGGTCAGTAACACTGCAGTGTCCATGGGGATATCCCTTTGCTGAGCTGCCCAAGGTGTGTGTGGTCAGTAACACTGCAGTGTCCATGGGGATATCCCTGTCCTGAGCTGCCCAAGGAGTGTGTGGTCAGTAACACTGCAGTGTCCATGGGGATATCCCTGTCCTGAGCTGCCCAAGGAGTGTGTGGTCAGTAACACTGCAGTGTCCATGGGGATATCCCTGCATCCTGCCAGGTGTGCTGTCCCAGGATCCAGGTGAGGCTGAGGCCTTTCCTGAGTCACTTCAGGAGCCTGGAACAGGCAGCTCCCCTCAGCCAAAGGGGAAAAGTAGAAACAAAATTCTTCCAGCTGCCAGCTGCTTCCTGAAGCAGCTCCCTGCAGAAGCATGAGCAAGGACAGGTGGGAGCAGGAGAGCACAGAAAAGCCCTCAGCACCTGCAGTGCCCTGGGGCTGCTGCTCAGCCCCAGTGCAGCCCCAGTCCCCCTGGGAGGTGGCAATAAAGAAATAATTGCCACTGAACAGCCCCAGCCAAGGGGAGGGAGATAAGGAGCTGGAAATGTCTGTCCCAGGCTGGGGCAGATGGTAACAAACCCAACAAAGCACTCAGCAAACACTGCTCCTGCTGGGCCTGCTCACATCAAATACTGCATTTATGATGCAGATAGCAGAATCCTGAGGTTTGAAGTGTATCATATCAATTAGTTCCAGAGTGTGCAATTGGAGACTCCCTGGAAACTCCTTTCCTGTATTGATTCTGATGTGCTATCTTTGAAATTCCTTTCAATAATGCCCCACTCTCACGAGGAAGGTGATTAGAAACCCTAACCAGTTTTCTCAATATAAGTTCATTTTTCATCTTTTATCAATGATGCCCTTAAAGTTTTCTCCCAGCACGCAGAGATAATGATTTACCTTCTTGGATTAAAAAAATTATTATTTAGAAGAACTAAATAAATGAGCAAATATCATCTTTCTACAGATTTATGCCAGCCTTTACTAACCAGGTTTTGGACACATCCAGTTTTACAGTCACCTTTCTTTAAAGGGAATTACCAGTCAATTATCAGTTATTATTAATTATACACAGGGATTTTAGAAGACACCCTTGGAAAAGCAGCAAGCCAAGGAAAAAGAAACAAACTGAGAAGGTAAGCAGTCAGTGAAGTGCCTTCACTGAGAATTTTATGACATTTTCAGTACTCAGATATGAAGAAGCCCTTGCATTATGAAAGTTTATTAGTAGCAAAACTAATATTCCACTACCACCACCACTGCAAGCCCTTCTAGCAAGGATCCCTTTTACCCTTGGAGACTCAGGAATAATAGCAGCAATAAATGCCTCCTTGACACATGCAATTCTTTCAAAGTCACAAAAGCTACTTTTCCATTTCATTTTAGAAAGTGAAAAGTTATTATTAGCTTCTCCCTTTTTCTACTGGAGTATTCACACAATTACTTGCTCAAAATGATCTGTTTATCATTTTTGTTTCCCAAAAATGCCCAAACCAGCTGCTGACACAGCCATTATTCCCCAGCAGTGCTATCCAGACAAACAGAATCTTGGGGGAGAAACACACCAAAACACAGCCACTACCCAAATTTCGTGGCTTGAAACAAGGAGAGCAGGGAGAGGAGGTAAAGAACATGCACTGAAACAGTGTGAACCAACATGCTCTAGGGAACAGGGAACTGGGTGGGCACAGCAGGACAAAAATAGAGAAGCTTCCACCAAATATTTTCTCAATTATAAAATCTGGATTATGAGCAATCACCTGTTTTAATAGCACTGTACTTGTTTTATCCATAAATGTATGAATTATAAAAGTTTTCCCTACAAGCATGTTTAACTGAAGCAGCTCAATCCCCCAAATCATTCCACCCACTATCCTCAGCACTCTACCATCTCAAAGCAGGTGAAATCAAAAAATATTCCAAGACTCCAAGTAAAGCACAGAATGAATTCCAAACCATCCCTCCACACTTCACCCACCTACATTTGCTCTTCACTTCCAAGTCAGCTTAAAACTTTTAGGCAAGAACAAAGCAAACCTCTGCAGGTTCTTCATCACTGCATTACCTGTGGGATTTGCAAGCTCTTCCATCAGATGTCAGAACTGCTGCTCAGGTACACAAGCACCAGTGTTACCCCTGCCTGGCTTTCAGCTTCTGCTCCAGGCCAGCACAGAAACTCCCCATGGAAAGAGGGAGAGGTGAGCAGAGCCAAACCAGGGCAAGCTTTGCTCATGGACAGCACCCCAAGGCTCTCTTCTCAGGCACTGCTTTTCCAGAAGCAGAGGTTTGTCCAACTGTCCCTCCAGTCTGTTCCTGTGGGACTGGGACTTGTTCTGCATGCAGGTAAATCCTGCTCCTGTAACCAGGGAGGGCACCAATCCCTGGGACTTCACAGCAACATACGAGGCTGGCAATACTTCTTTCCAGACATGAAAAATTCATGTTTAGCCTCACTTCTGGAAATGAGCTCCAACTTGGGTACACTGCATCCAGAGGAGAAACTGGGCTGTTTTCATAGATGGTGTATTAAAAGGATTGCTGGTAACTCCACTGTGATTCTTGTGTACCCCCAAGTTCAAGGGCACTGATCACTTCCACGGGTAGGAAACTCCATCCCAACACAAACATCCAGCTCTGCAGTAATGTGGTGCCCATCCCCTGCCTCAGGACAGCCCTGTAAACCCTGACTGATGTGTCAAAGTTCAGCTTGAGTGCTCTGAGCCTTTCACCTTCTCTGCTGAGTGAGAACCTACCACAAACAACTCCTGCCACAACTCTGGCAAGTTTACAGCCTCCAGAGCCTCCTGGGCAAGTTCTGCAGGGAGTGAAAGGGGCCAGGGTGGCAGAGAGCAGCTTTTGTTGGGGTTTGGAGATGACAGCAAGCTCATACCTGCACACTAACTTAACCCCCCCAGGATCCACCCCGGGTATTTCTGACTCCAGTATCAACGCCCAGGCTCTCAGCTGAGGTAATGGAGAATGCAAAGAGATCCACAACATCTACATCAGGTGCCTAAAATTAGCTCCTGTGAACTTTTCCTCTCCAAGCTGGCTGTGCATTGCTGCTCTGGTTAGAACACAAACCTGAAAACATGGCATTACCTGATGGCTCACCCAGGGCAGAGGGAATTTGCAGCTGCAGCCTGTGTTCAGAAGCAGCACTAACTAGACATGGTCAGCACCACTGCCTCTCATCCCCCTGAGCTGCTCAGAGCCTTTTGTCACAAACTCCCTCCTCAGACACGGAGTGAAAAGGAGCCAAACACTCACAGCTCTCTAACAGCACCTGAAAAGGAGGCTGCTCCAGCTTCCAGGGCATTTTAACTCACAGTTCTCCAAGCATGTAATGGACAATATAGCACTTCAGCACACAGCCTGAACAATGCCTGCCTCAAACCTGGCTCCTGTCCTGCTGCCCAGAGAGGAGTCTGAATGCACAGCCCCATCTCCCATGGCCCAGCCTGGGACCAAAGCAGGAACTGCTGTGAGGCAGGGAAAGCTGTGCAGGGGCTCCTGCTTTGAGAGGACACAGCTGCATTGGCCTGCAGGCAGGTGACTGGCAGGGAGACTGCCAGTGGGAGCTGAGCAGAGGGAATATTTCTGTGCCTGTCATCAAGCTCAAAGGTGACACAGCTTTCCCTCCAACACTGCTCCCCTACAAAGCTGTGGGAGGCCCTGTGTGGTCTCCCACAGGGGATGGGAAGCGAGCAGAGTGCACAGAAGGATCAGCACAGGTTATGTGCTCCTAAATGGACTCAGAGAGCAGACACTGCATCTCCCTGGAATGCTGTGCTGAACTGTGACACTGCAGCAGAGGGAACACAGCTCTCTGTGCAGCACACAGGGACAGCAGACTGTTCTGAGGGACCAGAGGTGACAAACGTGGGCACTGAGAACAGCGAGGAGCCATCGCCTCAGAGCAACTCGGGAAGGACTCCTCAAATAAAAAATACAATAGGAGCAAATAAGATCAGTGAAAGAAACAGACAGCCCTTTAGAGGGAAGAGATTATCAAAGAAAATGAAGCAATTCAGAGACCAGCACCTGCTAAAGAGCAAATCATAGAAAAAATGTTTAAAAACCAAAATCCTACTGGAGCTTAACAAGTTCCAGACACAGAGGGCCACTGCTTTGCAGTAATTGCATTTCCCAAACAGGGACAGCAGCTGCACTGGAGGCTCTGGGTGGCCAGGGGGAAGCAGGGCACTGAAGGAGCCCCACCTCCAGCTGGGATGGTGCAGGTAGCACAGCAGGGAGCACAGGCAGCTCCAGAAGAGCCTCCCCACGCTCCTGGTGCTGGGCAGCAGTGCTGCCATCCCAGGCACTGCAGGGCTCTGGCCCAGCACTCCCTCCTGCCTCAGCCTGTCCCTGTCCCTGTCCCTGACCTGCCTCCCGGTGAAGGACACCTGTCCCTACAGCTGCCAGCACAGGGGAACACAG